>JADFUC010001816.1:0-1200000 GCA_019722365.1 Lithospermum erythrorhizon
CTCAAATGCTTCGTTCAGTTGCGTATTGCTAACTGTTTGTTTGAAGTTGCTCAATCTCGGCTCTTAGTGAAGCTTCCAAAACTGATTTTTCAGTCTGGACTTGTCTAACATCTTCCTCCAATGATTGACACCACACATTTACCTCATTTACTTTCTTCTCCAAATATGATCTCTCCTTTTCCAATTTGAAAATTTCTTCATGGTGGTATGTTTTTACATCAGATAAACTTCTCTCTGAATTAATTATCTCTTCTTTCAATTGCCTGATTTCTTGATCGCGGTCTGAGACTTCATAGGCACTTTTATCAAGTTTTCCTTTCGATTCCAGGGCCTGATCCATTACTCTCTCAAGCTGACTTCGGGAAGCCTGTTCCGATTCCTGGATTTTCTTTAACTCCTGATTCAATCTTCCAACTTCATTTTCAGAATCAAGAAGCTTTTCTTTAGTGCTCTTCATCTCTTCCTCCATTGCCAAAATCTTGATTTCATCAACGTTTGGATGAACCACGGCTGATGAATTAACAACAGACGATTCATCAGATTCGGATTCAGAATACTCGATATATGATGATTCGTCTGGGGTATTTCCTCCAGGGCCCTGCAAAAAATCAGGGTCAATGAGGCCACCCGCGCCCTGATTAAGGAGATTCGAAGCAACGTTTTTCTGAACCTCTGCATTCACATGATCATATCGCTCTGCTAATAATCGATACATACGAGAAAACTCATCAACTAGATGAATCAATTCAGGGCTCTTAGGACTATGTTTTCCAGGTTTCTTTTTGGTTGAAGAATCAGGTTCTTCCTCTATCAACTTCAGCATTTGTTTCACCTTATGATCCATCTCTGAGATCATCAAAACATGAATTTTCTTGTAAGTATTTTGATACCATCTTTAACATAAATAAATAAGTGAAAATAAAGATAATATGTGATCAAATAATGTAACCTTCCATTGTGCACAAGCATAGCTAATGCACCAAAATATTATACCATAAAAATCAGCAATTAAGCCAAGTCTAGTTAGTTTGATGGTTGATGAATCATCAACATTCTCCAATGCCTTTGAAGAGGCTCCCGCCTAAGCGGGATAGGGGGGTCGGATAGAAAGCAATCTTACCCATGTTAGACTGTTTTCGAATTGAGCCAAAAGTGAAGAGTTGTGTCACCTTCAAGGTTCTCTTGGATCCACTTGGAATTCTTGAAACTAACATGGTTATCAGGCCACCACATTTGGGACTTGTTAGACTTAGGCCTTCTCATTATTTGGGGTTGAACCTTAAATCATAAATTCAAAACATGTAAATGGTTATCTCCAATTATCCTAATTTATTTATATATTTGATTTGTCCTAATCATTGCACCTTGAATTTAGTAATGGAAAATCACCTTTGACATCATATGAGGTAATGTTCCAATTCCAATATGAAGTGGGAATTGAACTTTGGATGATGAAGAAGTACCAGCTCCTTTCATGTTATCCTGAATTGACACTAAAAACTCTATATGAATTAAAATTATCACATCACCTATAATATTCATTAAAAAATTCAAATACATATCTCATATATATAATATTGTGAAACATATATAAAAATATTTAAGTTTAAGGTCCAACCATCAAAATTCTAATTTAACAAAGAAAATATCACTTTATTTTCTCTTATTTGAGTTAAACAAACTTAGGAATTAGAAGTTGGCTCCAAAATAAAGATTCTAACATGTTTGCTTTCATTGTCAAAATTAAGAAGGATCTTTTTTGTATTGGGAGTAGTTTTCAACTGCTCTCAAGTCTCAAGAATTGCATGTGAGTATCATGACCAACGTAACGCCCAAATGCACATTTAAGAGGCTTAAGGATTCGTTTGGTACATATTAAAAGAGGAAGGTAATGAGAAGTATAGAGAAAAGCGTCATCTGCTGATAAAATCAGGAGTTCACTGTTTGAGATATTAAGAAGGAGTTAATTACGGATTTCAAAGAGGAAGGTAATGAGTTATATATATATATGTATATACCCTTATAAAAGTGGTGCCAACTATCCTACCTCATATGCCGCTTTTCTATACCAAATATAGGCTAAATTAGGTGGTTTGTTGGGGGTTTCAATTTTTGCTTACCATGATTGAGACGATTAATCTTGATTGGTCAACGTTGAACCAAAAATTTATATTGATGAAATGATCGCCTATCATGTCCAATAATGTAGATTGATTAGTAAACATTTCATGTACTTCAAAATGGCAATCAAACATACTCCGTAACTTTCTTTTAGGGTTTGAGATCTAATAATGTTTGACCAAACAATGACAACAAAATTTGTACTCCTAGCAATCAAATAAAGTTGATTTCATTTTAGTTATAACAAAACAATCTTTAGCTCAAGGCAAGACTCCAAATTAAATGTATTGCCATATAAATGTTTGGAAAAGAAACTCAAACTTGAATATATACTACACGTTCCAACTTAGGTAGTTACATGAAACATACTATAAAGTTTTGTAGAGTAATAAAGAAAATAGACACGGAAAGGTTCTATACATCTACCTTCTGAAACATATCGATAATAACAAATATATAAATATCGCGATTAAATTGAAATATTATAGGAGTGATCCATAGAAGTAGATAGATGTATGGTATCATATCAAGAGTAGTAAGATCATCACCAACAAATTATAGTTCTGACCTTTCTTGATAATATATGTCTTCTTGATCCTTGAATATTATGGTAAATGTTTGATGATTCCAAAAAAGAAGACAAACAAATAGCAAAAACCTTCAAGATAGATTGGAGGTTGAAATTTTATATGATTATGTTGTATTAATAAAGGGAAGAGGAATGGCAAGTGTGTGGGAAAAGAGGGAACCATTATTTTAGTACTACAAAATTGATAAATTATTTCTCCACGTAAAACATATGGAGTAGTGGTTAGCTGAAGTCAAATGGTGTTATCCCTAACTTTATTATAACTCGTTTCCTTTAATCATTTTGCTCTAATGGGAATACATTATATGTTGGATCCCTTTAAACAATGTGATATATGGAATATATGAAGATCACTAACTGGTTCATATAATACGGACTATAATTTAATTAGAATGTGACAGATACGTAATCGATATGGTGCTTTATTTTAAGTATTGCTAGCAAAAGTAATTACAAAATTTATCACAATATTTTTTATAAAAAAGTTTATCAATTACCTCACTACATGAATATTATTGTGAAGTATTGTCCTATTTTGTAGTTTCTACCCTCATAAATTTTGAACGAGGACTAGTTTTGTATTAAATATTTCAAAACATACGAAATATTTTATATGTTTTTTAGCTGCTTCACATAGTATCAATTTAATTTTTGGATGAAATTACATCACTTCCTTATATGATACCATAAAGAGCCAACCATCAATTTTATTCTTGTGATTATTTCGGATTCCACGGAACGTATTAAAGGTGCACCCATCTAATATTCTATATTGAATATGTCAAATCATGAGGTAATTTATAAATCGATTTTTTTAACTTGTGTCCTTATGACACAGGTTAAAGTGATAATTAAGAAAAACATTGGATACAAAATTTAAATCTGAACTTTGATATGAAAATATTTGTTAAATATTTTTTTTTTCAATTTTACTTCTTAACATGTGCTTAGAAAAACTGTCAATTATGCACCCCTATTATCAAAGAGTTTTAGTTGAACCCATCAATTCTTAATACATATGCATACTATTTTATTAGAGTAGTTTTTCAAGGACGGGCAACAATCACAATGAATTAAATTCTTGGAGAAAATCTTACACAATTGAATGTAGGCATATTTTATGGAGAAGGGGATGGAACATCTTACATACACATGTTGCCTTAATTGCTTGAGTCAACTTACTTGCCATCCTTGCACGTTGTTACTTCAACACCACTATATTATATTCTACATTTTGTTATCCCAAGTAATTAATCATCTGGCTTATTGCTCAATTCTTTTTTGCATTTTCATATTATATGTCTTTTATAATTTACCAAACCTATTGGCTAACTCCTAACAAGTTCCTAAATTACCAGTTCTTATTGTAACATAGTTTTCAAACCATAAGTAGCTTTTTATAGAAGAATTGGTTGGGATGGTGCTGAGTTCAAAATAATGGAGGCAATCATAGTGTGAGACTCCACACTCACAAGCCTTTTACTAGTCTCGTTGAATGATGAAACCTCAATAGGAGTACTTTTGGCTAAGCGAAGAACTGCTTACTCAAACGAGTATGGATGCATCACATGCAATCATCAAAACCTGATTCCTTTCTGAACTTGCCTACCCATACAATTCACGCCATGGCTCCTTGCGATCAATTGTGGACTTCGATGGGCTCCAAACTACCTTCTCTCTAACGAAGCCAAAAGATGAGAAGCTGGCCAGTATTTCTCCAATGTCATACATTACCTGTGAGACTGATTATATCAGGAGTGGTTCAAACAGAACTACATAAAATGAAGTGCTATTAAGTAACTAAATGAATTGAAAGAGGTACTGATACGAAACAGCATCGTACTTGCTTGAAATTTAGCTTAAATTGTAACAAGAGGTCAGAACAGAAACATTATATGAGTTATTCAACTTTGATGATAAGAGTTATTTCCTAGAAATTGATACTTCTTCCTGAAATAGCAACTCTATTCCTTTCAAATCACATATTTTAAATATGTCTCACAAAGAATCCCTGAATGAAATATGAAATGGAAGTGAAAAATGACGCTACTTCAACGATAAGTTTATATTCCAATGTTGTAAATAATTTGGAAATGTACCTGTAGCTCCTCATCCGAAGTTTTCTGGGATTTATATTGATCAGTTACCCCAATTAAAACCAAAGAAGGTAGGGGCAAAACTCGAAGCAGCTGAAGCGCACAGTTAAGGCATTCATGATTAATCTGTAGGCTTGGGGGTGGTTTTCGCAGCTTGGAACAGAGCGAATCCGTGAGTCCTGTCTTTGGGCCCAACCTAAATCCATATACTGACACTTCAGCCAATGCTGATGAATCTTTTTTATCCATTTTAAGCTTGGATTCTGTTAACATGAAAGGCACCACTATTGTGGGGATGGTTGATGCATTGTCTCTAATAAGTGAAGCCAGAACTTCATTTAGGGCGCATGCTAAGAGTGGAGGCTCGTAGTTCTCCATTAGCATAATAGACACCTGAAATGCATAAAAATCAAATGAACACAGCAAGTGAAGCGACCCAAATAGGGCTCAAGTGAAGGTGACAAGTGCTTAGAAAACAGTTTTAATACTATCGGTGTGTAAGAGCAGAGAAAGTGACAGTAGATATCTAATACTTCAGTCGTTAACTCGTTATAGAAAACCATGAAGTTTAAACTGAGGATAATATGTGGAACAGTAGGCAATATCTGTAAGTAAAGATGCTTGAATAAAAAACTTCACTCTCGTTCTCCTTGATTTTCATGTCAACTGAAATTAATATAAAAAGATTAGTTCACTCTCGGTCTTGGTAACCATCTTCAAAGTTAGCCAAAATGCAAAAGTCTGAATAAACTGAACTTCCAACAACATCTCAAACTAAATGTACATACAAGAACCTCCCATAAATTTCAATCAGGAGCGCAAGACAACAATTCAACCGAATCATGCAGCATTGCAAATAAAAAGTACACATTTAAGTACAACTAACTGCAATAGAAGCTATATCAAAGGTATACCTTATTAAATGAACAATTCAACCAAAATTGCACCTTCAGACTTAAGTAAAACTAAATGCAACTAGAAGCTCTATCAATGGTACAACATATTAAACGAACAATCAAACCCCAAATTATGAAGCAAGGAACCAATAATCAAACATGTATACCTCGTACGAGTCATCAGATTTAAAGAAATGAAAAATCTTTCCAGAAGCTTTCAGATCTTTAATTCCATATCTTTCAAGTGACAACTCAAATGATTCTTCTCTGCAATAAACAAAACCCAAAAACAGTTCAAAATACTCCCACTTCAAGAAGATAATCAAATTTTGGGCGTTGACTTATTAAAAATACTAGTGAAAAATATACAAAAAGATAGTATTTTTAACATACTTTATTATCAACATGATAATTTTGATTCTAATGTATCAATTAACTACAAAGTTTGTTTCTTTCGACCATTGAAAACAAACTAGCCAATATTATTGAAATGGAAGTAGTATTAACTTGTGTAATCAATAACATATGAAATTCCAAACATAATATATCATAAGATAGTATTTTTAACATACTTTAATATTAACATAATACTTTTGATTCAAATCAAAGTTACATGTATCAATTAATGCTACAAAGTTTGTTAATTTTCAAAACGGAACGACAAACCAGCCAATACTATTGAAATGGAAGTAGTATTAACTTGTGTAAATAACATATGAAATTCCTAACATACTATATCAAATTATCAAAATATAGTCTCTTTAACATACTATACTATTATCATAATAATTTTGATTCAATTTAAAGTTCCGTATAATCATTAATGCTACAAAGTTTGTTAATTTGACTATTAAACAACAAACTGGACAACCTTTTTGGGACAACAGTAGTATCAACTAGTGTAATCAATAACATATGAAATTGTTGAATATGCAAAAAGGGGTTACTTGGTTTGGATATTTGAGTTGGGATTTGGCCGGAGAGCCGCCGTTAAGGCGGCGGCGAAGCCGTCGGCGTCGTTGACAAAGAGTATGATTTTTGGAGCTGTCTTCATTTCTTGAATATATGGACAATTATGATTGTGGCCTTAATATTGTGGTATTTATATATTTACCCCACTTAGTGAAATTTTATTACATTTTAATTTCGGTTCAAGTGTGAAAACTAAAATTTTAATGTCCACTAGGGACGTTGAAATTACTATTGATGAGATTAAAAAGTTAAATCAAGATTTGGGAAAGCATAAGATGTTCTTCTCGGTGTCCGCTAAAATGAAATTCAATATTTTAAATTAATAATGGGATTAAAAAATTACGTTGATGCAAAATTGAAAAGAAAAAAAAAACTAAAAATATTATGTTGGTGCAATCTTGAATTGAGTTGCTTTAAATTGATCTAATATTAGATGTACATTCTCTTAAGTTCAATTGTTGGGGATAAAAAAAAGTTCAATGCAGCTTATTTATTGATAGACCAAGCCAAAATAGACATAGCATCTATTGTTTCTTAGCAACATATTCTTCCTTACTAATATAGTTTGCATGCCCACAAATGAAATTACACACTTCAACAAATGATAGACAAGAAATCAGTTGAAGCAGTTTTTTTTTTTTTATGATCAATCTAACATGTTTGGTTCCTTGAAAATTGTCCGACCCTTTAGGTGCTTGGCTCTCATATGCTGTAGATCTTGTACCAAGTTGTGTATGTTGTGGACAGAGGGGAAACCTTAACAAGAGAACTAGCAAAATGTACAATTTTCTACATATCATTAGTATAGATTAATATTTTGGAATGTTACTTTTAAAATAATCCAAAGTAACACTAGTACATAGATTCAAGTCCTCAAGAGATCATTAATTTACATTTGTCATATCTGTGTACAATATTTGATAGAGGAGAGAAAATAGAAAAGAAGAGGTGTAGAAGAAAACAAAGACAAATAATTCTAACAAGCTAGACTACTGCATAGAGGGAAAGGATGGCAAATTTACCCCCATCACTTTTCCTTTTCATGTGGACTTATTTACATTTTATTGTTCATGTTATATGTGCTCAATTACTACAATAAGGCAATGCATCAATATTCAATAGTCTGCCTTGTTGTTGTATAATCCATAACTTCTATTCTTGTTTCTTTTGGAACTTAGAAGATGTCATTTTTGACAAGCACATGCACTTTCTGCTAACCAAAACCTCTGCCAGCATTTCATCGAAAATCTTCAAGAAGAGTTTCCAATCATGATCACTCATTTGCCCGAAAGTAACGTCTTCGGAAGCATCACCTCCGGCAAAGCTATCCCTTTCAGAATTGACATTCTCGCCATGACCGTTGAGAGTGGAATTTGATGCAGATATGTTGATACACGTCGTGACATCTAGTCCGTGAAGGGAATCCATCGATGAGTATCTTGGAATTTTCGTTGGCTTACCCATGGTAGGAGAGTTCTGTAAGGTCCGATAAACATCAGAGAGCTGACTATTGGAGTTCACTTTAGTGTTGCTAAGAACCTGAAACTCTGCACTAACATTGTCATCAATCAAGTTATTTGTCAATGCTACTTTTGCTTTCATACATATAGACTCAAGCTCACTACATTGCTCTTTTCCTTCTTGGAATTTCCTAGTCATCATTCCACCAATATCAGCCAGACACATCTCAGAAATAGCAGCCTGTTTCAAGAACATAGTGCAGACCACGAGAACCCGAATGGAAGATTCACTGATGTAAGGAAGTTCCCTCTTCAGAATCTCTGCGTCTTTAAATGGATCTAGTTTAGAAATGTACTTAATTTCAGCATCAGAAAAGGGTATTGAAGCCTGAGGCCAGTGGATCCACTCAAAATATGGATCATCTAGTGAATTAGGCAAGCATAATCCATGATCAATCGGTATAAGCTCTGAGCCACCAGCAGTGAAAGTCCCATTGTTTCCCCCTCGCTTGACGAGAATGTTCCCAGCATGCCTATCAAGATTAAGCATTCGAACATCCAAAATAGCAATGCGATGAACTGAGGGAATAGAAAATTCTGAAGAACCCAACTCCCCTGAATCACAATCATTTTCTTCAAATCGTTGGAGTGAAGCAATCTTAGAAGGAGGATGACTAGTTTTTTCCCTACTATCATCATTCACATAAAATCCAGGGTGAGAAATCCTGACAAGTGCTGTAGGCGCCACACCAGAAAAGCCATCATGGTCCAACAAATAGGCTGCCAGTTCACGGTGGCAAGTGTCCCCAACCTTGATAGAATGCTTCATCCCAGGTTGGCCAAGCATTCCACCTGCAAAGCCTTTGGGGTTGTTCAACGCCATTGGTTCCTCATCCATAGGCTTCACCACCGCGATTCTATCACCATTTCCTGATCGGAGAAAGTAGGCACCACCTAGGCCACTTGACACTGGCTCAGGAGACAAACCAGAAGCCATAGATTTTGCAACCTCGGCTACTAAAGCACGAGCGTGTGAAGATCCACTACCACCAATTATCTCAACCTTCTGGCTACTGTTGTCAGAGTAGGCTACATCAAGTTTGTGTGAAGGCGAAAGACATGGAGTGGAAGCGCTTCTATGGAGGTTATTGTTGGTGCTCTTTTCGACCAAACTTTTCAATGAGAAACCGAAACAATCATTCTTTTGAAAGTCGAAATCAAGCATTCGGAAGAAATTGTAATCAAATTGTTGGGAGAGTGAATTGAGTTTGCATCTAGGAGGTCGTCTGACAAATGGTTTGAATCCATGGTGTTGAGCAATGACAACCTCCATCTTCCAAGAAAGCCACACATGTAACAATGGAAGAGGAGATCTAATTATATGTTGTTCAAAATCAAGTTCCTTCAATAGGGGCAGCTTCTATGAAGTTGCTGCCTAAAAGAAATCAGCAAAATTACAAGCTGCAAATCTCATTTTACATGAACTGAACTATATGTTCCCAATCTCCAAAAACCTAAAAGAATCAAGATCAAGAAGCAACATGACTTAGTCAGGATCATTAACTCTTCACACACAAAATGTAACAAAAAATATGGATAAAATTATCCTAAACAAAGCATAGATTACAAAAGAAGCATTTATTTACCATGTTATAATAATCCCTCGCCCCTCTTCTTGATAGTCGCCTCAATTAGCTGCACAAATACATTCAAAATGTCATATTTTGTAACAAAAATCAACTTTTAACCATGCCCTTCATTTTATTCACCATAACAATAAACAAACATAGAAATTCATTATTACCACCCTATTTTGATCATCATTACACGAAATGATTAGGTAATTTAGTTTTTACGATGAGACATATTACGTGTCAGGTCATCCAACGAATACCATCAAAAACAAGAAAATCAAAATGCATATAACAAACATGAAAACTGAAGATATTTCATTACCCTCAACGGCAAAATGACGACGAGAGAGTGCGAGAGAGCAGCAAAACAAGATAATAAATATGTTTTTTATAGTTAAATAATACCATACTCCCTAGTCTTCTTCTAAATTATTTAACCCCTAAGCTTATGGGGTTACTTTTTTTCTCTTCTTTTCAACTTCCTCTAAATTTGTTCATTATGATTTGGTTATTAATATGTGACATTTTTTATGGATGGTTTTCAAACTAGATTGAAATGTTTTGCATGGTCCGATTTTGCAGGCACATCCCTAGAGTTATTAGAGGTTGTCCGCATTCTCCTCAAGAATGCATGCATGCATGGATATTCTTAACAAAAGTTGGATATTGAAGATCCTATATTTTGATAATATATTATAATAAAAATTATACATGTCAAGATTTACGATGTATCATGCAAGTTAATTCGAAGAAATAGTTCGTTCGAGTACAATTTGTTTTTTTTTTAAGTTGGACCCATGAATGAAATACTTCCGATTATTAGGAGACACATGAAATCCAAAAGTATTAATTTCGTACACCAAAGTTTTCATCTTGTCACATTGCTCTTTGAATCGAAATAACATTTCAAACTACCCCAATACACTTTAATTTTAACCTCATCATTTCTTACCGTTGTAAATTTATATTAGTGCATCAATAACTCCTTACGACCTGAGATGTTATACATACACCCAAATAGTGTTGGGTTTGGGTGTGAAATGTCTATTTTGCCCCTCTCCTCCTATTTGCAAGTGTAGTAGTTACGAAGTTTTATTAAGGAGAAAATTATTATTTTACTAAAAAACTACTATTCTGATGTATGTATAATGTTGCTTCTTACCACAGTAAGTTCGTGTCTAATAGACAAATTCTGAACTACACATAAAATTATAGGGCATTATAGTCCTTTCAAAATTTATTTTTTAGATGTGGAATTATGTTTAGATTTCCCTTATTAAAAGGTTATCCCTTTAGGATTTTAGGGTTTTAGTTTCTTGCAAGAACATAGTCAGCAGAAAACAACATTAATTTAAACAAATATGACTGCTTTAACTCAAGATGAACTCTTAGCTCAAATTTACCAACAAAAGATTGATGTAATTAGCTCCAATCTCTATATATATATATTTATGTGTTTTTTGTATTTTAATTTATAAATTGATTAATTATTGTATTAATTGATTATATATTATATGTGACTGTTGGTTTTTAGATTTTTTATGTTAAAGATTTGATTTTTTTGTCATTTTTGAGATTTTATGTGTTAAAGATTTGATTTTTTGAGATTTTATGTTAAAGATTTGATTTTTTTTGGGGTCATTTTTTAGGTTTTATCTGTTTATGATTTGATTTTTGTTGTTATTTATGATGTTTTATCATTTAAAGATTTGATTTTTTTTGTTTTTTTTTTGTTTTGGAGAGTTTATATGTTTAAGATGGGATTTTTTACTTGGTATTATGCATATTTCTATTTCAATTTATTGAAAATTTACCAAATAAGAATAGTTTGAATGTTTGATTATATTGTTTGGTTGATAATGAACCCTTATAGGAAAAGAAGGTCACAGAGAGCAAAATGTTAGATTTAGGCTTTGAAGATATAAATTTTTAGTAGTGGTATTGTTCTAGCCACATCTTGAATCCCTCGAATTTATTACGTTTTTTCTGTTTTACTAATTAGGTTTGTGTTTTGGGCAAAATAAGTTGGAACCAATGGGTAAAATAGTGTAGTGAGAGATTTATGTGAAGTAGTAGATAGTGTTTCTTGACTTCGCTCAAGACCGATTAAGGAAGGCGGGGCTTCGCTGCACAGGATAAGGTTGCGTACCATCTATCGGACCCCCCCCCCCCAGACCGCTTAGGTGGGAGCCTCTTCGGTTGTAATGGGGCATGTTGATCTTGATCTGTGACATCCCGATCACTCCGATCAGTTATCACTGTCTGGAATCTCACTTATGAGCCATTTAAAATAGGCTAAAAAATGATTGCTTCATTTGTTTGATAATTCGAGTACAATTCAATATTGGCATGGATTGAGTGTGATGTGTTTCCAGCCTGAGGAGCCTGTGGTTGAGGACGATGACGAAGACGATGATGAAGATGAGGATGATGATAAAGATGATGAAGATGCTGATGGTAAGTTCAGAATTTGTTGTATAACTTTTACCTGCATGGTGGATTGCAATTCTTGCAAATTCGATAGTATGGAGTATTAGTCATCACTTTGTAGAGTAAGTTTTCATTTTCCTAGGTAAATGTGTGTATCTGTACCCTTACAGCTTATTGTAGATTGATCCATATTCTTTTGCCTAACTTGGATGAAACAAAATAAATGGAATCTAAGTGACCCTGAAAGGACTTGCACAATTACTTATATCCCTGAAAGCATGAAAAAATAACGGGTTCTGCTTGTATGTGGTCATCTTGAATCGAGTAAATTTTAGCCTTTATTTTTTTCGTTGGAGTAATGTATCAATTACATCATTTAATAGTGTGTATTGGCCATGATCAGGTCAAGGAGATGCCAGTGGCCGATCAAAACAGAGCAGAAGTGAGAAGAAAAGCAGAAAGGCTATGCTGAAGCTTGGAATGAAGCCCATTCCTGGTGTCAGCCGAGTCACGGTGAAAAAGAGCAAAAATGTTAGTCAATTACTAGTTTGTTACCGCACAAACCACTAACAATTTTTTCTTAATTCTGAAGTACTCGTATTTATGTTCACCAACTGATTTTACCATTTAAAAATGTAGATTCTATTCGTCATCTCAAAGCCAGATGTTTTCAAGAGCCCTACTACAGATACATACGTTATCTTTGGTGAGGCAAAGATTGAAGACTTGAGCTCTCAACTGCAGTCCCAGGCTGCTCAACAGTTCAAGGCTCCTAACTTGAGCAACGTGATATCCAAAACCGAGCCCTCAGCTGAAGCTCAGGACGAAGAAGAAGTGGATGAGACTGGAGTCGAACCCAAGGACATAGAATTGGTCATGACGCAAGCAGGGGTATCTAGAGCAAAGGCTTGTAAAGCACTCAAGGCTGCAGATGGCGACATTGTATCTGCTATTATGGAGCTTACAACCTAGACAGGCAAACACGTGCTTTCTTTTTCGTCATACTATCCTTTTTTATCAGTTTGATATGTCCTGGAGTGCAAGGATTTTAATTTTTAAGAACTTCCATTGTAAACAGCTTTCGATTTCACCTATATGTATCTTATTTTATATCCAATATGACTTTGAGGAAATAACAGTCGCCTTTTTCGTCTGATTGCATCATCACTAGCATAGCATGAGTAGAACTGATCAATGGCACCAAGCTTTATGCCAAATGGTTTTCCGCTCTGATGGCATGTCCTTGCGACAGACAGGGCGGGATCTCGACCTCTAACGATGGAATGATACAATCCTGAGTGATAGATGGCATCTCCTTGCTACAGACAGGGCGTGAACTCGGCCTCTAATGATGGTACGATACAATCCTGAGCGATGGATGTGCTCTCACACAATAATTTCCTGGCCTGAGTGCCTAGCTCAAATTTTTCCTTACGAACTGTAGTATGGGTACCATCACATGTTTCTTGTATTTCTAAAAAATCCATAGTATTGATCATTGATTACTGAGACATAGTCTCTGTAACATCTTAGTTCTAAAAAAATGCATATCAACTATTTAAGTGCTCTTTTTTTTGGTTTTTTTTTTATATGTATATATCTTTAAGGGATAATGTTTTAATGTGATTAGTGGCACAATGGGTAAAGAGCATCAAAGGAAAGCAGGCAGGAATTCTTATACATGTCGGTTAATGTCGTATATTTACTATCACTTACTCATGTGTCCCAACATCTATTCATAATATTTATTGATGCTAACACAGCAAATAAAGATAAAATCAATAAAAAGCGAAGAGAACAATATGCAGGTACTTTCATGGATTTCTTACTTTAGTAACCAATGCCTGAAATATCATTGAACCAAACTGACAATACCTATTCAAACAGCAAACAAGGATCAAATCAACAAAAGGTATAGGAAACTATATAGCAGGTAGTTGTCTGTATAGTGTATATCTTTGGATAAGATATTTAAGCTTTTAATTTTGTTGAGGAGTTACAGGGGGCAAAAGGGATTGTTGAGGAGTTACAAGGGGCAAAAGGGAAAGCTACTTATGCTGATGCTGAAGCTGATTATATAGGTGCCAGCAGTTTGTGCAATGGTGGTTTCTATGAGAATGCTTTTGGATGGGGAGAGGCAACATGGTTGTGTCACGGTGGCGTCGACACGGATTGTCCAGTATTGACTAACTTGATTGTGTTGGCAGATACAAAATCTGTACACTGTGTTGTATTATTTCATGTTTTTAAGGTTAATTCTTTTTTTCAATTAGGAATAATTGATTTGAGCTTTTTCATGTTTCAGCTTACCTGCAGCTATGGGCTTCCAGGGATTTTTGCTTCAAGGTAATATGCAATTTGTTTGGCTGCTCAATTTGTGTATACTAAAAGCAAAGCAATTCTGAGGTTTTAACTGCATCTTTATCATACAATATATTATCATTATCTAAATTTTGAAGGCATTACTTGAATAATTGTGGTAAGTTGTGATTGTTGATTAAACAAATTACTAAGCATTTACTGTTACAATATTTTTCTTTTCCTTTTCAGGGGCTTTGCTATGCATTTCAAGATCCGAATGCAAGAAACTATAAGATGTAGCACTATTCCCAATGTCCTGTCTAATCTGGAGCAGGCTCGAGAAATGCAAAGCCGCCAAAATAAGGAGTTCTTGACTCCATCCATGAGGCATTCTATTTCTCCAGTGGTGAACTTTTATGTTGGGAATGGAGGAGCTACCAGCTGTGCTTCCAGACTGATGTCTCTGAAGCACCGATTGGGATGAATGTAAGTTTCTCTGAGAAGGATTTCATGGATGGGTCTAGCAGTCAAGATGATAGCATCTTAGCACAAAACGATAAAGCCGTCATCCTAGCGGCCCCGAGCCTACGCAGGATCTTGGAGGATAAATCAGCCCAGGATGTCTTGCCAATCACAATCACTTGCATGACTCGAACCCACACCGCGAAGAGGCTAGGGGTGTTTGAGTGCCTTTTCGAGCTATTTACCCGGTTGAGCTATGCCGGAGGATATAGCATCTTAGCACAAGAATCTACTTCAAGACGCTCTAGAAAGCTTTCTGGTAGCAAGGCATGGGGGAGAGCTATCGGAACAGACCACAGGGGTGGTGGATATGATGTGATACTATTGACACAGATCCCATATTCTGTCACCTCCCTGAAGAAGATATATGCTTTAATTAAAAAGGTTGGTCAGCTTATTTTGAGTAGCAAAGTTTTCTGGTTGTATGCAATTAGGAGATACGTATGCAATGCTTGGGTAGATCCAGAATTTAATATTGTGCTACACAGCAGGTTTGGAGATTCAAAGACAGGTTCTAGGGGAGGGAGACACACGATTTGGTGAGACAGCCGTGCCCCAGCTCAGAGCCCATGTCAGGATATGCAGTTTGATGAAGTTAAATGCATACGTAGCTACTCCGGAAGAGCGACAGATAAAGAGACTTCTTGAGCTTGTGGATTGATATCGCTAAAAAGAATGATGCGAAATTGCAACGGCTCGAAAATGGTACATTGTAAAATCTAAGAAAAAATATGACAAGTAAGTTAATACTTCTCAAAAGTAGAATTATTAAGTGATGAGATTTAGATGCTCACTTATATATATGAAAATTCAGAATTGATATTCCAGGAATCTCATAAAATAAAGTCAAGTTAATGGCAAAATTTTCGAATAGTTAGTCCCAAATTTAAATGAATATGATTTTGTCGGGCCTTACCTAGAGTTTTTTAGGTCTTACTTTTATATGCTTAAATGGTCTTCATCTAATCTTGTAGTCGGATCGACTTCGCTTTTGATCCAATGATTAATATGCAATAAACTGGTTTAAGAATTCGGGTTTTTAATTTTTTTTTTTTTACAAAATAAGCGAATCAGTTAAATATCTAGATGCGCTATTTTGTTCGTTTTTGTTTCCTTTTTTATTTTAGACTTGCGTTTAGATACATTTAATTTAAAATTGCTTTAGATTTTGCTTAACCAACCCGTCTATAAAACGCCATTTTTAAACAAATTTAAAATCAAATAAAAATACTCTCGAATCTTCGATAAATACAAAATATCAAGTGAATTTTCATATCACTTAATTTCATTTAAATTATATGGTATACCAATTTTGTTTTTGGGTATGGTATCGTTAGCGACACTAAAATACCATTATATTTTTACCAATGATATGCACCAGATTTTAGAAAATTCCTTATTAATTTGATTGTAACCAGTAATATTTTTTATACTTGAATATGCTAATAATATCATATTGATATCTAAGTATGGTATGTAACACCATTACTAAAAAACATCATCATAATATGATGATGTTGTTACATAAGACGATATGGAAAATTATATAGTTATAATTTGAAATATCATTTATTATGGGTATGGTATATATAAAGTAATCTTGAAACTTCATATGTTTTTTTAATAATTGTATCTATTTAGTTTTTATTAAGGGATACAGAAAGGACTATATCAGAGAATGAATTTAAAATAGAATAAAAAATAACATATAGTGTTACACAAATTTAGTAAAGAAAATTCCTGGCAGTTAACACAGCGATTTTATTTATTTTTCAGAAACTAGCATTGCTTGGGGTTTCTTTTGATATTTTACCCGCATCTTTCCCTCATCTACCGGTATCCGTGATGGTGGATATTGGGCGATGGTTGGTGTCTGTTCGTTAAACTAAGGTATCAACACAAAAGCAGCATGTCAATAATGACAGCCATGTATAGCTGATTATGTAGTATATCATTATATACATAGATATTTTATCAAATAAACCAAATATAGTTACTTTCAACAGTATGGTATCAAACCATCATCATAAATCATAATTTTTCCATATATGATATTACATTAATTGTTATAGATTCAAATGCATAATAAAATACACCTCGACTAAAATAATCAAATTCGTACATTAATACAATCAAATAGTCATACATGATATTATATTAAATCAAAATAAAATATGATATATTCAAGAATGTGATATATGATTTGTAAGGATCATGATATTTTTGCGACATAATAAAAGTTATTATATGCATTGATATGGTATTGAATAATATATCAAGTAATTTTATTTTAAATGAAAATATGTATGTTATATATAATTTGTATTATTGGGTATAATTATATTAACATTACATTAATACCGTTGTATAGTCATATGGTAGTACATTCGTCATCGAGATACTATTACATTCAAGAAGTTGATATATCAGCATCTTTGAACCATTAGCATTCTTAGAATAATCGAATCAAGTAAATCTCCCGAATCTGACACTCACTCACGTTAGAAAATTATAACTAGCGATTCATGAATTCCACGCCCCTAGGTTTTGGCGTGTCGTCATACATAACACAAATAAATTAGTTTAACAAACAAACTTCAAAGATAATTATAAATTTAACAACCCAATAAATCATAGCATCCCAATATTGCATCAAAGCGAAATGCGGCGTAATCCAAATCAATTCAATCTCATGTTTTGTCAAAATTTCAACATGGTACTGGCTTTAAATTGAAAAAAAATCAACTCAATTAATAATCTAATGGTTCAAAAAAAGTACATGCTTACATTTTGTTTATTTCTGATTTTCATTTTTGTAATTTTTAGGTTTGATTGGCTGCTCCTTAACTTGAATTTGCTTGATGGAGTTTTATTTCACAATATTTTTGGGAAATTTGTGAGAGTTTTTTGGGTTTAGGAAGTTTTAATATTGGTATTAGTATTTAATGAAATATATTTATTCTGAAAACTAATTAATTCATAGCATCTGATTATTATATTGTATTAACATAGCAACTGTGTTCTGATTAAGATATAAGCAATCTAAATACAAGCTCGAAACAAACTGAGAGAACTCAAATAATTGAGGTAATAAATTACACCAATGAATGTAGTAATCTAAATTGTCAACCAAAACAGTCAAAGAAGACAAGTGTACTCTTGAACCAAAGACCATTGGTTGGGTGTCATGTCCGTACACATCAGCTGACACATGTCCCTAAAAACACGGTTTCTTCCTCCTCCCACCGCCCTATTTATTACCCCCTATGTCCTCTCTTATTACACATTATATTTATATTCCTCTCATTATTTCTTCTTCATCATCTTACCCCTTATATATCAATTCCTCCCCCCCCCTTTACTTTGTTACTCATAAATCAAACCAACATTTACCATAATAACACCTCTCCAAGATTTATCATGCTATAACCAATATTTGTACTTTGCTTTTTTGGCTAGTTAATTATAAGGATGCTTAGCAAAAATTAATGCAGAGTTCATTATTGAGGGTTTTTACCAAAATGAACTGATTTTTTTCACATGGGCAGCTAAAAATCAAGGAATTTTAGCAAAAAACATATTTTTCACATGGTTGTTAATCATTAAGGATTTTTTTGCAATATGAAAAGCTTTTTTTAACTTGGGCAGTTATTTGCCAAGGTTTTTAGCAAAAAGAACTTGTTTTTTCACTTGGGTATTGTTTACTTTGGAAAAAAATGGCATCTTCAGATAATTTGATGGCAATGGATAATTCTTGGATGTTTCGAAATGCATATCCAGATACATGGTTGCCTGAAACTTTTTTAAGAGAAACAGAGACATTTACAAAAACTGTACAAAAATCATTTGACCCCCAAGTTTTTGATAACATGAATTTCTCCAATGAATTCATGTCTCCATGGTTGAATAATAATTCAGATACAGCACCAGTTTCAATTCATACACCTACTGCTTCTTGTGGCTCAGCTGAAAACGAGATCAACAACAATGGTGCGCCTCTTGTTAGTTCTACTAGAATAATATATACTCCCTCCAATTCTTTTATTAATTGATGTTTGACTATCAATCATTTTTTAGTTATATTAAAAAAAATTACAAGAAAAATAATATTACTTCGTATAAAAATATTTTTAAAGTCACATTTAGTTAAATCAAGTTTATATGTATTAATAAATTATATTAATTAGGTTAAAGAATAAAAATTAATTGATGTTCAAACATGAAACATTGATACAGAAAACCAAAATGTCCATCCATTAATATTTGTTACATTAATGTTGACATCTTGTATACAAAACATTAAAATGTTAATCTACTAGGTTGTATGAAGCGGAGCAATGGGGTGGTTAGTGGTGGTGTTGGTGGTGGTGGTGGGAAGATGAAGAAGAGGAAGACTAGAGCTAGTAAAAGGTCAACCACCACTTTTATCAATGCTGATGCAGCCAACTTCAGGCAACTGGTTCAAGATATTACTGGTGTCAAGTTTGGTGGTGGACGGAGGTTGTTCTCAGTTGGTGGTGGGGGGGATGGTCAGGTGGTGAAGCCTCAACCGCACCGCGGTGTTCACAGGCTGCAGATGATCAATAATGGTGGTGGTGGTGGTTTGGTGACATTGGATACATCGGCTTTTTTGGTGGATCCCACTCATCAGAACACCCAAGATAAGGTGGTGTTCGACCAACAGATGAGTGGTGGTGGTGCTCCGTCGTCGGTGGTGGTGGAAGGTGGCGGGGCAGTAGGCAGTTCTGGATTTGAGTTTGACTCTTTTTGTAGCTTTCCCACCCTTGAGTCCTGGAAAGCAATTTAGTGGAATGACAAATCTTTTGTTTCTTTTTTGTTAAATTAGTAATCACTAGTTGTTGTGTAATTGTTGATTATATAACATAAAAAAGGTTTTAACATCAATGTTTATTTTAATAAATAACTCAGTTCGATCATCCTAATTTAATATTACTTCGCATTATATTTTTAAACTCCGATCACTTCAATTTAAAAAGATATTATTAAATTATTTCACGTTATGTTGAGAATGTCGTTTTGGGGGGTTAATTAAGTCGAAGGCAATATTTTGAGTTTTGTATGCATCATTTGGAGCATAAATGCATCATTTTGGTACAACTTTATGTGTTGTACAATTGTAGATTTATTTAAATTTAATCTGCATTAATAACACCATAAATATCTTCATTTGTGGTTGCTTTTTACATTAACCAATAACAACCAATTATGGGCAAGTTATGAAATAAACACCGTACCAAGCTATCTAACCTTTAAAGTGTATTCACTTATTAATTAAGTCATCACGATGCTCAGATATTAATTGAATTTTAATTCATGAATAAGGAAGCTATATAAAGAAACAAACTTAGAGTACTCTAGAACTCTACTAAAAAGCTGATCACCATCTTCGCTGGATGTTGCAAAATAGCATCATAATGATCATGAAGTGGAGTCTTCAAAATCTAACTGACATTTGAAGTCCCAGCATGTGGAGTCTTGACGAGGTAGTATGTATATCTCCGTCCGTCCTATTCTTGTCCTTATTATAGTTTAAAAAGTGCTTTATTAAGAGTATAATAATTAATTTTATTATTTTCAGGAGAGAAAGAAAATTATAAATGATGATATTAAAAAGAATCATGAAGTAATCAATAATATTAAAGGGTACAAAAGTTCAATATAAATTATTGCATTGAAAAAGTAAATAATCAAGTAAAAACAACAAAATTTTTTTTTACAAACGATGGCTAATAAAGAGCGGAAAAATTATCCTCTTTCGCTTTGTCAATCGGTAGAAATCTTTTAAATAGAAGCTTCGGTAAAAGACATCGCTGGAGTCGTGGCTCATCTTCCTTATTCGGTATCATGAATTCCTGATCATAACGTTATCATGATAACCATTCATTAATTTGAATTGGACAAAATATAGAAACCATTCAAGTTTATCATATTTTGGGTCATTTTTACTCAAACGCATTGAATATGTACCGTACATGTGCTAGTGACCACATTTGATCATATATTGAAAAATGAAAATGAGAACACAATAAATAGAAAGCTTTGTAAGTATTCATGAAAATGAAACTTGTGTCCCTTTTAGGGAAAGTCTACTCCTCCTTATCTCATCGATTAAAAAAGACAGGTTGATAGAGGTGATTCAAATTTCAGATAATTTTCAAAATTCAAAATGTTGAACTTTCTTATATCATCTCCAATAGAATTCATCCCCTAATATTTAATATCATCGTTTATTCTATTTCGTATAAAGCAAAATACCATGTCTTCGCTCTGATAGGAGATATTGGAGAAAAGTTATTCCATTATATATTCATTTAAATCAATTTCTCTTTCATAAAAGCATCGTTAACATATATCATTATATATTAAATTCTCTCTTAACTTTATTATATGTTATTATGATTTTATAATTATAATTTCAAATATAATAATAATATTTGTTATTTTATTTTGACATGAAATAATTTAATTTAATTTTTTATCGTTATATTTATTAAAAACAAATTTTAATCGTTATTATAGTCTTAAAATCGTAACAATACATGATATTATTTAAAAAGACAAAGCAAACATACACAATTTATTAGAAAAACATAGCAGTGAACCACGAAACATGATTGAAGTAAAGAAAAGCGATTTGAAATCTAATTTTGTTGGCTCGAACTTTTTTGCGAATGTGCTCGGCGAGATCTTGCTTCAAGCCAGATATGTTTGGCTTATCAATTCGAATCTAGTATGAATGCGATTCGGATCTAGCTTGAACATGAGCTACGGTAGCACGTAGTTGGCCTTTGAATGTTGGGGTTTTGAGGTGGTTGATTAAGAAATATAAAATTTGAAGGGTAATTATAATTTTGATTTGGATCCATGAAATGAGAGGATAAATTAGCAAAAATACCTAAGAAAATGAAGAGAAAGTGAGAAAATAAGATTTTTTTGCGTGTCCAAATCAAACAATCCTAGTCTCTATTATAGAGATTTAAAAATAAAAAATATTGTTAAAAAAAATTAAAAAGTTGAAGTAATAAATCAAAAACGCCAAATAAAAGAGAGGATAAAAGAATTAATTCTGGGATCAAATAGAATCGCTACGTCAGGCCTTAGATAAAATTATTGGCCAGCTAACATGACTGACATTAGCGTATCTTGATTCCTTTTGTTTAAATCTAGTGTTCATCCACTTTCTATTAATTCCTCAATGTATTTCAATACTCACTCCAATTTTTTTATCAGAATTATTTGAGAATTATTGAACAATTCTTTTAAAATTGAGCAAAGATTATCTACATCAAAATAATTATAAATATTATTATTTATTGGAGGTGGTCTTATTAAACATCTCGCTCGAGGTTTATTAATGGGGTCTTAGACGCTTTGAAACAGCCCAGGGGCATGGGAGAAAGCTTGGCCCGAGTCATCCCTAAGTTTTTGAAAAAAATCATTTTATTAAGTATTTAAAAAAAATTATATTATTCTTTTAAAATTATTTTCTTTGCATAACACAGAATTTTATATTTTCGTATAAATATAATATCAAATAATTGCCACTTTTATATAAAATTAAAGATTACACTTATGGGTCTTGGGATAATTTGGAATCATATTTTTTAATTCATATAAATATGACATGCATCATTAATCGTGTATATCTGTGTTTAATTTGGTAATTATTTGATCACACAAGTTCAGAATGGTCATGACTTTTTTAAGACGTCATAATCGAACAACAATAAAAATCCAACTATATTGTTGAGCCTCAAGTCTAATAAAAATGAAAGGTGAAATACAAATATTTCAAATAGTCACCTGAACATTTCAAGTTTTTAAATAGGCATTTAAGGGTGAGTTTTGACACCTGAAATTTTGAAGAAAAAAAAAATTGACATCTCAACTCTACTTTAATAAATAAACTAAGGACAAAACAGAAAAAACATATATATTATACTTTATGGATTGTTTTTAAAATAACAAACACTTAAATGGATCAATTTTTAATAATCAAATTTAATTAATTTAATTAGAAAAATACATCAATCTTCAACCTTATCCCACCCCACCCCTATTCCTACCAAATAGCTCAAAACATTGATGAAAAAACAAGAAAAAAAATCCAAAAAACTGAAACAAATATTATTTCAGTAAATAGTTAAAAAAATCAAAGCTTTATTAACAAACCCAATCATGGTCATCTTGAGAGAAGCTTTGAGAGGCAAGATAACAAAGTAGCATTATCGGACAATTTGGATCCGACAACTTTTGGGTACAAAAGCTTTTGCCTTTTGGGCAAAACATTGTGCTCTAGCTCGTAAATAGGATTATAGGAAAAGGGTACCTAAATATAAGCAACTATTGTTCAAAATGTAAATAAAAATGAAGGAGCGGTGTACAAGTGGTAAATGAGTGTTAGGATGGCGGATGGGGTGGAAGCGAGGTTAAAAGATTATGTGAATTTTTAATTGAATTAATTAAAATTAATTTAATAAGTATTTGTTATTTTTAAAATAGCTGTAAAATGTAATATATATAATTTTAGGTGTTTGTCTTTTGGAGTACTTTTGATAAGTAAGGATTCGTGTGTTAATTTTTTAACTTTTAAAAATTAAATACCAAAAATTATCTCAGTGCTTATTTAAAAGGTTCAAATGTTCGGAATCTTTATTTAAAATATTTTTTCTAGTTCAGGTGACTATATAAAATTTAACCAAAATAAAATAATAAAAAACAAAAGTTTTGAATTTAAATAGTTAATATTCTCGAGGGCCTACTAAGTTGACCCCATTTGGTTATCCACATAAAAGATGTAGATTGCTCATAAATAGACAGAAAAACGCGTGACACACTGGAGATAATCAAATCCATGTCTCAATCTTGTTTTCTTTAATTTATCATTATTACAAGCTGATCATCAAACAAATCTGCATGGCCTTGATCTAGAAGCCATTGCCTTTTTCCTTTTTTATTATTTACTTTAGGACTTTTATAAATTCACAATTTGTATGGTGTATGTAGCATGATAGGAATAATTATTATCATAATTCATCCAATTCATTTTAAATGATATTCCATATTCGATATCTATATGATTATATTAAAATAAATTTAGTTGACTTGAGCGTGTAAGACCGGAAGTTTAGACACATTCAATTGTGCACTGATTAAGTGGATTTCAAACGGATACATCTTGAATCTTACCAGATCTTGAGGTAATTAATAGATTTATTCCAGATACTAAGACAAATTTGCACTTTAGTCACTGAATAGTTCGTTATTACAAATTAGTTTCAAAAATTACATAAATATTATGCTGTGATGCCAAAATAATAAATTTTGCACACTCAACCCTATTATTGTAAATCTTCATTTTTTAAAACCTTAATAGATAATATATCAAGTTGATTGTTTTTGTTCATAATTTATCCATCAGCTAGTTGTATCCTAATTTATTGAGACTATCGAGAAGCATTGTTGCGGTGCAAATATTCACCCCTAAGTCAAAAGATCACATAAAAGAAATAGTAATGTAACATGTTAGGTATCTTTGTGTCTATTTTTTGTTTGTAAAGCTAGCTCGTGAGGTTGCATGTGTAGTCTTGATATGTGAGCCAAGATTGGGAGATCATAACTACAGAAGTCATTGTTCAATTTATCCGATCAAACCTTTATGTTGATTTCTTTTTAAAGTTGACTATTGGTCATCAACTTGTTCATGTTTATTGTTATTTTTATTACTCCTAATAATAAAATTAGTAAAAATGGCATCAGCATGAGGTGTGATGACATTTGACATAATTACAAAACTATGATTATTGGTCAGTTGTGTTTATATTATTCAAATGTCTGATATTATAAATAATAAAAAATGTATTTTGATCAGTTGTGTTTATATTGTTCAAATGTCTGATACAAATAATAAAAAGGTATTTTTCTTTTATTTCATGAATTCAATAATTCTATTTTATTTAAAATGATTAATTTCATCTCTGACGACTTTATACATTGATTAAATGAATATATACAATTAAATAGACCTCTCAATTCAGTAGATTAATATGTAAGTGTGTGTGTTCACCTTCTTCCAGCATTGAACCCAAGTCATGGTCGTCCAATTGTAAAGTATCAAAGAAGTTTGACAAGGAATATATTCAAGGGATGTTTTCCAATAAGTTGTTCAATGAAGTAAACAATATTGAAAACTCACTTATACATTATTACTAAGATTATGTGTTTTATACATGTGTTTTATGCATGAATTAAAATTTCTAAAAATTTTCTATCAAACATTTGAAAAGTTTTTATTCTTAAATTTATCGAAACGAAACGTAGCATAATTTTCAAATTAATTTAATTTCAAGTAAACTACCTAAGTTATAAATATTATAAATAGTGTTGTGAATCATTTTGAGATTGAGTACATATTAGAATTTGTTCCTTTGAGAATATATCGTATACTAGATATAAATATCAATATATAATAACTCGAAAATTTTCTGACACTCGAGATTATTACAATTGTTAATTAGCTTCTATTTTGATTAAAATTTTAGATAATTTTTTCAAAAAATACTAATTATGAAAATATTTTATTCAAAAGTTCAAATTCATATTAAATATTATTTCCAACATTTTCAATCATATACCATTAGTTTCAGAATATGTTCTTCTAGTTTTAATTTAATTAATGAGATTGAATTTTTTTTTTAATATCTATGTTTATAGAATTATTTTTTAGTATATACAATTTATATTGAGTTAACTCAAGATTTGACATTGTTTCTTAAACGTTTCTATAATATTTTTGAAACGTTTCTTATTTTTACAATTTCGAAACTATGTTCGAAAATGAAATTTTAAACCATGATTTATAGTCAATTAGTTTTAATATGAACCAGATTTTATTGATAACTCGGTTTTAATTTTGACCATTAAAGACCTTATAATTACATGTATGGTCCTGCAGAGTATAATTTATACATTAATAATCAACGAGTCAAAATTTATAAACTAAATCAAATCTTATCACACTACGTGAGATACTAGTCAAAGTTTATAAAACAAAGAAATGAACTTGTTGAGCACTTCACTCAGGCATTCCAAGTAATAATTCACCTAGTTAAGGAATCGAATTGAATGAAGCATTGCATAATGTGTTGAATACTCCGTACTCTAGAGTTTGGTAAAGATGGCTAGTCGTACACTAATATAATTGTCACTTGTACAATTTTAATTGACTTTGACTCCAAATCAATTAAATTAAACCTCATACAATCAACATCTTTCACAGTATTACGTGATGTAGTTGATGACGATTCTGAATAACTATTATTCTCTGTTTGTTTCTCCATTTTGAAGATCGCAAATCTAATCAAAATTGAAATTAGAAACAAATTTATTTACTTTTTAATTTTTTGAGCAAAAATATATAGCATTTGCATTTTCTCTCAAACTAATAACTTCCTCGAATTCATTATATAGGACGTCCTAGACATTTCATCAAAATGAAAAATTCAGTAAAAATGTGTATCGATAGCATAAAACGTCTTATAATATGAGTAAACTACAAAAGGCTAAAACATCCGACAATATGAATTGAAGGGATCGAAGGGAATAATATCTTAGTTGTTTTAAGTTACATAGAGGATTGATAGATAAAAAATGTATGGAGACTGGAGCGCTTGTTAAAGGTCTTCTTAGCAGTACATTCGCTTGGAGAAGATCCACAACTAGAAAACTAAACCAGTTCACAAAATTGTAGCAAGTGTGAAAGAAGAATAGAGGAGGTTGTCAGGAATATTTTGATAAATGATAATGGAGAGGTTATTCACTTTGAATTTAGGCAGACATAGATACCTTGTGTGTTTTCAGATTTTGACCTAGTCCTTGTCAATCAATTTTATAGATAAGTAGTACAAATCAATGCAACTTTCTGTCAGTTATTAATGCTACAATAATTACGAACTACAAGGTTGACTTCATCCTGATGTTTGCCTCACGTATTATACAAAATCAAAAATGGATTATTTTGATGTACAAATGTAGATTACTTATGATTTGATGAAGTAGTGTCAACGTAAAAGTTTATTTTGAGATAATCGAATGAATACAGCTGATTTGAAATTCTGAATTCGTTGATTCGTATTGAGGTAAATGGTTAGAATCGTAGGGAAGGAGAGTTGGGATTTAAAAAAAAAAATGTAAAAGTTCATTTTTATTATTCTCTTTATTTCTAAAAGATTGTCACATTTTAATTTTAATAATTTTTTTTAATTTTGAACTTAAATAGTAACTTTTAATGTGTTATATATTTGTTTGAAAAATATGTAATATTTTCAACATACTTTATTATTAAACGATCGTTTGATTCGAATAAAAGTTTGGATATTAAATTTGATATTGTAAAGTTTGTTAATTTTTTATCATGAAAAAAGTCAAATGTGGCAATCTTTTAGGAATGGAAATAGTACTTCTAGAAACCATATTTTCAATAAATATGATTCTGATAGAAATCCAAATATATTTGAGTTAAGAAATTAAAAAATCAAACATCAAAACTTGACTTTTCCTACCTTAGGATACCTCAAATGGTAAATCGCGGGATGTCATTAGGACTTGAACTCAACTAGCCGTTATTATGAGATTCTGACATGAGATTGACACATGAAAGCTAAGGTAATGATATTTAACCTTTCGAAGCCAGCTTTTCTGGGTTGGTATGCTCAGGACTTGCTTAATCTTTAGGAGTTAAAGGATAAAGAACGTTATACTTGATTCATTATTCATTTGGTATACAAGCTGCAATAGTTATTTGGCCATGAGAATGTCGAGTTTGGATGGGCCAATTTCTAAACGAGTTTGGGCTTTGAGCGGTACAATAGAGATGGACTAGTCTTTTACTTTATAGAGTCCTTTTTTACTTCAGAAAATTAAAGAAGTGCATGGGAGAACGCAATGCAGTAATAGACGCCCAATAGCACTAGGAGGAGGCTTGTGCCTAGTCTGCGTCGCGAAGCCTTGAAGTTGAAGGAAGCATAAATAGAAAGACCATGGTTTTGTGGGCCGTTTGAGATCTTTACGCGTAGGCTATGACATTCCAGTGGTTATTGCGGGATCTGCATAAACTGTTGTGAGATGATGTCTGATATGAGATCGGGCTTGGTGAGAGTTGAGATAAAGCCTCCCAGTAAAGTCTTCCTATACGATGCGGGATAAATACAGAAGAGGAGAATTACTTATCGTAAGATTGTCGATCGGCTTGTAAAGGAGATCTTTACTTATGTGCATCACAATAGCTTCATATAATATCTGATATCTCTAACATGCTTCCTTTGAGAAATAAAAATCCCAGCATTTGATCTTGCAATCTCTATGCACAGAAAATAACATAATGAGACGAGTCTTTAATAAACTTTCTATCGATGCAATTTATGACCTTTATATGCTCTTACGAGATTTTCAACAAGTGAATATGCGTCTACATAGACTATCGGCGCCATAAAACTTGCTAAATGCAATTCCATAGCAAACCTCTGGCTGTCATTGGTAAATTTGGACAAAATCATAAGCGATAAGGCTTTGGAGATTAAACTCGTGATTCCATTGCCTTGATGCATGTTTTAAACCGTATAATGACCTTTTAAATTAGCATCTTGGCCTAGTTGTGCCTTCTCGTATCTTTCGGGCGCCGTGCAAACGCTTCTCATCAAATAGCCGTACAAGAAAACATTGTTGGCGTTTAACTAGTCTTGTGCAAATACATTTCTTCTTTGCCCGATGCAAACCAATCTGATATTTATTTTATTTCACAGTCACTTCTGTAATAGTCTATGCGCTTCCCTTTTGGTTATATTACTGCGACTAAGCGTGACTTTGTCTTTGTCGATAGTACCATCGACGCTTACATTTACTTTGTAAATCCATCTATAGGCTTTTTTACGACTGGGCGGATTAGCGATTCAAGTATTATCCACGAAATCAACATTAAATTCACACTTTTCGCCGTGATTATACCTAGAATTAAATTCGCGTAGGGCATTTGATTTCGCGTTTATAAACCTTAATTTATCCACTACTTGAAGTCACGGTCATTTATCTCCCTCTCCCGAGCCTACATAATTTGTTTTGAATTCTTTTGCTCTGCTTCTTATAACACTTGAATGATCTAGATGCAATCATGAATCATCCAACTTTGATTTTGACATTCTGATTCAATTAACGATTCTTTTGAGTTGATTTTGATTTTGATTTTTCGAAGTTCGATTTTGATTTTGAACATTTTGATTCGAAATTTTCGAATATATTATTGCTAATGCTTAATTTCAAAGCTCTGATACCATAGAAGTTTGATTTGATTAAGAAAATCTCCATGAAAGCTTCATGAGAAGCTTCGAAGTTTGTTAGTGAAGATGAGAGAGAAATAGAAGACAACTTTATATAGAAATATATTTGAGTTGAAGGTACAAAATCAAACATCAAAGGCACAGGGTTTTTCCACTAGGATACACGAGGAGGATAAATCGTGGGATTGTGTCTGTTGGTCGGAGGACTTGAGCTTTCAGCACAAGCCGTAATACGTGTTCATCGCTTGCGTGACTCGAACCAGCGCGTAGAAGGGTAAGGTGATGGTACTTAACCGCCAAACTCTTTCTGGGTTGAGCTACCAGAACCCAATCTTTAGGAATTAAAAGGGATAAAGAGGGAACATTATACTTCGAAGTTCATTATTCATTTGGTATACAAGTTGCAATAGTTATCGAGCCATGAGAATGTCGAGTTTGGATGGGCCAATTTCTAAATGAGTTTGGGCTTTTGAATGGGACCAATGAGATGGACTTGTAGATGTTGGAACTATACGATTTATTCATGGCAAAATTATAATAAATACTTGACCAAGGAAAGGTAAGTGTATAAAAACAATTACAAAACATTCACACAAATATATAAACTGCGTATGAATAATGAAAGGACTTACAAAGAGTTTCACGCGTCAGGATGTTCAAACTCTTCCCCGGCATGAAGTCCTGCTTAGTTCTTTTAGCGCCTCAAAATGTAGTGCTTGCCGTTAATCGCGAAAGAGGTTAAGCCTCATGATTGGATTTGCTAGAATCAAATAACTATTGAATAATAATTTGAGTTTTGACTCAAATTTCTAGAGAGAAAAGAGAAGGGCGGCGGCCTATGTGAGGGGAAAGAGATGAAAATGAATTATTAGGTTTTTCATTTCATTTTAACCACATATACATTTAAATATTCGCCGGATCAGCTCGACTTCGTTAATAAAGTGAGATTGACTTCGTTAAGTCGTTAATCAACTTATTAGGTTATTGTAAGTAACTTTAACAAGAATTTACTAATGAGCCTGCCGTTAAACGCCTTGATTGAACTAGCAAGTTAATTGATTCGGTTTTATCAATTTGTAATTTTATCGATGTAAAATACTGGGTGGGTATATAATTGATTTCAATCAACTCCCAGGTAGCAATGTGATTTAATTACATACATGGAATATAACTTCAGCGTAATGCGTTATGTGTGTGACACTTGGCCAGGCTCCGATAATATTAAGCCCGAGTATAATAATATAATTGACCGTTATAATTATTATATCGGTTATGCGTGGATAAATTAAATACAGCATTATTATCGTGAGTTCAATTCTAGTAATTAACAATTACTATTTGAACATAGTTTGAGTAATCACGTTTAGTATAACTAGTAAATGATTATTCTGACGATTGTCATGACAGGCGTAATTAAGAAATCAAAATCACTTTGATTTCAGCGGTAGAGTCCTTTTACTTCTATAAGTATAGCCTATAATTTATAGTATAAAAAATTTGATTTGATTAAGAAAATCTCCATAAGCTTAAATGAGAAGCTTGAAGTTTGTTGACGATGAGAGAGAAGAGAGAGAAATAGAAGACAACAAAAATTTGTTATATTGAAATGGTGCCTCTATGGATTGTTAGTTACATCCTACATTTATACATGTCTGAACCAATCGACCAACGAAGCGCTCCGCTTACTATTAGCTATCATTTCTCCGCTCGAAGCCATCGGGTTCGACCCGTATTAGCCTCAATTTAATCAACTAATAACTCTACAATATAGTAGGCGTGTTAAGCGGACGAGGCGGGCCCGTGGATAGAAGAATTAGAAGAAAGAAGCCGTTGAACCGTGTTAGTTTTTATTACTTGACATATTATTCTTTGTAAAGTATTCCATGTATAAATAACTATAAGTATTAAACTTTTATATAAATTCTTTTAATTATATAATAGAAGTTGTTTAATGTTAAATTTTCTTTACAAGATATTGATTACAAATGCATTAATATAGTATTCTTGATATAATAAAATCTTGAAGTAATTAAAAAAAATTAAAGAAATAACTTAAACAATCATGACTGTTTATTGATTTATATTGTGTTAAATAAAAGCAGTTGTATTCTGAGCTTGAGCCCTTTAAATGTATTTAAATCCTTGAGTTCTTTCAAACATCCCCAGTTTTATCATGCTTGCAGATAATAATCCATCTGTATTTTTTATAGCCTTGATTTAATATTAAAATGACACTAACAAAACTAGAAATGGTTTCAAGAAAAAAATTAAGTTTAATTATTTTATAAAATAAGCAGTGGCATCTTAAATCAGCTTAGGGACATGTTTAATTTTTTTTTTTGAAAAAGTGTGATAAATGGGCGTGTTTATTAAGTTTTATAAGCATGATAAGCGAAAGCATATTTAATTGAATAGAGGCTATGTTTATTACGGTTTGTGGAAAGTGTGATAGCGTGTACCACGTTGATTCAAATGAATGTTCGATATAGAATAATATATTATTTAATACTAAAGCAATTAAATTATTTAAAATAATAATATATTGATTTATTTAATGCTTTTATTATTGTATTGATCGATATTATATAAAAATATATCATACGATAGTATACATTAAAGAATATTATATTAAACAACTTTTATCGCATAATTAAAAGAATTAGAATACAATCTTATTACTTTATAATATTATGATGAATATTTATCTTTTAATAATATATTATTTTAACATAAAATAACCTTTATTATATGAATAATATAATAATGAATCTTCGTTATTCTTATCCATTTATTATACAATAGTAGTCTCTTTCATGATTTAAGTGGAATCATTTTAATTCTTTCTTGAAATAGTTTTTAATTACAAATATTTTTTATTATTCAAAAATAATATATTGATGCATCTTATGATTTTTATTTATATATTATTTAATACTTAATAAGATTATCAATTATTTTACACGTATTATTGAATGCATCAGCGTGGCGTAATGATTCTTGGCTAATACTGCGGGGTCCAGACTCGATCCACTTGTTGTCATATTTGTTTTGGAAGGTAACACATGTCTTGCTTGTCCAAAAATTTAGATTAGTAATGAGCAGGTAGCATTGTCAAAGCAGGTCATTTGTTCTGGGGGTCTCGGACTAGTGGGCCGAGATAATTGTGATTGCTATTGAGAACCGAGGCCGGAGGTAGGAGGCGACAACTTCATTTGATCCAAATCCGTTCGTAAGCGGATAGGGTTTGAGCCGGACTAGCGGGCCGCACGAATAACCACGCCCGGTTGGTTTGCCACCTCTAGGCTATAGTACATATTACAGTACTTCATCATTCCTCATCCTTTTTTATGTGATGTTTTTCTATTTTGGCTAGATAATTTCCTGTGTAAACAGGTTTGTGAATGTAATATATCTTATGTTATAATGCCATGTGACATTGATGTTACATAATAATATTAAATTGTGATATTTATCTTGTTTGTATCAAAATATTAAAGTATATAATATAAAGTATCGTCTAATATAATAAAATATCATAACTCGATGTCTCATGTTTGTGACATGGATTTTCCATTCTCAAATCGATAAACATACAATAATATATTAGAGATTTATGGTAAGAATATGTAAAACTTATTATGTATTTATGTTCATCACCTTTATCATTTTTATAGGTGAAGAATATTTCCGTTATAGCGCATGGGAGTTACATTTTTTTTAAAGCGAGGCACTTGGCTTCTTCTTTTTGAGTATGTACTAAGTAAATTTCGGTGTCTGATCGGCATATAGTATCAAGGCAAATCGCTGGCGAGTGCAGTATGCTTGAACTTCGACTTGAAAGTGTTGGTAGGGGAAATCGAGCTTATGATCTCGCGGTCATGGCTTCGCTCTTTCTAGAGCAATGCCACTTGCCAAGTATGGGAATTACATTTGTATTAATGGATGATCATGATTGCAGAACCATTCTTTACTAATAAGTAGGTTATCGTTGTTTTGATGATATCATTTATGATGTTAACAACTAGTTTTATTGTAAGAATTATTATGATGATGACGACATTTATGATAATATCATTAAGGTTGGCCTAATCATGCCTATTCCGCCTGAGGTCGTTTTATATGCGTCGAGATAGTTAACCTTGATGAGGTAATTGTCACATGATTATGATCTATTTATATCTTTTGTCCATAAACCTCCTTGTGTATTTTGCTCGACTTGACCTGGGCTCAACCACATGTCACAAGTCTTAAGAATTAATATTTCAATTGTTCTATTGAAAGTTATTGAGGTGATAAGTTCAAGCCTAACTAAATGTAATTGAACTTTCATGTGTTGAGCTTGCCTATATAAATTTAACCACCTCATATACATAGGTTCAAGCTCGACTAAGAGATTACATATTTGATCATAGTAATCGAGACTCTTATGGTGCGTTTGGTTTTGCGAAATTGGAATTGCGATAAGAAATTGAATTTTATGGAATTTTAATTCTATGCAATTTCATGAAATTTCAATTCCAATTCCGGTGTTTGATAAAACTATAGAATTCAAATGAAATTCCAATTCAATTTCAATTCTTGTGTTTGGACATGCATATAATTCGTTTGGAATTCATTTCTTATTATTTATTTATGAACATTATCATTTCGAAATTTTTGAGTGAAACTTGTCAAAAATAAGGTGTCGGAGAGAAATGGGCGAAAATATGGTCAAATGAAGCCGAAATAGGCCGTTAATATGGTTGCAGGCGAAAATGGCCAAAATAATATAATTGACATGGAATTGGAATTGTAATTCTTTTATTTTTGTATGGAATTGATGGTAATGTATTTTGTGAGACTTGAAATTCAAAAGATATTCTAATTTCAATTTCATATGATGCTAAAATTTCATTTGGAATTGAAATAGAATTCGAATTTAATTTTAATTTCGCAAAACGCATCTTTATTAAAACTAAAAGAATGTAAATGATAAGGTATCAATCTTCATGTCAAAATGAGGTGTCCTAGTATCATAGGGAATTGTATGACATTACAAAAAGGAAGGGGGAGGAATTGGAATATCCAATCCAGATCTTACCAATTGTTCTATTGTGGGAGTCTAGTGGAAATCCTCATGTAAAAGGGCAGAAAAAATGTATTATTGGTGGAGATCATCACACTAAAATTTATTCTTTTTGTTCCTTTAATCCCACTGAAAACTTTAACTAATTTAATTAAATGGTAAATAAATTCTATATACAATCAAATTTTTAATAAAGATAATATACCCTTTTTATATATTTTCAACGAAATTGAAAATAACGTATTCATGATAAATATATTTTTAAATTTACAATTAATCGAAATAAAATATAGACGTTCTAAAATATAAATAAACGTTGCGGAGAGAAAATAAAGATAATAATTTTGGTCCAAAATTTCATCAATTACGTCTAAAGATTTATTGAGACGACATATAGAAGTTACGTGTTTGTCCTAATCAAACTTTTTCTATAGTTTGACCGCTAACGCATACTATTCGATTAATGAAGCAATTAATCATAATTTCCCTATATATCAAAACTGTTATTATATGGTACACATATTTTATTTATTGAAGGTTTATGGCATCATTTATCTGATTAGATCTACATAAATTTCACAACATAGTTGACTCATAAACAACAGTAGAGACCAAAGTAAAAGCAAAGTAGAAAACACAGAAATAGAGGAAGAAAATGGAAGTAATAGGACAGTTGCAGAAACAGTACGTTGACTTTGTTACATCTGTCTATCATGAGGTTAGTTATAATTATATTTGAGTTGACCAAACTCAAAATTAATTTAGAAAAATAATAAGTTTCATTTTACTTTCTTGTTATTTTTTGTACTATGTCTTGTACAATTTGAGTTCACCATGTTAACTCAAAATTAATTTAGAAAAATATGAGGTTTCATTTTACTTTCTTGTTATTCTTTGTACTATGTATTGGATAATTTGAGTTGACCATGTTAAGGCAAAATTAATTTAGATAACTAGGAGGTTTCATTTTATTTTATTGTTATTTTTTGTACTATGTATTGGACAATTTGAGTTGACCATGTTAACTGAAAATTAATCAAGAAAAGTAGGAGGTCCATTTTATTTTCTTGTCTTTTTTTTTTTGTTTTTCAAGAATTAGAATTACTAGTGTAAAGGTGGCACCTTTATCATGTAAAATCTCATTTATGTTCCTGTGTATTTTCTGTTAGCTTTTATTTTTATCATGTTTTTGTTCGATTAAGATCATATATAATTATTTTATTCTGATTTTTTCAAGTTATAATAAAAACTGAAGAAAGTTGATATAGTATAACAATATCAATTTTAAATCAATAGTTGTGATTGAGTGAATATTTGAGAAAAACTTGAGAGAATAGGAGGATAAGAACTTGAGAGTAATCAAGTCCGTTTAAGTTTATCTTTATATATCAATAATTAATTATTCACTTATGTAAAGGTTGCACTTTTTGTAAATCTCATTTGTAGTAAAGGGAATTTTTTTTTTTTAACTTTCATTACTATGCTTTTGAAGTTTTTCTTTTTATTTATAAAGAATTAATTATTCACTGGTGTAAACATTGCAACTTTAGTATGTAAAATCTCATTTATGATCATGGGTAATTTTGGATTTACATTAGTTTTATGTGGTTGTAGCTTTTTTAATATAATTGTATTAGTAATATTTCTGTGTATGAGATATGTGTTGAAGAGCTGCTAATTAGTTATGTTTTGTTTGGATGTCAAATGAAATGGTAAAAAGGGGTTCTTGGATGATCAATTTCTGGAGCTTCAGAAACTGAGAGATGATAGCAATCCAAACTTTGTAGCTGAGGTGGTGTCACTATTCTTTGATGATTCAGAGAAGCTCATCAACAATTTGGCCACAGCCCTGTAAGAATCTTTTCAAGATTCAGTTGTAATTATTGATCAATCGGATTATTGTTGATCAACTCATATGTTAATATGCTTGACTAATTGGTTGCTTTTTTAACTTTGTAGTCACCAACAAGTTGTAGACTATAAGCAGGTTGATGCTCATGTCCATCAATTTAAAGGTAGCAGTTCCAGGTAGGAGTAGGAATAATTCCTTTTTCTTTGCTCTTATGTATTTTGTTTTATAATTCTGCTTCAGTTTATTTAATAAGGTTTATAAGTGTTTCATTGACCATGTTAGATCAATTGAATGATTGTCGGTGAATGATTTGGAATATCTGAAACTGAATGTGCAAAGTTAAATGGAAGTATGTTCGTTGGATTTACTTATTAATTTTGGCTGTAGATCTACGTGAGCTTTGAACATGTCATTGATTTCATTCGACAGACGTAGATTTGGACTTTCCTGCTGAATGACTGTGCTTCTTGTTACTAGTTTCCATTCATAGTTTTTGGGATCGGTTTTCTCTAATTATTGGATAACGAGGAAGTCAAATGGAAGTATGTTAGTTGGATTTACTTATTAATTTTGGTAGAAGATCTCATGAGCTTGAACATGTCAATTTTATTCGACAGACCTAGATTAGGACTTTCCTGTTGATTGACTGTGCTTGTTGTTACTAGTTTCCATTCATAGTTATGTGATTGATTTTCTCTGATTACAGCATCGGGGCAAATAAAGTAAAGAATGCATGCGTTGACTTCAGAAGCTCTTGTGACCTTCAAAACATCGAAGGGTGAGTTTTGAGTCCACTCCAGTCTAGTTTTGTTTCTGCATGTCCAACTTCTTTCCGTCAGTTCTATTCTACTGATTAGCTAACCTTAGAATATAAATTGTTTTATAAAGGGTTTTAGAATCCATCCAGGTAAGACCATATGATGTGTATCACTCTGGGGATATGCTTTTGTTCAATGGGTTTGAATAGTTATTGATTTCATTAACATTATAACATCCGAGTTATTGAGACTTGTGCAGTCTTTTAATCCTTATTTTTTCAATGAAGCTCATAGTTTGTTCAAACTCTTTTATCAGTTAATGTATATATTAGTATTTGGGAAATCCTCTATCTGGAACAGCTGAAACACCTATACACAGATCCTTGTTCCCAGAGATTCCAGGTGATAGTTGCTTGGGATGACATATTTCACAATGCGATTTCCCTGGCCAATGTAACCCTTACCCTCACTTGTGGTTTTCTATACTACATTTGAGCATCCTGATGTTACATTTCATAATTAGACTATGATTTCCCTTATATCAGACGGTCTCACAATACCCTCTGCACCTTGACCGAGAAAAGCTTTTTTTACCAACTCCCAGGTCCAATAGAACCATGCACAGCAGCAATAGACAGAGGATACAAACAGAAGAATGAAAGGGAAAAAGGTTTAAAAACACAGTCAATATAATTTTGACTTAACTACTTCATTGCTACTTCCAAAACCACCCTTTCGTTTACCCATCCATTCAATTTACATATTTTTCAAGCATTCCCAGTAGTGAAGAGTTATCTTGGATAATTTTACCTTATGGTGTTTGGTTAATTGCTGAAAGTCAGCGGCCATTCTCAATGAAAGCCCGTTAGTCAAGATGGTGGTGTGTTTGGTCATTTTCACTGTTTTCCCTAAACGATTTCGTGTCATTGCCAAGCTTGAACACTAAATTGCTTGAATGTTCGTCTTATTAAAAAGGTAAATTTTATTTCCTGTTGTAGGTGTTTGGCATGTCTACAAAACGTGAAACGTGAATACTACCTTGTAAAGAGCAAGCTTGAGATCTTGTTCAGGGTAAGTGCTTTCTCTTCCTAGTTCCCATTTTTCCCTAGTTCGATAAAGGTTTCAGTTTCTTAGTTGTCATTTTGTACACTTCTCTATATGCTAAAACCTCAAATAAGTCTATGAGTTTTGTTAGTAGTTTAACTGTAGTCTATAGAGATCTTAATATAGCTCATAATCTAGGAGAAGATACGAATATCATACTGCGAATGGTTCACCATGGGAAAATGTCCCACCGAAAGTAAATATCCCCGACTATCTATAAGTAGAGCGCATTGTTTTGATTATGCCATCCTTATGAAGGCTGAAATTTTTTGGTATAGTATTACTAATCTTGATTAGACTCCGTAGTTACAATATACTCAGAATTTGGTGACTCGAACATCTCTTCTTTAGTTGATCCCCTTTGTTGGTATGTTGAAATTAGTTTCAGTAATTTTCCAATTTCTGTCTACTGCAGCTGGAGGAACAAATCATGGCAGCCGGTGGGGTAGTTCCTATGCTTGCATGAGCGCGGCAGCCTCGACTACTAGTTTGTTGTTCTTTTGCGAAAATAAAACAAATTTAGGGGCATTTCTCACATGATATATTAAGTTGTTACTTTGTTTCTAGTTTCTGATAGATGTAAGTTTAGCTTCTATGATAATATAAGGAAACCTTGTGAGGAAACTGATTGTGGCATTTACCTTCTTTGAATCCAATTTCTGACTGACATCTGAGAATCTGAGATCATCATGCAATTGTGTATGTTCTGAATCTTTCACATTTTGTATCTTTGGTTCAATTGGACTGGATTTATGTTCTTCCATATACATTCATTGGGATTTATAAATAAAAAGGAGGTAGTGTAATGGAATAAATCAAAAATCGACTCATTACATTATCTACACATTTTATCTATTGTGAATTGGAGTATAATATTTACATTTCATCTTAGATTAGTTGGATAACATAATTTATTTTGTCATATAATGCAATGTTACACATATAATATGACCTTATTTTGTTTAGATCATATCTTTTTGTAGCATGTTGTGAGTGCATACCCCCTTGGCATAACCATGGGATCTAGATACCAATAAAGACTATTGACCACTTGATCAATTTGATATTACCAAACATCTCACACAAAATTTATACTATTAAGTTTTATCTAAATGATTAATGTTTAGTCTATATAAACATTAAGTTCAATTATAAACTTAGCAATATACTTTCTTATTTTTAAAATATAATCACGTTTGATTTTTAACAGTAAAAAAATAACAACAAATTAAAGTATTAATTGGTACAGATGAATTTAGTTATAATTGTAACATTACATTCCGGAATTCTAGATAAGTAAATTATTAGATTTGACGGATTCAACTTACAAAACACACATTCTTTATGGCATACTTTGTTCTTACTCACGCATCAGAATTACTCTAGTTCAAGTACGATTAAGCTTGGAATTCTTAAGAGTTGAGTTGTAGAAAATAAAATTTACTTTAATTTGTTAATATGAGTAGTAACAATTAAATCTTATGAATCTTTATCACATCATCCATTTTTTAGTCGGAATAGTACTAGCAATACGAGTACAATAGAAAATTAAAAGCTGAAGTCCTACAAAAAAAAATGGTATCGATTATTGAGGAATGCCTCCTCAACAAAGTACCCCAATTTGATCTAATCATTCTTAGGTTGTACACGAACTCAACTATACCAACATTCATGAGGATTCTGTTTGAATGTGATAATTCGAAAATTCAGTTCAAGTTTAAACGAACTAAAAAACTTGAAGTTTTATTCAATTTGAATGTTCGAGGTTTGAAAAGTTCCAACGAAATTTTGAATTTCATGATAAAATATGAAAAAGAATCCAAACATAAATAATTCGAACGATATATAAATCAAACTTTTCCGACCGAATCTAAATTCACTCTATTCTAATTTCAGATATAGGTTCTGTAATAAAAAGCTTATCCTCTTCCTTAAAAACCTGAAACAAAAATGTCTCTCCTCCTTTCTGCAACACCTCCAACCTCTACCTCTCATCTCACTGCAACTCATCGTTCCTCTCTTCATCCCTGTAAGTTATTTTTCTTTTCATTTTATGCTTATTTTTTTGGGTTTTGTTTGTTTATAATTGTAGCTGTAAATTTATAGTTAAAAATCAATTCTTGGTTGAATTTATTTGTTTTTAGCAATCTATAGCTGTTTGGGTTGCTGATGTGTGTATCTTTATCCCTGTAAGTTATCTTCATTTGATATTTGCTTTTTTTTTTTTCTGAATTATGTTTCTTTATAATTGTAGTTGTGAGTTTATAGCAAAAAATCCGTTCTTGGGTGATTTACTGTGATTTTTGCAATATTTTGCTAATTGGGTTGCTAATGTATACTCCATCCGTTTTTTTAATTGTCGTTTTAGCCAAAAAAAAATTATTTGAAAATAGTTGTGGTTTTAGCATAATAAATAATATTTTTGCATTTTCAATGTATTTTTTTACAATTTTTCTCTTTAAATTTACAACCAACCAATGATATTGTTTCAATTGATTGTCATTTTATATTTTCAATGCAATTTTTTATTATTTTTTCTTTTCCTTAATCTATGTGTTAATAGCTAAAACGACAATTAAAAAAATGGAGGGAGTATCTGTTATAACTGAATTGCCATTTTGAGCTGAAATTTTGTTGGGGGATGGATAAGCCTAATTTGCTTAATGTAGTTGTTTTGTGTGGATGGGCAGTGCTTTGTTTGGCTTAGAATAGTTGTTATGTCGGGTCACGGGTGCTTTCGAATTTTCACTGCAGAAATGTGTCAATTGTTTCCTGAAATTATAAAGCTTCCTTTTTTTGGTGAATGTATCAAAGCATTCTATTGCTACATGAAATAGTAACTTTTTTCAGTTCGTTTCTGAAAGCTTAATGTCGATCATAAAGGATATACGAACATGTCATTTTATCTCGGGGATTCCTTCGAACAAGCAGCATAATATTATACATTTGGAGAAGCTGTAATATGTTGTGAGAGGGTCTCATCTTCTAAACAATTAACACGGCTACAAGTTGTTCTCTTCCAGCAATTATTGAATGGTAAACGTTATATGATTGGAGGGAGGAGAGCATGTATTGGAATAGCATTGAGTTGGAAATGTGAAATTAAAGCAAGCGGCCATCCCTGAATATTGTGTGTGGTTTACACCACATAGAACTTGAAGAAGTGCATGCTAATATGTTTTGTGCCATCTACTCTCATGAATAAGTATAAGATGATCCTGAATTCGTTATATGTTGTGTCAGTCTCTAGGTTATTTAGCACTGGTGCTAATTGGCAGCAAGCTCCACTTATTGGATATAGAGTCCAAGCACCAATTGTTCTCCGAGAGAAAGGAGCCTTGATTGCTAAGGCCGCTGCTGAAATTGATGGTACTGGATCAAGTGATCCCGAGCCTCCTTCAGAAAGCAAAGACAAGAATGCGGCCGTTGGAGACCTTCCTTTGGAATCTAAGATGCAGTTGAAGCTTGAGCAGACGACAAGGATGAAGCTGGCTAAGAAGATCAGACTAAGAAGGAAGAAGCTGGTCATGAAACGCCACTTGAGGAAGAAGGGAAGGTGGCCTCCTTCGAAGATGAAGAAGCACAAGAATGTGTAATTTGTAGTTCAAAATATTTTCAGGTTTAACTTCCCTTCTGAGAAAATGGAATTCATTTTGTAGCTAATCACACTTTTGCAATTGTGGTATACAATGCCTTATATCAGTCTGTTCAGTTTAAGAAGATTTTCCTGTTATTAATGCCCTGCCTCTGAGTATATTAAATTTGGGAGTAAGGAGTCTATACAAAACACATTAGAATGATGAAAATAGAAAAATAGCGGATATGGTTCTCTACCTACTTTCGAATGAGAAGAACGAAAATATGAGTAAGAACCTCCTATTGTGTCTCCTTGCTTTAATTGATTGTATTTCATATATTATGAATATATAAGATGGATGGTTTTAAAGAGGAGGTAGATGATCTTCGCCCGATATGTTAAACATAGAAGTTGAAATCCACATAACTTCAAGTTCAATTTTTTTTTTTTTTTCATTTTTCAAACACCCTAGTTACAACTTACAATTGATCTCATTCAGATCACAATGTGTTGATACTCTAAAATTGAATTTCGAGTTTGAAAATACATTTTGATCAACTGAGGCAGTTCAAGATTTTACCCATACATAACTTGACTCAGTGAAAATAATAAGAAGTTATGTTATAAAATCATCTCGACTCGTCTCACAAGTCAGAACTCTATGTTCCATGTCCATTATTTACCCATACATAACTCAATGAAAAGATAAAATAAGGTAGGTGCTAAATGCCGGTCTCAAAATTTCTAAACATCGGTCTCAAAAATTCGATTAGACTATTATGCCCTCTATTATTTTAAATATGAATCAACCACATTTAATGCTTTAATTTTTTTTATTTCTTTTCACAATCCAATATCTAATATATTTCTAATTATAACAATTAACATCACAAATCTTTGTATTATCACATAACATTACACAAACAAAGATATCGAAACAATTCAACATCAACTTCTTTTAACCACTCAAAACAATCTCTCCGCATTATTTATCAATCACATGATTCTCAAGCATATCCAGTGATATAGTTTCATATTATAAATTATTAAAATAACATAAAGTGTCTACGAAATACTAACATAAACCCAAAAAGAAATGCTCCGTAAAAGATTAACTAAAATAATGAGATTACAAACCCAAAAAGCATCTAAAATCAATATCCAAAATCATGAAAAAATAAAGAAAAAAATGAAAATAAAATAAAAAAAGATAAAAAAGTTGAAGCTTTATATAAACAAATCAAAACATAACGAAATAAAATTGCTATGAGACTACAAACCCCATAAATCACATAATTTTGTGTAATATTATATAATAATACAAGATCCGTGATGTTAATTTTTATAATTTGAACTATGGAATGGTAGATATTGGATTGTCAAAATAAAAATAAAAAATTTGAAGAATTAAAATGTGGGTGATTCAGATTCAAAATAATAAGGGCATAATAGTGAGAACATCGAATAGCCTAGTGCTTAGGAAGCCTTCCAGTGAGTTAGAGGTCCTGGGTTCAATTCTCATTGTAAGGGAGCGGTGGGTGGGTTTTGTAAAAAAAAAAAATAATAAATAAATAAATAAGGGCATAATAGTATAATCAATTTTTTGAGACCACTGTTTAGCAATTTTGATACCGACATTTAACAGCTCCCTTAAAATAACTATATTATAAATTTAGCTCGAACTAGATTCGACTCGACTCACATGTTATAACTCTATGGTCTAAGCTGTTATATACACCCGTGTTTGGTTGGACATTTTAATACTGGTTGGATGTGGATTTAATCCGACTCGTCATATACTTATATTCATATATAATCAAAGCACAAAAATAAAAGTTTCAATTTTTACCAAAAACCCAAAAAATATACACCAAATTCATTTTTACCATCTCATTTGCCACTCAGCAGTCACATACCCCCCACCCCACCCCCACTCTCAGCAGCCAACACTCCAACAGTCAAACATACAACCTTGGACTTCACAAATCCACTTCAATTTGTTGATATGTAATAATCATGTGAGCTTATATTCTTGGTCCTTTTCTAGGTGAGCTAATTGTCAATTTTTACATTCTATGCAACCATTATTAATTAACTTAAAAACCCAATTTTTTATTGCTTAAGATCTGCAAATTTCTCATTTAATTATATTTTTTTACTTCTTAATTCAGTGAATAAAAATTATATTTACATTTAATATGTAATTTTTCTTGTAAAAATGGGATCTTTTAATTGAAATTTGGAAAGGGTTTTATAATTTGCAATTACATTATACACCATTTCTTCTTAATTGAGCTCAAATTTATGTTTATATATAAAAAGTAATGTTTTTCTTGTAAAAATGAGGCATTTTAATTGAAATTTGGAAAGGGTTTTATAATTTGCAATGAAAATTTTCACCATTTATTCTGAATGGAGCTCATATTTATGTTTACATATGAAAAATAATGTTTTTCTTGTAAAACTGTGGTCGCTTGATTGAAAAATCGAAAAGGGTTTTATAATTTGCAATTTATTATTGCTATTATAATTGCAGCTTCCAAGATTTATTTTTTTTGTCACTGTTCTAGGGTTTTTTTGTTTAATTATGAAATTAAGTTGGTTAATTGGCATTTGAGCATACTTTCTGCAATTTTCTTGGTCAATTATACACGCATGTTAAAGTAGAAGCTGTTTGAAGTAGAAATTCTGTTAAAGTTTTAACCTTTTTGTAGTTTTGGTTGGTTTTGTTACTTTTATGAAAAATATTGACTTTAAATGGTTTGGTTTGTTTATATGTATAGAAGAGATTTAATGATGTCCTTGTGTTAATTGTGTGAAGTTATGTTTGTGGTATGTCTAGGTGAGCTAATTCGAGTTTCGTGAAGTTTACTCTGCATTGTTAGGCTGTTCGGGGATTTCGAATGGAAGGTGTAAGTTCAGAGCCGATTGATAGATCTAGGGCGTTGAATGTCAAGCCACTGAGAAAACTTGCGCCATTGTTTACAACTCCTCCTGGATCTTCGACGTCGAATCCTCAAGCTTCCTCGCCTTTTGTCTGTGTTCGTCCAACTGGACCTTTTCCACCTGGTCTAGCTCCCATTTACCCGTTTCTGGTGTCAAATGACTCTCAGAGGACGACTCAACCGTCTATTGGTTTGGGTAACGCGGCACCATCTCCTGCCGGGATGAGTCAGAGTGCTCGATATGTAAGTGGCTTTAACTTGCAAATGACTGATGTAAGTAACAGTAATTCTGCGAAGAGAAAGTTCAAGGCGCGGAAGAACCAAAGAGAAATTGAAAGGGCTGAATCTTCAAGCCTTGATGAGGAGGGAATGGTCAACAGGTTCTTGGTATCATTTAACCTTATAGAACTGGATTCGTTCAAGAAAACTACTGGAGACAAGGATCTAGTTGATCGCATACTTCTGGTTTTTGATTTGATGCGGAGAAAAATCACCCAATATGAAGAATCTAAGGAGGCACTTCCTGGTGCCATTAGACAACCCAACTTAAAAGCTGGCAAACTATTGATGAGTAAAGAAATCCGGACTAACAAAACAAAGAAGATTGGCCATGTTGCTGGGGTTGAAGTTGGTGATATCTTCTTTTTCAGGATGGAATTATGCCTTGTAGGACTGCATGCTCCAAGTATGGCTGGGATAGATTATATAACTGTAAAAGCTTCTGGTGATGAACATCCAGTGGCTGTCAGTATTGTCTCCTCTGGGGGATATGATGATGATGGGAATGATGGAGATGTGTTGATTTATACTGGACAGGGTGGAGTTCAGAGGAAAGACGGACAAATGTTTGATCAGAAACTTGAAGGAGGTAATCTTGCTTTAGAAAAGAGTAGGCATCGTGGCAGTGAAGTACGAGTAATTCGCGGTCTGAAGGATGTTTATGGATCAACTGGGAAAATTTACATTTATGATGGTCTTTACAAAATTCAAGATACCTGGGCTGAGAAAAATAACACTGGCTGCAATATTTTTAAGTTCAAACTGGTAAGACTTCCTGGTCAGCCTGAAGCATTTACTCTCTGGAAAGCTATTCAGCAATGGAAGGATGGAGTCACCTCAAGGGTTGGGGTCGTCCTGCCAGATATCACTTCCGGCTCGGAGCGCCTTCCGGTGTCCCTTGTAAATAATGTCGATGATGATAAAGGTCCTGATTATTTCACATATATTCCTACCCCAAAATACATCAGGCCCTACTTATTGTCTAACCCTTCTCTAAGTTGTACCTGTCATGGTGAATGCCAATCTGGTGATGTCAACTGCCCCTGTATCCAGAAAAACGAGGGGTGCCTTCCTTATAGCTCTCTAGGGGTCTTATTGAGTTACCCAGCCCTGGTGCATGAGTGTGGTAGGACCTGTGCGTGTTCTTCCACCTGCAGAAACCGAATGACACAGGCAGGTCTGAAAGTCCGTCTTGAGGTGTTCAAAACAATAAATAAAGGGTGGGGACTTAGGTCTTGGGATCCAATCCGTAGTGGAGGTTTTATCTGTGAGTACGCTGGTGAGGTCATTGATGTATCACAAGTAGGCGAATTTGATGATAACTACATCTTTGATGCTACTCGTATTTATCACCCACTTGGAGGTTCTCAAGGTAATCCTGCCCAATCTCCCAAAGCCCCATTTCCTCTTGTGATTAATGCGAAACAGGAAGGGAATGTAGCTCGCTTTATGAATCATAGTTGTTCACCAAATGTATACTGGCAACCTGTTCTCCGGGAAAGTGAAAATGAAGCGTATCTCCATATAGCATTTTTTGCCATCAAGCATATACCTCCCATGCAAGAGCTGACATTTGATTATGGGATGGTTCCTCATGAGAAAGCAAATCGAATGAGAAAAAAGTGCTTGTGTGAATCATCAAGGTGCAAAGGCTTCTTCTATTAAGTCCAATGCAGTCCGGTGTACTATAGGCTTATGTCATTTAAGGTAACTATTTTGTTCTGATCCTCACGCTTTCTTATATTATCTCTTCAGGTGAATGATAACCGTATACATCTGCAAATTCTGCTGGTCGTTTAATTTTTCTATCTAGTAAAATTGAGTGTCCACTTTGGATTAAAATAGCTCAATATGTCATTATATAGATATGTGATCTGTTAATCCAGAGAGACATATGCATCATCCTCCTTTTATCTGAATATACATACGCAATTGGAGGTTATGTTGGTATAATTTCACTGATTTTGGCAGACTTTCCCCAACATGTCAACAGTTCAATGCAAACATAATTCTTGACTGCCTGTTTGCTTCACGTATAATATTGTTATAGTTCATACTCCCCCTTTTCAGTAAGTCATATTGGATATGCTATTTGGGGAACACCCTTCAAAATATTGTACCTTTGAGTATCTTCGTTTGAATATGCTTCTCATCAACTCTTATTTTTCTTTTCATCAGGTGATCAATAATTTTAGGGCAGGCTCAGGTGATAGTTTCGTTCCATTTTCCGAATGTTGCATCAAACTTTTATATGCAAAAGGAAAAACTGTTTATTTTTGATGATGTAACTTATGTTTTTAACCGTTTGCATCTATTGTTAATGGTGGAAAATTGTTCATACTGTACTGTAGCTTCTATAGTTTTGCCAAAGTGTTTCGGTACAATGGCAGTGTAGCCGCAGTTCTGTAGCATCAAGCCATCAACCTTGATGTGATTCTGCTTTGTTTAACTGTTGTTTTATGCGCTTGCTGGTGGCTATAGCGCATCACAGACTCCTTGGGCTGTTACAAATGGTACGATTTCTAACCATTATACTGTGATAATGCCAGCTCTGTGGAAAATTCATTTCTCCTGGTGGTATCGAAATGATCAAGGGTTTGAGTTCTCTCAAGAGTCGTTTTAAGCCTTTATGCTGTATTTGCTTGATAAAACTTCATGATTTTGCCTGTTTTTTACCTCTTAATAAAGTATTTTTAATTTAAATGATCGATTACTTTATAACGGAGAGTATATTACAAAAATGAAAAATGAGGACCATAGCTATAGTTTTGTTAAATAAACTTGGAAAGTGTAGCAATGAATTATTCTGTTAGTCTGCTATTGATGCAATTTGTTCACTGAATCACCAAACTTGTAAATTTGCAAAACCTCAAGTCATACATAACTGTAAAAAATTCTGATGAAATGAACAACCAAGTGAACCAACTACTCCAAATGATACCACTAGTTCATCTGCTCAAATGGCATCAGTCCTCACTATACAAATTTCCAAACAAGCGTCTAATCAATCAAAATTGCTTACTATACTATCGACACTTATTATATATTTTGAAGTACTTAGTAGATAATATTTGTACTTCATGTTTGGGTCAATTCAAACAATCTTTCTTTCCACATCAGTAAAATTATTGTTATTATCACATCAGTAAAATTATTGCATAATATACGAACCCCTCTTATTCGTTTAAGTGAGAGACTTTTCAGAGTTATTGATCTGTGTTGTGACCACATGTCATGTGTCTCCCAAAACCATCTAACATCCTAGATTCCCTTGGATGATACTAGATACACAATCATTTCCAACCAGTAATATATTTCTGCCTAAACTAGTCACTACAATCTTCTCTCAACCAAGAGAGGAAGAAGAATTCAAGAAATGGCAGCAAAAATGGGTTTAGTAAAACCCATAGTAAAGTTTGGTGTCCCCAAAACACCAAAGTTGAACAACCCAAGAGTTCCATTTTGTCTCAAAATGATGTCCACTACCACTGCACCCTCAAAGAAAGGTACCAAAAAAGCCATTAAGGAAACATTGCTAGCACCAAGGTTCTACACCACAGATTTTGATGAAATGGAGACACTTTTCAACAGTGAGATTAACAAGAACTTGAATGAAGCTGAGTTTGAGGCTTTATTGCAAGAGTTCAAGACTGATTACAATCAGACACACTTTGTAAGGAACAAGGAGTTTAAGGAAGCTGCTGACAAACTTGATGGACCTCTCAGGCAAATATTTGTTGAATTCTTGGAGAGGTCTTGCACTGCTGAATTCTCTGGTTTTCTTCTTTATAAGGAGCTTGGTAGAAGACTTAAGGTCTGATTATGAAATAATGTATAATGCCATTTTATGAAATAATGTATAATGCCATTTAAATTGTTCATTATTATTATTATTATTTGATTTATCTCATCTGCATACTAATTCTTCAATATACTAGCTTGCTCATGATGTTATTTTCATTTTCTCCTGAAAAAAAAGAGAGATTATTTTGCTGATATCTTGATGGTTAAATTGTTAAGAAAATGTGGAATCATGGTTATTGATAATTATTTCACTCTTGGGTCAATTTCGAAACAGTTTTAGGGGTAAGGTTGCGTACTATCCGACCTCCCTTGTTCGCTTAGACAAGAGTCTCTGAAGAGGCATTGGGGCACGTTAAAGTTAATATTATTGTCAGTGATACTGATACCTCCTTTTCAATTTGAATGGTCGAGTTGACTTTCTCGAGGAAGAACAATAATGTGTGTTCATTGATCTTATTCAGACACTAGCAGAATCTTAGTGAAGTTATAATGGAGAATTATCATTAACCTTATCTATCATATAACCATTGTGATAAGTGATCATTTTATTACATTATCTGTAGCACTAATCCCATCTTTATTCAGAAAACCAACCCTGTTGTTGCTGAGATTTTTTCTCTCATGTCGAGGGATGAAGCTCGTCATGCGGGGTAAGCTTAAAATGTATTTTCTTTATCAAAAACTTGAATAACATAGTACTTGAAAATGAGACTTAAATTTCATGTTTTCTTAATTTTTAGGTTCTTGAACAAGGGTCTCTCTGATTTCAATTTAGCATTGGACTTGGGTTTCTTGACTAAGGCCAGAAAGTACACGTTTTTCAAACCGAAATTCATCTTCTATGCGACTTACTTATCTGAGAAGATAGGATACTGGAGGTACATTACTATATACAGGCATTTGAAAGCCAACCCAGAGTACCAATGTTACCCCATCTTCAAGTACTTTGAGAACTGGTGTCAAGATGAAAACCGCCATGGTGATTTCTTCTCTGCGTTGATGAAGGCGCAACCTCAGTTCCTCAATGACTGGAAGGCAAAACTATGGGCACGGTTCTTCTGCCTCTCGGTGTGTATCTTGTACACTATGATATGAGACGATTGGCTAATGTCAGCCGAATTACACCCTTTGTTCTTAATCCTGATATGCTTCGTTTCTTGATACTTGTTGCATGCAGGTTTATGTTACCATGTATCTCAACGATTGTCAACGCACAGCTTTCTACGAAGGCATTGGGCTCAACACTAAAGAATTTGACATGCATGTTATCATTGAGGTAGTGTCATGAACTTGTGGCTTCCTTTTCGATATTCATGGTTCAATTTTGCATGTTTACTTTTTTATGACAGTGATATTTACAGACTGATCAATGAATTTGTCTACATTCTGCAGACAAACCGCACCACAGCACGAATATTCCCTGCTGTACTGGATGTTGAGAACCCTGAATTCAAGAGGAGGTTAGATAACATGGTGGCGATTAATGAGAAGCTGCTGGCAGTTGGGGAGACCGATGACATTCCATTGGTAAAGAACTTCAAGAGGGTCCCTCTTATTGCAGCCTTGGTTTCTGAGCTGTTGGCGACATACCTCATGAAACCTATTGAATCTGGTTCTGTCGACATTTCTGAGTTTGATCCCCAACTTGTTTATTAAATTTTTTCATTTGTTGTTAAAACTCCCAAACAATATGGGAAGTACTACAATATATAGTGCACATTGTTCATTAATAGTATAAGAGAAACATTGAAATACACCTCTCAATTACAAAGCAGACTTTTATACTTTATGGGTACATGGAACATCAGAAGGTATTATTCCCCTATACATATAGAATATCCAACACCCTGCTCCACACACAACTTCTAAATGCTACAGAGAGCTTTATGTTTGTTTTAGAAGTTCTCTTTTGAATTACATGTTATGTCAATAAGTAACATTTGGTTATAACTTGTGTTAGCCTTCTAACGTCGCTCGTTCATGTTAGACTTTTACTTTTTGCCGTTTGAGGCCTACACGTTCGAAATGCAGTACACACAGGCTTGCTTCAGGTGTTCTGCCACAGATATTCAAGCTCATATGTAAAATAAACTCAAATGTAGTGTAATGCCTATGATGCTCAACTCAAACTCAATCTCTTAAACACTAGAAGAAAATATATCAACTAAAATGTTCAGCAAAATGTAAAACTGGTAATGATTATTGCTCTCACAAGTAATTGTGATATTTAATTTCATCCAGTTCATAAAATTGTAATATGCTTAACCTAAATACTGAAGTCGCATTAACATAAAATGGTTGAACAGAGTGATCGCCATCAAGTGGGAACTTGTTTCATTAAATACATTTAGACACGACGCAGCTGTCTGAACCAGAAATCTATGTAACTAACCACAAAAGCGTCGAAGTTAGCCAGTATGAGCATGTCCTCTGCTCCACACTCACTGGGACTTTTTCTTGTCGACAGATGAATCTTTTTTAGATGGTTGGACCAGCAATCTGAACAACCACACCGCTACTAGAGTTCCTTCAATGGGTGCAAGCCAGTAAACAATTATATGATTCCTAGTTAGATGATCCCCACGAGCGAAAGCCCATCCCATCACCTAAGAGATAAAAGAGGTTCTGGTGAATATTTAAAACTAATCCGTGGAACATAGATAGGTGGGTCGGATAAGTATGGAAACTTACAGCAGCAGGATTCATGCATCCTCCAGTTAAATCAGAACCAAGAATGTGAAGAGAAACCTTGGAAACACTGGTGATCCAAGTCTTCATGAAGAAGCCGCTGGGAATTTTCACAGATAGCCCAAGCGAAATGAATACTATGGCAAATGTCAGCAACCCTTCAGTTAATGCGCCATGGTGAATGTCGACTTTCAGAATTGGTCCTGTTCCTATGCCAGGAAAAGTCCGGAGGATATACCTGACACCAGTAATTGATCCAACTACCTGCAATTAAAATGAAGAAGATGAGAATAAGAGAAGATGTAATAAAGAGTATGGAAAGCAGTATAATATTGCAATTCAATGATGGACAAGAGCTAACTTAAAAAGCCAAAGATGTTCAATTTGCATCAAGATATACATATGGAGAAGACAATACATATCGTGCTTTATTGAATCATCCGAGAAGAGCTTGATGTCACGGACTGATTATACATTGTGCCCGTGACATTGGGCTCTGCTTCCTTACTACATTCTATCATTATCATTAGTTCTGTAATCTAAGTTCCTCCCACAATTCTGTTTTATCCTTCTAACACTCAACATCACAATATGCGATTTTAATTTGCCACATAAATCTTCAAACATTTCCTTCCCTCAAAATTTTAACCAGACAGTCGTAATTTCTTCCATTTCCCATCACTTGACAAGTTTAGTTAGCTTAATTACTTCTAAACTCAGAAAACACCCATCAAACATCATGACTTGACTTTCATCATGGCATATTCCTTACTGTTCAGAACCATATCACTTCTCTGAGCAGTATTTTCTACTAATTCGACACTTTAAGCTACACAATCTTAGATGAAAGTATCCTCTTACAACAGAAACGACTTCTAAAGTTTCCAAAAAATCAATACACTTCATAACTCATGTATACCATGTGAATCAAATCATCCATAACTCACAAATTATAAAAACAACCACAATAAAGCGCAAGAGAAACACCCAAATATGCCTTGAATCCAATCATCATAGCTATATGAACAAACAATTCCAAGAAAACCAATTGCTTTAACAATAACGACTAGTGTCAGCCTAGTGACCACAACTAGTACTCGCAATCACCTGTCCTGGACTCCGGATTTGAAGTCCTTGCAATACCAAAGAACCAATTTTTTATTGAAACAAAACAATTTTGCAACAAATCCATTAAAGCAAAAAACCTCAAAAACGATCAACCAACCAATCTATTCAAGAAATCCAATTGTTTCAACAATAACTATTGGTCTTAGGCTAGTGACCACGACTATTACTCGCAATGACATAGACCGGTATCGAGTCCTTGCAATAACAAAGACCCAATTTTTAATTTTAAAAAAACAATTCAACTCTACATTCTAATGCAACAATCCCATGAAATGATGAAACTAAAAAGCTCAAAAACAACAAACAACAGCGCACAAGAGAAACACCCAAATGTGCATATACTCTAATCATTATATCTAAATGAACAAACTATTCAAATAAAACCAATTGTTTTAACAATAACTCCTAGTGTTATCCTAGTGACCACAAGTATTACTCGCAATGACCGTAATTAAAAAAACAATTTTTCAACAATTGAATTCTACATTCCAATCCAACAAATCCAAAAAAACAACAAATTTTAACAGTTCAATTCTACATTCCAATACAACAAATCCAAAAAAAAAACAATTTCTAACCATTCAATTCTACATTCCAATTCAACAAATCCATGAAACCACTAACACCCAAAAAAACCAACCTGGGCAGGGATTCTTGCTCCGACAGTATACAAAAAATTATCAAAATTCCCAGAAATCCCACTAGAAAGAACTGTGAGAGGATTATAGGCCCCACCCAAAAAAGAACAAAGAAATGAAAACAAGAACATGTTGGCAATAGAAAACCCAGTTTTGACAATTTCACCATAAGCATCACCTCCACCATTAACCAATATTCTTGAAACAATTATCTTAACAACAATACTTGACCAAACCCACATAAAAGACAACAAAAAATCAGACACCAATTGTTTTCTTGACCAAGTTCCCATTTTGTTTGTCAACTTTTGGGTTGTTGGGGGGGAGTTGAAGGAATCTGAGATTGAGGTTGTTGTCTACGTATTTATTGGTCAATGTGAGGAGGGAGAATCTTGGTTTTACGTATTTCTCTCTCTTGTTTGTGTTTTTGTTTTGTACGAAGTTCATTCATTGCTTACTTGGTCGGATAGTACTTCCGATGATGAGGTTTTAGTATGTTAGAGATACAATTTTGATTGTCGATTATTATTAAGTTATAATAAAATTATGAAATTATTTTTAGAATTGAATTTAATTATATAATTTAATATCGGATCAAGAAAGATCGAAGCTGGAGTGATGCACTTAACGATGGAGTTTTGAAGATTATGAAATCTTATAGTTGCGACTAATGTTAGATTTTTTTAATATAAATGATACTCCCTCTTATCCTTAATATAAATCGTTTAATCAGTTTTTATTTTATTCATAATATAAGTGGATTAACCTATTTTATACCGTATGTTTCAAATATAACCTTACCATTATTTTCATCCAAATTTATTTCGATCACTGCATCAAAACGTTTTCGCATTTTTACTTAATTATATAATTCAATACAACTCTTCATTCTGACTTCTCCACTTTTATCCATTAATAAAGAGATTTCTTTGCTTTTCACGATTAATTAAAATATTTTTCGATAAAGTACTCTTTAAGATATATTAGTAATATTAATCAAGCCTAATAAAGTATTTTTTATCTTCAATATCAAGAAATCGACTCGAATGAGTAAAAATCAATATTTTCCCATAAGTTAATAAAATTTTCAGCCTAACATAATCATTTACTTTCTCCAATTATCTATACTATATATTAACGCCATAGTAGGGGATCAGCTACAAAAGTCAAAGCCCAAATTAACGATTTTCTATTTTACCCTTAATAAAAAAAATTAATTTTAATTCTCATAAGAATCCCTTCACAGAACCGCCTAACAAGATAAATTCTCCATAAACTACTACTATAAATATTATCTACTAATGCATTCACAATTATCACCAAGAAAAAATAAAAAGTTGTTTCACAAATCTCTATCTTTATTTCATTCCTTTCATCTTATTTCTTTTAAGCTTTTTTAATTTTTTTTTCATTATAATTTTATTATAAAAATACGTGAATAATTTGTAATGTAGAGTGCATCAAAGCAAGACATATAACTAGTAAAAGGTAAGTTATACAAATAAAAATTAGAACATTTGAATTATTAATTATTAGTTAAATGAAGCCTAAAAATTGCCGTAAATGTTCACTATTTTAAAAAATGTTAAAAAACAATGATAAAGAACTTATATTAAGGGATAGGAGGGAGACATTGATTAGTAATTTCATCTTCTATATCATGGGGCCAGTTTTAAAAAGGCCGCAAACAATTTCCTTTAAATTAATATCATTCACTATATATTTCCCGTGATTCACATAAGAATCTATCAAGTATCAGGTAACTTTATATATATGGGATTTGAAAAAAAAATCATTGTCAATCGGTGATATGAGTAATTAACTTATAAGATGTGGACTCATGTATGATCCTTATTTTATTGAAATATATTTATATTTATATATAAAAGAGATATCTAGACAACAACAAATATAGATATATTATTATTCAAAACACTAAGTAATAAAAATATTAATTCATGAAATTCTCCCTAGTGGCACGAACAAGTATATTGTTGGCCTACTAAAAAGGGCTACAATTCAGTTGTAGGACTATCTAACCAATCTACATTATCACAACACAGAACATGACTGTTTGATGAATTGAATGGATCAAAATAGAAACATTGCATTAACTCTTCAAAAACTATTTCATTCGTAAATTTGAACATGTTGTTCCCTGATTGGAAAATCCTTGGCACTTCCCTTTTGATTCTCTCATTGCCCTCCTCCCCAACCAGCCCTGGCAGCTTGAGTGATTCTTTTGGTGAACATGGACATGTAGGGTTTTTCTAAGCAGCAACAAAGTTTTTACCAATTATTGGCGACCAGCCAGAATAATGGTCGCTTCCTCTCCTAGAGGCGTCGGGGATCATGCGATCTGTGTAATCCCTTGGTCGTACTTCCCATTTCCAACAAACCCTTCAATCTGACTCTCAAAAGACTGATAGGATTCAAGCCGAAGTAAAAAATTCACTCCTGAAGAATTATACCTGGCTTTGTTGGACTATTACTGATCTTTGATGGCTGTTAGACATGGAAGAAGCCATAATGCAGTATCATGAAATCCAGACTGTGTGGAATAAAATGCATGATAATGAAAGTCTCATTTGAGCGTGAAAAATGAGAAATCATACATGAATCTGTATCAGTTGTGCATGGAAAACCTCCCTGAAATGTACTTTCAATGTTGACCTGCAATTTTGCAAGTTTCTGCAAACTCCTGCCGACTGAATTCTTTGAAATGCAGTTGAGTTAATATAAAACTATAGCACGTGTATACCAAATATAGTAAGCAACAATGTAGGCTCCAGATTCAAAGTTTTGGGAGGAGAGAGGGGAGGGGGGGAACTTTCATCATGCTTAAGCGTAGAAACTCCCCCTATCCAACCATTCCCAGAAGAATATAAGAGCAATACATATGATAGAACCACATAATACCTTCATGCTAATGATTTACTAAGAACAGTGAACTACCGAATAAGACAGTACTTCGGACTCCTTACGAATAGATCCTACAGTTCCCCACAACAGTGGGGTTTTATCGGCAAGTATACAAGGCGGTGCATGCAAATTCGCAAGAGATTGGATGGTTACAATAATATTACATTATGTAGTCGATCTGAAAAGGGTAAATAGAGCATTTACATTTGAGTCGACCATGAGTAACTCCACAGTCCCTAGAAACCAGAAAAGAACTCTTACTGATATTATCTATCTCAGAAAAAGGCAATAGTACACATCTTAGCAAAATTCTAGTACAAGTTATAATATTAAAGCAGTGTATTCAGCCCCTTCAAAGTCCAAATGCTTAAAACCACAATATGTACCTCGTTATATCATGATGATGATCCGGTTCCTGTCAGGCGCCCGCTAAGCCTCAGAACCACTAAGCCTCCTACAGAGACATGTGATATAACTTAGTTTCAGCCTGTTGTATGTGGACAAATATAAAAACATCCCAGATATATTCCATCCTCAAAAAAGGTGCAGCATGATCATAAAAAATCAATTACCTTGGTCTCTCAGATGAACTTAGATGTTTGGACATTATAGATGCCTGCATCAATTATCAATGAGTTTTTTCAAATGCTGGAAACCTTGAGTCTGTAAACACATTATATAACTTTCAGAAGGAAAGACACGGTTATTAGAATGTAAGGTACCTGTTCTTGAATTATGCTCCGAGCCTCAACAAGCTGAGCTTCTAATTCAAGCTCTCTCTCGGTTACTTCAGAAGTCACCTCTGCAGCTTTTTGGGCATCTTGTAGCTGACCCATCCGCTCCTTCAGTTTTGTAGAAGATAATAATTATGAACTATCAGAATATGCCCTCATCACAACCATTCAATTTAAAGGGAAATAATTCACTTATATGCAGCTAGGCTACCTTTATAGAAGCCATCTTAGTTCTGAGACTTTCTTCAATTTGATTTCTGGCCATATGGAGAGGGAGATCAAATACATCCTGTGAATAACCGGATTATATCGCCAAATCACTCAACAAGAAGATGCTTGATCATATGCGAGTAGTGTACCGTTCTACCGCCTAATGGAGACTGTGAAGGGTCCATATCCTGCCTTTCACTAGCTTGATGAGATTTCTTGGAAGACCCGTTAGGAGCATTTAAGAAGTCTCGCATATCTGCCTGAGGTTCAAAAGCACTCTTAGTAACTAACTACGAACAAATACTCTATATAAACAAGGTGTTGAAACTTGAGAATTGACAAACATGGTGAAGTGTATATTACAACTCATACATTATTAATTCATACAACCCATAATATAGGTAAGAAATGTTTTCTTGATATGGCTACATCTATGTTATTGATCTGGAAATCCATGAACCAGGGTAGAAGAACGATCTTCAATCTGATTTGGTCTAGAATGTTGTAACTTCATGCCATATGCAAGATAAAATTGGAATGGTAGTGTGGAAAGACAGAACTTTGTACCTAATACAGCAAAGGACCCACAGTATTATTACACATTTAAAAGATGACTATCTAGCAGTAAGCGGATCACATTGTTTCATCCATGATAGAAAGATATGTAGACGAAAACCATAATGAAAGCCACCATGATTGTGATTATATTTTGCAAATACCTGCATTGAACGAAGTAAAGCCCTCAAATCATTATTTTCAGCCGCTAGTTCTTGATTCTTTGTTTCATAAGCGTCCACCTTGGAAGAGACCAAAATTAGAAAGTAAGGGCCTACCAAAAAATAAGATATAGTTTTGAAAAACTAACAATTTTCTTATAGAAGTCATTGTCGGCCTTCTTCCCATGCCATGTTCCACGCTGGCGCCCTTCTTTCTGTTACAACGGCAGTCAAGAGCCTTAGCAAAAATGATCTATGGTTTGATATAAATGACAAGAAACAGCGTTCACCTGAAGTAAATTCATAATCTCCATTCCTGATCTAGATTCCTTCTTTTTCTCCATCATTACTTGATTGAGTTTCTCCTGCAAAGAATATATAATTAATTCAAAATTTCTTAAACTGAAAACTGTTCCTGTACTCAACAAAGGGTAACAGAAAGCTCAACTCCTACCTGCAATTTTATGTATTCTTTCTCCTTTTTCTTCGTCTCATGTATTTGTTGGGTTTTGACTTGCTAGTTTCACAAATAGGCAGGTATGACAAAATGAATGAAAATTCTAAACGAAAAATGGATTGTGTTCTAAGGTACATAGAGATAGCTGCAAACCTGATTACCAATAACCATCCTTTGGAACTCGTCTCTTTCCTGCTGTAATTTATCAATTTGGGCTTTAAGGGAGGCAGTCGTTTTAGCATCCTATTCATGGAATTTCCAGGAAAGTTAAAAGGGGTCTCATAAAAGCCAGATAAGTTTATTATAGACATTAATAGCATTTTCTTACAGTTCTAGTAATTGTAGCTATCTCTCTATCTTTGTTTGTTAACTGTGATTCCAGCCTCTCCACTTTCGCCTCTAACCTTGATATATCCGACAATAGTCTTCACAATATTACAGATGAAAAAGAGATTAATCATAACATATAACAGTTATAATAATTTCTCTGCATCATCGTGATTTCTCAGGGGTAAGAGGCAACAGTAAATTTAGCAAAACATAATACCAATGAATCAAATTTTGGAATATGATTTGTACCGTTGCCTCTGCTCATTAGCGGTCTCCCTGAACTCAATGTCTCTCTGCCTCTGCTGTAACAAGGCATACATACAATTGCATGTCCTCGCAATCGAAACCTAAATAGAATAAAATTTATAAGTAAATACAGAACACTCTGCAGATAAAATAACCAAAAAAGTCATAAATGCTGTACAGGATCGCTGGCAAAGAGATCGAGGGAAGCAGGAAATCCAAAGGTGACAAGAGTTTGATTAAGGTACTTAGCACAGTGCTCTAAGTTGTTCACATCCGCGAAAGCGTACTCACTGCAGCATAGCCAAAAACATATCCATTCAGTTCACTTGTACACAATCATGGAAAAACTAAAACTATATCCACAATGTACTAAACTCCTATATAGCTTGAAATCAAACTCGCTGCAATACATACATTCGATTCACTTGTACACAATCATAGAAAAACTCATACTCTCTCCATCCCAAAAATATTGTCCAGTTTGATTTTCACTAGGCAAAACTAAAACTTTGTAGCCTTAATTGACACAACTTTGATTCAAATCAAAATTACCACGTTAAGAGTAAAATACATTAACAACACTAGCACTTGATATATTTGTCACCAAATACGACCTCCATCCATGAAGATTTCTAGTTTTAAATTTTGATGGCTAGCTCGTAAAATTTTGATCTCAATTATTTTCATATACATTTACAGTATTTGATGAAAAATATATCAAATTCTAGCATTTTAATACACTTTATTTTGATTCAAATTTACCTGATTTCTGTAGTGGCTGCATTAATATTTTAATTATGTTAACCATTTTTATTTTTTTTTGTAAATTTTCATAATATAATTAAAAAGTTAGTCACAGCCAACTTTCGCCTCTAAAATAAAAAAACATCAATTAAAATGAACCAGAGAAATTAATATATTTACAATGTAGTGAACTCCAATACAGCTAAAAATGAAACCTAGCAACAGAATCTACCTTATTCTGCACTGACATTTTAATTATGTTATTTTATTTTGTAAAGTTTCGTAATATAATTGAAAAGTAAGTCGTCCTGAAATCATAGCACGAAGAATTGAAAACGTCAACTAAAATGAACCCAAGCAATTAATATATCTACAATGTAGTAAATTCCAATTCAGCTAAAAATGAAAAATCTAGTAACAGAATCTACCTGATTCCTGCACTCGCTGCATTAATATTTTAATTATATTAATTATTTTTTGCAAAATTTTCATAATATAATTAAAAAGTTCACTTTCGCTTGAAAATAAAAAACGTCAACTAAAATGAAGCCGAACCTGAGCAATTAATATATCTACAATGTAGTGAACTCCTAATTCATATACAATAAATGAGAAGCTCAATAGTAAACATAATGTACCTGATTCCTGTAGTTGCTGGAGTAACAGATAATCTCTGAAATAATTAATCAGCATTGTTAGTAAATGTATATATTAGCAAATCACATATATTATATATACACACACAAATTGGACAATTAGAAACTGACAAATTGAAATACCTGACCAAATTGCCTATAACAACCACCAATCTGGCTATAAACTTTTTTTCCATTGTACACACAAAGAAATTCCCATTTCTTTGTGTTTGTTGGGAGCACAAGTACGTATATTAACTTGTTTGCTTACGTAAACACGTTAACGACCAAATAACAATTAATTACATAAGAATAATTTAAATAATTAATTACATAAATATTAAATAATTGAATACATACAGAATGAATAAAATAAATTAATAAATATAAGATAGAATTAAATATTTGAATTTACACAAGAATGAACTCCCAAAATAATTGGCTATGAGCAAGAAATGACAAAATAATTAATCTTCGCATAAGAATTAATTATCATATGCAATTAAATATTTAACACATAAGAAACGAATTAAACAATTAATTACGAAGGAAGCATCAATTCAATTTTCCATAAAAATGATAATACTAGCTAATCGATCCCATGATTGTTAGTGCAATGTGTCAATTAGTCTACGGTTGTTAGTAAACAACCTAAATCTTGTTTACATTAAGCTAAACGTTTCAATTAGGCAAAAATTCATCATGTGACAACAAAGACGACAATTATTTGTTGGTTCGATTTATGAAATTATGTATTAATTATCAAATTGTTATTAATTCCAAAATTGATTTTTGAAATTGTTGCCAACTTTATTTATGTCTTAAAGATTTCAAAATTATTATGTTAATAAACTTTCTTTTCATGTCAATTGAGATTATGTCTTTAAATATTATGAAACATTGAAATTATATGTGGCTAATCGGTATATTTTAATACCCTGTCAAATTATTGTTAATATTTCTCTAATTGTTGTTATTTATTTCAAATTATGTTCAATTTTATTTCTAATGTAATTAATTATTTAATTTTCCATGGAATTACTATTTAATTCATTCCTATGTAATTATTAATTAATTATACTTTTATTTTTAAGTGTAATTAGTTATTTATTTCATCTTCGTATGTAGATATATTTAATTCATTTTTATGTAATAAATTATTTAATATTTCTTATGCAATTAATTATTTAAAGTCATTCTTTTATGTAATTAATTTATTTAAGTAGCTTATGTATTCAATCTCCAGATCACAGCTTTACATACATAAAACAAACAAGCTAATACCATGCTCGTTATCTAATAAAAACACAAAAATTGCTATTGTGTAATGATCGATTTCGCTTATGTCCAAACAAACAACCTAATACATGCCAATTAGCAAATGCCGATTCAAGATTTGTTCAAGTATTAAACTCATTTTTAAATATTAAACAAAGAAATTCAAGAATGACATAATAAGCGATTTATTAAAGTGTAATGAGAATGAATTCTGTGTATTAAATTGAGAGAAAATGTAATGAATTGTGTATTTTAATAGTATCAACTTTATGAATTATAGTTATTAGAAAATTATTGAGCATTGTGAATTTAATAAGAAATATGGCCAGATATGGTCAAATTATGATAAATTAAAGTAAACATGTCGAAATTATGATTAAACAATAAAAATATGAGATTGGCGATAAAATTATGACGAAATTGGCGAAATATGATAAAAATTTTGAAGTCATGATAAAATATGTTAATATTATAAAAATATGGTTAATTTTAGATTGGGGTAGAGAAATCGTGAAAAATAATGCATACAATTTTAACAATTATAAAATATGATTAAACAATAAAATATGAGATTATGATTTAAAATTATGATTAAAACAATAAAATTACGAATATTATGAAATTATAAAATTATTATGAAATAAGAAAAATTATGAAATTATGAAATACAAGTGAAATTGGTGAAATTTTATTTAAATATGAAATTATAAAATTATGAAATTTAGTTTATAAATAATAAAACAAGTGAAATATTATGGTAAAATTATGATTAAACAATTTAAATATGATTATGATAAAATTATGATGAAATTATGAAATACATAAAATTTTAGGTTATGTTAATATTATAAAAATATGGTTAAATTTTTAGATTATGAGATGTAAAATATGGAAAAAATTAAAAAATAATAGCAATATAAAATATGGTCAAAATGGGTAAAATATGAAATATGGAAAAAATTTGTAAGAATGGTGATATTTCCAGAAATTTTTAAAATACATCGATCGATTTTTCCAAACGATTGCTTTTAAACAGTCGTAATTAGCCACACGTTTCAGGATACCAATGTCGAATTCTGATGCTTACATCAATGTCAATTATCTATTCGCTTATAACCACTTTAATCATTTCCAATTGCTACTATATTTCACTACCTTTCTCAGCTAATTTAATTTAATATTAATTATAATTTCGAATGTTAATAATTTTTAATTTTCATAATTTCGATTTTTTTCTATAATTACTGAATGCCGAGTAATTATCATAATAATTTCAATAATTTAACAATTAATGTCAGGTATTTCAATTTGTTAATATTTCAAATATGCCACTGGTGCTTCTAAATATGATACCAATATTCAAAACTTATGATTCACTCTACCATTTTTAATTGGTGTTTAAATATGATACTATTTTAGCTTCTACATTCACTTTAGTTCAATTTAAACCACCAATCTCTACGCTATTGCGTCAGGGGGCGGTAAAAGAAAGAATTTGTCATCGTGTTCGTAATTAAAACAAGCTAATGAATCAAATGTTTGCTTCAATAATAAACCCACCTGGATTAAGGTTGGCTTTTTAAGACAAGTCAATTGGCCATTATGATGCTGTTCTGCTTTCCCACAAGCAATAGAAATTCCCGCTGCTTTTATACAAGCAATCGAAAATTCGCCAAATAGTAATTTTGTCATGTTCATTTTACTCGCTTTGGGTGTGCATACCAGCCAAGCGTAGGATGCAAGTACTATCGGCTCTGGCTGCAAGAAAAATTAAAATCAACTTGCTTCTGCCTGTTTCTTAAAAAATCGAACTCACCGCTTAGTTCCCTGATTAATTCCGCACCGATCGGTTTTCACTGCCTCGGCTTTCTGGGCTTACGTTTCATTTTTAGATAATTTTTAGCCTTGGTCTCAAGTCAAATTAAGTCCTTAATTGATCTAATCCGTATAATTTCAATGAACTACTTTTAAAAAATTAATATACAATCTACATACACAATACTCTTTTTACATATATATATTTGTGGCTCCCTATATTATTAGTTTTAAAATGATTTATATATATTTTATTCCATTATGTTTCCACAATTTAAATGCTTTAAATCTAAATCCATCTTCTTAAATGTGCAATATGCAAATACTACAGATCTTAAAAAAGGATAATAAATGAAAATTGAAGAAATTCTATATAAAATTTAAGAAATCTGGCTCGTCAAATGAACCTAATTCGTCTTGCCTAACAATTTCGGTTCATCTCTGCTCTTTGATTTTAGCACACCCCTTTCTTGTTCCTTGGGATATAATGAGTGAGTTAATTGTTCAAGGCATCGATTGATCGATATTTGAATCTTTTTAATCACTTAACATAAGGCCAAGGGCGAAAAGTCTAACCTCGAAGCACATGCCAAAGAGGCTTGGTAATTACCTACATTTTAAAGACCTCAATTCTTTTATCAATTAAGTGTGATATCCGGAGCGAGAGGATTCGATTTTAGTATCATTTTCATTTCTTTGTTAATTAAAGCAACGATTTCAAACCAAAAAAACGAAAGTCAAGAATCGGGCAAAGCGCAACATTAATTTATCGCTTTAAAAAAGCCAATTAATCCTAACATGTTTTCTTGAAATTGTAACAACTTAATCCTTGAAGATATAGTTTCGAGGTTCTAAAGCCATAATAAAAAATAAATCTTTGTATATTTTGCTATATCGTCTCTTTGATTGATGGTCATACTGGAATCAAGTAATTTTAAGCCCCCATGCTTTGTTCTTGTTTCTCATGATTTTCTCACTTGAGGATGTCATTTTTGTAGCTTTTGAATGTTGCAAAAACAATGGTGAATTTTGCTGATTAAACATCAATGATCTGAGGTCTTGTAATTCCCTCTTCAATCTCCTATTTTCCTCACTTAGGCTATCACAACATTTCTTCAAGAACTCATAGTCTATCTCAATTTGCTTCAACTTTGTCCTGCATAAATCATCAAGTATATTTTTTGTAAATTTTACAAAATATCAAAATCAAAAAAATTTAATTGATTGTATTTGCACTTTCTAGTTTTGCACCTTGCTCTTCTGTTTTGAAACCAAACTTCAACTTGTCTTGGCTTGAGGTTTAACTTGGCAGCAATAACTTGTTTCTGAGTCTGCAAATTAAATCCAATTTTTATTTTATTTTATATCTTTAAGTCAAGAACAATTAGTTTTTATAAAGATATACATATAAAACATAGTTATCATAAATTATGAATCTATTTGAGGACAAAAAATATATCATATTTTAGCAATTCTTATTAAATACGTCGAAATCTTGTTATTAGATAAAATCGTGATATTTACCATAGTGAGTGTAGGATGGCGATTGAACCTTTCTTCAAGAAAGTTAGCTTGCTCCCTTGTGAGCCTCAATTTCTTCCTAACACCATTGTTATTGACATCATTGTCATCATCCTTGTTAGAACTAGTACTATTCTTGCTACTTTGTTTTCCATCTTCACAAATAATCATAGAATTTGACCCCTCCCCTTTATCATCCTCCATATCATCAATATTTCCTCCTTGGTTAGGCAAGGAGAGGTCCAAATAAGTAACACATTTCTTGTTATCATCTTTCTTTTCTCTTTTAGGTACTACATGTTCACCACAACAACCAATTGTGAGTGCAAGATTTGTGTCACAAACTTTACCATCTTCCATGATTGATAATTTCAAGAAAAAAATGACTACTTGGTATAAATTCCAACGACTTGTACCCCTTTTTCTTATACACAAAAATGATGAGTATTACACACCAATATATAAGTATTTGTGATTGGAGACATGGTGGGCAGTTTCATGTTGGGGAAGAATGAAATAAGAGACTTAATTATGCATTTATTATTGATGTAATAACTTCATGACAAATGCCAAGTTATATTTATAGAAAATATATATTTAATATGTTAATATATAGAAATACAATGGCAAATCTTGTTGATGAATGATTGCATGGTCAAATATAAAAGAACCCAATAATCTGCAAAAATGGATATAAAAAATCTAGAGTTAATTGATTAACGATGGATATGTTTTGATTAGGGGATAACAATATGTTGGTGATCAATCGCCAGATTATTAACATCATTTGGAAAAATCATAATGAACATTAGTAACAAATTATCAAATAATACTGCATAATGTACTTAAGAGTATTGCATAATTGTACAAGTTACAAAAGCCAAAGAAACCAGTCAACTTGGTCATGCTAATTAATTAATGTGGTAAAAATTCAACTATAATTACCTCATAAGTTACTCTTTCATGCATCTCAATAATAAATTAAACTTCATTATTATATTGTCAACAGTTACTGAGCATAATCTTGACTAATACAATAGGTTCGACCGTAATGATATTCTTAGAAGTTAATTAGTACTTGTTCACCATCAATAAATTAAAAACATTATTGTATTGCCAACAATTTCGGAAACTAATTTGTTGAGTTTCAACCCAATTTTGTTGACTTCGAGGAAAATAGATTGCTACTGAAATTATCATTTGACTCATTTCTTAGCTTTAGATTTCTGCTTTACAGAAATGATTATTGTACGTTCACAACATAACTACAAACGATATCAATAATATTTGATATACAATCAACCAAAATGGACGACAAAAATACATGATAAGCTAAAGAGGTCCTCTACATCTTAATTCTCTCTACCTCCTATTCAAGCCTCCTTTGATGCCTCGTTGCTTTGTAAAGTTATACTCCATATACTGAAGACATCATGGATAATTACCATGAAACCTCTCGTTACATGATGTACACTAAAATAAAGAAAGAATTACCAAAGGAACTATGAAGAGTAGGTAGAGGATCCTTTCTGCAAGGAGGCAAATGATCATATCTGTGAAGATAAATATTGGTAAAAATTCATAAGCACACCTGAAAAACATGGTATAATTAACAACTTAACCAAACATGGTTTCAAACAAGCATAATATAATCTGACAATGTCTAAAATAGCAATAGACCATTTGATCACAATAGCTCTTTCAGAAATGCAAATGCTGATGACTTGAAAAAACTAGGCTTGATGACCTGAGAAATATGCTCAGTAGAGATCAGTTTCCTTGTGTGTATGAATCACACAGTCTGCAGTTGGATAAGAAACACAGGTCAGCACATAACCATCTTCGATTTGATTGTCGTCCAAGAAGGATCCGTCTGACTGGTCGACAGATCCTGACACCAACTTCCCACAACATGTGGAACAGGCACCAGCTCTGCATGAGTACGGGAGTTCCACCCCAGCATTTTCAGCTGAATCAAGAATGTAACAGTCATCAGGGGCTTCAAACTCGTGTTCCTCGCCCTCAGGTGTAACTAGCTTGACTTTGTATGCTGCCATTGCAGATGCACGGAAACCAGAATTAGCCTTTAGGCCAAATGTCTTCGAAACGGTCCTCACAGATCCTAAGGAAGCTTGAGTCTTCACAAGTGAACATGTCTTTAGGCTCTGGGGTGCACTTCCAAACATGCAAGTTGAAGGAAGTCTCACAGTCGACATGGTTCCTGAAAACAAATTGATGGTACTTCACTGATTAAAGTGTAAATTGTCCAACTTAGAGGGATACCAATTTAGATAATGCAAGGGATACTAATTCAGATAAAGAGCCAAATAGAAGACCACATCTAGATATTGTTTCATCAACAAGGTAAAGCTTAATCCATCTCCTGTTGAAACTAGAAAACACCGGAAACAGTTCAAAAGAGGTCTTAAAATAATTCATTTTATCAAAATGAAACTGCTGCCAAACTCTTCACCTTTTCAAAGTCGAGAGGCACCAATTACTCAACCACATATATGTTAACTTCATCTCCTGATTCGTGACCAAAGATCCATCCACCCCCACCTATTAACATATCTTGACCCTTGACCAACCAATACTTATTAAGATCCTAGGATGAATGACGACAATGAAATGGGCAGCATCCTTGTCAATAAAGCTTAACCATCGTCAGGCTTCTGTGACCACTCCCCTCATCACATTGGTTTTGTTTAGCAGAATGTGCTAGATGGTTAATCTTTTATTAGTTATTAGTTTGTTATGTTGGTCCATTAACATAGTTTTGAGCCCTTTCAAAGTCCCACCAATTTTTGGCATACAAACACAGGGCATCCCAAATACATTTCACCACTGTCAAATCACAAGTCACGATAATAAAACTCGATAATCAACTCTTCACCAATTAACATGACTAATACAAAACATCAAGGCATGAAATTAAACACTCCGTATATAACTAACAAAATGACACGTAATACAAGTAGACGGTGATACAGGGCACATTCAATTAATTAGAGGTCTAGAGCTTCTGCTAGAAAATATACATAAAAGATGGCAAAGAATCAACAGAAGTATCTGCCACAATTCAGCAAACTCAGTATAATCTATTTGATCAAGTTCCAACCTTTAAACTCTTCATGTAGATCCAGATAAATATTTCAACGTTTCATCATAAACAGCACATTGTAACACACAAGTTTACAAGAAACAATCAGAACCCACCAAACAGATTTCAATCAAAAATCAATTCTTTTTCAAGTTTGAACATAAATTCTCTCTTCACTCCTAAAGCTTTCAGATTATGCAGATTTTAACATAAAATATAATCTTTTTGAAGTTTGAATGCAAAAGGTACATTGCACACAGCAAATAAGTATCATTAGACATGCAAAAAAAATTGGAAGTTCAATCATATACAATAAAATGAATAAACACTCATAAAACAACATATATATGGAAGTTCAATGACTTCAATCATATACAAGAAATTGAATACACAATCATAAAACAACTTATGTAAAAAAAACATGGAAGTTCAATTTTATACAAGAAAATGAATAAACAAACATGAAACAACATATATAAGTTTAACCATATAAAGAAAAATAAATAAACAAGCATAAAACAACATATATAAGTTTAATCATGTACAACAAAATAAATAAACAAGCAAAAACCAACATATATAAGACTATAAGTTTAATCATATACAAGAAAATAAATAAACAAGTATAAAACAGCATATATATTAAGATAGTAATCCCCAATTAACTGAAGAAATACAGAAGCGGAGAGGCAAGAACAAAGATGCTTTTGGGATACTTCTGGAGTTAGAACACTTGATGACAACAATTTGGTACATAAAAGTACACTGTCATCAAATAAATAGTGACATGGTGCACCATGTACTTTACCTACCCCGGTCTACTCGGATGCCCAATTGTCCAAATACTGATGGTTTCTTCATGTGGAAGTTGTTTTTTTCCCCGTCTGTGTCATACGTTTCTTGGTCACATACGAACGAGACACAGAAACCACAAAGTAACTATACAATATTTCAATAAGTATTGTGTAAATTGACGTTAATATTTGTAAACTACTGCAATTTAATTTATGTACGTGAGAGGCTTTGCGATGTTACACCACTAATCTATCGTGTAAATGTTTGTTGAGCGTCTTGGGTATCCATTGTTTTGCCAAATCTGGTTTGTGAAGCAGTTTGTATCTTCGTTTATTATTCAATCAAGGTGGCGACATGTAGTATTTTGAAATTGAATTTAAAGGTATAAATAAAAATATTTGGCAGAACCTTAAGAAAGTTTGACATACAGTGTAAGCATAAGAATATGACATATGATAAAACTAGTGGTAACTCCCACTGAGCTAAAATAAATGAAAGTTTACATGAAGCTATACCATATTTTTTAGTGGAAACCGGAATAACGTCAATAAACCAGGCTTCCAACATACCCGAGAAAACCAAAAATCAGCAGAAACTGATCGCCTTGAACAAAACCTAAAAGCAGTATAGTGAAAAGACTAAATAAATAGCTAGCGATGTTATAAATCTGTTACATGACTATTTTGTCCTAGAAATAAAACTTCTAAACTTACTACTAACAAATAGAGTAAAATAGTAATTCGCTCTTTTTTTTTTAGGATGAGGAAGGCGTGTTTCTTTAGTACATTATATACCGCAGCCAAATGAATGTCGAAATTACAATTTTTAGCAGTCGACCGTGTTTGTCAAGCAGTGAATTTAAGCAATGGTGTGCATGATTGTAAGAAACAAGCGAACTATGCCCATGATTTGTAAGTAGCAAATAAATTGACATAAAGAAGCAAAGCAGATGATAAGCTTTGCTAACTTAGGACAGTCACGCAAAGCTTGTTCGCTAATTTATAAATGACGTGGAAGAAAGCGGCTCTTTTTTGCTAGAACATTGAAAATTTCTTTGGTTGTAAAACATGCAAGCAGTACACGGAAATATTTAGAAAATGTGGTTTTTTATTGAGTATTACAGATCAAGGCAAAAACAACTTGAGAATTGTTGTGAAATTGTTTGAATTTCTTGGCGATTTGGCCGTGTGATTTGATATCTGCGTTTGTTTGGAGTCGAGGCTTACGATGCCGTGTATTCAACCGGTCGAGCAGTGTAATCTGGCGGATCGTCACATTTGAACATGGTCTTGCAGCGTTGTTGCTTGTCTTTGATGCTCTTGAAATCTTGGGGAGAATCCCCGACAAGTCGGAACCGAGGCTTTGCATTCTGATAGATATTTGTTGCTAATTATGCGTATTTATGAAAGCGATTTGGGGTGATAAAGGAATTTTTTGGTTAACTGACAAGAGATACTGTTGTCTTATCTCGCGTCTTGCTCTGCGATGAGGTTAGGGCAATGCAGCAGATGCGTCCGTTAATGTGTTGTTTCAGCCCAGGATGGACATTACGTCGCAGGCATTTGTCGGGGCAACTTGGAACGTAAGCATTGTATGAACATTTTGAGTAGTTTGTTTGTTTTCCTGTTTTTTTGTGAAAGATGTATAGTCTTGCATAAATGCATGGGTTAACGTAACTAATCGAGGAAGATAAGCAATTATGTTTGTCTTGTCTTTGTTATTGACATATTTATTTTGGTGTTTATTGCTTAAGTGACATCGAATAACATATTTGTTCTCTTATAAACATTTATATTTTGTTGTTTATTTATATGATAGTGAAATGAAGTGCATTTTGTAAATGAGAATTTTAATTATAGAATATGTTTATTCATGAAATAAAAATTACACTTTTTATTTAGATAAAGTCAAAAGTCGTTATTATTACTATTATTATTACTAATTAATCATTATTTTTAATAAATATAGAATTTATAATAAATTAGATTAGATTTTTTTGAAAATAGTTTTCGTAAAAGAGGAAGGAGTTAAGTGCGTTAATTAAATGAACTTGTAGAGCAACTTAGTGTATCTCGGATAGAAAATATAGAAAAAAGCGTAGTGTAACATCGAAACGTAATTAAATAAACGTAAGCATAATTCATAAGGCGGAGCGAGAAACTAGTATAGGATATGCGTATATGAAAAGCTTGAGATTTTTAAATGAGTGGGCCAAATAGTAGCAGATTTACAAAATTTAATGAAATATGTCACGTTTTCCAAAAAAAATTAAAGATAAAATTAACATTTTAAAAAATGCAGGCCGAGACCTCTTTGGCTGAGAGCTCCGCCCGATTCATTATCTCTGAAATATGCAAATCTGCAAGTAATTATCAGGAGTGGTAATCATCCCCAGGTTGTTTTGTTCTTGCATGCAAAATTTGGCGTTGTAATTCGAATAGTATGTCAGCTATGATGAGTAACTTGATATGAAAGTGCTTTCATTGTTGGCGAATTTGTCCCGCTGATCCATGCGCCCCGAATGTGTATACCGAGCGACCTCATCGGCAATTCGATATAATGTCTCGACTGAGCTGGCATGTACGGATCGGGATGCTTGCATGTCTTAGTTGCATATCGATGAGTGTCGGCGCGTGAAATTTTTGCCGGCCCAGATGTTATGAGAGTAAGAAATAACTTTACATGTTAGTATTGATCATAAAGAAATATATTGTAAAGGTAATGAAAATACTGACTTTATGACATGGCTGTTGGGAAGGTAGTGTCATGCATGGACACACTTGGCGTGCATTGAGGCATGGGTTATGTAAACAATAGTCTTGGGAGATACTGACTCGTAGCAATTTAATACAATGCTAGTGGCTATATTATTTAATTTGTTATTTAATTTATTATTATGTAATTAATTATTTAATCGTTTTAAGAAATTAATTATTAGTATTCTTATCCCAATTAATTATTTACAATTCATTTTTAAATAATTAATTATTTAATATTTCTTATGTGATGGTATTTAATTAATTCTTGTGTAATATTCATTTTTATGTATTATTTCATTAACTTATGTAGCTTATTTTTGTTTTTATAACGTTAAAATAATTAAACTTACGTTTAAATTACTGTATGAGATGGCTATTTGTTAATATGAAAGCGTGAAAAGAAACATTTTGTTTTTTTCTTATAAATGAATCCATTTGTTTTAAGCGTAAAGGAAGTAAATTTGATAGTTGTGCTTTGGCGTGATCGAAGTCGGTTGTTTTAATAAGCGTTAGGCGTGTTCGCGGTAAAACAGTCATTTACTCATACGTTTTTAGTGTTTTGGTGTGTGTTTAGTGGTGGCCCTGTGTTTGATATCTAAAAGTGCGTTGGATTGAAATAAAATTAAGTCATTGTCTGATATTTTGATGGTATTTTACTCTTTAAGTTAATGTTTATGTTATCTGCTTTATTTATGTTGGTATCTTCCATATTTGCTTTAATGTGAAAATTCCAGTAGTTTCTTGAAAACTTATCAAGTGTTCGATGAAATAACTGTGAGAACACTTAAAAGGCTTAAAGCTAACTATTTTGTTAACATTTATGCATAATCTCGTGCTTTGTACCCCCTCCGTTCCGAAAAAATTGTCAATTTTGATTTTTTGATAGTTGTAATTTTAAGCTTTGGCTGGCTTAATATATTTCTTTGTATTTATAATATTTGATAAAATATATATCAATGGAAAAAAATTTGAAATGTATTTTATATAGTTTTTATAGTATTATATATAAATAAAAAATATTTTACGATGAAGTTTAAAATTATTGCTCAACTCCAAAATGTGACTCTTTTTAGCAATGGAGGGAGTATATTATAGCTACCTTTGCATGTTAGCTCATTGTCTCAACTTGTTCTTGCAGTCTAACTGGTCATTTTTGCAAATGCAAATTGTAGTTTAAGGTTGATCACTCCAGCGTGGAACTAGGGGAGGCATAAGGAGTAGTGGTTCTCCTAATCTTCTGAAAAATAATTACTTTCCCAAAATTATATGGTTCGCCTCCTTAAATTTGTAGTTTTCGTTATTTTTCTTGTAACAATTCATTCGCCACACCAATCTGTAGTTACTGATTCTGTTTACCTGATCAGGTTGAATAGCAGCAAATGCATAGATGAGTGCTATAAGATGGCCAAGGGTTTTGAATCCTACACAACTCTCCCAGCTAATTTCTGCCCAGAATAGTCCCTTAAAGGCTCTCAAAATCTTCAACGAAGCCAAAGTTAAATACCCAAATTACTGTCACAACAGTAAAGTATATGCTACCATGATCAACATACTTGGGAATACATGCCGAATATCAGAAATGAAACAGGTCATTGATCAAATGAAACACGATTCATGTCAATGCCAGGATTCAATTTTTGTGTATGCATTGAAGACTTATGCCATGTCTGGTTTGATAGATGAAGCTGTTTCTCTATTTAAAAGCCTCCCTCAGTTTAATTGTGTTAGTTGGACAAATTCTTTCAACACTATTTTAGAAATTATGGTGAAAGAGAATAGGTTGGAATCTGCTTGCCGTGTTTTCTTGGAGCACTCCCATGGGTGGGAAGTAAAGTCTAGGACAAAGTCTTTAACATTGTTGATAGAGGCTCTCTGTAGGATACAGAAACCTGATCTTGCTTTGTGTGTTTTGCAAGAAATGGATTATCAAGGCTGCTATCCTCAGAGGGAAACTTACAGGATTTTAATGAAAGGTTTGTGTGAAGAAGGTATGTTCAATGAGGCTACTCATTTGTTGTACTCGATGTTTTGGCGTATTTCACTAAAAGGTAGTGGTGGGGATGTTGCAATTTACAAAATTCTGCTGGATTCATTCTGTGATAATGGTATGATCAAGGAAGCAGGTGATTTTCTAGGTAAGATCTTGAAGAAAGGGCTAAAGGCTCCTAAGCGGTGCCATAAGCAACTTGATCTTGGCCGACTTTATGATGAAAGAATGGATGCAAAAGAAGCAAAGGATCTTATCAACGAAGCCTTGATTAAAGGTTTAGTTCCTAGTTCAGAGAGTTACAAGACAATGGCGGTCGATTTCTTTTGTGAAGGAAAAATCGAGGAAGGAAATAAAGTGCTTGATGAAATGAACAAGAAAGGCTTCACGATATTGCCATCGATTTATGAGGTTAAAATAGATGCATTATGCAGGCAAGGGAGAATCGATGAAGCAGTAGAAGTGATAGAAAAGGAAATGATTTATACCAATTGTGTTCCAACAGTTAAGTTGTACAACAATCTTGTCAAGGGCTTGTGCGACGCAAAAAGAGCAGACGTGGCTGTGCACTATCTCAGAAAGATGTCCTGGCAGCTAGGTTGCATTCCTGACAGGGAGACCTACACCATATTAGTCGATGGGCTTTGTCGTAATGGGAGATACACAGAAGCTAGCGAAGTCCTGGAGGAGATGTCGATTAGATCATATTATCCTAATGCTCAAACGTATAATTCTGTTATCCGGGGACTTTGCATGGCGGATAGATCATATGGTGCTATTATATGGTTAGAGGAGATGATTAGCCAAGATAAGGTCCCTGATTATTATGCTTGGGCCTCATTAGTGTCATCCTTTTGTTCTCATGATGTAATCTCTGAGATTTTAGCTGAAAGACTAGAACGTTTAAGAAAATCTTAGTTATGATTTTGTGATGTATCTCCCAGCTGAATATAGATATAAATTATAAATTATAAATTAATGCTTATATCTATTGTATGTATCTCGATTTTAATGCAAATTTAATTTAATTATGCTTGGGCCTCATTAGTGTCATCAACCATGTGGAATGATGATATCTAATTAGAACTTTTGATAAAGAAGTCTCTGGATTGAGTCATTTCGAAAAAATATTTCATGTTATGCAAGTTTCAACCTCACTAAGTAGATTTTTAACTTGACGTGAACCAAGTGAAGATGGTGATGAGAAGACTTGGACATCCACTTATAGATTGAATTTTGTAGTCAAATTTGTGTCCATTCTAATCTTCTGTAGAAAAAACATAATGATGATACTATATATGAAAAATGGTTAAAACAAGACTTATTCATCATTTGGTAAGTATTATTTTACAAGTAATACTAATAATTTTTTTTCGAAAAGATGAATAATTAACACATTCCATCATTTGGTTACAAATAAAGATTAGGCAGGAAGAGGGCACCAGCAAGCCTCTCATTTCCTGTTTGCCTATGGGTTAAATACATTGGTTCTCTGAACAACAAAAAACAATTGCACAGGTATAATTGAGCCAAAAATACCGATTCCTACTTTCCCATCACAAGGCTAACTGTATCATGTGTCCATGCTTCGCATAAGATCGTCTAGTTATTGTATCTGCATGAACAGATTCTAGGATTAATAAAGAGTATTAAAGACACGATGAAAGTTATGCGAAAGAACAACAAATATAACAAGGGAAGTCATAAGAAAGCATCATGATATTTTTTTACCAGAATCCTCATTATTACATACATAGTATACTACAATATGTATCTTTTCGGGTAAGAGCAAAAAAGTACATGGAACTCTAGAATCCTCAGGCAAAACATAATTGGAATTTAACAGAAACTAGCAATAGGGCAGAATGGAAAATACCAAGCCGAGAGCTTCTATCAAACTCCGAGGAGTCTCTTCGCCACAAATACTGGTGAGCGTGTTCATCAGAGATTCCCTTTGGTCTTCCTTCAAATGATTATTAAGGCCCCGAGCAACCATTTCCATCTCAGGCTGTAATCAAGGAGAAAAAAAATCATGTCTTACAAGTGTCATATAACGAACCTACTAAAGGATCAGTTCTTTCTACCATAAACAAGAGCTGTTGAGATTCAAATACAGGAAAGTAAATTCAAGAAGTCACCTGAACTAGTTCAATATGTTTAAGGAGATTGAAATTCAGACAATATGAAACCATGAGAAACTAAGTGACGGAGCTTTACAGGTATGCACAAAAGAGAAATGACCTACCGAGTACTCTTCAGGAGGAAATAACTTATGGATAAAACAAACTTTCTGCAGTTCAGAGACAGCTTCAGAACGTTTGCCTTGCATTTCCAAAGCCTGAAAAGGTAAAATAATAACAGTTGAATAAACAAAGAATTGAAGTGTACATACTTATTTGCTTAATTACTTTGAACTTTCTAATCTTAGGTTCCTCGAGAGTAAAGACTCAGGAGCAGTATATATACAGTTATCTTAAGTCTTGACCAAAGTGGGGAAAGAACGACAGACTTATATTTTATTTTTAAATTAACTCATGATGTCGATCAAATATATAATTTCCAAGCCCCTTCAACTTTATAAGCATCCTGGCAAAAGAAATGGAATTTTATTTCCCAATAGTTGTAGTGAACATAGCTGAAAAATACTTGATAAGTTCCACAAAGCTGGTCTATTTCCTTTTCAGTGTATTGATTAAAGTGACCCCCTCTCGAGAAAAAAGACGGAGTTTCCTTATTATCTTTAGTATTATATCATGAGTCATGACCTGGCCCAAATGATAAAAAAAACATTTCTGGTTCCCTGAATATGCAAAGAGTATTGATATAATCACTCAATTCTCTAGGTCTTATACTAAGTCAACTACACCGCCTACATAAAAAGCAGTTGACTACCATATATGAGAAATGGAATAGTGTTACTCACCCATGCTTGAAGAAAACGTGACCTAGTACGAGCAGCTACAGCAGCAGATACCATTTTCACAGCACGGGTATCCTCAAGCCCAATGTTATTTGCGAGCCCTGCAATGAACTGCTGCACATCCTCATAACCAATCTGAACTGAAGCAGATTCATTTGCCTGTCTAATAACTATCAGATGTAAGTTTTCATACGAGATACAGAAAAGGTTGAGGTAAGCTATAGATCTCCAACTTATAGTAAATATGAACAAAAAAGAATATCATACTTTTCACAGTGATCTAGGACAAAGTTCACCGATGTCCGATACAAGGAGTCTCGTGAATTTGCAGTATCAATTGAGACCTTCAACCCATAAGTCTTGCACATACGGCGTAACTGGAACAATCAAATGAAGCTAACACACTTATGAGTTTAAAAACAAAATGATTGCAAAGAAGTAAGACGCTGAAACTATTGCAAATGATTGTGGAGTAAAAAAATGCTCTATGCCGGAACTTGAAGTAGATGACCAATGAATAATAAAATCAGTAAGGAGGTTTAATAAACATGAAAGGTTGCCAGTATTCATAGAATCATAGCAAAGATAAATATATTGTCCTTGCTGAAACGGAAAAGACATACATGATTTAAGCTCAATTCAAATATATCCAATCAAGGAGATTTTTATATACATGTTTCAGTAACACATCAAATAATTAATAAAAAATTAAAATCAAATGAGGAATATAGAGGTGAAAATACCACTTACTTGAATTATATCATCTTCTGTAATATCTTTACCTCTCAGTCTGTTATCCATCATAGCTGGAAATCAAACTAGCGAGGTATTATTTGATGAGACACACATTAGAAAAACATTTATGAAAATATCACAACTGCTCCCGATAGAGCAACAAGTAATTAAGCGGCAGGCACCAGACATGCCGAGGCAAAGTTTCACACTGTGCAAGTAAAACGAGTAATTCCACATTCCAAACAACTAAGGTTCAAATAGAGAGATAGCTAAGTATAAGTAGGCTTCTAACTGCATCATGTCAAGGTACTTCACAATCACAAATTACATCAACTAGATGCACGATGGATACTTTTGATCTCACTCCCTTGAGCTATATAAACTACAAAAAAAAGTCATACCACTGGCAGGTCAGGATTGATGCAAATATCATGTATTATGTGCCATTACTCACTAAGTCTATTACATTACAAGTACAACTCTGTTTCCATGTTTCAATTAAAATAGGGAGGGTTACACTCAGATGTAGCAGGCTAGATCAAAAGTAAGATATCCTGATGAAGATATTTATCTTCTAACATTTAGGAGATTTTAATTTTATTAGCTATGGACCTCGGAAATAATTTGAATACTAACATATCCCCTAGCATTAACTCGGAATGAGAATTCACAGTTTGGACTGTTCCAGCACCTTCAAAAGAAAACTTGCAAAATTTCTTCCATGTCTTGATTTTAACAAAGATTACGACTTTTCATGCTACTAAATTTTTCTAACGGAGACTCCCTTTAACTCATAAATGGATATGCCCCATTTTTCTATGTTAAAGACTTGAGAGGACAAAAATCATAGACTTCATTCCCAAACAACATTTCATGCTACTAAATTTTTTGCCTTAATCACCTTTCCGATAAGCATAACACTACGACATGATGAGTGGTAAAAGTAAAGCATCAATAAACAACCTCGAATAAACCTATTCGCCAAATTCTGATACTCTTTTTTCTCATCCTCGTCCATCATTCCACCAATCCCAGACACCACATTCTCCTTAGGCCACCATTTTGGCAATCCAACCCCTTTCGCTCTCTCCCTCCTCCACTCCTTCACCTCAACACTCCAATCCCAAAAAGACTCATCATTTTTTCCCGTGCTCCCATAACCCGAACCCGACCTATACTCCCCATCACTACTCCCAACCGCCACGAGCTTCCCTCCCAAGCTCCTATCTCTCTTATACACAATCTTCCCCTCTCCACCCCCATTACCCCTCCAACCAAAAAACAAAACTTTTCCAATTTTCAACACAACCCGAACAGTGTAAACAACGACAAAACTAGAAATCAATACCCCACCTAAAAACTCAACCGTTGACCGCTTACACGATACTAAAACCCTCTGTTGACCACTACTATTACCATAACTATAACTATAACTATGATCAAAACTACTATTATTACTACTATTGTAATCGTTTCGATTATAAAAAACAATTAATGTTTTGAGATCCTCAATAGCATCTTGTGATGATTCAATGAATTGGTTTAGGTACAATTTGGAGTCAATTAAGAGGGTATTTAAGTAATTTTGTGATTGGAGGGTGTTGTCGAATAAAGGAGGTGGTGAAAGGAGTGAATTCAGGAAATTGGTGGAGGTGGTCGTGGGGAGGGCTTTGGTTACGGCGGAGGTGGCGGCGGCGGGAGGCGGCGGAGGGGGTGAGGAAGGGGGTGGAGCGGTGGCGATTCGAGGAGGTTGTGAGGTGGAGGGTGGTGGTGGGGTGGTGGAGGGTGGTGGAGTTCATGTTTCAAAATGGTTGTCACATATGGGGCTCATTGTGAGATGAAGTTTTGTGGGGTGCAGCAGGTGGGCTAAAGCTCTAGTCGGTTCAGTTTGGGTGAATCAGCTCAGGGAAGCTTTGCTCCACGAATAATGCTGAAGCCAGGCTTGGAGTAGGCATTGACTGGATTTCAGTCAGCGATCGGTAGCTTGTTATCACTGATCGGTAGCTTGTTATCACACTTCTTTTATTATGAATATTTTGTTTTATTTTCTTTTAATTTAATTTCTTCTTGTTATTTTGTTAGGAATATTTCTTTTATGTGTTGACATTGATTACAATAAATGGTTTTATTTGTTTTGTTAAATATTTATAAAATTTATTAATTGATTCTATAAAATAAATTTTTGTTAATCTAGATAAATTTGGATTTTTAAATAACTGAGCTACATTCAGTTTTGATGCGATTAAGTTGAAAACAATTAATCTCCAAAGTTTCTCTTTATTGCTCCACCTATTATTGATGTGTATTGGCCAAAATAAAGTGCTTGGATATCACTTAATTGTAACTTATGTTGAAAAATAACTTTTTTGAAAAAATAGCAATTCGCTACTTTTATCTCCAACTTTTTTTGCTCAACTTATAAGTTGGTTTGACTAATTGATTTACTTAATTATCCTCTACATTTTAAAATGTAAAAAAAGTTATATAAATGAAGCATTCGATAATAAGTCGTTGCAACCGTACAAGTATAAGCTATATTGGCCAACAGCGTCGTTGTTTATTATTATCGACATAAATCATTTTATCGTAGTATAAATTTAAATTTGTTACTTATAGAAATAAAAAACAGAAAGCAGAGTTCAATGAAAAAATTGTTGAAGATAGTACTTGCAGTTCATGCAACGTACACATACATGTAAATAGTAGCTTGAATAAAGGAAGTTGTTTAGCTAGTGGTAGTTTAGTTTAGTATGCTTTCCTAGTTTAATGGCTAGTGCTGTCAGTTGTTGATAATGCCTAACTTATCTCCTATCTATATGGAGTAGCAGTTGTAATGTTAGGCTATAAATAGCCACAGATCATGAGCAACGAAACCACTTGAATTGCTAACAGTTGAATTAGTCATTTATTCATTCTTGCATACTGCATTTCTGTTTGACTGATTAACAACAACAATTCATTTCAATTGAGTAATTCAACCATTGATCAACAAAAATGACATATAACATATAATTAGCCAAACATGTCATTGTTTTATTATCAATTATAAGTTGATCGCCTATAAACTAATCATACAGGCACCTGAACTACCGAAATTATTTGAATAGGCAACAACGTTTGGCCTTTCGAATAATAAATGAAACGTATTTTTAGCGCTAAACTCCCACTTTAATAGATAAATCTAAGGGAAAAACAGAAAATTTATATATAACACTTTATATGTCATTTTAAATACTTAATCACTTAATAAAATCAATTTTTAATAATTAATTTTAATTAATTAAATAAAATATATAAATCTTGACATATACAAATACACTAATCAAACCAACCCATAAAAAGCATGAATTGTAAGCTTGAAAGCACGAAGCTTCTGATATGGTTTGAAGTTCTATAATTTTTACATTTTATTTTGTAAGCTCTTATATTTATAGTCTGAATTTTCTTGTGAAAGAAAGGTCAAAGAGTCAGGAAGGTAACATTATTTGTTAAAATCACCAAACAAACAGTAAATATAATACTCCTATTAAGTTTTCACAGTTCAATGCTATAGGAGGCAAGTCTTTATGATAGAAGTACTTACAGTTTTTCTCAGAAATTTACACACAAATAAATATGCAGAAGGTCTTTCATCATTTTCGAATGACATTGCAATAGAAACACACACTTCCATTTTTTTTTAGTTGAAACGATGATTAATATTCATTAATAAACTGTAGAATTACTACAAATACAATTGAATTAGATGATACTTTTACATCAATTGAGCATAAGTACTTTCCCAGATAACTAATAGATGAAAATACGATATAAGAATGGCGTATCGATATACTGCCCAAAATAAAAGCTACGCTACAAATTAAACACAAAATATTCCTACTAGAAAGCTTGATACACAGCGCTACTGCTCCAGTAAAATATGCGTGATATACGTCTTAAATGCTTAGAGTATATATCACGTCGATGATTGAAATTGCATACATGTAACCATTAATTTGGAGAAATATATCGAATAACGAATATTAATCCGAAAAGGAATAAAAGCTACTATTTAAAGCATTGTGAAAATGTTAGATTAATAAAATCTAACAACAGATTCTTGGAAAAAAGAAAAATTAAAGGGAAAGAAAAGGCAGCGGAAATGGTGATTATTATCCCAAGGGGTGGTTATTGATGAAGTTTTTTCTTTTGTTGTTTTTGAGGAGAGGCGTGGGAGGAGTCAATCGATCTTAAGCCTTGTTTTGAGCATGATAATCGAACCAGCACTTACATTGACTTCTTTGGCACCAGCTTTTTACAGTTCATGCCTTTTACGGGTTGGTATGGTTAGGGGTGGGGGTGGGGACTAAGGTCGAAGATGATATATTTTATTTGAATTTTTTATTTATTTGGTGGGAATTGATTTTGATAGTGTTTGTTATTTAAAAATAAAATTGATGATTTCGATAGTTGAATGGCTAACTGAGGTGGCCTAAGTTTGTCGTTACTTAGTAAAAGAAAAAAAAATGAAAAACGAGCTCAATGAAAAAATGATATACCTCCAGGGGATTCGAACCCTAGATCTCCATTTTAAGTGTTTAACAAACTGTCTGACCACTGGCCCAACAAGTAATATTAGACTTTCAGCCTCAATTTTTATTATAGCTATATTATAAATTCCTCCAATAAATAAACCCTGCACTCCTAACAAGCACGCACTCACTCACCAGATCACCATCATCTCCGGCGATTCATCGGAAATTCCCACCACCTGATCAGGTATAATTAATTATTCAATACTACTTTTGTCCCAAAATGATTGTCCAATTTTGACTTTTTGTGTTGACTTTTATTGAATTTTGAACTATATTATTTTTATTCATGTTGTATGATAATTGGTATAAATATAGTAAATGTTTTTATTTTTAGTGTAATTTAGTATTGGCATGATTATTTTTTATGTTGATAAAAATACATTTTTCTCCCAAAATGATTGTCCAATTTTGAATTTTTATGTTGACTTTTTTTTAGAATTTTTGACTCAAGTCTTTTTTATTCATATTGTATAATATTTGGTGGCAAATATATAAATGTTATTGTTTTTAATGTAATTTACTACTCCGTAATAAGGTGATAAGTTTGATTCAAAAGTTATGTGCAAGAATCAAGTCTATAAAGTTTATTAATGTTGACCATTGAAAATCAAAATTAACAATCTTTATGGGATCGAAGATTCTCCAGTTTTGAATTTTGATGGTTGGATTTTTATATTTGAAATTCAAGTATTTTCATACATGTTGTATAATATGTGGTGAAAAATATATCATATGCTAGTATTTTTAATGTATTAAAGTTTTATATGTCAATTTGAGCTACAAAGTTTGTTAATTTTGACCATTGAATATTGAGCTGGACAAAAAATTGGAAGGGATCGAGTGAGTACAGTTTCTGGTATTTAGAGTTTGAGATAGTTGCAGCAGGTACTTGCATTGGCTTTTCTCCTTAGCAAGACACGGAACTCAAATATCAAAATCCCGTCTTTTTATGTTCGACCCTCATTTACGTTCTCAATGTACCCATTTGTACTTAGAGATGCATTTAGGCCTATCACATGCATATCTATATATTTGATTTTTGGTATTGATCCCTATTCTTTGAATTGTAGTTAATATTTAGTTTCAACGATGAGGAAATCGCCGCAGCAAATCCAATTCACCAAACAGCCTTACATTGAAGACGTGGGCCCACGTAAAATGTATGTATTCTTTGATTCCTTCAGTTGAGTTCTGTTACTACAAGTTATTTTTAGCACATACTGCTCAGTTGATTAAAAGTTTTGATTTTTTTTTTGCCAAAATATTGTTGCGACCCTCTGATTATAATTTTGTATCTCATTTCTTGCTATGGTTTCCCGCACTCTCCGATCATCAGTATCATGTTGGTTGAAGTTTACTGTTAGCCGTTTCTTTAGCTGAAAAGTTTAGAACTTTAACTTTAAGTGATGAGTTACTTAAAATTTGGGTACCCAAAATATAGCATAATTTGTATGCTGATACTAATTGCGTGGCATTTGTTATACATTTTCATGTTTGTGTGCCCTCGTGTCTGTATACTTATATTGAACTTGCTAATTGAATGCAAGATAAATTTTGCATTGACCTATTCTTCTTGCTTATTATGGTCGTCCTCATATACCAATAGTAGTACTACTGTGTCCTGTGGGAGCTTTTCCCTATTTAATATTGGTGACTAATTGTATTCTCAGTTACTTTGATGCTTTGCTGTTGATAAAAGTTGTTTATTTACTGAACAAAAACATAAAAGAGAAATAAAAACAAATTAATATGATTATTTTTATCCATCAAATTTCTAGAACATTGCATCTAAAAATTAATTAAACAGTTCCGATAAATTTGCTCCCTACTATTATTTATTTGCACTCCTTGTTTTGTGCAACAGAGAAAGCATCCAGTTCTCATTGTTCAATGAAGCAGATATACTTAAAGCATCAGAAGTCGAGGTGTATCTTGGTTCGTATTACGATTCTGCCAAGAAGCCTATTCCAAATGGCTTATTGGATAGCCGCATGGTAGCCTAACCCATCTCTTTTTTTTATATATACACATAAGCTGTGTTTTCTAATTGTTAAGGCTTGAAACGTTATTTTAACAGTCAATGTATGTGATACCATATTCTTCAGATGGAAAAAATCATATCTGTCATGTTAATTTTTATTTTAAAACAACTTTTTAGGATGCATGTAACTAAGTCTTACTGTAGGAACGTGAAAGAAAACAGAAGCAATGAATGTGTTCTTTCTTGGTCAGTTTTTCTATAATGTTTCTGTTCATATATGTGGACTTATTTCATAATCTTGTTTTCATTTAGGATGTCGGATTGGGTGGGTTTAAACTATTCACTTCATAATATTTAGAGACTTACAATAAGAAATTGGATGGTGGGAGGCATGGGTATATCTTTATTAGTTGACAATTGATCTTATGAATTATCATCTGACTGCTTAGATCAGTAAATGACCCTTGGTCAGGATAATAACAACATAGGACACTTAATGCACATATTTTATTATGTTGAGCCACCAATTTACCAAAATGTGTCCAATATTACTGAATTATACCATGTCTACCACATGTAGCTATGAGAGGAAGTCCATGAGCCATTAAGTAAGTATATTCCCGCCTTTATGTCGAGCATAGGATTTACTTCTTATTGCCATTCATAGTCAGCAAACTTTTATTGCATGGGTAGTCAGCCAACAGTTCCAATGAAAAATTGAGTTCCATTACCTTGTATTGAGTGGTTCTTCTTTTCCCTTGGATCTTCATTTGTGCAACAAGTATCTATTAATCTCATATGACATTTATTGACTAAAACTCAATTGGAATATTTTATGTCCCAGGGTCCTCCAAATAAACATGGAGTATGTACCACTTGCCAAGGGAGCTTTCAGCAATGTCCAGGGCACTATGGATATTTGAATCTCTCATTGCCGGTATATCATGCTGGCTACTTGACCACCGTGGTAAACATCTTGAAGTGCATCTGCAAGGTATTTGCCTAAAACTGTGATCAAATTATAATTAAGTCCTATCAACGCAATCCTATGAACCCCGACAGGTAGAGATGGTGTGAGGTTTGGTACATAACACAATGACTTTATTACTTATAATTAGCTATTATTCATGGAAAATCCAAATTTAATGTCCAAGCCATAGCTGAGTATTTTCACAATATTAAGAATCCATGAGGGTCCATACTCCATAGTGAAACCAATTGGTTATATATGGATAGAGCCAAGAACCTTATTAATATGTCCGGAAGGTCTTAATCAACTAATGTGGGACTAGTTTCTCAATACGATTCCGGACGTGTAACCCGGTCCACTTGGATCCCATATACTGGGTTTACATGTGACCTCAACCGGGATCACATATACTGGGTTTACACGTGACGTCGTGACCTTAACCGAGACTGACTTTTTTCTATGTGGCTCCATCCTAAAACCAGTTGATTATATGTGGATAAAGCCTACGACCTTATTAATACATCCGGAAGGTCTTAATCAACCAATGTAGGGCTGGATTCTCGATACACACCTTTTTCAACCACTTAATAATGTGCCACTTCATTGGTAATAATGTAGATAGGAAGTATCCAAATATACAAAGCTTACTAATATTTTGTTGTAAACCAAGAGGGACTTAAGATAAAGTTTGGGTCAGTTGATAATGTGCCACTTTAAAATGATGGTCAGGAAATATGAATCAGTTAAAAAGGCTTCTTAACTCTTTCAAGTGTGAGTTTAGACTGCAGCCTTCTTTCTAGAAAAGGGGATATATAAAGAGAAACTTCCGGAATTTTTTTGGAAGTTGATGGGTATTCATGTGTACCTAAAAATCTTTGACCTTGGATTTAATTGAATACTTGAGAAAGAACTGGATGAATTCAACTTCTAGAAATTTTACTAAAATGTATTCAGATCTCTACGAAGTTTCCATATTGTTGTTTGAAAAGTCGTATAAAATATAATGGTAGCTGTATTCTTATATCGGATGTAGGATTAGATTCTTAATCGGTTTCAGTTTGAGATTTGTTTTCGCTAATTCTATCTGGACGTCCTTGTATGTGGATCGTTTACAAGTGCAGTTGGGATTTATATCCCATTGTCCTGCCCTGGTTAGCACCCCTTAATAAGCTTGAGTTGCATATTGGTTAATATGTAACGAATGTGTATGATATCTTTTTTTCATTCAATTTTTTATCAGAATTTTCCAGTTACTTATTCCTTCATAATCTTTCTTCCCAATGAAAAGCAATGCTCTCGAATACTGTTGGTGGAGAAAGAGCGTCTGGACCTGTTGAAGAAGATGAGAAGCCTGAAACTTGACCCGTTTAGGAAGAATGAAATTCTCAAAAGAGTGATTAAGAGGTGCAACTCTATGGTAGCGATGCAGCGGAGAGAGATGACGTGTTCCAGATGCGGATATATAAATGGTCAGTTTCCTGTTTTCTCATCCTACAGACATCCATTTTGGGAATGTATACTACACTTCCATATTATGATATTGTAAGCTTCTTCAAGTGAGAGATATGGCTTTTGACCACCTTCTGCATGTTCAGATCTGAGACATGTCTTTTGAATACCTTCTAAAATACCTTGCCATCCAAAGTAATGATATCTGCTCCTTATGGAACAGAAGTAGAAAATATATTACATGTATCATCATGAATTGAAGAAAGAATGCAAAATTCAGTTGATGTTGCCCTTTGGATTTATTTCAGTGATTAGACAACCACACATGGATGTAATACACCTATAATTTAGTCATTATTAGACAAGTGAATTTACCTAAGGCGGATGGGGGAAGAATGAAAGAGTAGAGATAATGAGTTGGGCCTAAAAGGCACGGTCTCTTATCAGTTGTCATTGATGACCATAGGAAATTGTACTGTAGAGGTTTTTATATTTGTATTTCGTTGTTGTTGCTGAAATGTACATGGTCATGTAAATATGTATCAATGTCTTATGCCATTAAAACTGAGTGTTCAATATCCTCTGTAACACCCATATTTTAGATGTATATGGCTTTCACTTATCACTTGTCTGTGTTCGTTTTTCCATTTCTTGCATGATGGTTCAGCTTCTTGAAAATGATGGCAATGACTGTTATTTTGTTCTTTGTTATATGTATCCAAGTCAACAACCCCACATATGTAATCAATATTGTTCTAAATAATTAGGGCAGACATACCGTGTCCCCAGTTATGTGTATGGGCGAGTAGGTTGTCCCCTGTTATCAATTGCTCCCTGTTATGTGTGCGCATTAGTACTACTTCAATATTGGTAAGAAGCCAGCCAGATTTTAAACATTTCTTTTTAACATTTATATTTTATGTACTGAAGGTGTTGTAAAGAAGGCCACGAAGGGACCCTTGGGAGTCATCTATGATCGTTCCAATATTGACAATTTTGTTGAGGAATGCAAATCAGCCATTTCTCACTCTAAGGAATCTAAGGGATCGGTCAATTGTTCTTCTCTTTTGGACCCTAAAGTAGTACACACCCTTTTCAAGAACATGCTGGATGAGGTGTGGACTATGTACTCACATGACTCTGAATTTTACAAACTTTTGTGAAGAGGCAAGCTTTAGTCCTAATATGGAGCTGCCTTGCAGGATTGCGAGTTGCTTTATCTAAATGATAGACCAGATAAACTCATTATAACAAGCATATCTGTTCCTCCAACAGTTATTCGTCCTTCTGTCCTTGTTGATGGTGGAACACAGAGGTTATTTTCAGAATATCTAATTTTCTTCGTTGTAGGCATTTTATTTTACATGGATATATCAGGCTTTCTTTAGCATATAAATTTTATGTATAATTCATTATTGTTCATTACCTTATCTCATATTTACAGCAATGAGAACGATATTACAGAAAGGCTGAAATGCATTATTCGAGCAAATGCTACTGTTCGTCAAGAATTGACTGAAACAAATCCTCTTAACAAAAGCCTGGTATGAAAATAGTTCCCTTGGAAACTATCTTCTACATTTTCATCTAATTCCTTGTAAAAATCGCTAGTACAAGGGAATAGGAACTTGATAATATCTGGTTACTCTCCTACTAAAATCTTACCATTTCATAGTTATGTTTGGCATGGTCCAGATTTCAAAACAACAAAAAATTGATTTCTGGATACAATAAGTTCTATTCTTGTTATTTTGGTTATAATGAATCATGTGTTGTAGTAAATATGTTGTGGTGACTGAATTTTAAAGTTGGATGGTGCTTTTACGAGCCTTCAACATTTTCCATCTTGTTGTTTTCTTGTAAGAAGATGGTGTTTGTCTGTTTCACCAACTCGACTAAACACCCTCCGAGTCCTACATCAATGAAAATTACAATGATTCATGTAAAGTACCTAAGTTTGTCTCTGTACATTCTGTTGACCTTCGAAAGCATGTAGGTTCTATCTGTATGATGGGACCTACCAAGCTGCAGCCAAATTGGTAACAGGTCTTCCTATATCTAACCTCAGCTATCTGCCTCCGTTCACATTAACTAGTCTAATACTTCAAATAGGTTTATCGAATAGTAAAACATAACTTTCTTCATAATGGAAAACCCTTTACTTGTAAACATGGTTCTTTGATAGGATCCATCGTTTGTAGCTTTTGGATCTAGCACATTCGAAGTCAGTTTTCTATTGTTGAACCATCGTAATTGAAGTTTATATTTGTTGAATCAGCAAGTTATAATTGCTTTATTTATGATAACTATGAATGGAGTATATGGAATTCAAATGGTTCCATCTATATTGATGTCTCATACTCATTGTTTAATGGTTGTAGGCTAGTTGGGTAGACTTACAAACAGAGGTCGCACAATACATAAACAGTGACATACGTGTAGCCCAATCATCTATGCCTGCTGCCAAGCCTTTGAGTGGTTTTATTCAGCGCCTCAAAGGAAAACAGGGACGGTTCCGTTCGAACCTGTCGGGGAAGCGTGTTGAGTATACTGGGCGGACTGTTATATCTCCTGACCCAAATCTAAAGATCACTGAGGTATGACACTTGACTCAGTCTGGGTGATTTTCATACTGGCTACTAATATCCTGATTCCTAAATTGATATGGTGATTTCAGGTTGCAATTCCAATATTAATGGCTCAAATACTGACTTATCCTGAAATTGTTTCACGTCATAATATTGAGAAGTTACGGCAATGTGTCCGCAATGGGCCGGATAAATATCCTGGAGCAAAGTTGATCAAGCAGACAGATGGTAGTGATATGTAAGTACTTTTTCCATGGCACAGAGATATACATAAGAATAATAATCACTTTGATTATCTTATACGGACTTCCAATTGGCGTGCTATTATATCTGTTCATTGTATAGATCCTTACAGTATGCTTCGCGAAAACGCTGTGCTGATGACTTGATATATGGCTATACTGTTGAGCGACACCTGCAAGATGGGGACATTGTTCTGTTTAACCGTCAACCTAGTCTGCATCGGATGTCAATGATGTCCCACCGGGTATTTTCCTTCTGTTAAAGAAGAATAGCAACCTTAGAAGTCTTTATCCTTCTTTATCTATCCTAGTTTCTCCAATCCATAGAGAAGACATTTATGCAATTTTTAGAAAAAGAATAATCTTCTGTTTTTATGCATATGTAGGCACGGATAATGCCTTGGCGCACGTTAAGATTCAATGAATCTGTTTGTAATCCCTATAATGCTGACTTTGACGGTGATGAGATGAATATGCATGTACCTCAAACAGAAGAGGCACGTACAGAGGCGCTTATGTTAATGGGGGTACATTTCATCTTCATATGTCCTGCACTTATCATCATTGGTATTTGGTACACTGTGAATAGCTTCTTCAAAATTCACAAAGATGAGCAGATGTGAAATTGTGTTGTGCATCTGTATCAACTTAAATTGGTCATAATGGATGTTCAGGAATAACATATAGTAGATCTGATGAACAGAAGACTATCCATTGCATTAGTCATGTCCATATATATAAGTCAGTGGGTGTAACCTTTATTCTTAATACCAATATGGATCTGTATTTTTTGTAAATTTGTGTTTACACTAGTTAAGTGGAAGTGTCTACTGTTATGCTGCTAAAAGTCACATGCTCATAGTTTATTATGATGCTGAAGGTACAAAACAATTTGTGTACTCCAAAAAATGGTGAAATTTTGGTTGCGTCAACCCAAGATTTTCTCACATCATCATTCCTTATCACTAGGAAAGACACATTCTATGATCGAGCTTCATTTTCACTCATGTGTTCATACATGGGGGATGCAATGGACCGTGTTGATCTGCCAACACCAGCACTAGTGAAGGTCAGTTGGAGATATTAGTAAAATAAATATCCTCCAATAAAAATTGTTTTTATAATGCAGATTTCATGCTGGTTATATGCTGTAATTTATATATCCTGACATCATTTTTTTGTCTTTGTTTTTGTTATGTTTTCCATGCAGCCTGTAGAGCTTTGGACTGGTAAACAATTATTTAGTGTACTTATCCGACCACATGCCAAAATGAGGGTTTATGTCAGTCTAACTGTCAAGGAAAAAAATTACGATAAATCCAAAAACCCCGGGCCTGAAACGCTTTGCCAAAAGGATGGGTTCGTTTATTTCCGTAATAGCGAGCTGATAAGTGGCCAAGTTGGCAAAGTTACACTAGGTCAGCCTTCTGACTTGAGTCTCTGGAATTCTGGACTCTTTGATCTTCAGTTCCTTGATTCGAATAAGCATTCCATTTATATGGGCAATATTTTCGCTTTTCAAATTCCAATTATGTATCAGCTATTTTCTTTGTATCTTTCTATGTATGGAGTGAACTTGCTGAAATGTAACTTAAATTACTTTTAACTGATCACATACATAGCAAAATTTAATTTTGTGCCCAATTTGAATTACTTTATTTGACATATATTTTTTATTAGAGATTTACCATCTTTCTCTTGTTTCAGCTTTATCCCTTTGACCAGTAAGACTGTAATTAGATACATAGGTGCTTTTTAATCATATACATATTTGGCAGGGAACGGGAACAAGGATGGCCTGTATGCTATTCTCCTGAGGGACTACAATGCACATGCAGCTGCAGCTTGTATGAATCGCTTAGCAAAGCTGAGGTAGGTTGTTTCTTAACTTTCTGTGTCCATCCTCATATATAGAATTACCTTTCAAGTGTTTTGTTATTATCCTATAAGTCTATAACTATATAAATTTGAGATCCTATGCGTATCTGTTGAAGTACGGTTGCCCTCATTTATGAACTTTAATACATGCTGGTGCGCCTGTGAGGTTATGCTTTTACTTTGTCCTATTCATATAATGGATGTCCCTTACTCCCAATACTGGATCTTAACTTTAATGTTTGTGTTGCTTCAAGTGCACGGTGGATAGGAAACCATGGATTTTCCATTGGGATAGATGATGTCCAGCCAGGGGAAACATTAAGTGGAACGAAGGAGCAGATTGTTCAGGCAGGATATGGAAAGGCTGATGATCTAATTAATAAATTTAACAGGGGAGAGCTTCAATCACTTCCTGGTCTTGATGCTTCTCAGACTCTGGAGTCTGAAATATCAAATGAATTAAATGAAATTCGTGAAAATACCGGGAAGGTGATTCCATGCCTTAAGTGAATAATGAATTTTTAATCTGTTATGATGTTTTCTGTTGTTACTTTCCATTAGTTGCACAGCTATACTTGAAAGTCATAGCAATGGAAGTCATGAAACTGCATTTTTTACTCGTTGAAACTCATATATGTATGTGCATGTTACTATAATATCGTAGATTTACTTTTTGAGGTGAACCGTGAATGCGTTGTATTCCTCCTTATATTTGGTAACTCCAAGGAATTAAATGATCTTGAGAACACAACTTCAGTGGTTCTTATATGTTCTTTGAAGAATTTGGAAAGAAATAGAAGTTATATTTGTGGAGAACTTTTTTTTTTGTGAGTTGGATGGAGATGCTGCAATACTGTTTCAAGAAGTTACTAAATGCAAATATTAGGTCATGGTGTTGATGGACTTGCTGGTAGTTATTTTTGTGAAACTATCACTAAATGCAGGTAGGTCTGGTCACGGAGAAGCATAAATGTAAAAGGTTCTGTAGTTCAAAGCATGGGTAGTGCACCCTTTGTGCTATGCTACTTAGCACACAAGAAATTCCATACATGTACCATTGTAACACTGAGACTTTCGCTAGCTGTATTTGCCAAAGAATATTTGAAAGGACCAGCTTTATTTTTCAATTTGGATATACTTCAGTTAATCCTTTCTACCCCTTCTCCTCCTCTGGCCTCGCCCGACATTCCTATTTGATCTGATAGTTTTTCACTTTTTCATGATAAATCGAATATATAAATCTCCAGCCTTCCTAAATTATGGAGTTCTGAAAATCAATGGGAGTCTTTCTGAAGTATGTGGTTTTACTCTTTAAATGGAATATTCTTACAGATTATGATTTTTGTATTTTATGTATATTCTTGAAGTTACATGAGTTTTTTTTTAATCGTATATATTAGTTATAATTCTTTCATTCTAAGTGTTATATGCTTGCAAATGTCTTGTGACATGTTATTAAAATCTGTTGTATTGTTGCATGCTCTCCTAGTGTATCTATTTGATGTTAGATTATTTCTTTTCTTCCATAACCTCATTCTTTTTATCGCTCCTTGGGTCTTGAGATATTCATATGTTGTATGTTAAGACTTTGTCTATTTTTTGTTTTTGCCCGTGTTTGGTCTGCATCAACTTCGTCTTGTTCTGAATAATTGGTTCTGCAGGAGTGTATGAGCAGTCTACACTGGAGGAACAGTCCCCTCATTATGTCTCAATGTGGTTCAAAGGGGTCTCCTATCAATATCAGCCAGATGGTTGCCTGTGTAGGGCAGCAGATTGTTGGTGGTCATAGAGCTCCCAATGGATTTATTGATCGAAGTCTTCCTCATTTTCCGAAATACTCAAGGACCCCTTCTGTAAGTTCATATGTTTTCCATTTTTTATTATATATTATTCTTTCGTCTGATTGTCTGGTCTCTTTTCTGTTCAAGTTGAGAAATTCCTAACATTGTCGACTGAATGAAAATCGAAAAAGGTTAAGGGTTAATGTCATCATTGATCACATAGATCTGTATGGAGCCGAGCGAAATTCGTTCGGATTGTAATTCGAGCCGGTTATCATTCGTTACCCTGAATTGAAATTTGTTTTGATTCGATTCGTATTAATTTGTTTTGATATACGAATCTAACCGGTTCGATTCAGGGTAACACACAGGACTGGATTTAGTGGCCTTCAAAGTGCAATGGAAATTGGGGAGGGAGGGGAAGACTGAAACTACAATTTGGGAGTTGGTCTGGAAAAGGTTGGAAGGGATGGGGGGCAGACTCCTATACAAAACATTTGCATGAAAAGTTGAGACTCCCACCCCATCCTTCTGGAATTTCCCCATTCACATCATCCCAAGATGGCATTACGAAGAGGCTGCATGTAGGGTAATGGGGTTGGATGATATGCAACATTTCCCCTATGATAACGGGCCGTTTCAGGAGTGGCCGGGGGGGTGAAGTGTGGAAGAAATTTTGTAGTGTGGTATGTCGTTTTGATTTATTCGGGTATATCACAGGAACACAAGAATATTAGGTAAGAAGATATTACCATGCTGCTTGGTTATAATGGAGCCAGCTAAATAGTTAGATATTTATCTGAACATTTATTGTGAGTAGTAGATAGTCGTTGCGCTTCATCTTGGAGTCGATTGAGCAAACTCCACTTTCAGTTTAAACAATTTCACCAACATGTGACCCCCCTCCCCTTCCTACCCCCCTCTGAGGTAGCCTCTTAGATGCGTTAGACATCCATGTTGGTGATTCTAGTTTCTATAAAGATTTTGTAGAGATAACAATTCATATCTTAATAACCTTTGTGTTTCATTTGTTGGTTCAGGCTAAAGGTTTTGTCCAGAATTCATTTTATACTGGACTGAGTGCTGTTGAATTCTTTTTCCACACAATGGGAGGAAGAGAGGGGCTTGTTGATACAGCGGTACAATTGATTTTTTATAGTAATTATTATTATTATTATTATTATTATTATTCTGGTCTCAGAGTTACAACTAACACATTCAGAGGATTTTTGTGATGTTTCAATCAGCCGTTATTAGTTAGGTTGCCGTAATTATAACTTGTGTGTAAGCCTTGTATGGTGCACCTTTTTAATAAGATAGTTCAGTTGACTGAGAGAGATTCATATAAGTCACATATCTCCTTTTTTGTTACTCACATTCATTTCGTGACCAACTTATTTATAATGCTGGAGATTTAGAAGTTTTATAGTTAAAGCAATGGTGTTACCTAATATAAATATGGATGAATTGATTGCTTTCCTAATGAAATACCACCTCTAAGTCTAAGTATATTTCTTGAAAAGTACAGATGGGATATATATACAACATTTTGTTAGTATGTTCTGCTGGGGGGTTGCTGCACTTTTTGGGTTACAGGGTTGGTTTTATCTTTGTATGAGCTTTGTGCAAATTACTCAACCATATATCTCGTCGTTTAAAAAATACTGGGTGAAAGTCTTTCCATGCGGTTAATATAACATGTCTTGGGTCTGGCCTCCGAATCATAAGTTAACTTCTGGTGTTGAAGGTATGGAAGGTGTGTTGAAACATCTATTTTCTTCTCTTAAGGAAGCTTGATAATGTGGTATTGCAGTAATATGAAGTTACCAGGCATCTCTCCTATTATGTCTGTCCTATGACTCCTTTCTAATTCATTACTGCTTGATTATTGTAGGTTAAAACTGCTGATACAGGATACATGTCACGTAGACTTATGAAAACGTTAGAGGATTTATACATTCATTATGATAATACAGTACGAAATGCTAGTTCATGCATTATTCAATTTATGTATGGTGATGATGGCATGGATCCTTCCCAGATGGAAGCGAAAGACGGGCAGCCACTAAATTTTGATCGATTACTCATGAAAGCCAAGGTTGAGAGTCAATGTCCATTTAGTTATAACCCTTTAGGCGCATACATGTGACCTGAAATCTAACATGTAATTTTTATTATTTAATAGGCAACATGTCCTGCAATAGAGCAGAAGAGTATGTCTACGGATGAGATCTATCAGAAGACTCTTGCAGTACTTGTTGACCACGGTATTGTTTCTGAAGGGGAAGAGAACAATAAGGTTCCTCGGCTGGCAGAACAAAAAAGCTTTGGCCAATCATTGTTAGAGTTTGTCCGTAAAAAAATGAAAAGTTTGGAGGAAACCCAAAAGAGGCTGAAGTTGGATGGAGAGGAAGATGCTGATGCTTGCCTTGAATCTGATCAAAATGTTGCTTTAAATGCATCTGGTTTGACCTCCAAGCAGCTTGAGGTAATCACATCTATAAGCCTTAAAACAATCCTTTTTTTGTTTCTACCTTATTTTTATCTTCTTAGCTTCCAATACTTCTTTAGTATGTATCCCCGACGGTTTATTGTTTCGCCCATGGTGTATTTGGTCTTATCCTGACCTGAAGTATCTAAAAGTTTCATAGATATGTTTGTTTTAGCTTCAAGTGTTTGCTGTAAGATCAATGTGGTAGTCAGTTGTTTATATGATTTCCTTCTGTTACAATGCATTCAACATCTGCTTCTCTTCACAACTCATCACTTTTGGATGTCATGCAAGTGGCTGAATAAGGTTGCTCAGTGCAGTCCACCCTTCCCTGTAATTCTTTAGCTCTTATATTATAAGTGGACATGTGATTTTCTTGTCTACATCTTAGATATTCCCAAATCCACTTCGTCTAAATGTCGGCCTATATCGATACTTCCTAGATCTTCAATAAATGATCTTCATTAACGATCTTGGTTCGACTCGGTGAAAAGCTGTTTCAATGAACAATGTCGCTCATAAATGTATTCCAGTTTTTATCTTATTCGTGTAAAGTTCATTTTAACCTTTATACTTACAGTTTAGTTACATTAAGTAAAGTCTTCTAATGAGAGAATTCATTAAGATCTTTTTACTTTTGAATATCTTCTCACCCAGTTGAATGTCATTATGTGTAACATAGTCAATTGATGTTGTTGATTATAGTTTTTGCCTTATATTATATTTACTACTATAAGGCCCCTTCCTGTAATATTGTTGTGTTCCACACTATAAGATGTTGTGGTTTTGTTATGCAAATCAAATAATTATTTCCAGGTCTTCTTGAGAACTTGCCTGGGTCGCTACAATTCAAAAATAATAGAATCTGGAACTGCTATTGGTGCAATCGGAGCTCAGAGCATCGGAGAGCCAGGAACACAAATGACGTTGAAAACTTTTCACTTTGCGGGAGTGGCAAGCATGAGTATCCTTTTTGGCAGTTGATTCTAACATTACACTAGTTTGTTACTTCAAATTATGTTTGCCTTGATTCTGTTTTAGATGTGACGCTTGGGGTACCTCGTATCAAAGAAATCATTGATGCATCTAAAGATATCAAGACACCAATTATTGATGCGAAGCTAGAGAGAAATAATGATGATGCAAAATCTGCTATAGTAGTGAAAGGCCGCATAGAGAAAACACTCCTTGGACAGGTAATGTCCTCGCAATTACTCAGCAGTCCTTGTGACAGCTACCCTCGTTATTTATTGTGTTTCTTAATGACATTTTCAATATGTGGCGTAATTTTCTCATGTTACAACGTCTTTTTTTCTGTTTACTGGTGAACTAGGATACGGTAAAGCTATGTTTAGGTTGGGGCCGGGGTCTTTTATGGTTATATGCTTGTATATATAGATTAGATTGATGAGAGTAACCTTACCTATAACATTTGGTTTGCTTTTTGTATTGAACAAATTAATAGTTCCCCCTAATTGTAGTTTCTCATAAAACCAGCCAACAATATCAATAATTGAAGAAGCCAGGTATTGGAAATTAAGGGTAATATACCTATCTCTAACAATTTACCATATATACGGATGACCGTGCCTCCAATTATTTGTGGAATACTTAATAGATCGCATTCAATGATATGCTCTATGAACATCCTTTTGCTTGATCAGGTGAATAGCGTCGACTTTGGCGCCAAGGAATTAGATTGGTGACTGATTTCTATCCAGAGAGTATCAATGTCATTGGGGAACACGAAGAGAGGGGAATCACACAATTAGATTTTCACCTGTATGGGAAATTATGATAACAAAGATAAGCATAACCATATGCTGGTACATGTAGTTCAGCACATTTCCTTAATAATGCTAAAAATCTAAATGAAAAAGAGTTTGTACTGGTCTGTAGTTCTGTGATCTTCAAAAGAAATCGTAACCTGTATTATGCCAACTTTGATCTGTAGCAGTAACAATGAATGATTTGTGGCTCTTTGCTCTTCTATTTCTTATTGTTCATTTGTTCCATCACCAAATGTAGAGTATGCAGTTCTATGTAATTTTTACTATAGAACATTAAATTTGCTCATCAACTTATATCTCCTTGTTGTATAGGTGGCTAAGAGTGTAAAGATTGTAATGTCATCACGGAGGGCATCTATTGTTGTAACACTTGACATGAAAGTCATACAGGCCTCACTACTTTCTATAGATGCTTACTCTGTAAAACAGTCGATCTTGCAGACCAAGGGATTAAAACTGAAGGAAAAGGAAAAGGAAAGGGAAAATGACAAGGCAAAGGGACAGGTGCTATTAAATAAAATTATGTTTTATAATTATGTTAGATTTACATATTTATTCAACTTTTTACTTTGTTCATCAGGTGAAGGTTTTGAGCACTAGCAAGCTGGAAGTCATTCTTTTCGTGGATAAAAAGAACCTTCATTTTGAGTTGCACTCGCTCAAAAATAGGCTCCCCACTGTTGTTGTGAAGGTGACAGTGTGACATGCAGACTCACAAAGGTCCGCTGTTCTTGGTTTCTTAAACTAATTACTTTGTAATTTTTTCGAATGGCAGGGAATCAATACTGTTGAACGTGTTGTAATCAGCAATGAAAAAGAACATAAAGAGAGATGCCAATTGTTTGTTGAAGGGTAAGTGCTGATCTTTACTTATATTTTTGTCCTCCGAATGCTGGTGTTTTTATACACATTTGTTTTTATTTCCATTGTCAAAATTTAAGAGTCAGTTTACGTATTAACAACTTCAACTCTGTGGTGGACTCTTTCTGAATTTTTCGCACATAGAACTTTCGTATACATAAGCCTGAATGTGTGTGCCATTTCTTTTGGTTTTTCTTGATACTAACTGGCTTTTACCCTCCAAAGATTGAACTTATTTTGCTCTGGTGATAAGTTGCCAGTGGAGTAGACTGAGTTCATTTATGTCGTCTTTGGACTAAATATAGTGATGAATCAAGAAGCAAATATGTGCATAATGGCATTATAGGCTGCAGCTACACAGGCTGATAGTCCCTCTTGCTCTTCAAGTATTGAAAATGGCATGATAAGTAAGATGATTTATCTTGATTAATCCATATGCTATGACTATGTTCTCAGGACGGGTCTTTTAGCTGTTATGGGAACTGAAGGAATAGATGGAAGTAAAACTATCAGTAATAATATTCAAGAAGTATACAGGACTCTTGGAATTGAAGTTGCTCGAAGGCTTATCATAGATGAAATTAAAAAAATTGTAGAAGCTTATGGAATTACAATCGACATTCGTCACATGATGCTTCTAGCGGAGATTATGACATACAAGGTTTGTTCTTGACCTCATACTTAAGGCACTTTTTAAAGAGAAAGTAGTTTACGATAAATTATGTGGATGTCTTTATTAAATGAAAAGTCACGGTATGCACAGGGCGAGATCCTGGGAATCACTAGATTTGGAATGCAGAAGATGAAAGAAAGTGTTCTCATGCTTGCTTCATTTGAGAAGACAGCAGATCACCTTTTCAATGCATCAGTGAACGGGAGGGTAGATAAAATCGAAGGAGTGAGTGAATGCATCATTATGGGCATACCCATGCAATTTGGCACAGGATTGCTCAAAGTTAGGCAAAGGTCTGTTGAGCTTTTTTAGTTGCTACAATGAAATCCTTTTTGGTAGGTGAATTAGTCTTTTTGTAAGGGGACTTCCGGCCGCTACTCGTACAGTGCGCACTGGATAGACTCATAGACCTCGAGCTGACGTGATAGCCAGCATATCACGTCAGTCAGGTCATCCACACTAAGCAAGTCCCGTGTGACAGACTCGATCAAGAAAGTGTTGGTAGGGGAATTGAATTCATGATCTTGCGGTCACAAGCTCGCCTATTTCACCAACTTGGCCATTCTTGTGGGTACTAGGTGAATTAGTCCAGTTGCATTAATGGAGGACCATCAAATATATACACAAAGTTGGCAATGGAGAACATCTTAGATCTTTCTGATTAGTTTGTTACAAAGTTTTTATTCATGAACTAACTAGCTTTCCTTTTTCCCCTTGCAGCATGCCACCTGTTGAACTGAAGTATGGACCAGATCCAATCATATCATGACAGAGGCCATTTCAGATATCTGTGTCAGAATTCCAAGCTCTGTTGAAAACCAGTTGTACAGTGAAGAACTATCATCATACTCACAGCCATGGTTTTAAAAAAAATTGGGGTAATAGTTTTGAAATAATCAAAATAAAAAATGTTTTGAAACATTATATAAATATTTGATAAATGATGTAAAATTTTAGAAATTTAAGTTAAGTTATACTATTTCCATTTTTTTTTTACATTAATGGTCAATTTGTTTTTAGGTGAATCTAGGTAAATCGAGATTAATATCTTCATTTATCTCATTTGGGGTTCTAAAAAACTATTCCCTCGATTCTTATGAAATATTGTTTCTTGAAACTTTTTGTTGTATCTCTTGAAATTTATTAAAGTAGATATTTTTTTGTTTGTATTGTATAATAATTGATGGCTATTCGATCTGAAATCGTTTGGCTAACTACATTGATATATTCTTTGAGTCTCGATTTCACGTGATCGTGGAGGTAAAATTATTTTTATTAAGTAATTGATTAATAATGCTTAATATACTTTAAAAATATATTTTTATCAAAAATATTTTTAACTAATTATTAAAGCAGGTAATTTATTAAGGAATAGAAGTAGAAATATCGAGATAAGGATTATATTAAGAATTAGCATATGATTAAGTAAAAGGAAAAGCGTTTTTTAGCTAACGTAGTGTCCAGTAAATTGGGGCCAATATTTTTATCGGAAATATTATCTGGCGTAAAATATATATATATATATATATATTTAATGTCGAAATTAAAGTTACAATTTTTAAAAAAAATGGACAATTTTTTTTTTTGTAGGATGGATGGAGTATTTTAAATATTGAAAATGAATTTATCTAGAAATTCATCCCAGTTATCTTGCGTTGATTAATCGTTCGCGCCAAGCGAGGATAATGTGTTTGCTTAGCCCTAGAGTTAATATATTTTAATAATAATTTAATGTATTCCCCATAGTGCTTGAATTCTCTATTAATATTTAGGGATATAATAGGAAAAATAAGACACTTAATTATCTATCTGATATATAATGTGCGAGGATGGTTTTGGCCGGTTCTGAAGTGAGTCAGGTGTGTATTTTTATTTTTCTTTCTCACGATAAATTTTTTTATTTTAATTTTAAGTAGTAAAGCTTCTTGCATTGCAGGTATATAATAGCAAAGATAAAATTACCAAAGCTACTTATTATAAATATTATCTATACGTAATACTACATGTAATTATTATCAGCCGAGAAAATAAAAAGTTGTTTCGTAGTCATATCTTTATTTTAACTAAGTAGTAGCTTTTTATCTTTATTTAACTTTTCACGTTTTTTTTAAAAAAAAATTTAAATTTATTTATTATAAAATAATAAAAATAATTTCGTATCTGAAATTGTCTTGGCAATATAGCTTAGTGTTTATAAAGTATAAAATGACAATTAAGAACAAATAAAAAATTAGTGCTAGGATGATAAGTAAAAGAATGAGGGATTATATACTAAAAGATATTTGTATAAATATAAATATTCCAAATCTATATTTATTAATTCCAGCTCGTTTCGAGTCCAACACAATTCATATCCGAAATGATTAACTGACGGTTCATTTCAAATTCATTCTCGATATTAAACTTCACAAACTCCATATACATGAGTTTTCTCGGAGTCACCCCATACCATTTCATATAATCGAGACTCTCGAGTTTACTTATGGAAACTTCATATAAATTGAGTCTTACTTCGACTCCATATACTAGAGTCTCCAAAGTCTTACTAATCGGCTCCATATAACCGACTTTCTCCAATCTTACTTCTTGATTCTATATATTTGCCTAGTCTTATTTCTCGACTCAATATACCAAGTCTAACTTCCTGACTCAACATACCGAAATCTTTCAAGTTTGCTCGGTTCCATTTTTGAATATGTAACCATCCAAAACCTGAATCTAACTCTATCTATCTCCTAGATTTATCTCGCTCCTTTCATAGTTCTTCAAACCCTAAACCCCCCCTCCAAATTAATCAAAATTCACTTAAATTATACAACCTCCTCTATCTATCACAATATATAAATTCGTAATTTGATTAAATCTGCTTTTCTAAAGCATTGATTTTGGATTTTCAGCATTTATTTCGATTTTTTTGTTAATTTTGATTATTTCTTTCAAAATTTTGGTTGACCAATTGATGGAAGATCGCAAAATTGATCTCCCTGAGGATTTAATTGCTTCAAATATGGTGTCTGATCACTCTTGGACTTCTAAAGGAAATACCAAGTTTAATTATTTTAGTCATTATTATATTTAAAAAATATTGCCCATTTTTTAATTTTGCAGTTTGATGGTTGACCTTTTTAATGTGAAATTAAGTGTTTTTTGTATGTGTTTTGTAATATTTGAGACAGGAAAATATGTAAAGAAGATTAGGATTTTTGTTATAAATTTAATATTGCTTTGCCAAATATTCAAATCTTTAAATCTGGAGATTGTTTTTGAACTGGTTTGACCTGGTTTTTGGTGTCCTTTGAAGACTCAGAAGGTGGTGACTTTAACTTCTTGGCGCCCTTCGCCGAAATATGTTTTTTTTTCAAACTAAATTACCTGGTTTTGGTTCAGTGCGACTTGCCCCAAGTGTTGCATTTTTTGGGCTGAGAATGCCATTTATTGGTGAACTCTGCAGATCAGAAATTTGCACCCACTTGCAAGGCATCCCTTTTCTCGCCTCAGTAGCAAAATTGACTGCTGGCGTTGTAAGCTCTCTCTTTCTCTTGGAAGTTCTGTTGATTCTAGCCAAAAGGAGGCTTTGCGATCAGAGTTTTCAAGGGAGAAAAAAGAATGGAGAAAATTTGGAACAGATATGGATGTTGGCATGTGCTTGGCTGAGACCGGAGGAAAGATACCCGTCCGGTTGAAAACCCACCAGCCAGAGGGACAGTTGATAGTAGAGGCCCGTCTACCCATGAGAGATTTCATGACATGGCTAATCGCAGCTCTGGACATGAGGGAAGGCGTGACACCAAGTGGTCTTCTAGATGGGGACCAGACGAGAAGGAATCACGGGGTGAGAAAAAAGATGCAGACAAGGAGGATCCTCATACTGAGAAGCAATCATTTGTTGTTAGTAACCACTCTACTTTTGATCGTGATTTAGATTCTCGTGATAAGTGGAAGCCACGTCATAGGATGGAGGGAAATTCTACCGGGACAGGGTCTTATCGTGCAGCACCAGGATTTGCTCTTGAAAGGGGACGAGTGGAAGTTACAAACTTAGGTTTTACCGTGGGGCGTGGAAGATCTAATGTTTCGATTATTAGGCCACCTGTGGGTTCAATCGGTTCTTCAGAGTGTGACAGGACTGAAGCTGTCCCCGGGAGATTGCCATGTCCAGCAGATTCATATTGTTATCCGCGGGGGAAACTCCTTGACATATACCGTCAGAAAAAGCTGGATCCATCATCCTGGATCAAGCCAGAAGATCTGGAGGAAGCAATCCAGCTGACACAAATAAATAAAATAGAACCCTTAGCATTTGTTGTACCTGATGCAGAAGAAGAGGTATCTTGCTTCTTACTATGCCCCCTCCCCTCGGCTGAATGAATTTGATGATTGAACTTGATAATCTGTTTCCTCTTTGTTGCAGGCTGTTCTTGATGACATATGGAGAGGCAAACTAACTAGTAGTGGCATATCACGTAATTCATATAGGAAAGGCAGGTTGAATGATAACGGAGCAGGTAATTTTAGTATATCATCTTGTGGCTTGATAAGGACTAAAACTGTCATTTCTACTTTAAATTTGATAGTTAATATCTTTTTTGTGTTCTAACTGCATTTGTTCACATTGATATTCCCAGAAGTTGGAGATTCAGATTATTCAAGTGAGAAAGGGGTTATCCTACCTTCAGCTACCACTGAAGAGAGTTTTGGTACAATCCCAAGTGCTCCAACTGATGAACTTCATAAATCTGTCATTGATGGCATGTCATATCACAATGGTGACAATATGATTTTGCTAGATGTGTCAGTTAGACTTGATTGATTGTTTCTAACAAGTTTTGTTTATGCTTTCAGAGAGAATAATGCATGAAGGTAAAAATGGAATAGTGGAAGGTAAAGTTGGTGTTGGCAGAGGTGAACTGTTACATGCCACTTTGAAGCAGGAAGAGTTTCAAAGCTTACAAGCTACTGGTAATGCTTTGCAACCAGAAGCTTTGGAGAATGCTACCACTAGTCCGCTGCTCAATACCAAATTTGCAACCTCTTTTGAAGCTAACAACATGCTTCCCGATGAATCTTTGGTTGACATGCCTTATTCCAAACCATATTGGGACGATAATACGAACAAACTACAAAGCAGAAGCAATGTAAATCAGTCAGAGAGGGGGATTCCTCCGGAGGAGCTCAGTCTGTACTATTGTGATCCACAAGGGGAAATTCAGGGCCCATTTCGCGAGATTTGGCATCATACCATGGTTTGATCCGGGTTTTTTGGAACAGATTTGCCTGTTCGGTTGGCTGATGCCCCAGAAGAATCACTTCAAGGTTGGGTGATGTTATCAGATGCCTGATGTAGGCATGAAATGCTTCGATCTTAAGTTCGGCATTTGACAATTCTGCAGCAATAGAAGGGAAGAGGGAGGGTGAACATCGAGGTCCGGATCTTGTTACTGTTGTATTATCCTCGTCTGCATTAGATGGTTCGAGTCAGAAACATTCCAAGTTTGACCAGCTGTCACAATCTCAAGCTCTAAACTCCCATGATTTCACTGCCCATGATGAAGGTTTGTATTCTTCTGTTCCTTTAATTTCACAAACGACTGCTTAAATTGTTGTTAAAGCCTTTCTGATTGAATTTTCTTTGCCTTTCTCCAGAGATCATGTTTCCAGGAACACCTTCAAGTGGCAGCAATCTTATGGGAACAACTTTAACGGGATCCGGTGGTGGTTTCGCTAGGGTTCTTGTTAAATGCTACCAAAAGATTTTACAGTTGCAAGTACACCAAGTCAAGATAATGATAAGTTACGCAGGTTGTTGATGTCTGTGAACTTGAGGGAACATCAAGGGACAATCAGGAGCTGAGATTGTTTCGCATCGAGGCGGAGGGAGTTCAGCTTTCAAACCATATGGGTGGAAAATCTCCTTTTGGAGTGATGGCGGACTCAGCCCGTGCTACCGAGTCATGGCCTGAGGCTTTCAGAAGAAATTCACTTTCTGAACCCAATTTGATACAGGATGCTATGGATTCTCGTCATTCATATCGTGGTGATTTAGAGTCCAATAGATTTGATTTGCGACGACCAAACTTGTTATGCCCACGAATCAACTTTCAGGGCAACAAGCTTGGTCTACCCTGCTCTATTTCCACTTGAGAGCAATGAAGGTGGATAGAGGGCAGGAACCTGCTGCATCAGCAACAACCGGTTATACCAGCAGCAGATACTTTTGAAAGAGCAACAGCAAACCCAAGCTCGGCAGATGCTTCTTGAACAGTTACTGCAGAATCAGATGCATGATTCTAGCCGAGCACAATCCCATATTGAAGCTATTCGGCCTAATAGTTTGGATCATGTCTTAATGAAGCAGCAATTACTGAATGATCTACAACAGAATACTCATCTTCCACATAGGCAGGCGGATCCATCTCTTGAGCATCTCCTCCAATCCAAATTTGGTGAGGCAACACATCAGGGGAATCAAAACAATCTGTTGGAGCTGTTGTCACGTGCTAAACATGGACAGATGCACCCTTTGGAGCATCTGATCCCTCAGCAAGAGCAGTTGCATGGGAGGCAGTTTCCTGTCGGACTGAGGCAGCGCTTGAATATGGAAGAAGAAAGGCACTTGGGTTCTAATTGGCCCATTGATGACCCAAGCCACTTCCCTAGAAATCCTGCTCTTGCTCGTCGCGCAACATCTGCTGGTTTTAGCCCGTTAGACTTTTATCAGCAGCAACAAATTCCCTCACCTGATGAGAGGCGGCTAAGCCACCTTGAAAGTAACTTTTCACTTCAAGACAGAATCCAGCGAGGACTTTATGAGTCCAAACTGTTACCCTTTGAACATTCAATGCCGTCCCCTATGGGTGCTACAGGTATGAATCAAGAAATGATGAACCATATGGCTCGAGCTCAAGGTTTGGATTTGCAGGAACCGGATATAAGGATACACCCTGGTAATCAACTGGGAGCTCTCTCTGGTGTGTATTCACAACATAATAACCACCCACTTGCTAACAACCAATTCGGAGTACCACATTCTAATGCAACTGAGGGTCCATGGCTTGCAAGCAATGGTCAGGCTCCCGGTGACTTTATTGATTCTCGCATCCAACATTTGCATTTGAACAACGAGAATCAAAAGAGAGAGGCTGGCATAAATAGGAACTCTGAAGATCCAAGTTTATGGATGTCAGCTGGATCACATGATGACAGTTCAAAGCGATTGCTCATGGAGCTTCTCCAAGAGAAATCAGGTAGACATCTGAATAATAGATGGATGTCCATTCAGTTTCCTTAAATTCTTGAAGTAGATATAAGCTAAACCTGCATGCACTGTAGGATCCCATGTTTCTAGTTCAGATGGAGCCCAACAGGGTCGTTTTCCTGGAGATTCAGGCAGTGTTATAGGGAGTGATGATAAGCTGCCTACCAGATCCAATTCTGGAGCACCTTTAGAAGAATCTTTCTATTCTCATCTGAATGAAACCTCACAGGTAAATGTATGTGGAAAGCTATAATTGTGGAAAGTTCTGTACCTATAAAGGCTTCCAATAATCTGACTGGTAAGGGCGAGCTTTTATAATTACCGTCTTTTGTTTGTAGGTGCTAGCTTCAGTTATTCGAGAAAACAGTTGTGAGCATGCAAGTTTAGCTGCTGAGCGAGAGGGGCCATCAGTTAATATCCTCAGCCGGCAGGGTTCACTTGGGTCTGCTGGTAATATAAATTGTTAACCTTCTCTAGTTTATTTCCAGTATTTTGGAATCTAATCAGTAACAACTCCCGAACTATTTCTAGCTGGAATTGCTACCTTACACAGCGATATGATGGGGCTAAGTGATACTTTTTCTGAGGACATCATCTTGGAACGGTGAGTATGATTTAATGCTGCATTATCTTCTATCGATGCTTTGTAGAGGGAGTCAGAGCTCTCTCTTAAAATCACATTATGATGAACTTTTTTGTTTGGCAAATAACTTATTGCCATAACAGTTTGTGAACAAGATGATCCTTTTGAAAACATGTTATATGCTTTACACAAAGTTATCATGATGAAGTTTGAGAAATTTGCTAGATAGAATGACTAAGTCGGGAAATCAGCATGTTTTGATTAGACTGCTACCGTTCATGTTGATGTAGACATGCAGTTCTTGTTTGGTAATTGTTAACATGCCCGACCTTTATTCTATTGATTCAGGGCTCCATCAGTGCCTTCTAAAAGACCAGAAAATATTTTGCTGAAACGTCCTCCTGTACCACGTTCTTCATCATCTCAAGAAGCGCTACCTGATATGCTCTCTAATTCAGTTCAAGTAGGAAAGAACCCCATGAATATTGCAATTTCAGAAGGTATTACATTATGCTTTAGTTGCGGCTTTGCTTCATGCTTCCATTCATGGCTAACAACTTACACTGTTGAGTTGGTATCATTAACAACATCTAGTTGACATTCTCTTGGCAAATATTATAACTACTACAATGATTACAGTCTATTGCTGATATACTTAGTTAGTTAATTAGTTCTATATTGCATATCCTGATCTCTTCTTTTATTCTACAGGGGGGAAACACGTTCCCGGAGTTGCTCATGCAAACCAATCTTCCGACACTGCAGCATCCTCAAAGAAAGGTTTTAGGCATACAGCATCCTGTAGCGATGCTGATGTCTCCGAGACCTCTTTTAGTGACATGCTCAAAAGCAATGCGAAGAAACCAACCCCTCAAGAAAGCCATTCAACAGCCTATTCGGAGTCGTCTGATGGTCAACAAGGTTCCAAAAGCAACAAAAAAAAGGGGAAGAAAGGTAGACAAATTGACCCAGCACTTCTTGGATTCAAGGTTACAAGTAATAGGATCATGATGGGAGAGATTCAGCGGTTAGATGATTAATGTTTTGGTGACTGTACAGTTTGTGATTATTTTGTCCCTCTATGTTGGAGTTCTTAGTTGTTGGACTCCCGAAAAGAAGTTCATCTTGATGATATAAATAATATCAATCAAATCATATTTACAGTCATACTACAAATTCGATTATTCTCAAATCAAAGTCTACTTAGTAACATTACATATTTCTCTTATGTTATTCATAACATTAACTCTTACATTCACAAGCATAGAAGTAGCTTATCCATTAATGCTATAATTGGTATGCTTAGGGAGCAGAAAAGATGTTCATATGAGTATCTAATATATACTTAGAACATATGTGCACGACGACAGCTTTTCCCTGCCTTCGAGTAGGATACCATCCCTCATTTTCGGGAACAGAAAAGGCGCAACTTAATGAGGCTAAGTCCAGTCTTCATCAAATAATTTCCATTTTCATACAATGCATATAACACTGGAAAGTCAAGATTCTGCATGAAAAAAACAAGCATCACATAATAAACACATTTACAACCTTCCATAGTATGTCCACACATGAAGCATTAGAATTCAAAACCAAGCCTCAAATTTCCATATCGAAAACTTATACAGTAGTTGTGAACTTTAATTTGGCTCTACCACTTTCAACAAAAACTCTTGAATTAACTATGAAGGAAAGATCATAGTTGGTAGACGTACTTTTAAGGTTAATTGTATATCCTCAGTTCATCCGAGAGCTATTCCTTCTTCCCCACCATTTTTTCTTTGCCCCATCTGCGGATCCTTCTTCGTTTCCAAGTTTGTTCAATATAACTTTTGTTTCCCTTATCCGTGATCCATAATCTTTCTTCCAGGTTTCAAACATTTGCTTCAATCTCTTTAGTTCGCGATCTGGATTCAAGCTCGCTTCGACCTGACCAGATTTTACTTCCACTAAGAACTTGGCATCATCACCAAACACTTGACTCCTCTGCTCGAACTCTTCAGCTAATCGGCTAATCACACTTAGACCAGCATTCATTGGTCTCACTCCAGTGCTACCCCTGTAGGTGTTCCCTGTATCCCAACTAGTGTCTTCGTTTCCATTAACTGATGCGTCAGAGTTTCTTGCGGAATCATCGAGAGCCAGGCTTTTCTTTGCTATTGATAGGCTGGACTGAAGTGATCTCATTTGTTTCTGCCAAACCTCTTCCATGGATTTCATCTTCATCTCATATTCGGACCATCGATTCTCATACTGCTGTAGCCGTTGGTGAAGGATATCATTCTCCTCGTCCTTCTCTCTTAGAGCAGCTTCGGCTTTTAGAACCCGACGTTGTAACTCAGCAAGGTATGAAGCTTTCACCAACACCTCATCACCCTGCTTAACCAGTCAGCAACAGAGACATGATATAAAAATTGAAATTGAACACTAAACCAATTTATGTTAACTATCGACATCTAGGAGTGATCAAAAGTTGTTGAGAATCAGATAACTCGAGCACAAAAGTTGATCTATTTGATATCTTTCGTCCTCAATTACAAGAGAAAGTTTTGAAGAATATGACCAGTGAAAGGATTTTATCAAATCATTAAAATAGTCATAAAGGTGCAATTAATAGTGTAAAGCCTCTATGGCTCTATCAAGTATCGATCGTTGGGTACCTTGTTTCCAAACTGTAGTAGCCCTATGTCCCCTGAGCATCTTCTAACAAGCCAGCCACGAACAACTGAGCATAAATCATAAAGTGTGAAAACTTCATTGGCAAACACGACCACTAAGGCAAGCATCGTTCCCAATAAAAGCAAAACAATTCATAAGTCTAAATGCATCCACCTGGTAACCTTCTTTTTTGCTTAAGATGTTATTTCAATTACAAGAACACATGAATTCAGTTGTCAGAGCTCTTAAAAGTTGCATTGAGAAAATTGTAATCTCACTAATCAAATTATATAGGTGGAATGGCAGAGCCTCAGCAACTGCAATTTATATTATTTCTTGTTTTGGTAAAGAAGATTTACAATTTGTTTGGTTTCTGCAATAAAGGTCCTACGACAAGATCAACCAGGATCTCTCCCATTTGTGAAGTCCTCGTACTTCTTCCATTTTTATTTGGATGGCAAACTTTCAAAACATAATTTGGGCAAGAATAATGTAATATTTCTTATTTTTAACATTGACGCCTTTACCTTTCAAACTAGTATAATATTTCAAATTGGCCACATTATATTTGTGTACCCATATGTTTTCCTTAATATCATTGTTTAACAATCCAAAAGCATAATGGCCCCAAAATTGAATGGAAATAGACACATTTACCTGATTGTATTGCGATTGATGCACTATAAACATCTTTGAAGTGTTTCCTTCTCATCCTGCACTTGATATTTTTTTGTATAACTATCACTGCTCTATGCCGCTGCAATAGGTTTGCATAATCTTTTCTAGTTTCCTCACCCCGCACAACTATATACATAGGTAAGTTTCAAGCATAAGTAAAGATATATTTAATAAATAATGGTGGTTGTCATCCAGAAATCACTTCAAATTTTAAGATAAACATACAAGCCTGGAGATTGGCAATTCCTTTTTGCAGCTCGCTCAGGTGACGCCGAGCTTGATGACCTCTGAAACAACTTTGAACACGTAATATGCCATGAAGAGTACGATTTCTTGTATCTTCAAGCACCCCAATCTGATGATATTTAGAACGAAGGTAATGGAAAGGAAATATAAAAGGATATTAAATAAAGACAACTATGTGCAGGGTACTAATAAGCATTTCTGAGAAATCAATAGCCTGAATACAAGTGGGTACATCATTCCCCCACATTCCTGTTTGAAAGGTAATCTAATATAGTAAGCTCAAACAGTGTTTAGCACACTGTGAAGTGGGCTCGCCAACCAACTATTAGTCACATCTGTGTTGCATCATCAGGAACAAAAGCTTGACCAAAAAAGAAATAACACATATTTCCCAACCTGGTATTCAACAATCGGCTGAATGAAATAAAAGATTGAATACATATAATTTTTCTTACCTGACCAGTTCGGAAGAAAAGCTTTGTGTAGCCAACATGATACATCTCAGGCAAAATGTTGAACTGATGAAGAATTGCTACTGAGACGCTGAGTGGATCTTGTGATGCAGCATGGTCTAACAGAAGAAACCCATACCTGATGCAGAAGTGTTATATGGTATACAACCAAAAAGGATCTCTTAGATCTATAGAAGAAATTGTACACATATACGAGCTGATAGTCTCAGTGTACCTTCTGGCAAATTTATGATGTGACATTCTGGTAGGGAATCCAGATCTTGAAATCCTAACTACTTCTAAGACCCCACAGCATCTGAGCTGCTGTAACACCAAACCTTGATCATATATCCCAGAAGACTGGAGATTATTTGGCTTAATACAACGGATGAAATGTGGTGTTGTATTCTCTAAGCGTTGCATTAATTGGAAAAGTTGACCCTACAAAGAAGGGAAGAACTGATTGAGAGATACCCAAAGATGGGAACGATAAAGAAAATTAGATATGACAAGATAAACAAAATTCAAGATCACGATAACCATAATTTGAAGACTAAGAAAAGGAAGCACTACCAGAAGGTATAAGGATAACGTACTTCGAGAGTCAAAGAAGCATCGTAACATATACAACAATATATAATTTATGAAGTGCATGTAATTGTTAAGTTTCCTACCCAAGGATTTATGCACTGAAAAACACATAATTTCATGAACATAAGATCTTTAAAGTCTAAAGAAGGTACCTTAAACTTTGTTGCTACACTTAATTTCTGAGAATCAGCTCCACCTGATTTATGCAATGGACCAACAACTGGCTTTTCAGATAGACTAAGCATAGCGGACGCAAATATTTGAGGAAGATGGCATTTGCATGAAGATAGAAGTTGGATAGAATCCAGGTGTAGTAAATCTCGATTCTTTTCAAGGAACCCTGAAGTATCATAAGTAACCTGAGAGTAACATGTCATATAAGTGAACCTCATATCTGAAGGATGAAAGAAAAGTAACTACGAGGAGCAGAAATTTGTCATGAAGGAAATATATAAATTATTTGTGCCAAAGCAAGCTGGTAGCATTTCTTGTAATTATTTATCATTTCATTGAACTTGAGATAGAAACTTGTAGTATTAAAATAGCATTTCTGATATTTTCGCTTCACTTCTATGGAAATTTTGAGTAGGAAAAGAGGATCGAAGATGATTCCAAGATATATGACATACCTCCCCTGCATAATGGCAAACGGTAAAGTCTTTCGCCCGATCTCCTCTGAAACAGGAATTGGATTTAAGATGCTGCTTCAGTTTAATAGCAAAAGTCAAGTCTGTGGCATTTGGAAAGGTGGATTCCTCATCCAACAACGACAACAGTCCCAGTGGTTTCTGAATGAACAATAAAAAACAGTTAGGGGTCATCAGGACCAGATATCAGTCTCTACAAAGATGGAAGTGAGGAGGGGAGGGGATATAGTTCTATTATTTTGGGGTTCTTCTTTTCAATTATTAATTTACTGGGGAGGGATAGCTCAAGCATTGATCACATTGTACATTAATTATGTAAGGACGATCAGGAGCAGATACTTGAAACGTTGAGGACTTGAGGGGGAAATTACATAAACTCACACATTAGAAAAAAGAATGTATTGGGTTGTGTACCTTCTCGAACAGATTTAAACAATCTTGGTTGTCTTCAAAATCAACTTTCGTCCAGTCAATTCCATCTTGAATATATTCCTGAAAGAATGAGAATCAAAGGGATAAAGAGACAATTATATCATAGATCGAGGATCAACTGTAAAAGTGAATGGTAGGTGATGGTTTACAAAGACTAACATTAACAATAACATGCCCCAATGCCTTTGAAGAGGCTCAAAGCCTCCAACCTATGGATAGTACACAGCCTTACCCCTATGATAATAAGGGTGCTGTTTCCAAAGGTTTACAAAGACTAGCATCAACCACAATTGGTGTGATGCAAAACATGCACTACTAATAGATTTATGGTTATGGTGGGAAATGATTTAGGGTTTGGACTAGTTCGTTTGAAGCTTTTAAATGACCAATAATTCAAGAACTATGATGTGGATATATTTTGTATAGCATCGCACTTCCTTTAAAATTCAAGCGAAAAAGGCTTATGCTTTGGGAACATATTAAAGCCCAAAGTCAACACAGAAATGTGCCACAATTTTGAGAAGATGTACACACAGATATATCTAATAAAACAAAAGAACAACTAGGTTCAAAAGTTTGCCAGGGGTAGATGTTTTATCATTGGTTCAGAATACTAGTGAAATTGCCCTTGAACATGTGGAACATAAGAGAACATATAGTTTTTCATTGGCACCTCTTGCTCCAGTTTGAATAAGTGACGATTGAAATGTTGCTGCAGTCTTTCATTGGCATAGTTGATGCAGAACTGCTCAAAGCTATTCCTCTGGCAGAAACAAAGATGCTGTTATTTCAATAGAACACAAAAAAAAATAGGGGAGTAGAGTAGTAGACCTAGGCCTACCTCAAAAGATTCAAATCCGTAGATATCAAGAATACCAATAGATCTTCCAGTGTGTCTTTTGCCCACTGCTAACGACTTGTTGATTTGTTCAACCAACCAATCAAACAAACAAGAATAAATAGATTTTGCCAATGCATCTCTTGTATCAATAGCCTGAATAAGCAGGGAAAATAAACTAGTTAGAAGTTGAGACAAAGGATCAACAGAATTCATGCAGAAACCTTAATCATGTAAATTTTTCTATGTAAACCCATAGTTTCATTCCTCTTTCTAATGAGGGAACAATCAACAGATCATACAAAAACTTAAATCATGTCAAAAAATGTAAAACTTCACCTGGGAGAGTGTTAGCTTTTGCACAATATTATCATTTCGTACTTTCATTTTCCGTTTTGAGAGAGCCAACTTAAGTTCTTCGATATCACAGCCAATCAGCGAAGCAACATTTACTAGTCCTGGAAATAAGTGTAGCACCCAATAGTCAGTATTTCTTAAACTTGTTATAGTTCAAGAGTGGAAGCGAACCAAAGACAAATGTGTTCGATATCATCAGGTTATAAGTTGGTTGCTAAAATATCGTTTTGGTTCTTCACATGGTGCACATTCTTTATGTCAACCAATGTAAAGTATGTTGTCATCAGTTTTCTGTGTTATCTTCTTATTGCACTACTTGGAAAATTCACATTTTTCAGTTTTTTAGCTTCATTGACTTCTTTTGACCCTTTGGAGAAAGTAGATCACAGTTAAAGATTTTCTAGTTTTATTAGCTGGACATATCACGTATTTAATGGCATCCTGAGTCCTGACCACTGCCTAGAAATATCATCCAAACAATTACATATAAGAAATAAAAACAATTTTTCGTTCAGTGTAACTGCAAGGAGATTAGCATTCCCAATTGTGCTCTTCCAATGGATTATTTATATTACTTGAATTTGTGGGAGGGGGTATTACCTTCATCTTCCACTGCTTCAACATGATTCTCATTATCAATCACATCAAAGGAGACTTCTCCAAGCCATAGAACAGCAGCAAGCATCGCAAATATACTCTCTTGGTCATCCTTGCTAATGTGAACCACATTAAGTGCTTCCTGAAAAAAGAAAAAAACAAAATTATGTAAGTGTTCGTGTTTCCATAAAGATAGACATGTCTAAGAAATTTAAAAAAGGGAAATAGTGCACGATTAAGAAATAACTTTTCAAAACTTACCTCCACAATACGAAATTGCTCAGCATCATCAACCCCAGAAATTGAATAGCAGTTGCTCTGACTCAAATACTTAAATTCCTCGGCACTTTTCAGATTTAGTTTCTCTGTCATGGATTAAGCAGAAAACATCAGGTGAAGGCTGGTACAATATTAAGTTTAATGGCCAAGCTGAAGACAAAGTTGAATTTAATAAGATAACATTCCCCTATAAATATAATCAAATCAAGAACTAAAGCAGTAAAACTGATCTCTAATCTATAATCGAGAGAGAGCAGAAGTTCCGAAGTGAGACATATACTCTCATAAAGAAACTGATTTTTCATTTTTTTTTGTCTATTAAGTGTAGATGACAAGGTAAAGAATCTGCTAACTTCCTTAGGAAGAGAATGTATAGTGGATTAAGACAAAAGTTGAGTCTGATGAAAATTAGATGGTAGCTCTTGCTTTCTCATGGCAGTTCGGAGTCTGCTCAGTATGAACAGAACATCCATGAAATATGCATCAATCTAAGGAGACATTTACTGTGAATAAACCATCAATTTATATTATCCTTCGACGGGGAAAACGTAGAGGAGCTTCGAAATGAGAAGGCAAAAAGATTAGCCAATTTATGCAAAGATGTTCATACCTTTAAGAGAAGATGAAGCTCCTGCGCACAGTTGATAAAATATATGATAAGACCTCTCTCCATCAGTGCATTGGACAACTCTGGACTTTTTACAAAATCGAACTGGTTAGGGGATGTTACACGCGGCGATATACTAAATTCATGACAATGAATTAAACTAGTTACCTTTTCAAGCAAAACTGTGGATGCCAAATGTCAAAGGCAGAAATGCAAGGACAGTACATTAGTTTATAAATTGATCACAGAAAACATAAAAGGGGTCTTAGTTCTTACAGGTCTGAATTTTGGCACCAGATATTTTCCCAGTTTCACTGAAGTGGATTTCAATAAGCTTTCCCTGTTTGACAGGGTAACTAGCATTACTCGAGTACCAGAGAAAAGTAGAGCTCCATAAATAAATAAATAAATAAAACACCGGTTCGCAACTGTGAAAATAAGGAACGAAGAGACGAATACAAGGATCAAGCAACTTACAAATCGACTTGAGTTGTCATTCCTTGATGTCTTTGCATTACCAAAAGATTCAAGAATTGGATTTGTTTTCAGTATTTCATTCTCTATCCCACTACCACCTCCAAGAGCAGCCAGGTATTGCATTGCTATTTTTGCTGTTTCGGTCTTACCAGCTCCACTTTCTCCACTGGACAGGAAAAGAACAGAAGATAATGAAACCAATCACAGAGGTCTATACATCTCAAGCGGATCTTGTAACCACACAATGATGGCATACTTAATAAGGCTTCTCAAACAGTAGACTCGAACTTTAAAAGCAATACGAAGTCCAAATAAATCACTGATTATATAACAACTTTCAAGAACATCTGAACTTCGCTGCAAAAATAGAAGTTTCAGGGGTCCCACGTACAAAGAAAGTTTACACCTGTGCTATACATATATTACCGCAAGCATCCACTAAAGCAGACAAACACGAAGTGACAACTATAAAATTGAAAGGATAAAGAGGGAAGAATAGACAGAAGCATTAGCAACATAGACTGACCTTATAATTATAGATTGATTTACTTCATCTGCAGGAATAGAGAAAGGATTTAGAAGAAAAAAACAATACAAAGGAAAGTGTAGAATGTGATGGAAATCATAACGTTGTCAATATTCTTATGACATTATAACAGAATGGTATAGTACCTCGAACCATTTCCCTCATGGCTGCATCTGCTATAGCATATACATGTGGGCCCTCCGTTTTCTTCTGCCTGTATGCTTCAACATATTCATCGCCATACAATGGGACTTTCTTAAAAGGGTTCAGCGCAACCAAAACTGGCCCTGCTTTAGTCTGAAATAGACATGAATATTTCAGAATAGGAATGGTCAAACATTTTAGATGCAATATTATAGAAGGATGTATGCTTACATATATTACATCCCGATCATATCTATACTGAAGATTATATAAAACTGACGGCTCGTTCAGAAAACTGAGTTGCATAAGATCATCCACACCATCAAGGATATCAGGATTTGCAGGAATTAGACTTCCATGATTAACTTTCAACACCTAGAACAAGGCATATAAAAGCTAATGAAGCTGTCTAATATATTTATATCAAATAACCACTGGCTTCAAAAAAATACTAATCTCACTTTTTCCTCGGATAACTTTATCAATGACTCATCCCCTGATGTCTTGATGATGGTTACAAGATCCCAGTTCCCATCAGGAAGTTGGAACCATGACTGAAGCTTCTGAACAGACAAAATTAAACAAAGTGTCACAGTCAAGTATAAAACCCGTTACATGACGGCAGACGGAATGATATGAAACTAGAAATCTGCAGTCAAATTTGCATCAACTACAAGGCGGAAATATATTTATTTTTGCCACATATATTTGATAGTATTAATTTGTTTTGGGTACATGTGACCTAGAAACTTTCCAGAAGTCAATGTACAAGCTCCATTTCCAGTTTAGGACATAAAATAACTTTACAGAAATAAGGCATAATAATTCAAATAGTTTCATAGTAGTGCTTCTAACCGGTGTCGAGTTTCAATGACAATATACATATTACCAATTATAATTCACATGATTTGAAAACTAGAACATCTGATCCATTCCATAAAGATATCTGCAGAGGCCAATCTCTAAGATCTTCCAGACGACCAATATCAGCATGCAAGTGCTCAGAATGCAGAAACAAATTCTTCAATTTATTTATTTACTTTATGTGCTCGGGATGCAGAATCTCTAAGATCTTCCAGACGACCAATACACATTACGTTACTACTCCAATGTTAAACACAAGTCACCAACAAGTTCCAATTACGCTCGCTTCTTTATATAATTTGCACTAGCTTACTTATATGGATAGATCTTCCAGTAATTAACATACTGAATTATTCTTCTTAATCTGGTCTGAGATAAATTTGCCAAATACAATTTCAAGTGTTTGTTTCTATTGCAGCATAAACTACATATAATACAGAACCAATTTCGCAGACACCACTCTGTTGACAAATGATGTGCGGTTCAAAAGAGCGATTAATCCAAGAGGCATTCATAGATGTGAATAAACTACTTATCCAAGACACTTGATGTATCACAATAAATTCATCAAACTTCTGCTCCTTCAAGAAAATTCCTATGCTTTGAGAATTTCGATCCAACTGCTTGTTTATAGTTACTAATTTTCTCTCTGATATTGGAATTCATGAGCCTTTTAGCTAGATGTGTGTGATCTTCATATATTGAACTTTAATAACAAGCTTAAAGAGAAGGGTGGTCTTACAAGAATATCACCAAACTATCATAAGCGATATAAGCAACATATACCCCCTCAAAGGTAGAGAATAGAAAGAAGAAAAAAGATAATAAGCCACAATTAAGAATAATAGATCAAAGACCCTGAAGAAGGATAACATGCAATCTGGGTCAAAGAAAATTAAAATAATGCATTATAAGAAACTTTCTTTTCAGCTCACGGAAATCTCCTTCCGAGTATTCAGAAGAAAATATTGTACATGGGGTCCTGTAAATTTTGCATAAAGGTAGCATATTGATCAAGGGGTGAAATTTTGACACTGCCTTCAAAAATAGCCAGGCAACTACAGAAGTTATAATTATATGGAAACAGGCAACAAATCCATCTGCTACCTTCTTTGCAAGATATGGAGTAGTGTCGCTCCATTTGGACTCCACCCTTGCCGGCGCAACGGATGGTGAAGGATAACTGGCAATACTAAGATCATCGTTATCACTGCTGGAAGAAAGCCTTTCTTCATCTAATATGCTTGTATGACCATAAGGAGATTCATCATCCCGCCGATTACCATTCTCACGAACACCTAGTTTCCCGATATCAGTCTGTTCACCATTCTCTGGAATGCTATCAGATACCATTCTGTTCCGATCCGTAATCACGACATCCGATCTCTCAGCCCCCTCAGAACTTGATTTATCATAAAACCTGAAGTCACCCGGCAGAGATTTTATCGATTGAAATTGAGGCGGCACATGGGTTCTGTTTGCCATTTCTTAATATGATCTTTCAAGAATCACTATATCCTCAACTTTCTAGCAATCAACCCCTTGATGATTGAATCTTAAAGCTAACTTTTCAATTATTTTCCCCTTTTTTTCTTCCAAAAGCTGATTCAAATTTTAACAAGGTCCCACTTGCTTACCTGCCTACCTTAATGGAGGGGACCTTAATGAGATACAAACTACTAAGTACTAACAATATTAGTGCCTCTTCACTCGGCAATGAAAACTACAACTCCTTGTTTTAATTCTCATAAATACCCCCCAACTATTTCCTCAAATAATCATCAAAAACCTCAACTCTTTCACCTAAAATCTCAAAAAGATTGCAACTATCTAATAAACCCAGTTATAAAAAGCTCCAATTGTCAACAAAAGCTCAAGTCTTTAATATAAATTCCCAAAAAGATTGCATTTTTATAATAAACCCACTTCTAAAACCCCAAAACACAACCAAAAATTGATTCAGATCTGAAAATTCAATCCACACAACTTCAACAACCCTCAAAACTATTCATCAACAGCAATTTCAGATCTCCACAATACAAGAATTCGTAATATGATGAAGTAAAACTAATTATAATTCAACCCCTGCAATTCAAACAGCATTTAATTTACATATCAGTTGTCACAAATTAAAAAAAAAATACTATCAAAAAATAAAAAATAAAAATTCAAGCTTAAATAAAATGTGGCAATTGGAAATTATAAGAAAAAAAGGAATAAAAAACATACCTGAAAATGGTCAAATATTAATCAAATAAGGGGAATTAATATAAAAAAATATGGATTTTTTAGAAGAATAAGAAGAAGCTTTAGCTTTGTTTTGCTTTGCTTTTATTTATCTTTTTTGCTTTTGTCTATGTTCATATGTGACTGTCAACAAGTAGACAGTAGTCTAAGTACTTGTAATATTTTCAAGAACCAGTCAAATTTCAAATGCATTTTGAAACTGTCTATTTAACATTTACTCCCCATGTGTATTCAAAATATTGTCAAGTTTTAAATTTTGGTGATTGATTTTTAAATTAATAATGAATACGTCAGATAATGTTTGATAAAATAAATGTCGGTTACGATATTTTCAACTAATTTTATTATTAGCTTGACACTTTTGAATCGAGTCAAAATTTTGTTTGTAAAATAGTTTCATGAAGTGATAAAAAAACCAAGCTGAGTTTTGTCTTGAAATACTAAATTTAGGTTACTTCGGTAATGTTCAAATTCTATTCCGTTTCTCGATGTATAATGTATTTATTGAATGTTCTCTTACATAATCATTCAATTTCAAGTTTAAAAAATTGATAATTTTTATTAAAACCTTACATTTCTTATACGGTAAAAACTGAACCAAGAAGCTTGATATATCTATTTAAAATAATTTTAACTATTAGACCAACTCGATATTTTTACATACTCCCATGATTAGAACAACTATATTTTATCTTAAATATCCAAATCATTATTGCTTAATAAATAAAGTTTGAAACAAACCATTTGGTTGACACATGTAATGTTTCTACCTTTTGAAAAGTTTAGTTAAGGACAATGATGCCCTCAAACAATATTGTTTTTCCAAAGTATACGTGTATTAGAACTTGCCTTGGAATCCAAAATATTCCTTTCTTCTGTTCTTTTGTCTGCTTTAAAATGAATTTCTTGGATTTTTGCTAATGGGTTTAATGAATTGTGAAATTTTGTTGAGTTAATGCTTTAAGTTTGTGGTTTCTATTGTCAGATTCGTTATCTTAAAATCTAGGAAATTAAAGGAGGCAATAAATTAAGGAGTTTGACATGCAAGTATGTGGAGGCTAAAAATATGAAAATCATTTTCAATATAAGCTTGGAAACAATAATTATGCATCAATGCTCACCTAGAGTTTTGCATTTCAGTTGTAATTTTATATATTTTTTTTTTTTCAAAAAGAAGGAGAAATGGATTTTTTTCAAGGTAGATATTCGATGTATCCACTATTATGAATCTTTTTGATAAAGGAATATTTAGGTATGGTGGCTTGAATATGGATTGTATACTGTGTAAAAAGAAAAAGAAAAGAGTTGAGTTATTAATTATTATCTTAAAATTCACAAATTCAAAATCAATCTTTAAGTAAATACTCCGTAAGTTACTTCATAGGAACTTTTAGCATACTAGAAACAAGTACAGTATTAGCGTATAACAAACGATGGAGGTTGGCGATAGGAAATGCAAATAGGACTTGGAAGTCTGCAATATCTTATGATACTCAACCGATTTTAATTGTTTCGAAAACTTTCAAAATTATCAATCTAAAGACAGTCGTAACACAAATAATTATATCGTCAATGTATTTAGTTGTAATATATACTCTAGTGTGGATGCTAGTACTCTAGTTGTTGTGAACTCTTGATAGTTATGACTTATGAGCTCTATTACTATGAATTACGGAGTATTAATAAACTTTATCTATAAAAAAAGAAATAAGTATTATCCATTACTCATTAGAGTTGAATTATACAACAAAATGAAAACTATAAATTATTATTAAATTTCATAGTACTATAATAATCCCTTGTGGGCAGTACAATTGCTTTATAGTTCACCTACATCATTCAACAAAGACTCAAAAAAGATGAAGAATGATGTAATACATTTAGATTGCTAATTGCCATCATAATAAATATGTACTCAACAAAAGAAACCAGATAAAATAGGTTTGTTCGAAACACAATTGAAGAGGCATATAAGGATGTACGTTATTATGCAATCTATTTTTCATTAATCAACATAAGTCAACCACCACTCACTTACTCAAGTGTAAACGAGGATCATGACCCAAGACAAAGTTGTAGGAGCAAGGCTAAGAAGTTCCGAACCATTCCCACGGGCTAAGGGGCCTTGTCTAGTGGCTAAGGCCAGACGGACTATGACCAGGGCCTTGCGACTAAGCTAAGGGGTGGTCCATAATGCAATTTTTTTATGCCATCAACCATCCTAAAAACATTGATTTTTTTCCACTTTCAAATTTCTTCAAATTCTAAGAGCATATATCATTTGGTCCCCTACTCTTTCATAATATTCTTGATAAACAACTATCATTATTGATTTCCCTCCAGGCCTCCATGTGGGCCTCCTTTCCTAGCTTTCCACCTCGACTCTGCCTCCTAAAAAGAGTCGAGGGGTCGCCTTGAACAAGTCGCCGCCTCCAATTATCAATCCATGTACTATCTATACTAGACACGAAAGAATTGCTCATCTAACTTCTTCTATAGTTAGTTTTTTTAGACGCTTGGGTGGATTGCACTCAAGGCCTCGTATAAGTGAAACCTAGACTTGCTTGTGTAAATATGATATTTATTGTTTGTTTTGTTGGTGTTATTGTGTCAGATCAATGGCTACGTGAGTCAATTTACTGGTCTCAGCGGTCATGGGAATGGACGCAAAGTGATAAATGGGTGGCAAGTAGTATTACTCATAATGACAATCTAAGCATGATGAATTAAATTATATAATTTATACTCAATTTTCGGATTTAGAAAATTATTAAGTTAAATTATCCTAATTGATCTAGTTTGGCAATAAGTGTGTGCTCACAAAGTATACATAGTCCAGTTAAATAGTCTTACACAAATATGATCATGCAAGAAATTATCAATTGCTTATTTAATTTGTTATGACAAATATTTAACTCTTGAGTTTATATAATTACAGTTAAATACGCTTAGTCAATTTTAACTACCTCTTTATCAAGTTAGGCAATAGTCCTCAATCAAGCATATGAACAATTTACACAACTGTAAGGAATATTTTCAAATCGACTTAGACCTTTTATCAAATCACTTGATTATACAATTAACAACACAAAATATCAATTATCAATTTCTAACTACAATAATGATATAAATTGACAATAAGTAAATAGTGTAGGGATAGAGAAGATACACAACGATGTAACGAGCTTCGGCAAACCTAGCCGAATCTCGATTTTCAACCTCGATTTTGGAAAAGTAAATCCCTCGTGATATATTATCCGGAGTTCGAACTCGTGGCGTACAAGCAAGCAACTCAATATACACCTTCTAGCTATCACCACTAGAAACACCTAGCTACGCCTCTAGGCAAACACTTGAGAATCAAGCAACCTTGGGAAGTCCACCCAAGCATTCAAGATCTATACTCAACCTCGAACAACGCCCAAATTTACACCACTAGAACCTGCCTAGCCATTGCTGCATCCATTACACAATCGAAGTTCACTTCCGAATAAGAATACTACCTACCGTGAACCTTTGAGCTATTCTTTCCACAAGAAAAGTTTTTACTCTTTTACAAGATAATCCCTAAATGGATTTGGTAAGAGTATTACAAATTGAGCTCTATGGAAATCTCTCTCAAATCAAGATGCAAAGAAGAACAAGAGAAGTTGGCTTTTGCTTTGAACAATTTAGAATTTCATTTTCAATTGGGTTGCAAAAGTTGTGTTTGAAATTCTTGAATTGGCTTTTATAGATGGCACATAATAGCATAAAAACCACCTCACCATCGTTCAGACGCGTATGCATGCACCGACATGTAAGTCCGTATACATTTCAACTGATACATCTAGGTGCCTATCTGGGCTTACTTAACACCGATTGAGACCAGATACCTAAACCGGTTCAAAATACACATTCTGGGGTCATGTAATGGGCGCAATGCCGCGATACAAGAATCTCGAAATGCTCGAAGTCAACCCAAGGCTATCGGGGATCGGCCCCATGCAAGCCCCGGAGAAGCTAAGTCATCCCATTGGAAATCAATGAGACCGATTCCCTTTATTATGCCCGTCATGGTTAATTGTGTATCAATTCATTTACCGGTCAAGTTAAACGCGACATCGAACTTAGTGCTGCTCAAATTTTAGTAATTGTATATTACTAGTCGGGTTCTCATGATAATTTAAGTGCTATGAGCGATCAAGTAGATCTTACTATTAACGTTATAATAATAGTAATTGGTCAATTATTATTATTATACAACTTACTATTATCCGAGCTCTGTGGGCGTCACACACACATACAAATGACGCTTGGACATATTTCATGTATTTAAATTAAAATTACATTTGCTAAATCGGTAGTCGATCAGAATCAACGAATATTCTCACTGGGATTTTTACATTGATAATGTAAAATATAAATTGATGAACCCTACCACTCAATTAGTCAATCAATTAATTCGATAGTTATTTGAACTCATAAGAATCTCGTTAGTTACTATTAAATAACTTGTTAGTGTTTGATTTTACTTAATCTGCTTAATTAAATTTAACGGGCTGACCTTGCATTAACTATTCGGGTTGGGCTTTAGTTTAATAATAATATATTAAACCTAATCATTAACCTAATGATTTGAAATGATTACCTAATCATCAAGCACGGTAACAAACCTCCAAAATTTTTGAAGAAATGAGCTCAAGCAGTTGAAAAAGAAATTTTTCATTTCATCCAATCCAATTTTGTTTGAAGCAAAGATGTTGCAGATTCAACCTCTCGCGCCAAGAATCACTGTGAGGCACTACATTTGAAGTATTAGATAATGGAATCTAAAGGAGGCTTCGTGAAAGATTTGAGATAAACTTCCGCCGCATCTCTCAGAAGAACTCGTAATTACAATTGTTAATTATGTGTTTTAGATTAATTTATATCATTTTGAGGATTCGGAATGTATGAATTTGCGTTTATCAGCAAATGAAATTCATACTTAGATTCTAAATGTCCATAAGGCTATCGGGGATCGCTCTCGAATGCGAGTCTCCGAGCAAGGCTGCTGGATGGATTCTAAGAGAGTTCTTTATTCTAGTTTGAGCCCCCTAACTTTGACTTAATTCAAATTGAGTTCAAATGACACAAAGTTATTTAACTGATCAAAGTAATTCAAACGCCGGATCAACCAAGAATAAGTTTATACTAAATACTCTTTAAGAAAATCATTTTAAAGAATTTAAATAGTTACCATTTTAAAAAATCAACTCTAAAAAAATTAAGCAATTAATAAGAGAGAATTTCCTTACAAACGCCTCTATGAACACGTAGTTAATACATGTATATTTTGACATTTGTGATGATTCGAATCTGGTGTTTTTGCCGACTCTCAAGCGCATCGTAGAAGTCACTTGTAAAACCATTAGTCCATCGTAGCACTTTGTTATCATCAAATCAAAGAGTCAAATGACCAAAGTCAACTAGCTCTTCATTTTGGAGATAACAAAAATACTTTACGCATTTATGAGTATATGAATAATAACAAGCATATACTCCTCAACATAAGCATCAACATGTTCATGCTCAAAATAAAAAGACAAAACGTTCAATGCATGGAACATGAATGTGAATCATACAAATAATTAATTTAGATCAAACCTCTATTTGTCCATACTTGTTTCTACTCCATTCATTTCTTTTAACAAAAAGCTGGCTCTTCGACCGGCTACAAGGTTGACTTCTCAACATTGTCACCACATCAATTCTTTGCTCATCTTTTGTCTTTGTTGTCTTTCGTATGGTTGATTCATCTTCTTCATCATCATACTGATCTTCTTTAACCCAATGTTTTACATCGTGGACGCCGCTAAATATTTTTTTGCTCTCAATTTCTACGGTCTGGCCATGGGGAGCAAGATATTACATCAGTTCTTTTCGAAACAACACCTTTCTAACAGCTGCCTACTAATAAAAATACTGAAGACACACGTTGGGATAAGAAATCAATATTTAAGCTCATCATTAAAACAGTTGCATTTTAATTGCAATTCAATATAGCTAAAGTTAAGCAAAGGGTTTACAAGTATGAGATGCTGGAGCGGATGTATCAGAAAAAGGAAAGAAAGAAGAAATTATTTAATTGTGTAAAATATTTTAAATGCTGTCTCCTTTATACTTTAATTTGTTAGTGGATAGGTACGAAACAATATATACACACACACACTATAATAGTCAGTTGAATTTATTAATTGAAATTTTTAATCACCATACTTAAAAGGAGCAAGATTATAAGCCATTTATAAGGCCCAAATACCAATGGTATAAAAGAAAATAATACAAGGATCACGCTGTAAAACGCAGGCTCATGACCTAATCGAAAATTAATCATAGCTCGCATTAAATCAATTAATTAGCCTTGATACAATAACTAAACAATTAACAATTGTATTGTAATAAGGACATATCACCAAAGGCCATTACAAATCTATTCAACTTATCATGTCCATCGAGTTGTAAACAAGTCGAAATTTTATTAACTTTATCAGGGTTCAACTAGAATATAAATTCAAATTTAAGTTCAATTCGATAGAATTTTGAGCCTGGAACGATCATCGAATTCACGATAAATAAGAAAACATACAATTTCAGCCAAATCATACACTCGACTAGAACCTAAAAATAAGTCATTCAAACTCGTTCCGAACTCTAATGAAGCTCGAATTAAACTTTTCAACTCGAACATTATCACACTGTTAAAGAATCAGATTCTTGATTCTACAACATAACAGAAGCTGAAACTTGAGGGTTGAGCTCTTTGATTGTGGTTTGAAACAAAAACAAATTAAAATAGAGAAATCAATCTTTTCATTATTGTATAATATACTCTTGAATAATATATCTCTGTATATTATTAATTCAATTTGTATTGAAAAATATGGAGAATCATGAAGCAGACCAGGACATAGAACAAGAAACCCCTCAGTCACCAACTACTGGTACATCCCTTTTATTTATATGAACTTAAAGTTGTTACATTTTTTGTGTTATTGTTATATAATTGCATATAATCTATACTATAGTACTTCCTCTGTCCCAAAAATATTGTCCAGTTTGATAATATCATTATTTGTTGAAAGTGGCATGCACCTTGGATTTGCTTAAGTGAGAGGCTTTTTTGTTTGTGAGATGATTCTTGAATGAATAAGGATAAAGGAGAGATTTTTATAGTGAACCCATTTTTCATATTAACAGAATCTATTCAGGCACATAAAAAAAGGCCACTGTTCACAATCACAGGCAATGATTTGAATATCATTTATAGCATGCCAATTCAACATGCCCCAATGCCTCTAACAGACTCCCGCCTAAGCTGGGTAGGGGGTCTGATAGTATGCTGCCTTACCTTGTGATAACAGGGAGGATGGTTTGAAATTGACCCGAGAGTAAGGTGCTATCACCGTCTACTACTTTACAAAAGATAAGAAGTGTAGGGAATGTAATGAGCATACCGGTAGCAGTTGATATTGATAAGGACTTGTTATACTGTTCTTATCTTCACTGTGTTTCACGGAGTGCCATATAATTGGCTTAGGGAAGTACCATTTTTTCGCTTGTCCTCAGCTAGCCATTGGCCTCTTTGCTTATATTGGAAATTATGGTGAACCATGATATGGAGGTTCTATATTCACTTTAAAGATGCTTGCTTTTGTATGTGTGCCATTGCTTGTATAAATTTCTAGACTAGACAGAGACTTGGTATGCATCCATTGCCAAGAGTAAAGTTGGCGCTTGCATGAAGCATCGCAGTTTCATAATGAGACAGTTGCATAGCCTCTTGCTTATAAATTTACTGAATCAACAAAACATACTTGCTAAAGACTGATTGAGATTCTGTAGATATGACTTGTTGGCTTAGAAGAAGCTTGTCAAACCATTATCTGCTTTACAATCTGCCGATTAAGCTTGTTTATTGGGGAGACATTATGATTATGTCAGAATCTGAATTTAATCATGTAGTTATTAGCTGAGTATTGTTTAATCGAGGGTCTTTTGGTTTATTCCAGTTTCAGATGATGATGAGATAGACTACTCTATCAAGCCTGAATTTTACGATCCTAATCTTGACGATAAAGATGAACTTTGGGCTCAAAAGAAAAGGAGTAGTTATTATTCAGATGCTGTACTTAGCTGCCCAGCTTGCTTTACCACACTATGCCTAGAATCCCAGAGGTATGTGAAATAATTCAGATCAATATCTTTCCTCATCCTATGGTTACCTTTTCTTGATCGTGTTGAATCTTGGAACTACTCTTTTAAATCTCCAAACGTTTTCATGCAGGCATGAAACTATTGTAACCCAATACAGGGCTATATTTGTGTTAAATTGCAAGATTAACGAGACTGATCTTGTGCAAGAACCTGGGAGTAAGAGGAAGAGGGGTGGGAGAAAAACTGGAGCTAATGCCGCTGCGCCTCCTGTCGCTTCAGAATCATTTAAGCGTGTATGCTGTGCTGTTTGTTCAACTCGTGTTGGGGTCATCGATGAAGAAGAGGTATACCATTTCTTGAACGTGTTTCCGAGTGAGCCCTGAAATATCATTCAGGAGATTGTATTGTCAGGAAAACCAACTTGTAGTGAGCTCTTTTTTTTTTTTTTTTTATCTAGATTGAGCTCTTACTTGGATTGCATGTCTTGGATTGGCCTTGTAACTCCATTAATGCATTTACCAAAATGATACGTTGATAAGTTCACTTATGTCTTATGCAATAATTCTCATATATCAATCTGCTTCCCTTATGTTAGCATTTTGAGGGGAAAGATAAATGTTACTGCCTACGAGTTCTGTTTTTATGCTAAGCTACACACATAATGTTAGCACCGTGCTTATTGGTTTGATCACCGCTGATCAATACAGCTATTTCTTTTATCCAATTGAACAGACGTTATTAAACAGGGGCATATTAGTCTTTCGCATCTAAAAGACGTGGGGTATTCTAAAGATTTTCGGCCCCATTAATTTAATATAAAAACAAAACAATTCAAAGTTTCCCACCATTTTCTTCTGTTCATCAGTTGTCTTCCTTACGGTTTTTTTTGAATTCTTACATTTTTTTTGAATTTTAAATTACCTTTTTACCCTTCTGTAAGCAGGATGCTAACTTAACTACTGTAAGCACATAAATTAATCTCCCCAGTTTTACACCCCACCCCTCCCCAACTTAGGCGGTAATCTTATAGGCATAAAACATGTTGAATGCATTCAGTGTTCTAGTAGCCCATCAAGAAGATTCATATGCTAAACTGAGAAAACATCAGCAATTTCAAACACATTATTCAACGGAACAAGAAAAACTCAATTTCAAAACCCATTATTCGATGGAACAAGAAAAAATTAAAAAACATTACAAAATTCAACAAGAGATCAATGATCAACTACATCCTAAGGCCTATGTTGCTTCCAAAAAAAAGGGAGAAATACGCCCTTTCATCGTGATACAACAGACCAACCAATGATGTATATAAAAATCACCAGATGGTAGTTAAGTGAACTCCTGTGGAGAAGCCATTTGCATCTGCTTTAACCTTGCTTGTAATATCATGCCAGCTTCATCCGCCATAGCTTTCTTCTTAGTTGTCACCTGCATTTTCACATTGTAAGATACTGAAGAGTGGAATACAGAAAGCATGTGTAAACAAGACCAAGTAAGAAACTTTAGTGGCAGCAAGAACTTGTATCCTTAAGAATCCCCTTTTCTCGGGGAAGCGAGCAGATGAGTGTGGTGGGGGGTTCAATATGTTTGACTCTATAACTTATGATAGTTTTTAACAAGGACTCATATATTGGGACTCAATTACTTGATAATGCCACCCCAGCAATCATAAGTAAAAATAGTCTAAAATTGAAATAGAGATGGAGAGTCATTGTGCAAAGTGAAATGCGAAAGCATTGCCCATGTATACACAACTCATGCATGTTCATAGAAGAACAAATATTATCTCTGATATCTTATAAAAGTTATTAGAGGTTTCTTACAAAGTACACCACGTTATAATGTCAATGCAATCATAATGATCACTCTTTATCTCCAAGTATGCAAATGCAACACATGCATCTTTCTGCAAGAGGCTTCAGCATGCCAAGATCTTATACTGATGAATCCTAATACAATCTAGATGATTTCAATTATGACAACACACAATAAGTTGAGGAAAAAAGGTTTTACAAGCCGATGAAATACTTGTTGTATTCTAGTATTTGAATGCAAGAAAAAAGAAATTGAGGACGAGATAAAAGATGCTACATATCAGAGTGATCAGCCCTTGATCACCACTGAACGAAAAAGAAATCAGAACAAGAGAAAACATTCGACACATCAAACGATCACCCTTTCAAGAATCACTTAAGTTGTAAAAAGAAAACATTTACATTATCTGACTGGCAATGAGGTGCAAAGAACAGCAAGGTCAAGAATACCATACCTCGAAAAGCTGCTCATAATTGGTTTTCAGTAAGTTAATTTTTCGCTCACAATAATCTTTGCCTTCTCCCATTGTTTTCTGCAGAATGAAAAACATGATTCTCAATCTCTCTGAAAGGAGTTAAAACATATAACGACAAAGAGCTACATCTTTTTTACCAACTAATTACCCACAATCATCTTCGTATAAGTATAGCCCCCTAAAGCCTCACCTCACAATGCCTCCCCCTCAAAAAAATGACAATGCAGAGCAAAGCTATAAATTTCATGTCCAATCAACAATTTTCTTCAGAAAGAACTTGTTCAATAGATTAGAATTGCTCAAAACTTACAAAACATAAACTAACAGTGGGATATCAACAAATTGAACCAGACATGTAAATGTGAGGAAAAAACTAAATTTTATTGCCTGACTAACCTCAATGAAGTAGCCAGTGCCAACATCAACCAAAACCTTTTCAGCATCATCTAATGTTCCGGGCACATAAAGTGACGCGGTCAAAGGTACCAACATTTTCTTACCTGCACAAAAAATATATATTTCCTACTTAATACTGCCTCCATTCCATAAAGATTGTATCTTTTGACTTTTAACAGCCCAAATTCACAATCTTTGCATTCTTGACAGATATAAGGAACTTTGAGTTGAACAAAAATAATCATATTAATATCAAAATATGTCAAAAAATACCAAACTTGTGAACTGCCTCCATCTCATGAAGATTGTCCAGTTATAAATTTTGATGGCTGAACTTTTCAATTTTGAACTCAGTTATTTTTCTGTGTTTCATAATATTGATGAAAACGATATCAAATGCTAGCATTTTCAACATACATTACTATTAATATGGTTGTTTTGATTCCAAGCAAATACGTGCGTCGATTAAGGCTACAAAGTTTGTTAATGTCTGCCATTGGAAATCAGCCTAAGCAATCTTCTTGGGATGTTGGGAGTATGTTTTAGCAAATACACCTCAACCATTAAAATTCAACATTGAACAATCTTTTAGAGATACAGGAGTAACAGAGACAATGAAAATGCAAACACTATTCTACCCTTTACAAATTACCAAAATTTAAGCAAACATTATACCTCAACCATCAAAATTCAAAACTAGACAATCTTTTTGCGACATAGGGAGTAACAAAAACAATAAAAATGCAAACTTTATTATACCCTTTACAATTAATTTAAAGTTGGTACCTCAACCACCAAAATTCAAATACGGACAATCTTCTTGTAACATAGTAACTAGTGAGTAACATAATGAATAAAAATGCAAACTTTATTATACCCTTTACCATCAAAATACAAACTGGACAATCTTTTTGGGACATAGTAAGCAACAAAATAATAAAACTGCAAACTTTCTCATACTCTTTACAAATTACCAAACTCGACAATCTTTTTGGGACACATAGGACTAACAAAAACAATAAAACTGCAAACTTTAATATACCCTTTGCAAATTAGCAAACTGGACAATCTTTTTGGGACAAATAGTACTAACAAAAACAATAAAAATGCAAAGTTTAATATACCCTTTAGAAATATTATGAAGATGGTACCTTGAGGACGAAGAGAGAGGTCATTAAGGGCACTTAAAGCATTCTCAAAACGAGCAGTAGCTGTCCTAATATTATTCAGACTGTCTTGTAATAAGTTCAATTCAAGATCTGATTGTTCTTTTATTGCTTTTATTTGCTCTAAACTTAGCTTATCTATCTCCACACTTCCACCACCACCAATAGCTTTGGAGGATGCCATTGCTTATGATGCTTCTACTACTTTTTCTTGTTCTTTAATTGTTTTTTTTATTTAACTAGTTGGAACGAATTTTGGTTGGAAGTTTATGAGTCATGTAAGTTTTATTGTTCGAATTATATCATCCATAATGTTTTATCTAATTCTCCCCATCAATTTAATCCTTGAATTCGCCGGGATCCCACCTCGATCAATACTTAATTCTGGTAATATTTTTTAATAGTTATTACTCAGTTCTAATTTAAGTCTTACACTTCCAGACTTCAAACATAATATTAATTAATTATAATACATCATATTTTTTCTTTAATTATGTGGTTTATGTTTCGAATCAATGAAATTTAAAATTAAGGTTTGAAATTATGGGTCGAGTGAGCTATCAGCTCCGTAGAGGAATTAACAAATGCCCTGCTAGCTCAGTGGTAGAGCGTCAGTCTTGTAAACCGAAGGTCCGTGTCTGATCCTGCGTGAGGGCACTACTCTAAAAATATTTTGCATGCTTAGAAGAAACTTCAATTTTTTCCTCTTGCAGATTGCCCTATTTTTTTAAGCTAACTAAATTCTATGGTCTCATATATTAAAATTATGCTCCCTCTTAAATTTGGAATTGTTGATGTTTTGAGAATTTTAAAGCATATATACAAATTATATAGTACTCCATTAAGAGAAATTGGTCAATAACACATTTAAAACGTAGTATGAAGTCACAATTTCATTCAAACTATAAAACAATAAAATATATCAAATGACAAAAGAAAGGGTCATTGCAATATATATTTAGACCACTAAGTATAACAAACCAAGTAAATTATGAAATATATTATATAAGCAAGTGTAATGAAGAATTGGAGATGCACAACTCCTTCACAAAATATTGTGCCCGAATATGAGACTCCCAATAACTCCATCTATCCTTGATATAAACATATTATCAATTCACATTAAACATGTGGTTCTTGAAATAAAATTAGTAATGTGGTCAAAATTGATACTTCCAAAACTTAATTGCAGTTAGAGATGTTATTGAGTTGAATTTTTACTGTTCGTTGATGGCTCATCGAGCCAAGTCAAAATCGAGTCGTAGCCTACCTTTACTACGCAAATTTTAATTTTAGCTGACAGAGCGATCGAAACAGACAAAAAATAATGTAGATTTAACATTAATTATCAATAAATAACTGGAATTCTACATTTACTGGGACATTATAATAAAAATTCATCATAACAACATCGCCGATTCGGCTGGACAAATCAAATCATCACAAAATAATAACAAAATTATTTTATCTTCTTCATCCCACAAAAGATTGGCCCATCTTTTTATGGATAATTTCAAACTTAAACTAAATATATTTCATTTCTCAGATTTTAATATTTCATAAAAATTTATCAACGGAAAGAGTTTGAAAATGTATTTTGTATCGATATAATTTTCATAAATATTATACGATACAAACAAAAATATCTACGCTCAAAGCTCAATAAAGGCCAAAAGCTGACAATTTTACGATAAAGCGAAAGATATAATAATAATAATCATATAACCGAGTTATCGCCGAGCCAACGAGACTAAACGCGAGTTCAAAGCTCAGCTCAATGTAGACGGAGCCCAGCAGGTCGGTTTAGCTCCAAGCTCTAATTTGCAGGATAAGAAAAACTAGAAGCAGGCTAGAGGAAGAAGAAAGCTCACAAAATAAACCAATAAAATTCCATAATAAACTACAAAAAACTCCCCACAGAAAAAATAGTTGGGCAAAATGGTAGTTTTATTAAATTCTTCAACAAAAAATGTATTAAACCCACCTTTTTTTTCTAGTAATTATAAGCTTAAACCCTTTTGCTTAACTAAAAATCCAATCTTTAGACCAAGAACAAGTATAAAGATCAAAAGGATTGTTATTAAATGTTATAATGATGCTTCTGAGAATAATATTTTGTCAAATAATAATGATGCTGATTCTGAGTCATCTCAGCAACTATTTGAGGTGAGTAATTTAGCTCAAGAACTCTTATTTTGTTCCAAATAGATTATTATATTTGTGATATTGTTTAGTTATTTATAAGTTTTTTTTTTTATCTAAACAAAGTTTCACTAGTTTATTTATGCTGAATGTAGAGTAGTATGTTAGTGTTTATTTTATTTCTAAGTAAAGCTGAATGGAAACTGTCGTATTCATATAGTCGACCCAATTAGCGGGTTAGGACTTTGTTTGATCAGGTTAGGTTTGGTTTGATGATTGTAGAGCATTCTTTTAGTGTTTATTTCCGGCACAGAGTTGAGTGGAGACGTTGTATCTATATAGCCGACCCAATTAGTTCGACAAGACTTAGTTTGGTTTGGTCACTTGGTGATATTGGTTCTTTAATTATTCACAATTTTTTCACCTTTATGAAGTTTCCACCTTTGTAGTTTTTTTTTCCTTCTTCTGAATGTGAAGTAGTATTCTGCTTGTGTTTATTCATAAAGTTGAATGGAGACGACGAATCTATATAGCCGACCTAATGGATAAAGCTTGGTTTGGTTTGGTGCTATTGTTTCTTTAATTATTTCACCTTTATAAAGTCTCCGCCTTTTTAGTTTTCTGAATGTCGAGTATACTGTTAGTGTTCTTTTATGATTAGTTTTGATTGCTTAGATGGTGGAAGAGCTGAGGCGCTAAATTTGGGAAGAAATGATGCTCTTTTTTGGTTGAGGAGAAAGGTTAGAGATATTAATGTTATTAGTTGGTTGATGGTTTTTTTTCAGAAATGGAGGGAGGCAGAAAGAGAGAGAATAAATAATAAGCAGGAGTTTGAAAGAAAAGCAAATGTGCAATTAGAGAGGCAGCTGGTAATGGCGTCAGAATGGAGCAGAGCTTTGCTTCAAATGCGAGGAAAACTGAAAGGAACGGAGTGGGATCCTGTGAATTCTCATACGATAGATTATAGCGACTTTAAAAGGCTTCTGGAGTTGGGAAATGTGCATTTCATGGAGTACGCTAACTATGGTCAAACTGTTTCAGGTGTGTTTTTCTAACGATTGAATACCTTTTCCTCCCCAGTATATGTGATGAATTTTCTACTACTCCTCAGTTTGCAATGTTACTTTCTGTGATGTCTGACTGTTTCGAGAACATTCAATGCTAATGAAATATGTGCTTTATGGCTATGTACTTTACGACTCCATTTTGTTTGATGGAGTTTGGGTTCCTAGCAAACAAGTCAACTTTTACATTTTTAAGAGGAATGAGGTACTGTTAAATTGTTGTATGGTAGTTGTGAGACTACAAAGCTTAATCAATGATTATAAATGGAAGCTGAGCACTACTTCGAAGAGTTGCATCGATTTTCTCCATAGTGTTGAATTGCTCAACTGGGGTTGAGTGATCATTTGTTTGCACTTCATTGTTAAACTTATTAGCGTTTCATGTTCTGTAGTACACAAGTGTAAGAGCTTTGTGTTTTCATGCAAATCAGGCTGATTTCCATCACCACGAAGCTTAAGTTATGCAAGTATGCTAAGTAGACAATTTGAAGTTGCAGGTGATCCATTATAAAGTTTTATTGTGATTAATATGGTTCAAAGGAGTAGTGTAGTCTGTAGATGACCATAATGCAGTCGAAGTGGAAGTGCGTGACTTGATAGCTTAATGTTGAAAATTTGAAATTGTGGGTGCAGATAGTTTCTTATATTAGCAAGTGTCTCCTAAGTTTGTGGAAAGCTTAGTGTCCCAGACCATAATCTCTGTTATGTTATATTCCCTAGAAACTGAGGTTTCTATTACGTCCCCATTTTTCTATATTGTTCCTGACTTCCCTATTGTTCTAATGCTGACATCATCATTTTAAAAGGGAACATTTTACCAGAAGCAAGTGAGAAATGTCTCTCAGCATTCAAATCTTAAAGTTCCATTAGTTAAATTAAATTATTGTATTAAAATGATTCAAAACCGCAGTAAATCTTTGGAACTTCTTATGCAGTTTGTTATTACGACTATATACATTGTTTATTTTATCAACCTTAAGATGATAATCCTGCTTTTATTTTGCTCGAAACTGCAGTAATTCTTCCGACATACAAAGATGGAGAAAACAACTCCGAAGAAGGAAAGCAACAAATTATTTTCAGGCGGCATGTGGTTGACCGTATGCCAATTGATTGTTGGAATGATGTTTGGGGGAAGTTACATAACCAACTCTTAAATGTTGATGTACTAAATGCGAACACAGTTCCTGCAGAAATGTACTACTCTACTGCAACTGCTGTTGTCTGGTCTATGCGCCTTGCTCTTGCTGTTGTGTTATATATTTGGATTGATAACATAATGAGACCTATCTATGCAAAACTAATTCCTCATGATTTGGGCCCCCCTCCCAAGGTGACAAGGGAGCCACTCAAGAAAGTAGCCCTTGGATCATTAGGCAAAAGTCGGTAGGTGGATATAGATACTTGTCCTCGACTTACATATTATAGTTATGCAGGTGTATATATGTATTGCTGTAATTTATTGTTCTTGCCAGTTTTATGTTATACTAAATAGAGTAATTTAAAATTGTGGAAGAGTTGGGGCTAATAATTTAGCATGTGACGAACATCTAGTGGGTGATAGAGTGTCGAGTCTGAGTTAATAAGCTGGTTGACTGTCTTCTGCATCTCACTGCAGGGCAAAATTTATATCAGCAGAAGAGAAAACTGGTGTTACCTTTGATGATTTTGCTGGCCAGGATTATATTAAGAGAGAGCTGCAAGAGATTGTTGGCATACTAAAGAACGAAGAAGAATACCAAGATAGAGGCATTTATTGTCCTAAAGGTGTGCTTTTACATGGACCCCCAGGAACTGGTAAAACGCTGTTGGCAAAAGCTATAGCTGGTGAGGCTGGACTTCCATTTTTTGCAGCTAACGGCACTGATTTTGTGGAGGTGGGAGGCTGTAATGTTCAACCCATTTTATTTCCTTGAGGGTAGATTATCTTATAAACTTGTCAGAAATAGAAGGTAATCAAATTGAGGGTTAAATATAAATAGACTGAATATGGTTGCTTATTTCCCAAGGCAGAGCCAATCCATGCACACACTCAATGAGTCTTTGCCTTGTACACTTTTTAGCTTCTTTATGCCTTGGAAATAGCCTCACCCCTGAATATGTTGGAGTGCCGACATAGTGCCTCTAAATGCCTCTCAGAGATACTTTTGATTGCAGAAGGTCTGGGGAAATGTGGAAAATAGATAAGCAAGGTTACTGAGTGGGTGAGGAGTAGAAACCAGGGGGGATGTGTACATCATTATTGTCTTCTTCATGCATGTCTGATGACTGATCTAATTATCCTTCTCTTATCAAGATTTATGTTGCTTATACTTTGACATCCTGCAGATTTATTGTGGACAAATTTCTAAAGAATTTTTATCTAAATCTAGATGTTTGTAGGAGTTGCTGCATCTCGTGTGAAGGACCTTTTCTCTAGTGCCAGGTCATTCGCCCCCTCCATCATTTTTATTGATGAAATAGATGCTATTGGGAGCAAACGTGGTGGGCCTGATATTGGCGGGGTAAGCTACATTTCCCATGGACCATGGATATACACTTAATTTTTTTTTTAAAAGTCATTCCTGAAGAATTACGTAACATGAAATTTAAGTCGATAAAAATATTCATGCAAAACCTGGCAGCATGTTCCTCTTTTTTTCGTGATATCTAATACCAAAAGTTCAGCTCATGATAGACTCTGTAATAGCATGAATTTCCGTTATAGGGTGGCGCAGAAAGGGAGCAAGGATTGCTTCAAATCTTAACAGAGATGGATGGGTTTAAAGAGTCAACATCTCAGGTACATCTTATCAATGAACTGTTACATATTATTGTGCTCTCAGTACTTAGGAATTATTTGGTGTGATTCTTCAAGCTTTTGTTTTATTTTTCCTTCCCATTTCCCTTCTTCAGGTATTGGTTATTGGTGCAACAAACAGGCTGGACATTCTTGATCCTGCTCTTTTGAGGAAGGGAAGATTTGATAAGATTGTAAGGGTTGGTTTACCCTCAAAAGATGGCAGATTTGCCATCCTAAAGGTATGTTTGGCCAGTTCTATCGTGCAATGTAATCCTGTGAAGTGCTTTTTGAACAATTAGGTTGTTATGATCACCTCAGGTACATGCTCGCAATAAATTTTTCCGGTCAGAGGAGGAGAAGACGACTCTGCTGCAGGAAATTGCGGAACATGCAGAAGACTTCACCGGGGCCGAACTGCAAAATATACTGTACTTGCATCTCCTCAAACCCTGCTATTATTCAGTTCTATATCAACATGAAAAAAACAATTTTTACATATCAACAGGAATGAAGCTGGGATATTGACTGCTCGTAAGGACAAAGACTATATAGGAAGGGAAGAACTCCTCGAGGCACTGAAAAGGGTTAGTGTTGAAAATGAAATGTTTTCATGAAGGAGGTTGTCCTACTCCCTGCACATTTTACATCGTTGTATTGCATATTGCAGCAAAAGGGCACATTTGAGACTGGCCAAGAGGATAGTACCGAAGTCCCTGAAGAATTGAAACTGAGATTAGCTTATAGGGAAGCAGCTGTTGCTGTTCTGGCATGTTACTTCCCTGATCCTTATCGCCCATTCACTGAGGTATTAAATTCTAGCATTTGCTAGTCAAATTTAGTTCTTATTTCTTGTTTTTGCATTAATTATATCATTATTTTAATAATGTCTGTGAATATCTGCAGACCAATATTAATTCCATACGCAGCCAGCCGAATTTACAATATGTTGAAACACCTGGCAGGGTTTTTAAAAAGAAAGAAGACTATGTAAATTCTATAGTGCGTGCATGTGCCCGTAAGTTATGACCTTCATCTTAATGATATCAATGTCTGCATCATGTCGAATATTCATTCACTTGTGTCAAATCTTGATTAAAGTTCCAGATGTTCTTTTTCTTTTTTTGATATTTCTACGTACTCTATCTGCTGTAAGAGATAATAGAATAATATACCTCACAATAGAAGGGTGAAAAGAAAATCAGCTTAGGCTTTCCAATTTTATGACCTTGATATGGTCTTATAGCCAAGAACCCTCCTCTACAACTGAAGAATCCCTCTTTAATCTGTAAGAGTATATCTAATAGCTAGGGGACAGTTACATTCAATTAGGTGCCGAGTCGTAAAAAATTAGCTGGAAGAACCCTCCCTCTTTAATCTTTAGGAACTTATTCTTCTAAGTAATTGTTGCATAGTTAGTTCCTACCCAGTATATAGTCTTCCTCGATTAACCTCTGGTTGTGAGTAATTTTTCTTTTGGTTATTTTTTGCTCTCTAGCCAGAGTAATTGAGGAAGAAATGTTTGGCATTGACAATATGTCTTGGATCTCGGCAAAGGCAACTTTAGAAGCTTCAAGGTTTGCAGAATTCCTTATTTTGCAGACAGGGATGACTGCGTTGGGGAAGGCTTACTACAAATATCAAAATGATCTTGTTCCAAATGTGAGAGATATGTAAATGTTCTCCACGATGCTCGTTACAATTGTATGCATCAACCTTATGTCCTTGCCCCAAACATGATTTTAAAAGATCTTTGCATTATTTGCAGCTTGCTTCCAAACTTGAAGCACTTAGAGATGAATATATGCGCTTTTCAGTGGAGAAATGCTCATTCGTCTTGTCAGAGAACCTTTCTGCTGTAGAGAGTATTACCGGTTTGTTACACTTTTTTTCAAAAATTTCTAACAAAGTACCTTTAGGGCCTCTTTGTTGTTGGTAATTTTACTTGTTTAAAGCAGAAACACTGATTATAAGAAACACCAAATGGGTCCTGAGTTTTCATGGCATTAACTGCTTGTTACTATCTGTTCCTTTGCTATTGTGTTCAAGCAGATATTCTCCTTGACAAAGGAGAAATTAAAGCCGATGAAATATGGAAGATATTCAAGTCCTCTTCTCGATTATCACTGGTATTGTGAACTTAACCTTATGACCCTGGCTATCTTTTTCTGAGAACACTTTCCTTTTCTTCAATCAATCTCCTTTGTGCCTGTGTTTTCTTTTTTTCTGTATTCCCTTTTCTGGCTGTTGGAGGGTGAAGAAGATAACATAATTAAGCCAACCTAACACCAATTATTGTGGATAATGAAAATGAAAAAGAGGCATCTCCTTCCTGAGAAAACAGAAGAATTTAGGAACGCAACAATTCTTGCTGTCTATTGATGAGTTAACTACAAGTTTCTATGTTATTACATGTTATTCTAGTCTTGCTTAACGTTGATCAACTTCTTCTTTCAGCCTCCAGTAAGACCAGTAGATGAATATGGTGCCCTGATATATGCCGGAAGATGGGGAATTCATGGTATTTCCCTTCCTGGGAGGGTAACTTTTTCCCCAGGAAATGTAGGATTTGCCACTTTTGGTGCACCACGTCCTATGGAGGTTAGTTCATGCTTGATTCTTTTCACAGCTGTGCCTAATGATCAACTAATCCTATAAGAACTTTGCTTCTTTTATTGTAGACTCAAATCATCAATGATGAGACATGGAAGTTAGTCGATGACATATGGGACAAACGTGTCCAGCAAATCAGAGCAGAGGTCTCGGAGGAAATAAAAGAGGACACAGAGAAACCACAGCTTCTATTGGCTAGTCATTTCCTCTAAGATGTCTAACATCCTTGGTAGGTTTCATCATGCTTCAGTTGAAGTCTTGAAATGTTCAAATTAAACTAGTAAGAGAAAACAACAGATAAATGGTAACTTGTATCACAACCACATGGATGAAATACGTACTGCATCGGTGCAACCAGTTTTTGTAGCTTTGGAGTCCAAGGTAGCTGTGAAATTGTCCGTGGTTAAAGTTCTAAACATTTTCTTTCATGCAGAAACCTTAGGCGGGCTTTTCTTGTAGTTGGTTGTAACTTGTAAGGAGTTCAGTGTTGTCTATGAACCATGAATCTCATCTTTGAGAAATGGTTGCAAAAGTTTCAGCGACTTAATCCTGCTTTTTCGTACCTGTTTACACCTTAACCAGAACAGACAAAGGGATCTGAGGCCTCTTATTGTTCTCTGGAGCTACAGACGGTGACAACAGTATGTTCATGTTTGTTTATTCCTTTTGTATGTATATTCAACCTTACAGATGAGTTAGATGATTCTTGAATGAAATTTTGTTAGAAAACAGCAGAAAAGTGTAGTGTAATTTTTCCATGAGGGAGACGTTTATTGCTGTTCTCTGCATGCATACCTAAATGTAAAACTGTTACCCCTTTGCAGATACAAAACAAGCAACTTTTGCATAGCTCAAGGTTTTGTTTTGTGTTTTCTTTCTTACAATATGCTTTGTTGGAGGGACAAACATATCATTGCTTTATGAATTTTCTTGGAACAAGTTAGGACATTATTCTATGTGCTATATTCTCTATAAAAACCCACAGGGAAAATTTATTGATTATTGATAGTACAAAGATGAACAATTGTTTATAGATGTTTATTCAGTTTCCAAAATCAATTTGAAAGCTACTGAGTAGAGCTGGAATCAAAAAAATGAAAATGAAGTGTCTAGTATAATAGTTACAACAATATGTATAGTCAATAGTCAATACTCTCAGTCTCATTTCCAGTTGTTTGCAACAATGTCAGCAAGATCAACAACTCTTTGTGAGTATCCCCATTCATTATCATACCATGCAATAACCTTAACCATGTCATCACCCATAACCATTGTAAGTGAAGAATCCACAGTTGAGGAGACATCAGAGCATCTGAAGTCGACTGAGACGAGGGGCTCTTCGCAAACAGATAGAATGCCGTTGAGTTCCTTGTCAGCAGCTTCCCTGAAAGCAGCATTCACTTCTTCAGCAAATGTTTTCTTCTCAACCTGGACGACGAGATCCACGACTGAGACGTTGGGGGTTGGTACACGGAGGGCGATTCCATTGAGTTTTCCCTTAAGCTGAGGGAGGACTAATGCCACTGCCTTGGCTGCTCCAGTGGAAGTTGGCACTATATTAAGAGCGGCAGCTCTTGCACGCCTCAAGTCCCTGTGGCTAGCATCAAGAAGCCTTTGGTCTCCGGTATAGGAGTGTGTGGTTGTCATGGTTCCCTTAATGATGCCTATCAAGTTCAAAAAAACAAAATATATGATCCCTTAACATTAATATGTCCCGATGTCTTTGAAGAGATTTCCGTCTGACTGCCTAAGCGGGGAAAGGGAGATTGGATAGTACGTAGGATAGGAGAAAGGGCTTACCAAATTTTTGGTCAAGGACCTTGACAAAAGGAGCAAGGCAGTTGGTGGTACAAGAAGCATTGCTGATAATGTCGTCATCATGGCTGTAAGCATCAGCATTAACACCTACCACATATGTTGGGATGTCTCCCTTTCCAGGGGCTGTGATGAGCACCTTCTTGGCTCCAGCCTGGATGTGTTTCCCGGCACCCTCCCTGTCCACGAACACCCCGGTACCCTCTATGACAAGGTCAATTCCCAAATCCCTGTATAGTTTTATAAAGAAATTGACAAGATTAATCATTGTTGAACAATTCAAGGTATTTGTATCGAGTAAGATGAGTCTGAATGCTATGTTATATTTTGTGTGACACTTGACACATGCGTTTGAGCTACACGTACTCACCCCCATGGAAGGTTGACAGGGTTGCGATCGGAGACAACCTGAATGACCTTTCCATCAACGGAAATGCCATCAGTTCCGACAGGTTTAACATCGGCGTCAAAGATGCCGAGGGTGGAGTCGTATTTAAGGAGGTGGGAGGCTTGTTTGACACCACCAGTGTCATTGATAGCAATGACATCAAGGAGTGAATCCTTCCTTCCATGCCAACATCTCAAGAAGTTCCTTCCAATTCTTCCAAATCCATTTATAGCCACCTTTAACTTTGCTTCTACTACTCCACTCTTGTTCTTGTTTCCTCCAATCTGAATCATAATATTCAAGAAAGTAACATGAATAATACATGCTCCAAAGTTCAAATGTGACACTTATTATGAGATTTTGAAAGAAGTTCAAACCACTCAGTTGAATTGGAACGAACGAAGTGAATCTATAGACTTACCTAGCTAGTTGAATTAAAATGGCTCATTATACTACCTATGTTCTTTATTTATAGTGAAGTCGTAGATAGTTATTGCAATTATTCTTGGTTCAATTCGTAAACAGTCTCTATGTTATCACAGGGTGGCTAAGGTAGAGTACTATCCGAGCTGGAGCATCATTAGATGCATCGAGCTAGGCATGTTAGTGTTGATGTTGATGTAGCTAGCTAGCTGAATGAAAGGGTTATATATACTTACAACAGAGGTCTGGAAGCAAAAAACAGAGAGGAGATCATCATTGGATTTCCTAGAAAAGGGAATAGCAGAAGATCTAAGCCCTGCAAACTCTGAGAATCCCTTGTTGCTGATCTGCAAAACATTTATGCAATATCCTTGCACTATTAGTCTCAATGTTTTTAGTCCCTATTAGAATGTTTAATGTACTTTAACATTAGCGTAATAGTTTTGATTTGAAGTAAAGTAATGTGCGTCAGTTAAGACTGCAAAATTTGTTTATTTCGACAATTAAAAATCAAAGTGAACAATCTTCTTGAAATGGAGGGAGTAGTAAAGATGGTAGAAGGGTCACCTGGAGAGATGAGTTGGCCACTGTAATAGCAGCCGAAGCCATATTGTAGTTGTAACCCAAGAAGGAAAAAATGTTTTAGTTATGGAAGAAGAGAAGAAATGTAATGGTAATGTGAGGTATATAGTGAGATTACTGAGATGGAATTTGGATGTTCAGAGCAAGAGAGTGGATGAGATTCTTGATCATAGCCTCTCAATCTTTGAATGGTTGTGGTTGCCTATGTGTCTCTCTATGTTCTTTTTCGTACTTCCATTCTCCGTTATTTTCACTATATCAAATATATTGTATGAACATTAACATGCCTCAATACATTTGAAGAGATTCCCATCTTAACGAGATAAGGCTGGGATCGGATGGTGAACACCTTTACCCTGTAATAACACTATAACAGGGAAATTGTTTTCGAGATTAATCCATGATTTTCACTCTTTCAAATAAGAATAATACATTAATTGTAATTATTATTTTGAATATATTTACTTATCTAAATATATGACACCCCCCTTTATCCAACTGCCAACATGGCAATAAGAGTAGTATATTGCTATAGCTTATTAGCCAATGAGAGCAATCTAATGCCCCACATCAGAACTTGTAGCTTAGGTCAATTTGAACCACAACAAAGAGTAGCAAAACGATAACACATACCATGCATGCTTTTGTGGCTTAGTTTCCATTGCTTTATTCAATTGATACCTGAGTTTTGTTCATCAGTCTGAAATAGAGTGAACTCAAATTTTACTAACAAGATTTATTGCAAAAATTATTGGTGGTGTACTTGAATGGGTGAGGAGATGATATAAAAATAGAGCCAAAAATTGATCTATGAACAAATTATTTCTTACATTTTTTTTCTATGGAAATTGATTTCTGTTAAGAACAAATTATCTCTTACATTTCTAATCACATTATTATGTATTAGTCCCTAAATCGATATAATATATGGGCCTCCCTAAAACGCAGATACATGTTTTATATAATCTTCAGCACTAATGCCGCACATTCGCGATCGGCCCCAAATACGACAACTCAAGGTGAATATTTATATTATTTTTAGCCTTTCGTAGCTTCAATAATTAATATAAAACTCATAAATATATAAGACAAACTATAACATGATCCCACTTCCACCGACGACACAATACAACAAGAATTACACCAAAAAATTTGGCCATCAACTTAGAAAACAAAATGAAAAGATTAGGCCACGAGATGAATGCACTGAAGACCAATGGGTGTTGTATAATTTGATGACATTGGTATTTGAATCCAGATAAAATGGATGATTGGTGGTCCTCTCCAATAATTACCATCTACCAAACAAGCCTCAATTACCTTAATGTGCATTCTTTTACCTACCCCCTTCACCCCTCCTATATGATTGCTTAGAGGGATTACATTTTACTCATTCAACTGACACAGTCTTCTCTTTTACATGTAAGCTCAATTTGGTCATTATTGTTAAAAAATTGAATCTTTATTATATGGGTTGTTCCAATTTTGAGTGTGTATATGAAATACTTGTTCCAATATTGTTTCTGTGTGTGTGTGTGGGGGTTAGGTGGGGAAGGTGAGAGATAATTTTGGTTCTAATTGATAAAAGTAAAAAATCTTTATTGAATCTTTAACTATATTGATAATTTGTGTTTATCTGTATGTGAGTTGGCTAAAGTTGGTCTTGATTGTTAAAAATTGAATCTTTAGTGAATGGCTTATTCCAATTTTGATTTGTGTGTGTGAGCTAATATGATCAGTATAGTTAAAGTCAAATCCTTATTCAAATGCTTGTTTTAATGTTGGGTTTTTATGTGTGTGTGAGCTAAATTTGGTCATCGTTGTTGAAAATAAAATCTTTATTGAAATTGTTTGAGATATTATTAGATTTTTTTATTGATATTATTGTATTAGAGCTATTATGGTTAGTAAATGTTTATTCTAAATTTGAGTTTTTGTGTGTGTGTGAGCTAAATTTAGTTGTACTTGTTAAAAGTCAAATCTTTTTTGAAATGCTTGTTCCAATTTTGAGTTTTTGTGTATGTGTATGAGCTAAATTTGGTCATGAGAGTAGAAAACCAAATCTTTTATGAAACCCCTTTTTCAAATTGAGGTTCTGTGTGTGTGTGAAAATGCATCTTTATAGTATCGTAAAATGCTAAGATTTATTGCATTTAATTGTTTGTTTCATTGCTTGTAACACATTAAAGGATATGGAGATGTTACAAAATCCAGAAATTCTTTTGGGCATCGCAGTCGCTGTGGTTGCAGTAGTTGTTGCTGCTTACATCTTCTCATCTTCCAAGAAGTCCAAAGGTTTAGATTTGATTATTATCATTGGATTCTTATACGAATTTGTTCAAGTTTTCTGTTTTATCTTCATGATTTGTTGATCTGTAAAATTCAATTTCTCTTTAGTGCTGTTAGTTTTCCTGAGTGGATGACAACAAAATTTAGGATTTGAAATTTGATGTCATACTTGTGTAATGCAAAAGTGGTAAACATAAATAGTTATGATTTACACATTGAATAATAAGTATGCGTATTTGTTGTTTGATATTAATTGAGTGTCCAATAATTGAGCAGAGGTTTATTATCACCTCCAAAGAACTTCATTGTGTTTGTTGTTAGTTCTGATTGGCTAGGTAGAAGTATAAGAGTACTTGCTTGCTAATAAGGAAAATTTGTCAACTGAGGCTATCATTTGGCCCATTTGATTTTTGTTGTGTCATAAAGATTAGACTTTTTTGGGTATATTGGTTTGTTGATTGATGATATTAAAAGATTTTTTATGTTGGTAACAGTGTGCTTGGACCCTGAGACATGGAAAGAATTTAAGCTTGTGAAGAAAGTGCAGCTCAGCCATAATGTGGCAAAATTTACATTTGCACTTCCTACGCCTACTTCTGTGTTGGGTCTCCCAATTGGACAGCACATAAGTTGCAGGTTGACTTGGTTCACCTTCAATAAATTATTATATATCTTATTTGGCATTGATGTAGTGTTATGTAATTTGTATCACATTCTGTGCGAGAAAGTATGTAATTTCTGTAAATCTTGCGGATTCATTGATATCTGTTTTGTCGATCAGGGGTAAGGATGGCCAAGGGGAAGAAGTTATTAAGCCATACACTCCAACGACATTGGATTCTGATGTTGGACACTTCGAACTGGTTATTAAGGTAACCTTCTCTCTGTCTACTAAGTTGCAGTTTACCCTGTTCAATATCCATTATGATAGCAGCTTGATATTTCATGATTTGGTAGATGTATCCTCAAGGACGGATGTCTCACCATTTCCGTGAGATGAGTGTTGGTGATTATATGGCTGTGAAGGGACCTAAGGTTAGATTGACATCCTTGTATAAACATCGTTCTATTACCTTGTGGATCGAGATAGTAGTACTTCTATGCCCAGCGATTTCTAAGTTACTTAACCCGAGGGAACATTTCACTTTAGGGTCGCTTCAAGTACCAACCTGGTCAAGTGAGAGCATTTGGCATGCTAGCTGGAGGTTCTGGCATTACTCCTATGTTTCAGGTCTATCTTTAGTTATATGTTGCAAGAAAATTCATTCAAAAAGATTCCCGCTATTTATGTTGCTGGAATGTCAGCTTTATTTACCTGGTTCTCTTTGTTATTAAGGTTGCCAGAGCAATCCTGGAAAACCCTGAAGATAAAACCAAGGTTCACCTGATTTATGCTAATGTTACGCTAGAGGACATTCTTTTGAAGGTAACTACTAATTTCCTCCATCTGTGTAATGTTATCTCGCCCTCTATTGCAACATCCACGTCATGTCAAAAGCAATCCTCTTTTGAAGGGTCTAGGTTATACTACATATAAGTTCTTCAAATATCGATATGTTACAACGATTTTTCAGCATAAAACTGGTCCTAACTGGTGGAAAGATGAGTAATTAGTTTATCTAAGTGAGCATTGCGCAAGATGACGTAGATTTTATTGACATTTTCCTGAAATATTACGCATGGTCTTGTTGCAGGAAGAATTGGATAGCATGGCAGCCAATTACCCTGATCGGTTTAAAATTTATTATGTGCTGAATCAGGTTGGTAGTCGTCTTGTCCTTGATTATGCTACATCTTTGATAGTGCCAAAAACATGAAGTTTTTAATCCATGTACTTATTACAAGATGATTATGCAACCCACTTAACCCTCATTTACCTTTTTAATGATCTGCAATTCGTGATAACTGCAATGTCATGAGAAGAAAGGATATAGAATTGCTAGATTTCCTCACAACCTTCCAAAAGACTTTGAGTTTTTACCATTTGTCTAAGTTCTGGTTCCGCTACTATGTTTGTCAACTTAGTGTTTACACCTTTGATACGTTCATGGTTAGGGGAGTGAGAACTAATTAGATGCTTAAAAAGAAATAAATTTGTTCTTGTTTTAATAATTTTTCTATGTTACAGCCTCCTGAAGGCTGGGAAGGCGGAGTTGGGTTTGTAACCGAGGAAATGATCAAAACTCACTGCCCTGCACCTGCATCCGATGTGAAGGTAACGGTTGCCTGTTACTCTGTTAGTTTCATCACTTTTAATGTTGGCTGAAAGATCACACATTAACTGTATCCGTCAATATATGAAGATAAATTATAATTAGTTGCTTAAAACAAGTCTTGATCGTCTGTTACATTTTATGCGACACTTTATGTTACACTCCATTAATATCGTGACACATGTCACGATTCATTTCCCTTAAAACTTAAATTTAAAACTGCCTCGGATAAATTACAGATGTTGAGGTGCGGTCCTCCACCAATGAACAAGGCTATGGCTGCTCATTTTGAAGGACTTGGATATGCCCCAGAGATGCAATTCCAATTCTAGTCACTTATTTAGAGAAGATATCTTTAAGGAGCTATTTTGTGACTTGTGAGAAGATATCACTTATTTCCAGTTGTTTATGTCAATTTCTTGGCTTATTCAGCTTCAATAATAAACATTTAGCAGGCTATTTTGAGTTAATTTCCGCTCTTATGGTGACTTGTTCCTTTTTATTGCATTGGTTCTTGAAAGGGAACTATCCTCTTAATTGAACGTTTAACTTCTTTCCTGCATTTTTCAGTCACAAGTGACCAACACTACTTTCAATTCCAATATCTCCAGCATTAACATGGCAAAGTTCAGATAAAATTAGATAATATTCCCTCCATATTAATTTAGGTGAGAGATTTTAGTTTTTCATATTCGACTAGATAATACTTCCTTCATTTTAATTTAACTGGGAGATTTTAATTTTTCATAAAGCCGTCAACATACCTTTGACACATTTATTCATTCATCACATAACTTTATATTTTTATCAAAATACTATTTTCATTCCTAAAATATTGTCACATTTGCCTAACTGAAAAGTAATATCAAAATTAAATGAAAATAATATTATTATGGTATTGAGGAATATCAAAATTACATGAAAATGATATTCTTGTGGTATTGAGAAATATCAAAATCACATGAAAATGGTGTTCTTGTAGTATTGATAAATACCAAAATCACATAAAAATGGTATTCTTGTAGTATTGAGTAAAAGCAAAATCACATGAAAATAGTATTCTTGTGGTATTGAGCAACATCAAAATCACATGAAAATGATATTCTTGTGGTATTGAGAAATACCAAAATTACATGATAAAAATGGTATTCTTGTGGTATTCGTATTGAGCAATACCAAAAATACATGAAAATTGTATTCTTGTGGTATTGAGAAATACCAAAATCACATGAAAATGGTATTCTTGTGACTTTGAGCAATACCAAAAACACATGAAAATGGTGTTTTGTGAGATTGAGAAATACCAAAATCACGTGAAAATGGTATTCTTGTGGTATTGAGCAATACCAAAATCACATGAAAATGGTATTATTGTGGGATCGAGCAATACCAAAATTACATGAAAATAGTATTTTTGTGGTATTGAGAAATACCAAAATCACATGAAAATGGTATTCTTGTGGTATTGAGTAATACCAAAATCGCATGAAAGTGGTATTCTTGTGGTATTGAGCAATACCAAAATCACATCAAAATGGTATTCTTTTGGTATTGCGTCATGAAAATGGTATTCTTGTGGTATTGAGCAATACCAAAATCACATAAAAATGGTATTCTTGTGGTATTGAGAAATACCGAAATTACATGATGAAAATGGTTCGTATTGAGCAATACCAAAATCACATGAAAATGTTATTGTTGTGGAATTGGGCAATACCAAAATCACATGAAACTGATATTATTGTGGGATTGAGGAATATCAAAATCTCATAAAAATGGTATTGTTGTGGTATTGGGCAATACTAAAATCTCATGAAAGTGGTATTCTTGTAGTATTGAGCAATATCAAAATTTCATGAAAATTATATTTTTGTGGTATTGAGCAATACCAAAATTACATGAAAATGGTATCTTGTGGTATTGAGCAATACCAAAATCTCATTAAAATTGTATTCTTGTGGTATTGAGTAATACCAAAATCACATGAAAATAGTTGTGATATTGAAAATATCAAAATCACATGAAAATAGTATTTTTGTGGTATTGATGAATACCAAAATCTCATGAAAATGGTATTATTGTGGTATTGAGGAATACCAAAATCTCATAAAAATGTTATTCGCGTGGTATTGAAGAATACCAAAATTATATAAAAATAGTATTCTTCTGGTATTGAGGAATACCAAAATCGTATAAAAATGGTGTTCTTGTGGTATTGATAAATTTCAAAGTTACGGTTTATTAAGCTTTTTGTTATATTTTCTTTTATGATATATTTTCTTTTTCTTTTGGTACATTTTAGGTAATACGTACCATTTTCTAAAAAAAAATCATTAATGTCAATTATATAAGTTTATTTTTAGCTTTTAAGTAATTTGTACCAATTTGTTCAACGAATTTTGGTACACATTGCATAGAATAATTTTGGTGCACTTTTTTTTTAATTTTTTCAATTAATAACATGTAACATTTTTCGTTTAAATTTTGTACATATAAAAATTAATGAACTGTATCATTAATGAACTGTGACCGTTATCGTTAAATAAATTAAAGTCAATTAGGATATTCAAATCCCTATGTTATTGGTTGATTCAAGAAAAGTAGCTAGTTCACTTTACTTTTACCATCCAATTAAAACTATGTTTGTAAATCCCCAAAATATTGAATTTTATTTTAGAGCCTTTTATTTTCTTGCTACTTTGAGTGCTCCGTAATTTAGAAGGACTCCATATTTTTATTCTAGCAAAGTAGATATAAAAATTGTAGAAAACAAATTAATATATGCATAATTATTAGATAAGTCATAGCCTTATAAATATCAGTTTCATATTGTATTTAGCTTGCAGAATTTTGTTTATATTAGACCAAATTAGATTATTATAAATCTTATTATACTACTCCCTCAATCTTGAAAAAAATTATTAAATTTTATTTCAAGTTATCAAAATTAACATGTTAAATGGCAATGTAAATTAAAAATACTTGTGTCAATAAACTTTCGATCAAATATCATACGATATATATAAAAATATTTCAATTTATTAATAAATTAAACATCAAAATTCATAACGGCACAATATTATTATTTGGAGTGATGATTAGAGTTCTACATCTCTTGTACCTCTTGTACTTTCTAGATATATGTCATTCTAATTGGATCTATAAATACAAATATCATGATGACACATGAAAAGTCCTATATTGGACAATCATGTGAAACACAAAGAGAAAAGTCCGCTTCTTCAGTAAGATCCCCTATTTAATCTCCACATGCAACACAAAAACTAGTAATACAAACATAAAATATAATAATACTATAGTGTAACTCAACATATATTTAATTATATTCCATCAAGAATCAGCTTCATATAGTTATACACCTCAAAATCTCACTTTGTATATTTTATTGTTTTATGTATGGTGATCTATAGATAATCATAAATGAGGCTAATGAAATGATAATCTTGCTGGATTTTGGAATATACCCATGTTTGTTATTCATCTTCTTGTCTTGTTTACTATTTCACCCGCTGCATTTCTTTGTTATAACTCACATTGAATCCTTGTTAGCTCAATGTTTGATGATTCTTGATTACCATTCATTACTCAGTGTTCTGACATCACATTTCCTTACTCACTTCTTTGGTGCCAGTGTTTTCTTTTGCCTTGTTTGGTCTCTAATCACCTATTCATTTATTCAATCTCTTTAAAAGGGTATTCTTAGTTTTTGGCATTCAGTTTTTTGCTTATTCTCCTGGATTTGATTAGTTGTATAAGTACTAGAAGTGGTTAAGAGGGATGCTTAGACAATGGGACTAATTCCTCCCAAATCATTCATAGGATTGTTATTCATTACATCAGCCTTGTTCATATGTTCTTGGTTTTTCTTGTTGAGGTCGAATGACCGGACTCGTTTCGTTGATCACTATCTATTGCCAAACTCCCACCTTATTGCTGCATCGGATAATCGTCTAGTTGAGGAAAATACAGGGCAGAGTCTTAGGTTTGGTTCTGACAAAAAGGAAATCTTGAAGGTTTTCATGTATGATTTGCCCCCTGAGTTCCATTTACGAACTGGTTGGAAACCTGGGGCAACAATGTATATCTGACTTAAGAAGGTGCGTTCCTCACTAGATCCTGGAGGGGTTGAATTTGCAGCATAGTATTGAGTATTGGTTGACAATGGATCTTCTGAGCTCGCAACATTCGGATAATTTAAGTTGGAGAAGCGCGAAAAGAGTTCTGAATTCGAGTGAGGCAGATGTTATATTCGTGCCATTCTTTTCATCGATAAGTTATAATCGGTTCAAGAATAGGGAGAAGGGGAAGAAAAAGTGTATTGACAGTTTGTTGCAGGACAAATTGGTGTCGCTTTTGACATCTCAGGAGGAATGGAAAAGGTGTGGTGGAAGAGATCATATAGTTCTTGCACATCATCCTAATAGTCTTTTGGATGCAAGGACAAAGCTATTCAATGCTATGTATATTCTTTCAGATTTTGGAAGGTATCCTCCTACATTAGCAAATGTTGAGAAGGATGTAATTGCCCCTTATAAGCATGTTGTTCCCACTTTTGTCAACGACTCGAGTACGTTTGATAGCCGCCCAACTCTACTCTACTTCCAGGGTGCTATATACAGAAAAGATGTAAGAAACTCTGACTTATTACTGCAATTTATATGGTTGTATTCATTCTATTTGAACAATCACTTAATATATCCATTAGCACAAGAATAGTCTTGGAAAATGAAAGTATAAATGTATTAAGATTTAGTGCAGTAAGATAACTGATTATATGTTTACCTCTGTTTTTCCATGTCTACTGATTACATGGAGAATGGAACATTGAATCAACAAATGATTGAAGTTTATTTCAACGTTCGAGCCCTCTGCTATTAGGATTGATGATAATTTCCAGCAATTTGTATATATCATGGAGTTTTAGTCTTAAAGAATTGTAATCCTTGTCTGCAGGGGGGAGCAATCAGGCAAGAGCTATATATGATGATCAAAGATGAAAAAGATGTGCATTTCCAGTTTGGAACTATCATGAAAGGTGGGATTCGACAAGCTACTGAGGGTATGCGATCCTCCAAATTCTGCCTCTGCATAGCCGGTGACACTCCATCATCCAATCGTCTCTTTGATTCCATTGCAAGCCACTGTGTACCTGTGATCATCAGCGACGACCTAGAGCTCCCTTACGAAGATGTACTTGACTACTCTGAGTTCTGCATATTCATACGCGGCTCAGATGCATTGAAGAAGAATTTCCTCATGAACTTCATGAGGAGCATCAAGAAAGAGGAGTGGACTAAAATGTGGTCCAGGCTTCAAGAGGTTGAGAAATTTTTCGAGTACCAGTACCCGTCGAAGGAGGGTGATGCTGTCCAGATGATATGGCAGGCTATTGCCCGGAAGGCCCCTCCTCTTCGGCTTAAAGTTAACAGAGAAAAGCGATACTCTAGAAGCGAGCCTCTTAACCAAAGTAGCTTTCAAACTCTCCCTTTGCCAAGAACTTTTTGGTGAACAAATTGGTTTTTGGTCCTTACTAAACCAGTTTCCTTTTGTTATTGAATACCTGTAAGTAAAGAAGAGAGACATTTACAATTTTGAAGCAGGAGAAAGGGTTTGGCTTGTAAGGCAATTTGCTATTGTTGAAAATAGAATGGTGTTATATGATAAAATTTCAGCAATTTTAATCATGCATTAGTTTGTTGGTGCTACTGATGCACATTTGCAGCCTAATTCTGTTGATCTTTTTGAAAAATAAACCCCCGGCACCACCCAGCCTCGACCTCCATGGTCAGACCAAGCAAAATGATTTAGTATAAACTATTTGCATCTTGAACAGCTATTATGGATCTCTCTAATGTGAATTAATATTACATTGCTATTCATGAGAAGATTAAAGACAAACACATATTTTTAAGGGAGGGAGGGGGGGACATGATTTTCCATTTCACAGTCTCAATGATGAACCCAAGAATGCAAAACCTGACAGTGTTCATACATTAAGAAATGGTCAAATACAGGAACAGGAAAGTAGGAAGTCATAATAGCTAAAATGAGGAACATAAACTAATGATTCTATATAACAAAACATTATTAAGTAAAGCAAACATAATTGGGGATCAGATTGGCTAAACTTATAAGAGTAAAGAGACATTTACATCTCCAAACAGTCGATGAGTAACAGTGTTCTTCAGAGCCAAAAGTTACACACAGATGAATTGATGCTCTTAGATACGAATCAGCGGCCAAACTTGTAGAGGTACCAAAAGGATGCAATATTGCTAAAAAAAGAGGCATTCATATATGCAGCCTCAACAACTCATAGCATAGGTGAATATTGTAAACTATTTGTTCTGAACTTTTTTTGGTCCAAGCGGTCTGGAACTCTGGTTACTGAAGATCTCACTTGGATTCCCAATCCTTCAACTTCTTGCTTCCTTTAGGCTTTGCTATTGGAGCATTCATCCCAGCCATTTTGGCATTATACTTTGCTCGAAGAGGATCATTATAAGTCCACCTACATTTAAAAAAGAAGTCAACCGTTAACATTGGCACATTTTTTTAGAAAGAAACATATTACAGAGAACCAATAGCTAAAATAAGATGCTACGATGCAGATCACCTAGCATACATCAAATGTTATGAACCACATTAATGGTATCCCTAAGCTAATAATGGGGGGATTGGGGAGAGGAATTGACCCATATAGAATATGAGTATTAGAATAGATAAAATATCTCCAGTGAATGCCATGCATAGGTAAAAGAGATACTAGAAAAGTAGAGACAGGTTAAACAGAAAACCTGAAGAAATTCCTGTCATTTAACTATTTTCCTTTTGTTGGAGGACGAAAAATAAAAGAATGGAGGCGGTTGATAGTACCCCATGCACAATCACTCCATATATGATTACGAACCCAAACAATATCACACAAATGAGCACGTGCATAGAGTATTAATGACACTTTTCACTCAATTTGCACAGTTTAAAAGTTCAGTAGCAAGAGAGGTCAGAACTCCTGAACAGGATTTAAAGAAACATACTCCGTAATAGTTATTCCATCTAAAAGTAGCTAAACCAGAAAGAGTGCAGAAAGATAAGTAGAGATAACAAAGTAAATATACTTACGGGTTATTCCAGTCAGTTGTATCTTCATTGACAAGGTGAGTCCATTTTGTCCTTCCGCTACGGCCAAAATGCTTGACTTGCATGACTTTGGGTAATATCGACTTATCCAACTTATCGTCACCAGTAGGAGCAGAGAAATCACGGGTGTATATGCCATCTCCACCGGCAGTTCCTGCATGGTCATCAGGATCATCTTGGAAGAAAGCACCCTTGTGGTAGTATTTCTGCATGAATCTCCATTTCTGCTTGGATGATTGAGTAGGCTTCGGGTTTCTTCTCTCCCACTCTCTCCTCTCTTCCTCAGTCATGTTTCTGACCCTCTCTATCTCTTCCTTCTCCTTCAAAGCTGCATCTCTATCCTCTCTATCCCTCTTGATCCTTGCTATTTCTCTAACTTTCCAAGTTTCATACTCTTCAGCCTCATTGATTTCATCATCCGTGTCTACGTCAGCAACATTAGCTTCCAATTGACTGTTCTTTTCAATTTCTTTATCCTCTCTGATCTTCTCAACCACTATCTGCTTCGTTTCGACTTTCCTTTCTTCCATCTTCCTTCTCACTAGCTCCTCAACTGCACGTTCTTCAGCCTCAAGCCTTTCACGCTCAGCAACAGTATCTCTCTCCGACTTTGGAACAAACACAGGCTTAATCATAGTTATACCTCTACTCTCATCTTCAGAATCAGTTTCATATTCAGACGACTCCTCTTCCTCTTCCTCAATCTCCTCCTCCTCCTCCTCTTCCACTGGAAGAAGGGCAGCTGACCTAGTCATCCTAATATCACCTTCCTCATCCACTTCCTCCGCCCATTCCGGAGCTTTTCCAGGCCAATAACGTTTCACTTTCGTCTGACCAATCTTACCCCTAAGCTTCTCCCTTATAGCTATAATAGTATCACTAACCCCCGCAGTGACCGACATTTTCTCTACCCTTTTGTATATATAACAGTCTCGAACTACTTCAATAACCCAATATATCCTAACCCTAAACCTGTTCAAAAATACATCAAAATCAGGAAACCCCTAACATTACTCCTATAAAAATCACAACTTTCATACTAAAAACACGATTTTCGGCATTAACGAAATTCATACAAATCGTGGCAGAAATTTTCTCTAACGTTTTGTATATATAAGAGTCTTGAACTACTGAAATAACCCAATATATCCTAACCCTCAACCTATTTAAAAATACATCCAAATTAAATAAAAAAAACTAAAATTAATCCTATAAAAATCACAACTTTCACACTAAAAACCTCAATTCATAGCATTAACAAAGATGAAACAAATCTGTTAATCAACAATTTAAGCCATAACTAGAGATGATAATTTCAGTCGATTTTTCAAATTAAAATTCAAATCTTTTTATATATGTTGCATAATATTTTTTATGTTTTTCAATTAGAGATGATAATTTTGATTTGAATCAAAACATACTTTACTATTAACATAATAATTTCGAATCAAATCAAAGATACGAGCCAATTAAATATATATTTTTTGTTAAATTTAACAATTGAAAATTAAATTGGACAATATTATTGGGATTACTTAAGTCAAATTGAAATAAACAAAATTATAATAGAAAATAAGCTAATTATAAATTACCTGGAATGATTTAATAGTGTAATCGATTTAAAAAATATGAGAGAATTGATTTGATTAGGGTTCTAATATCCCTAAATAAATTGAAATGAAATTCATTTTTTTAATATATCTACTTTTACTATTGAGTTGGGCATGGGCTTTTGCCCATTAATTATTATCACTTGCATGGGTTGGGTGAGATTAGTGTTGTTATTGGATCGGAAGATTCGAAAAAATAGGTCCCGATATATATTTAAAATTGAATTATATGTCTAAAATATTTAATTTACACAAATTTTAAATATCTAATATTTATTTTCTGATTAATACTGTATATTGCAATGGCCATGTTTCTTTTGATTATGAACAATGTAATAGTCGTCATTCGTGAAGTCTCCGAACACTTATTTTCTGATTAATATATTGCATTACTTGTTAAACAAAATCATATGATAAAGATATATTTTCATAAAATTCAAAATGTGTCACAAGACTCATGTAGTGAACATAATAGTCGAGAAAGCCGGTCGATACTCTAATGAGACCGTCTACTCGATAAAACTCGTAATACGGGTTAAGTTTGAAATTGGATTCTAAAATAAAGCCGAATTCTAGAACAAACTAGATCGAATTGAGTATTGCGAAACTCGGACCGACCCATTTTGTGAAATAGGTTAGCTTGAGCATATAGTTTTAGAAATCTTTTAACTAAAATCTTCAAGCCTCCATAAGGTGAAGAAACTTCACCAGAAAAACTGCTAATTTCAGTTCATTTTTCGAAATTTCCAACTTATTTATTTCAATCATGTAATGAACCATGTTATTAATTTCATAATTATGCATCAATTATGTTTTTTATTAATATTTTTATGTATTTTTTGTTATGAAAGCTACTATTTGATGTTATAGAAGAGAACTGAACAAGAATTAAGTGGAAATTTAAATATTTTATGGCTAAGAAAATGGAGATGATCGGAAATAGAAAATAAATAAATATTGTGATTTATTAGTGTAAAATAAGTATAAAAATTAATACTTTTTGGAGTGTTATTGTAATAAGCTAGTAGATATAGTAATTGGGTACTTGATAATTAGTTTGATATGTTGAAAAGGTGGAGCTTTTTCGGGTTTGGTAGAGTATTGTTGATTGTAGAGCTGAATGAAAATGTCGTATTCATATAACCGACTCTTGTTTAGTGTGGTTAAGCTTAGTTTGTTTTGGTTTTTATCGATAATCTAGTTTAATAGGCTATGTGAATTCCTGATTGTGGTTTTGATTCAATTGGGAAGCTTTTATTATAGGGTTGAATTCAAGTTAATGTTGTATTCATGTAGTCGACCCTATTTAGCGTGTTAAGGTCATAAGGACTAAAGGTGTAGTTTGGTTTGGTTTGGTTTTAGCAACGAATCAAGTTCAATAACTTATGTAAATGCCTGATTGTATTTCTGATTCAATTTGGAAGTTTTTTATTATAAGGTTGAATTCAAGTTAATGTCGTATCCATATAGCCGACCCTGTTCAGTGGGATAAGGTTTAATTTGGTTTTAGCGTGGGATCCAGTTTAATAGCTCATGTGGATGCCTGATTGTATTTCTGATTCAATTGGGAAATTTTGATTGTTGGTTGAATTCAATTTATTATTTTTCTTGGATTAAAAGATATATGCGAAGAGTGACAAATTAATTTCAATTTGAAAATTGCAGTGATTGGTAGTGTAGGTTGAGTTATATCATATGGCGAGCAACAGTGGCAACAGTCAAGGTGCACGGCCCTATCGCCCATACCGGCTTAAGAAAGTTCTGAAGTCCCACACAAATGCTGTCTCGGCTGTAAAATTTTCGAATAACGGAGAGTTTTTTGCTTCTGCTTCTTTAGATAAAACTCTTATCGTTTGGTCAGTACAGTCTTTTTCCGAAATTTCTCGCTTAGTGGGGCACTCTGAAGGCATTTCTGACCTTGCTTGGTCATCGGACTCACAATACATATGTTCTGCTTCTGACGACTGCACTATCCGCATCTGGGTTGCTCTTAAAGGAGAGTGTGTGAAGACCCTCCGAGGCCATACCAATTTTGTATTTTGCATAGATTTCAACCTTTCGTCAAAGTTGATTGTTTCAGGTTCATTTGACGAAACAGTTCGTGTTTGGGATGTCAAAACTGGAAAATCCACACATGTTATCAGGGCCCACACTATGCCTGTGACATCTGTGAATTTCACAAGGGATGGTTCTTTGATTGTTTCTGGAAGTCGTGATGGCTCCTGCAAGATTTGGGACACTGTCAATGGAACTCTTCTCAAGACACTTGGTGATGGTCCGGTTGTTTCTTTCACTAGGTTCTCCCCAAATGGGAAGTTTGTACTTATTGCTACGCTTGATGACACTCTTGTAAGTGTTTACTCTCTTTAAGTTATAGCTTATTGGTTATTTCTTATAAGTTGTCAGATTTGAGTTCAGTTGAAAAGGTTTCCGGGATTGAATTGTGTTTAACTCTTTAGATTTATATTCATTTGCAATTATTCCAATGAACTGATATGTTTAGATTTTTTTCTATAGATGATTTTAGACTATAATATAAGTTGATATGGCACCCAAATTTGTCCTTTAAAATGTGCCGATGAGGCCCCTTGAGTCTGGCAAACTGGACATCCTGTGATATTTGGTTGAATTGTATAGACTTGTCCTGTATGGTTGGTTGTTTCTGCTTCTTTTCCATCCATTGTTCTCGTGACTCGTTTTAATAAGGTCTGTTGTTGCTTTATTCTGTAGATGATGATGTTATACTATAGTTTAAGTTTACTAATATAACTTGGTCCCTTAGACACGAGGGCTGGTAAATGTAGCAAAATGGACATCATGTTTGGTGGAAATGTATAGTCTTGTCATGCATGATTAGGCGTTTTACCTTCTTTTTCCTCCACGGTTGTAAGGTTAGTTTAGTTGTTGGTTTCATGGTGCCTAATGGGATTTGGTTTACGTTACTTTGTTGATTGCAGAAACTATGGAATTATACAGCTGGAAAGGTTGTAAAGGTATATAGTGGTCATGTGAACAGAGTATATTGCACAACAGCTATGTTTTCTGTAACGCACGAGAAGTACATCGTTGGTGGGTCAGAGGATCATTGTGTCTACATATGGGATTTGCAAGGGAAGAATCTCCTCCAGAAGCTTGAAGGCCACAAAGATACTGTGATCTCAGTTTCTTGCCATCCCAAAGTGAACATGATCGTCTCTGCAGGACTACAGAATGATATGACAGTGCGAGTCTGGGTTCAAGATTGATGAGATCGAAGAATGCCAATGATGATTCAGTAAGTTCTGCTGCATTAATGTAACCTTATTGTTTGTGATTTCAAAAGATGCTCTACAATACTTATGGCTTAATGCTATGTAATCAACCAATTACAACAGTGTGGGTTCTTCGAGTAAGTTGTATCTTTAATGACAAGGTGGGAGTCCTTTGTCCTCCCTTTTGACTATCCAGATGCTTGATTTTCACGATTTTGGGTAATATCGAGTTATCTAACTTATCCCACCGGTTGGAGCAGAGACTTCGAGATTGGAAACTCCATCTCCACCGGTAGTTCCAGTCGAGTCATTGGAGTCCTTGTGAAAGAAAGCACCTTATTCATAGATATGCCTCCACTCCCCTCTTCAGAGCCAGTTTCATACTTAGATGACTGTAATTTTCGTCTTCCTTAAGAAGTATATTTTCCTCTTGTTGCCTCTGAAGCACAATTTTCTAAACTCGCTTCCTCCTCTCCTCCAAAACATCGTCGTCCTCCTCAAAATCAGACCCTTCTCGTCTCTTGTTGTACTATTCTGTACAAGAAAACTACCTTCTTGTCTAGTAGATGTCTTGTCTTTTAAGAATTTTTATAGTAAAATGAAAATTGTCGTTTTATAAATTTGTTTATCATGCATGAACATAAGAATGCATAAGATTTATGATTTTCGGCATACTATTCAAGGCGATGATAAATATACATTTTCATATATGTATAATTTAGGCTGATAACAGACTTTTTGAGTAACATCAAATTTGAAAATAGTGTGCAAAGCTACATTTGAAGATGTTATCAAGCTGGGGTGGCTGGTGTAGTTCTAACAGTCTTATCTTCATGATTGCTTGCTGGGATCTTATTCAATACCGAGCTTTCTGCTGATGGTGGAACAGGATCATGACCGGGGTTTGATCGGGGAGGCGAATAATCATTTATCTCTATATCCATCGCACTCTGAAATCGAAAATATTTAAATAAATTATAAGAAGAATAAGTGAATAATATTGAGGCGCGATCTATTGTTATGGGACGACGTTTTTAACCAAGTAAAAAACCCTCGTCCGCGACACCTTTTCTAAATTGATACAACTTGAAAAATTGCAGAAAATGAAAATTGAGAGGACCTTAAGTTTACAACTGAGTATAATATTTCATATGATTAACAGTACCTGATTGAGCAACTCTTGGTTAATTTTTTCATTTGAGTTGAAGCCTCCTAAAAACAACACAAAAATTTAGGAAATTGTCTCAGTATTGTATGAACAAAGTCTACATTGGTACTCAAAGACTTGCATGAGTAAGTTATGCAACAATTGGTACTTACCCGAAGTTGAAGACACAATAGTTGAAAGAGTACAAAAGTAAAGAATAAAAGTGATCACAAAGAGCTTCAGTAGTGCCATTCCGGAGGACATCTTTTGAGAAATTTGAAGAATATAGTTTTGGAAGGATATATTAAGGCAAATAGATTAATAGATGTTCAATGCCCAAGTCTGACAGATGTTCATTGCACAAAGCATATTGCATTTATTATTTATGGCATACTGTTGGTAAGTAATTGTTGCAAATATAAATGAAATAGTTGTATGATCAATACAGTTAATTCTATATTGAGCTCTAGAAACATTGAATGTTTTAAGTGGTGGGTTGGCTTTTATAGCACTTTTGTAACGGGGTATTGAAGTTCCTATTCGTAGAATACGTATTGAGTAGATATCGAGCCGACGTGCAAATCACACTAATTAAGTAAATTATACTATTATGAGTATAAATTATAGCCTTTCTATTTATATTAGGAGTATAAATTATTTTGACTGTTTGAAATTAAACTTTGATCATTAATATAATTTTTTTTATATTAAAAAAATGAACAATAATCAACAATGAAGAGGCAAATGAAAGGGATTCTACCAAACAAAATTTGAATCAAAACAAAAGGCACAACATTATTCAACATAACTAAATCAAATGTGATGTAAAGGAAGACGATTTCCATCACGCAACTAAAGCAACAAGAAAGGGAAAAATAAATGAGTAGTACGTAACGAATCCAAAACAAAGACAATTTCTGCAACAGATCCAGACTTTAATTAATTATTTAATAAAAAATTTTATTAATATAATATTTCTTCCATTTTTTAGTTGTTCTTTCAAAGACTTAAACATCAAAAATAAAAGATAATAAAGTCAAGATCGAAAATTTAGAAACTAATAATCAATTCATCGTTGGTTCTATATTTCATGAAAAAGAATAAAAAGACATTAAAAATATAAAAGTTATTTATTATGCTAAAACGACAATTATAAAAAAAACAATTTTTTTCCAGCTAAAACGACAACTATAAAAACCGGAGGGAGTAATAGGTTTTGATATTTTTAAGGAGAGAGTAAAATATTAATCGATGAAAATAAGAATATTTGGATAGTAAGGAAACAAAATATATATGGAGTAAATTTTTTAATTATATTATAAATTGATAAAATAAATGATCAATTATAATCTACTGTCACATATGTACCTCACGTGCGGGTAATGTCATAGTCGGTGATTATTGAACTTCACAATTGTCATGTACTAATTTTTTAATTATGAAAGTGGGTAGGATGAAACTTTTGAATCTACTACTGTGTTTTTTGTTTTGCATGATTTGTAGAAGAATTTTAAATTGGTATTCTAATATTAAATATATCTATATTTTGGCTAGATAATTGGGTATAATGACACACCACTTGACACATAAATTGTAGTATGAAAACCAAAATGGCGCAATCTAGCTAGTTTTATTACACATTTTGTAAATATTAAATATGATTATATCTTATTACGTTTAAAAGAATTCGTCAAATTGATTTGATAGTAACTTTATTGAGAAAGTCGATGGTATTATAGAGAATGACTCATCTTATTTATCAAAATTTATAATTCTTTATAAAATTTCACTTTTTAATTTCGCTAAATTCTTATTACCGACATTCTTGTTAGTACATAGATAACAAATTTCCTAATATATTTAGATTATGTATTTTCTACTAACTCTTTTATACTTCCACTTTCTCAAGTATAAAGCTCAAGAAGATTCTGCACTTAAGATTAGTAACCAAAGTTGACACCCAACAAAAATTACATAATAATTTAATTGTAGACACTAATTAAAGACAGGTGGGATGGCAGGGTATCCAATAACGAACCATGTTATGTTCTCTCAACTCTGCATTATTGTCTTTAATTTTATTTCTCGTTCTAAACAAAACATAGGAGTACCATTTTTATTTTTTCTAGTTTTAAAAGCAAAGAGACAAACAGATTATTATGATTAAAGTTAAGGAGAAGGAACAATTTGGGACACAAAGTCCAACAGTGTAATAATGGATGGGGACTCACCACCCACACGAGCGGTTCTTGATTTCCAAACTCAATCACGCATACTCATGCTCTCTTCATATTCAAGATTCCTTAAATAAATGCATAATAATTAATCACTCCCTCCTCTTTTTTGGGCTTATCGCTTGTATTATCTTGTATATACAATTCAGCGAAAATAAAAAGAAGTAAAAAAGACACTAAAACGTAATAACAATCAATCAAATAACGCCATTGGTCGATTATTGTTAATTTAAAAAAGAAAAAGTAGTCAAGATATTAAAACGTAAAATACTATTTATTATTCTAAAATGACAACGTATTTTCAAACAAATTTTATCAAAACGACAACTAAAAAATGATTATAGTTGTTTTATATACTCTATTCTTATTTTTTATAGTCATTCTCATTTGTTTTTATATGTCATCCTATGTTTTCATGAAGACACATTTATATTTATTTCCCCATTTATATAGTTGGATATTAAATATTCAGAGTAATGCTTTCTTCTTTACTTTGAATATTATTTGAAAATTTAATATATTTTCTAGATTTTATTTTTCTATAAATAAGGATATGTAAATAAAATAAAATATTTCTTAGTTATTTTGTTCAACCATAAAACAAGTAAAAAACGGAAAAAATATCAATATTTATTGAAAAGTGTATCCTAATCTATATGAACACTGTGAGTCACCAATCGATGGACGAATAAACCTAGTGACTTCAATTCATAATAATAATAATATACTTCAATCCATCTTGATGAACTAGTAATACACCGCTAAGATACATCATCCAAACAAGTAATCATACCTCAAAGCCTGAATAGTACAACCAAAATATTCCAAACAAAACAATGAATCTCATAAGTCTCTAAGACAATATTTATATCAACCTCAAAACGTATATATACATAATGTGATCAAAATACAATACCCAAATAAAATGCTACAAACTACGAGGATCAAGCAAGACTCCATGATATTCCTACCCACCGAACGGTACCTAAGATGACAATCGCCCTCCGCCAAACAAAGCGACACACCTAACGTCTCCTTAATCTACAAAAATTCTGGGGTCCCAAATAAGGGGTGAGCTGAAAGCTCCATGAATATTTATATAACAAAACATAACTAATCACACATATATGCACACACGTAAAATTACATACCTCAACAACGAATAATCTATCTCTCAAATAATCAACAATAATACCCACAACATAATCATATCAAATAATTCAATGAATAAACTATCATACACAATTAATAACATCCAAAGATATCACACAAAGAATAATAACTCTATTTCGGCCCCTCATTAGAGTCTACACCACCCTAATGGTGAAAAAACAACGCCATTCGCTATGCCACCGCAAACGTAAGCACCAACAAAATACAACTCTCCCGCTACCTTTTCACCAAGTAGACGGGCACCACAACCTGCATGAGGGATCAAATAACCGTAATAGAGTCCAACAACAAATCACATCAATAATCCTCATATCATCATATCTCACAACTCAAATATCATAACTCCATCAGTATAACCATATTCAACATCGCAAGTCTCAAATATCACATATCACATATATAACCTATGTAGTAAAACTATACAAACTCTGTATACACAATATAGGAAAGTTATGTCACGTGATATAAATACTACCTCACGCCAAGCCAAAAGTCCACAACTTTCCTACTCCTGAGCACTACCGATATCTATACTCCTAAAGAACATAATAATAACAATTACTTTTATTTTGTAACTTTAATCAACAACCTCAACTAGATTGTGAACAACTCAACTTATGAAATTTTATCCCATTTTATAATATATTACTATACCCATTTTAACTTTTGTTTATATCCAAACTCAAACTATATTAATTATATCAAAAATCTAAATTGAATACTACTATCCAAAATCGACACATAATTAAACTAAAACTAACCCATGATTACTGTCGAGCTTACAAATAATTTAGTTTATGTATATTATAAACAATCAATTTTACTACTTTACTCAACAAGGATTTAATTAGATAACTTTGTTGCTCCATAATCAACATACTTATGTTTGAACCATCTTAAAATACAAAGAAAATGAACTCTAATATTATTATGGATTTAGGTTAGTTAATTAAAGTAACTCAAGTGAGTTATAACTAGTTATATAACCAATAAAACGAAATAGTTATACCTTTTTCCTCTTTCAAACTTTGGGAACTTTAAGTATTTATTTAAGAAGAGAATAAGCACCAAACTAAAAGAAAAATTTAGGAAAAGTGGAGGGGATATCTCGAACAAAGTATTTAGAGAAGGAGATGAAGAAAATATTTTGTGATAAGGATGGAGGTTTTATTATTAATTAAGATTACTTAGCCTTGAAGTAACCAAGCAAGCATGAGGTGTTCCGAAAGCAAGCATGAGGTGTGATTTCTTTGCTTAATTTTGAGGAAAAGGATGAGTAGTACTTAATTATACACTTGTGTAGTTCGAGTTTGTTTTAAGGAAAACAATATTTAATTATTACTTGAATCAAAATTTCGGGTTATTTCAGTATCATCAAAACATAACATTTCCGGTTTATTTTAATATTTCCAATTTATTTTATCATTGATTAATACATAATATTGATTGATCGGTATGTGCTAATTAAGCTTATAAAATTTATAAATGTTGATCATAAATGAATAATGTTTGACGAACCAATTACAAATTACAAGTATGTCAATAATTTAATGTTCAAATTTTGAACATTGAAATAAAGGAATCAGAATCCTATGTGATTCCAATTCCTATGACGAGGTTCTTTATATATTAATGTCTCAAAATAATACTTTTTCCGTTCATTTTTATTTGTTTTTTTATGCCACAAATTTTTTGTTTCGAATTATTTATAGTTTTAACCTAGAAAATTTATAATTTCATATTTTCAATAAAAATTTTGTTTAATTTTCCTTCATTAAATACAACTGAACCAACGCATATAATTTCAATTAATCGTCATTTTATATTTTTAATTTATTTTTATTTTTTAATTTAGTTTAAACGACTATAAATACAACTCAAAAGAAAACTTGAGGTATACAATTGATAAAGTTGCTATCAAACTAAATAAATCCATTCTCACGTGCGGCTTCACATTTTTCATCCACCACTTTTATCACTATTTTTTGTTTGTATATATCAACAACCTTACCTCTATATTTCACATCTCATTCTCTCATTTTTGCACCCTAAGTAGGTCAAGTAGAACCCCATCAAATCCCATCCTATTATCGTCCCATAATTCTTGTCATATTCCATGTTTCATTTTTGCCTAATCTTGGACCAAGATATTGAAAGATATACATTATTGCATATGCTTTTTAATAAATTTCCAAGACCATTTTTCTCTTTCTAGGACTTCATTGGAATCCCCCAAAAAATATTTGATTTACATTATAAGTATTAAGTGAGCAAAAAATGAATGTGCATCAACATTACTTAGGAGGAGGTGAAATGAGGATGTTTCATGATTTGAAAGAAGTTGATAAGCAAGAGGAGATGACTTGGATATTGGAACAAAATGATGATGAGGGTAAGAAGAAGAAAAGGGTGTGTAGTAGAGGGCATTGGAGAGGTCATGAAGATGCTAAGCTCAAAGAGCTTGTTGCTCGGTATGGACCTCAAAACTGGAATCTTATTGCTCAAAAGCTTCGAGGAAGATCAGGTAATTAACTAATGCATTACTAAGAATATATACTTTTTTTTCTTGATCTTTATTACTATTACCATGGATGTTTTTTTTCTTCATAAAATCAAAGTAATAAACACTAGATCCTGATATATAAATTGATGTTCTTTCTAATTTTTTATGGTATAGTAGCAATTAGTAGTTTAGTTTGTTATTGTATGTTACATTTATTGTCCTGATGACTTGTACTATTTGGTATGATGAAAATGATACTTCCTCCGGTGGCACATGTCCTAGTTTGAAAAAATTAAAAAAAAAATGAATATGTTTATTATTAGTATAGAAAATTATTCTTTTATATTTTTAATATTTTTGATTATTTTTTTTTATTCTTTTCCGCTTTTTTTGTTGTAGTTTTAGCCATTTACCCATGATTTAGGAAAAAAAAAAAAGTAGTCAAAAGTTAGACAAAATATGTAACGACATTCAATCGTTAATACGACGTCATTATTTATTTCAAGTGAAAAAAGAAGTCAAAAAAGTATTATTAAAAATGTAAAAAATGCTATTTATTATGCTAAAACGACAACTATAAAAATGGAGGGAGTATTAAATTATCAACCAACCAATGATAGAAGCAATTAATTATTTTACATTTTCAATGCACTTTTAATAACTTTTCATTCTTCTTAATTTATGTGTATTACTTTAAAATGACAAGTAAATGCAATTGAAAGGAGTATTACTCTTCAAAACAATGAATTTATTAGATTGTTTTACAATAAATTCCTACTTTGGACCCCAACACACATAATTATCTCATTCTTTACCACACCCAAACACGATATATAAATATTACCATCATACCATGATTTATTAATTTTTAAAATTTTGTATCAATTATATTAATTTTACTTTTTCGTTCTTAGTACTTTTTGACCCGTGCATCAAGGAGCCCATTGGTCGTTTCTTCCTTCTTTTTGGTAATCTCATGTTGTTGAGAATAAATGAATGCTTAAACTGTGGCTTTAATCCAAAAGCAACTAGGTGATGAAACAACGTACGTAACAAAAATATATTTTATGTGTCACTTGACATGATATATATCTTGAATAATAAATGACCCTATATATCATGCATTGTATCAAGCAATAAACAATATTTCTGCCTACTTCGCCATACATTTAGGTACTTTATCAGTCTCTAAATAGTTGATGATTGAATTATCATATTTATTTGTATACTACTATAACAAAAAAAATATTTGTGCCAAAGTTCAAACTCGAAAATTTCACTTTCAAATCAATATTGCAGGAAAGAGCTGTAGACTTAGATGGTTCAATCAACTTGATCCAGAGATAAACAAGATGCCCTTTAGTGAAGAGGAGGAGGAAAGGCTTTTAGATGCTCATGCAAAGTATGGAAACAAATGGGCAAACATTGCAAGGCTATTTAATGGAAGAACTGATAATGCAGTGAAGAACCATTGGCATGTGATCATGGCTAGGAAACACAGGAAGGAGAATATTATTGTTTCCAAAAGGACAAAAATTGCATGTTCTAATGATGAAAATAATACTCATAGTGGGAAATTTTCATATTTTCAGAAGAATAATGCATCTTGTAGTGGACAAGATCTTTGTTCTGGTACAAGCAACATCATCTATGGATCAGTGTTCAAAGAACAACTTCCACCATTTCTCATCAACTTGTTGTTACTAATAAATGGTACACCATTCAATCTTAATTACTGTATTTGTTACTCACTTCATATGTTTCAATTTGAATAATGATCTAATTTATATTTATGATATTATGTTAACCACGCGTTTAACAAATATTATGTTTCATTGTAGCATTATTTCAAGTCTATTTTAATATGAATCATATAATTTTCTAATGAAGAATAATAATTTATATATATATATTTAATCGTATGAACTTTTAATAATATAATGTTTCGTCGTAGTATTTCAAATTAAATTAAGTACTCTATTGATATTTTAAATTTTGGAGACAACACATCAATTTCAGTTTTTCTTGTAGCATCATAATAAATCAAGGGAAGTAACCTTTTACATTTACTTATTGAATGATATTCTTGTTTGTGTGTCAGGTGGATCAACAATGCCTGGAGCAGGAATGGGGAGATTCATCAGTCATGATATGGCTTTTGGTGATAAATTGAATGGCATTGAAGCTATGGAAAAGTGTAAAAAGACAATGGTTTTGCAACATGATCATCCAGTTCAATCAGATAAAAACTCAGAAGTTGCAGCATCTGAGTCTGTAGCCACCAACAACATTGAGAAAAACAGTGACAAGAACAACACTGTGGGTTTCATTGATTTCCTTGGAGTTGGGGACACTTATTGATGGTGGCATGTGCATGCATGCATGGCTTCTTGGGAAACTCACTCCAGCTACTTTGCTTCAATAGGTCTTTCAAGAACTACTAGTGGTGCTATAAGCACACTCCAAACATTATTAAAAGTATCTATGAAATTATTATTTTAGCCTGAATAGGACTATAACCACACCCAAAAATCACACCCAAACAGTATTAAAAAAGATTGAAAGGACCATCATTCATCATTGTGTCTTATTTTTCTTGTTTAAATATATACGGAAATTCTTTCATGGTAAATTAAACTTGATTTTGATCTTATATTATATTTTGTATAACATTAAATATCACATCGTAAAATAATTATTCGTATGTGATTGTTTTGGCAAGATCGAGATTTAGTTCACGAGAGTTTTTACGAGTGCAATCGAAATTGTACTAATGAAAAATTTTGAGGCTATAATTGTATCAATGCATACTCGGCGGACTAAGCCCGCCCAAAAGCTTATCTAATGACTGCGACAATTTATTACTTGGTAAATTCAAACAATCGACCCGATATCCGCTCTCATAAACGGAACAAGTTTATTGATAAACTATCAAATAAATATAGTATTAGTTTTCTAAAATATATATTTTAAAAAAACACTGTCGGATATTCAGTCGAGCGGGATTCTAGTATATTCGATCTGATATCGAGTATTAATTGATATTCCAGTCCGACTTATTAAGTTTTCGGACGAATTATCGAGTCGGATTCTATCTGAGTTGGCTGACATCACTATAATCTACGGCCATTAGTAATAAATACGAAATTAATAGCTGCGAATCTGTCGCCCCATCAAACTCTAATCAGTATCACTTCATTTTGAAGAATCTATGCATCCAACAAATCCAAATAAATTCTTTGAAATAACAACCCTCTTTGATTTTCAAATAAAATTTTCCACCAAATAATGAACACATCCATAATAATCTACATATTAATTGCAATATTCCTCCTCCTCTTAATATCCCAAAACAACCCAACAAACACCAAGCCCCACCGCCACCGCCGCCTCAAACTCCGGTCAAATTTCACCTTCTCACCACCCTCACATCAAAAAACCACCACCGGAAACGACAACCCATTTCAACTTAATTAGTATTGAGATCGAGAGGAGAAGGGAGGATAAGCATTGGGAACAGGTATTAACGATCCTATATTTTATTCTGCTCCGTTTTACTAGTAAAATTAATAATTAATTTTTATTAAATTATTTTTCCATTTTATACTCCAAATTAAATTCATCTAATATAAAATTCACATATCTCTATGAAATTAAATAATAATATTAATAATAATAATTTTACTCAAAGCATATGGTTATTTGACTAATACCTATAATAATAATAATAGTTCTGGTATGAATAAATAATAATAATAATAATTCGCAAAAAAACATATCATTATTTACCCAAACACTTATTATATATAATAATAATAAATTAATAATAACAATCGTTTATATAAAACATATTATTATTTAACCACCGCTATTAAAGATTGAAAATTACATACGGTAGAAACGATATTGATGAAAGTAGTAATAAATAATAATATATAATATACTTTTATGATATCTAATCAATCATGAAAGTTATACAAGCAAAATCAACAGTAAATAATCAGAAGTATTTAATGTATACATTTGAATAATTAGCATGCAATCGGAGATGGAGAAATGTTTAATTTAAATATACATATATTGCCAAATATACGCCGACGTGATCATCTCAAATCCTCCAGACAAGGCTGATGATTCCTCCACTTGATAATCTTTACGTTTGATAATCTTACGTATGTGCAATTGTAAAGTAATGAATACTAATACTATCTCCATTTTTTTTATTTGACGCTTTTATATGTCGAGGTAAAAATTAATTATTTTAATAAATATAAAATTATATCATTAGATTCGCTTTTTGAAAATAATTTCATAATATTATTTTTATTATAATTTTTGAACCGTAATAGTCAAAATTTCACTGAGTATACTTAAAATCTTAAAATAAATAAAAAAAACGGAAGGAGTAGTAGTTAATTCTATTAGATTCTAGAGAGAAGGGCAATTTAATAATTAATAGTGTGAAAAAGGAAGAAACACAACCCTTATTTACATTTTTATATATGTTATAGATTTGTTAGATACTAAATGGATATTAATTAGATTTTTGTTAGATACTAAGTAATAAAGAAAAGATATTTTTTTCGGACAAAAATACCCCCAAATAAGTTGGATATTATATACGGAGCAGATATTAGTTAGATATAGCTTCTAAATGGATATAAGTTATATATTTGTTAGATACTAAGTAATAAAGAAAAGATTATATTAATGGGGTGTGACCAAAAATAGGGTGGGTGGTGTGGAGTGAACTTTTATTAAAATGTGTTAGAAACTCGGTTTTTATTGTGAATGGTGGTATTATTGCAATTTTCCCGCTTTTTCCGTTAATTTATTTCAAGCCTAAAATTCTTACGACAAAGATGGTAGATATCCATCATCCTGAAGTTGGAGCCATGATGATCATGCCTTGGAGCTGAGTCTCAGCCTGAGTGGGAGGAGTTTGTTGATGCTGAGGATTACTTGAATGATGAGGAGAAGTTCAATGTGACAAGTAGGTTGGTGGTGTTGTTCCCCAAGATTGACGTGGCGCCTGTTGATGGGTTCTTGAGTGAGGGAGAGTTAACGCAGTGGAATATGGAACAGAGCCAGAAGGAGGTGTTGCATAGGACTGAGAGGGAAATGGAGGTTCATGATAAAGATAGAGATGGGTTTATTTCTTTTCAGGAATATGATCCACCTAGTTGCTAAAATTTGTGATTACCTAAAAAGAAAAGAAACTATCTTCTGTTTTTTTGTATTTTTGGTGTTTACTGTTCTTGAAATAATCGCAATCTGCAATGTTAGCTTAAATATTTGATGATTGATTAATGTTAAGTTTGTATGCATTGTTTGATTCATATATTGAATGAATTTTGTAGTTTTATCCATGATGAGTTTCTATAAGGTGATGGGTTTACTTATCAAATTGATTAATAGGCCAAAAATATCGAAGAAGTTCCCGTTTTGGGTTGTTCTATTATGCTGTTTACTGTTCTTGAAATAATTGTAATGTGAAATGTTAGCTTAAATGTTTGATGATTGATTAATGTTTAGTTTGTATGCAGCATTTGATAGGTATATTGAATGAAATTTGTAGTTTTAGTAATTGATGAGTATCTATAAGTTGATGGTTTTACTTATTAAACTACTCCAATAGGCCAGTTTGATCTTGAGAGGAAGACTACTATGGAAAAAGATCCTTTTTTCGAGACTGTCTTATATTGATTAGAGTTAATTTGCTTAGCTAGTTGGCTAACTGGTTTGAGTTTGACATCATTACTAGCATTTGACATCATCACTAGCATTTGATAACTCCTGGTGTCTTCATACTCAAATATTGATGGTTTTGTGTAGAGGAATGAGATTTTGGAATGTTGAAGTTGTGATGTTTAATGGATCTGTTAATCTTTGGAGTTGGGATATCGTAGCATAGTGACACAACCAGACAGAAAACTACGTGACTGACTTACATCTTTTCCCAGCTGAAATCAGCTGATGCCAGTGAGAGAAAAAAGAACTTATGTGACTGACCTTACATCAAAGTCCTCATGGTGTTCAATTCTTCTTGTTTGCCTGCTTTGTGAGCTGAGTTTAAAACTTATTGGTTTATGAATCAGATGGATGATCTGTGAAATTAATTTTTGAAGTATTGGGGAGAAATAAGAAAGATATGATCTTTTATTAAATATTGTTACCTGTTAAAGCAAAAAGGAAATGTACTGTTCAATGGAATTATTGTAAGAAGTGTAAGGAGAAGAGTATGAAAATCATCAGAGGTTGCCGTTAGGTTTGCAGTTTTAAGTCTGTTTATCAGTTATAACCCTTTACTCTCCTGAATATTATATACATATTTTTCGCTTGTAGTTTCTGTCTTCTCGATTAGTAACACTCTAACTCCCATTGTTCAATCATCAAAACAAAATTACTTTGCTGTTGTTTTGGCTCTCACAATTGTTCCGATCGTAATTCCTATTATCATATTTCAAAAGGAAGTAGTTCCTTTGTGTTAACCTCATGCTATAAGCCTTTTGGACTAAGGGCAACCTTCATGCCACAATTAATTTGTGCAAGGGCTGTTTGCCGTTTGTTTTATAATATTTTTTGGTGGTCAAGACTGTAGCAGAGGCGGTCACCATCTCTCATCTTTCTTAGAATATAGATGTATTGTTCATTTCTTTGTAAGGTAACTTCTCCCCTTCATGATTTCATGGACCAGACAATAATTCGTTTGGATATGATATGGGCTGGTGGAAAGAGGAGCATTTTAATGCATCAGATGCTGATGGAGATGGCCTCTTGAATGTTACAGAATTCAATGATTTTCTTCTATTGAAATTAAGGGCCTGTTTGCCTAATATATTCTTTTTCGTTTCCCTTCTAAAGTAACACAATAAGCACAAGCAAAGAATAAGCTGAAATAGCTGGTTTGGGTAGCCTCAGTGCTTTTCAGTTTTTCTATTCTATTAATTATGTTTTCCATAAATATCAGCTTCACCCTGCAGACACAAAGAATCCAGTTACTCCAGGAGCAGCTACAAGAAATAAGGTGCCGCATTTTTTAGTTAATTTTGGTTATGTAGATATTCCCCTCTATTACATGTATCTGTTTATCTCGATGGGAGAGATTTCAACCCTCGAGGGCATTTGATGAACTTTTGGATATAAGGAAGTTTCAACTGTATACTCATTCTGCTTGAACCTCACTTATAAGCACTACTTTTTTCCTTAATTAACCTCTGCTAAAAACAATCTAGAAGTCTCTTGAGATGTATTGTTGATCACTCTCACTACTACTGCTTCATTCCCTTGAGCTTCTGTCTCTTTTAGGGAAAGAGATACCGATAAAGACGGGAAAGTTAGCTTCAAGGAGTTTTTCCGCGGACTATTTGACCTGGTAAGAAATTACGATGAGGAAGGTGACCATAGTGTTTCGCATCATTCTGAGGATTCGGAAGAGACGCCTGCTAGAAAGATGTTTGCTCAGCTTGACAAAGATGGAGACGGGTACTCAGATGAAAGTTTCCAACCCGATTGTTTATTGTTGTTAGTAGTTTGTAAATTTTCTTACCCAACTATTTTCTGTCGTAGATTCTTGTCTGATGTGGAATTGATGCCTATAATAGAAAAGCTTCATCCTTCAGAGCGTTATTATGCTAAGCAACAAGCAGATTATATCATACAGCAGGTAATAACACAATACTGTGGTTTTGATTATGCAATATTGTCATCTTTTTGATTGAGGCATTTGACACCATTATATAAATCTTTAAGCAATATTCAACATTGTTAGAAGCAGAACCCACTCATTATTTACTCGTGAAAAGACACGAAGTATAGGGTGGGTAGGTGGATTAAGAGAACTATTGGTGTTTAGAAAGAAAAGGAGAGATAAGAAAGATAGGAAATAAGCGAGAAAGGGCTCTCTGTTTTCTTCCTTATTTCTTGTGTAGAACCACTGATTCCTGTAAATATCAATATATTGTTTCATGTTGTGATGTTCTAGTTTAGCATAGGAAATCATTTTATGATTATTATGTACTGACTATCATAATGTATCTGCCACTCTATCCATAGAAAACTGTTATCTCTCGTAGAGAAGTAAATCCAAGATATACAATAAATTAGATGATTCTGTTAAAAACTATTGCCTCGCTTTACAGGCTGATTCGGATAAAGATGGGCGTCTCACCTTAACAGAGGTGATTGAGAACCCATATGTATTTTATAGCGCTGTATTCAACGAAGATGGTAACAATGAGGACTACGCTCACCATGATGAGTTTCGCTAACCAATGTAAGTCGAGAACTTGAATTTTCATGGACTACGCTCACCATGATAGTAACATCTTTGCATATCATTCTTACTTTGCTTTTTTTTGCCAGTTTTTTGCACAGTAGGCATATGCCACTGTGTAGTTGACATTTTCATTCAAGATTTTATATGAAGTAGCTGTAGGAGTCTGAAAACATTGAAGCATGCAAGAGGACAGAAGTGATACAGATGCAGCTTTCTTCATGATGTTCCTGACATTCCTTACTTTTCGAACCCTCCCTTATCCCGTTTAGGCGGGAGCCTCTTGAGAGGCATTGTGCATCGTTGCTGTTGATCTTTCAAGTTTCTATTTTATGATTTTAGATGCCATTTCCACTTTTGTACCATTTTAAATTGAGTAATGGATAGGTTGTATCAATTCATTGGTTCTGAAATTGTTGGTAATGATTTGTGTATCTATTCTGCATTTTTTATTAGATGATCTTTCAAACCCAACAAGTAATTTGTACAACTCAAAATTAATTTACATGAAGCCTTTGAAGTTGCCTTCAAGTGTTGGTAGAGCATGTCACCAATTCTTTGACAATCTGATTATTTTGCTCACATGCTTATGCCAGGTTGAAACCGTGTGAATACCGACATATTTCTGCTCGAACACTTCATATATAACTATTAATTTTTTATTCTCTATGTGTTAGCATTTAATTGGTTATTTAACATTAAAAGTTAGTTATATATTTAAAAATTGTATATGTATTCTATTCCTATTAATGCGCCATGCCACCAATTTGTACATCCATCGGGATATACATTCTAAGTTGAAACATATCTAGTAACAACATTTTACATCACTCTATTTGTTTGTCACCGAGACAGGTTCGAACGGATATTGAATAATTGGATCAATCTATTATTCTCTCGAGTAAGATTGTATCGAGACGGGTTTGGATGGATATTATTCTCTCGAGTAAGATTGTATCGAGACGGGTTTAGATGGATATTAAGTAACCCGATCAAGAGACGCCATCGAAATTTATAGAAATCAGATGTGCTTGATGGGATATTATCATGGGGAGTAAGATCAGATCAGATTTAGTTTGATGGATAAGTAATTGAACAAGAGACAGAGGATCAGAAAACAAGCAAAGTAAAAGAATGTGTTAGTGAATATGATTGCTTCACAACTTGTTACAATTAGCGTGATAATTTATGTTCACGAATATATTACATTTCGTTTTTTCCCCTTTAATATATTATACTTTGTTAACAATACATATATCTTAATTTCGACGAAATATAACAAAAAATATTACGTTCCAATGTGATTTTTATTTTTGTTACTTATTTCCAAATAGGCCGGGAACACTATACACACCCAAACAGTAATTTTTAGTATTGAAATGATTATTTTGCCCCTAAATATAATTTTTATAACTACAATATTAAAACAACCAAAACCCCCAAATTGATTCCCATAAATTCTCAAATCGACAAATCCTAACCCTTTGCAAAATATTTTAGTGACAAACATTTTGGGACAAATTAATTTCCTTCAATTTCTCAACCACCCAAGTCACATATACCAGGTACACTATATTTTCTACTAAATTCTTGGTTATTTTTTACCATAAATTATTTTTTAATTAAATTAGTAGATTTTTTGTGTGTATTTTATGCATTTAGGAGTAAAGTTTGGGTCTTTTTTGTGTTTTTAGGTGTAATTAATTTATTTTCATAATTATTTTTTTGTTGGTAGATGGTAATTGGTGGATTATGATTGTTTATTGTGAAATGCATGGCCTTATTGTTGTTTAGTTGATAAAAAATAGTTGAAAAATGCTTAAAATCTTATTTGAATTAGTAGATTATTTGTGTATTTTATGCATTTGGGAGTAATGTTTGAAGTCTTTATGTTTTTTTTTGGTGGTGGGGGGTGTTTAGAAGTTGGATTTTAGTGACAATCATTTTGGGACAAATGGATTTTTTGAATTTCTCAAGAACTTACATCACTTGCACCAAATTTCATTATATTTTCTACTGAATTCTCCAAAATCTTGCTAATAATTACCTGCATTTGGTTACCGTAAAGGAATTTGATAACATTGGCAGCTTTTTGTGTGCATTAAGAATTGGGAGCAAAGTTCTTGAATTTTGTGTTTCGCGCCAGGTTCAATTTTTTTTCGTCATTAGAGGGTTCAAGTGAACTATCTTATAGTTTGTTTCTATTTCTTAGTTACAACCAAGGATTGGATCACATTGGACAGAGCTGTGAATTGTATGCAATTTTATAAAAGTTTGGGTCCCTCCCCTTGAAGTGGTGTCATTGCATGTGATAAATTTTGTTGGTAGGCGTGATGATTGGTGAGTTAGAGTTGCTAATTATGAAATGCATGGCCAGTTCACTACATTTTAACAACTTTTCTGTTTTTAGTTACGTTTGGTTTCAAGCGGCTGAATTGGATCCCCTTGGCATATTTTCTGTGAATCGTGTAATTTTACGATTTGGGAGCAAAGTTGTTCCCTCCCTCTCCTTAGCAGTGTTATTGGGTGTGACTGAATTTTGTTGTTAGGTGGTAATTGGTGAATTATTGTTACTAATAGTGAACTGCATGGTCAATTCACTACATATTTACCTCTTCGATATTGTTCAGTTACATTTGGTTTCAGCGAAGGAATTTGATCACATTAGCATATTTTGCATTATGGTTCAAAGTTTGGGACAGTTCTCACCACTTGGTTTATGTTGTTGGTTTGATTGTGTTTTTTAAGTTATCTGCAATAGAATGCGGTCGCCAAAATGATTTATATATTTTCTCAAACTGCTGGGCTCCGAAAAATGGAGAGGCTTGTGACACACGTTTTGCTTGCTAGTACATAATTTATTTCATACATCACTTTGTAAGATATATTCTTTGAATTCTAGAGCAAAATCATATAATCTATATATATTGTTACACTATAGTAGATAGCTTCAATAACTCCAAACAATGTGCAGCTTACATGAGCGAGTAGATCTTATTGTCATATCACTGATAAAGTTCTTGTTAAAAAAGGCAGGAATGCATGCTGCCGTTGAAGTTCATTCATCCGATGATTCAGATTTTCGGGAAATAGATGCTTATCACGATGACTCCGATGAGTCACCTCCTAGGGACTCTGCCACTTCTGTAATTACTCACCGTAAACTTCCAGCATGGACGTCAGAGCCTTCATCTAATCCAACAGGCAAATATTTCACTTTTGAGTGCAAGCTGAGCGTTGTTTTGATTATTAGAGTTGTTGATCACATGACTTTGTGAAATCTCATATTCACAGGATATAACGTACCATCCCAAAAGGCTCTAGCTCCTAAACAACCATCTTCCGTTGATAGAAAATCTTCGAATATCAATGGCTGTGCAAATGCTGGACCTCAAAATCACCCCTATGACCATTTCACTGTTGGAGCTTCAACTTCGCAGGGAGCTCATAACAATGATTGTAAGTATTACATTGAGATTAAATGTGCATCAGATCGGAACAAAATCTAAGATATGAAAATTTTCACTTTGATGGTCTTCTAGATTCTCAAAAAGCTTCTTCAACGAGGGGCCCGCTTCCTTCATCATTTCAGCAAATATTGCCTGGCGGGAGATCAAATAAACTACTAGATAATGTTGTTGCTAGTAACGTTCGTGTACCAATCACAAAAATGGATGAATTCGATAACGAAAGAGCTAATGAAGCTGATGAGAAGATGGTGTATCAAGCTGCTTTGCAGGTGCTGTTCATCCACCATCCCTAGCAGCTTTTTCTTCTTTTTCCCCATGTATTGGACTTACATCCTCCATGTTGTTTGATTTGTCTATGTTTTGATGATATGGGGTATTTGGATATAAAGTACAGATCATTTGAGACCCTCCTATGTTCCAATACTTTTATCACTCCATGTTATAAGATCTTAAAGGAGACCTAGGGTTCATATCAATTTATTTCATTCACAAATCTCCTCTCCTTGCTTTATTCTTTTTAACACGGTGCCATTGTTGTCAATATAATTTGATTTTCTTGCATAGGGTCTGAGATACCTCTGGAGAAAGGATGAATGGCTTTTGACACAGTACTTAGTAACAGTATTTAAAATTTACCTTATAATTCTTTTTCGTAGTATGGGAAACATTCATATCTTGTTATTTTCTGTGCTTGTCACTTCCAGGATCTTACCATAGGATACCGAAGATCGGAGATGACTTTACCTAATGGCCTTTTATCAGTCCCCCTTCTAAGGCACCAGGTATTTCCTTGCATCAGTTATCTGTTACATTCGCATATGTTATTTCTTTTTCTGAAGTTATTTCATTTCCCCGTTCAGAAAATTGCGTTGGCATGGATGCTTCAGAAGGAAACATTTGGCAAACCTTGTTTTGGTGGACTTTTGGCTGATGATCAGGTTATCTAAATCTGTTTCCATTGACTATTTATTATGAACTTTTCTGTGGATACTTATTGGACACCATCTTCTCTCCAACTGTAGGGCCTTGGTAAGACTATCTCAATGATTGCCCTCATCCAGATGCAGAGATTGCTACAAGAAAAGTCAAAACTGAAAGTTAGTTCCTATATGAACACTGAAACATTGGATTTGGACGATGACGATGCAAATGGAGTTGCCCCTTTTAAAGCAAAGCAAATGGAAGTACCAAACATGAACACCGAGACATTGGTTTTGGATGGTGAGGATGGTCAAGGTAGTGCGTCCTCTGAGAAAACCAAGGAAACAAATCCATCTGATGACTCTAAAGTAATTCCAGAAAACATTGCATCTGTGAAGCTAATTCGAAACAAGAGGCCGGCCGCTGGTACATTAGTCGTGTGCCCAGCCAGTATTCTTCAACAGTGGTCCCAGGAGCTTCATGACAAAGTTACGAAGGAAGCAAGACTGTCTGTTTTAATCTATCACGGAAACACAAGAACTAAAGATCCTCATAGGTTGGCCAAGTATGATGTTGTTCTTACTACGTACACCATTGTGACGAAGGAAGTTCCAAAACAACCTCTTGTTGCTGAAGATGAGGATTATAATAATGGAGAAAGGTCTTGTGAATCTTCCGAGTTCTTGAACAACAAAAGGAAAAAGGGTTTGCTTAGTGAAAAGGGAAAGAAGGGCAGAAAAGGAGTTGACTTGTTAGCTTTTGAGAATGATTGTGGTACACTTGCTAAGGTCCGTTGGTCTAGGGTGATTTTGGATGAAGCACAAACCATAAAGAACCACAGAACGCAGGTGGCGAGAGCCTGCTGTAGCCTTAGAGCAAAAACACGCTGGTGCTTATCAGGAACACCTATACAAAATGCAATAGATGAATTATACAGCTACTTTAGATTTCTGAGATGTGATCCATATGATAAGTATAAGTCGTTTTGTGAGCATTTGAAGTTTCGAATTTCAAAAAATGCAAGTGTGGGTTATAAGAAGCTTCAAGCTACCTTGAGAGTGACCATGTTGCGTAGAACTAAAGGTACCATTATTATCTTTGTGTTTTTAAAGTTGACCACTGCGGTAATCTTTTTTGCTAAACTTTCTCTATTGCTGTCTAATTGAAGCTGTATTGTTTCTTCTATCCTGCCCCTTCATCTACTATGGCACACATAGTTCATTTTGAGTAGTTATTAAAACAACTACAAGCCTATTAAGTATTTGAAGCTTACCGGAAACTTTGTCCGGAACATCACATGTCTAATTAGTTTTGATACTTATTTGAAATTTGGGCTTTAGGTACTCTAATTGATGGCGAGCCTATTATTAACTTGCCTCCTAAAATCATCCATTTGAAGAAGGTGGAATTTACTCGTGAAGAACGGGCTTTCTATAAAAAACTAGAGGCGGATTCTCGAACACAATTCGAGGTGCTCTCTTTTCCTTCATCTTATAAACATTTTTATCTTAAGGAGCTTCAAATCTTCTTGTTGAAATGGCCGCCTACTAATGTCAATGAGGTGGTGAACTTAGGAAATGTGCTTGATCAACTTTTAAATGTTGATCTTGTCTGTTAAATTGGTCTGTAGTTATATTCTACATTATTCTATTTACTGATGTACCTCTATTATTATATAGCGTCTCTACAGATGTACTCTTTTGTTTACAATTAATGCTTATGAGAATCAAATGATTATGCGACGGCATAGGCGGATCTACTAGAAGCTAAACATCGAATAATGGTGGTTCATTAGTTTTCAAGCAACCTTAAACTTCATTCAATTTCCTTGGCTCAAGTGAACAGACTGTTTGTTACACGGTTCTAATATATTATCCCATTTTTTGGCAGAAATTTGCTGCTGCTGGCACAGTAAGTCAGAACTATGCTAACATTTTATTGATGCTTCTACGCCTTCGCCAAGCATGTGACCACCCGTTACTAGCCAAAGGATTTCGTTCCGACTTTCTTTCAAAATTATCTAGTGAGATGGCTAAGGATATACCAAAGGATATGGTTATTAGGTTACTGAAACTCTTATCCTCATCCTCCGCCATTTGTTCTGTCTGTGCTGTAAGTTATCAGTAATCATATTTTTTCATCTATAGTTTTTTCCCTTCAAAGTTCCTATTCATATTTTTTACTAAGAAGGGCAGCTCATGATCATTAGTTTTTATGACGGTCCACACTCCACAGAAGAATAGGACATGATAGTGATGATACTTGTTGAAATATATAATTCACATTGCGTCCTCCCAGTGACTGATTTGTTATTAGGTTACTTAGAGTAAGTTGTAGAAAATTTGGAAGTAGTTATCAGATCATAATGTCAACAGTGTTGTACTTAGTTTTCAGAATAAAAGGAATGAAATAAATATCTGATCTATGAGCAGGATCCACCTGAAGATGCAGTTGTCACTATGTGTGAACATGTGTTCTGTTATCAATGTGTATCTGATTCGCTGACAAGTGATGATATCACATGTCCTGCATCAGGATGCAAGGAACTAATCGGTCCTGATAATGTGTTCACTAAATCTGCTTTGAAGCGACGTGTTTCTGATGACATGGACACTGATCTCTCGATATCTGAATTTGAAGAGTGTGAGGTTTTGCACGGTGAATATGTTTCGTCAAAAATAAATGCTGTTATCGAAATTTTGGAGTCGCATAATAAAGTAAAGAGCTCGAAGTCTCCTTCTGATAAGTTATATGGCAGGGATGCTTCATCTTCCAAGAAGAGATATAAAGGCTCACAGGATGATAGACCAATAAAAACTATTATTTTCTCTCAGTGGACTACTATGTTGGACCTGCTTCAGATTTCATTAGATAAATATGGTGTAACCTATAGGAGGCTTGATGGGACGATGACTCTGCCATCTAGGGACAAAGGCGTCAAGGAATTCAACACCGATCCTAAGGTTGAACTAATTCTTGTTAAAGCTGTTTGTTATTGTCTTACAATTTCATATAGTTCTTAGCTCTTTATAAGCTGGGTGGTAGTCGTTATTTTATTCATATTCCCTTAAAATACTTTATGGTTCAGAGGTTTACTTATCAATTTTTATAGAAGCCATCTAATATCTATTACAATTAAGGAATTGATATTTTCACACCCACTGTTGACATGCTACACCCCTCAACGTAGAATGTTTGACATTGAAATCTCTAGAGGAAGTTGACAGCAGGAAGTCAACATTGGAGTACAAACATCAGATACCCATCTTGAGCTAGAAGAGAAGTAGGCTGTGTACTTTAGAATCTCTCATCTCTTGAAATGAAACACTAGTGACCATGCTAAAATGTAACAGCCGTGATCATGTTGATTTTGAAGCATTGGTCTTATCACCATCTTCTATGAATAAGAGCATATCTAACTGTTTAGGAAATCATCTTTTCTTTTCTTTGTTATATAAATCGTTCTTAGCATGCCAATCAGTCATGTTTAATGATCAAGGCCAACAGAAGGAAATTATCTAGGATACCTGTCTTCATTACTATTCTTCAAAATATAATGTGTTGAATTTCATGAAATGGGTGAATAGAAATGATATGGATTATAATCATTTGAAAACTCCTAGTCTGTATTTTTTGTCTTTTGGCCATACATCTCGAACTTTTTTCAAGTCATGTCGATAAAGCCAGAATGAGTATCATATAAGCACGTGAAGGTATCGATCTGAATATATTGGTGACATCTATTTTTTCAAATGCCTGTCAAAATTACTGGCTTACTGATGAACTATCTTGCAGGTGACTGTGATGTTGATGTCTCTGAAAGCAGGTAATCTTGGTCTTAACATGGTGGCAGCATGTCAGGTAATTCTTTTAGACCTGTGGTGGAATCCAACGACTGAAGATCAGGCTGTAGATCGTGCCCACAGAATAGGACAGACTCGACCGGTCACCGTATTTCGTCTAACTATTTCAGACTCTGTTGAAGATCGCATTTTGGCTCTCCAGGTTAGCTGTTAATTTCCGTTCTCTCTGTATGGTTTCAACCTAATTCAATATAACAAAGTTCTATCTCAATGTGACTATTACTATTTTCTTATCCTGGTACATTCCTGCCATCGTGAAGTTGTGTAGAAATGAGAGGAATCAGAGGCCAGCAATTACTAGGCTTTGTTGCCTTAGTTGGCTCTCTAATTCTTATTAATTTGCTTTTAAAAGTTAAGTGGGACAGGCATTGAACTACAAGCAACAACAACAACAATGACATTGTATGTTCTATAGCTAACTTGCACTTCTTGTAATCTGTTAAAATATGGATTGAGTTCTAGATTTTACCGTGTTTGACAAAGCACTCAAGATGATTATCTTTTGTAACTTGTGTGTCCCAGGGATGTAGTCCATGGTATGACATTAGTTTAGCCATGCTAAATATATGGCTTTCGAGTCTTCCTACTACCTAATCGACTTATCGCTTACAGTTTGGTTCTTGATAATCTATGATTCTTTCCAGGAAGAGAAGAGAAAAATGGTTGCCTCAGCTTTTGGTGAAGAACATGGTGGAATCGCTGCCAATAAACTCACTGTGGACGATCTAAGATATCTGTTCCGAGTCTGAGGGAACACGCTTGATGCTCGTACATATCTGCAACTGCCTTCATATTACTAGGATTAGACTTTTAGCTCTTCTTGTCCATCAGTATTCTGAGAACCAGTTACCGCCCGCTAGATTCTGCTGGCGACATTTTGTCCCTACTAAATTCCCGAATATAACTCAGCTCCTCGGATGGCTTGCTCAGAAACAAAACTAACATGTGCATTATCTTATGGATTATGGTATTAGTGTGTTCTGCAGTTCATCTGTAACTCCGTTCTGCTAGTTTATTTTGATACTTGTTTGGGGAAGAGGCAAAGGGAGTGAAAAAGTATATTTTTCTTTATTTCTTTCCATCTGCAAGACTGCGTTCTATTTGACCTCACCTCGCCTTGCTTAGGCGGGAGCCTTTTCAGAGGTATTGGTGCATGTTGATGTTGATTTGTAATCTCATGAAGGATTAATCTAATTATACTTTTGTCCAAGAATGGTAAATCTTGATTTAATAAAGCTACCACCCAGAAAAGATACATCATCTTGTTCAGAATTGGAAAGGTATTTGAGAAAATGTTTCCATTTTACATATCTCAGAAAGATAAAAAGATGCACAAAACAGTACTTTTGATCTTGATATCAACATTGGCAAGAGGGCAAAAGCAATACCTTTGGTAAAAGGAATGCTTGCATTGCGTGAATTACTAACTTAGGTTACAACAAAGTTATTGGACCAAAAATCCTAGTGATTGGTTCACATGTCCACCAAGGTGGTGGCTCCCTTTTCTGTTTTCTCAATGATTTACTTCTATAGATGTTAGCTTCATGAGAATCTTGCATTATTTGAAATGTAAAAAAGAACACGATTGCCAGGAAATAAGCAAATCTGATGTCAGGACTGTCTCTACTTAGAAACGCTTTAAAATAAATTTTGGAAGGCTAAATTTGTCCATTCATTGAGTTTATGAGATTAGTTTTGAAAATTGTGTATTAATGGCAAAACATTTTATGTTAATAAGAAAGGACTTGGTACCTTTATAAAATGTTAACATCTTTAGAAATAGTAATCAATAGTTAAAATTCTTGATTTTTTTTGGGGGGTTGAATAAGGAGAAATATTTGTTGGGATCACCTAATACATAACGTGTCTCATTCTCTGATGTATATTGACCAACTTCATGATTACATGTAATTGATTCTTTTAAATATAAAATAAATTTTATATTTAAAACGATGCACACATGTAAACACCTTTGTATGTCACATACATACTCCTGTATTATATTATCAATGAGGATAGGAGATCAAAAGTGTTCAAATAATGCAAAAGACTCGTAAGGATCTTTATGTCACAAGAAAGGCTCTAAGGACTAGGGCTAGAATTAAATACAAGGAACAAATATTACAAGCCTCTAGGCCTTCAACACAAGTGAAAATGACATTTTCTTTCTGTGGTTTGAGTGCAAAAGAAATATTAGGATTTAGGATATTGATGTAACAAGAAATGTCTATAAGACCATCTTCAATGGGAGATATTTTATCCTCTAAATATTTCATATCAATCACTTTATTCATCTTTTATATCATCAAATATCCTCAAAATCTTTACACTCTTCATCGTAAGATATTTGAAAAGATATTTCATTTTCTATTCCATCCACATCATTTTCTCTTTCCTCCACATCAATTAACATTTATCCCATTATATATTCATTTTCTCTCTTGTTATTATGATTTTATAATTATAATTATATTTTCAAATAATAATAATAAACATTTTTATTTTTATTTTTTAACATGAAAATAATTAAATTTAATTTTTGTCGTTATAATTATTAAAAACAAATTATTATAGTCTTAAAATCACAACAATACATGATATTATTTAAAAAGACAAAGCAAACTTACCCAATTTATTCGAAAAACACAAATGTGAAATCTAATTTTGGTTGGCTCCAAACTTTTGCCAAATGTGCTCGACGAGATCTTCTTTCAACTGGATATGTTTGGTCCTATCACGACTTCGTATCTAGTATGAATGTACGATTCAGATCTAGCTTGAACATGCACTTCAAACTCCTAGAAGACGCGATTTCGGCTTTTGAAATGACAGTCGCGCTAACAAATACCGATGGTTCGGAGTCAGGATTTTCCCAACTTCGATTGTATGTATCTCGTTCATCCTCAACAATCATATTATGTAATATAATGCACGCCCTCATAATTTTTTATAACCCACAACCTTGCTCCTTGTCGAATGATACTAAACGCGTTTCGAGAACTCCAAACGCATGCTAACGCCTTTCGACAAGATTTCGAGTGCTTTTCAACAATGAAACCCATACATTAACGCACGCTCTCATAATTTATCGGGAGTTCCACGCTCTACGCCTTTCCAAAAAGTGTCTTTCTTTGTCCACTATCCAATCACTATCACATCAAGTGAAATAACCGTATAAAAGTGATTTTTGTTTTGCTCGGTACCCCAAATTCCATATTTCGAAGTTTACGGAGATTGAAGTCGGTTGAGTGTTATCATCATCTTTTTCTGCAGATATTTGGACTCGAAAAAACTCGAATTTTTGCATCCACTACCGAAACGGGAGTTAATTGTTTCAGCGATGGTCGAGCTTTGGTTTTGCATATCGGGATGCCCAACATAGTTATTTCAATTTATTGTTGTCCATAGTACATATATTGATAATTATAGGGATATCGCGATACCAAATAGGATTTGGTGGCATAAATTTGGATTAGGCATCATAAATTGATTTTGATTTGGTGGCATCATAAACCTGTGTTTGTAAATTGGGCACGTTTCTGTTATTTTGCGGATTTTCCGGTTTTGAAATGCTGGGATTATATATTGATTGGTAAATACGAAATTTGAAGCCGATAATTATAATTATTTTGATCCATGAATGAAAGGATAAATTAGCAAAAATACTTGAGGAAATGAAGAGAAAGTGAGGAAATAAGATTTTTTTGGTGTCCAAATCATACAATTCTAGTCTCTATTTATAGACAATTAAAATAAAAATATCGTAAAAAATTTTAAAAATTTAAAAATAATAATTTTAAACGGCCAAATAACGTAGTGATAAACACCACATCGCCTAACGTGAGATTCCACTCCATCCCTTCCCCAATCAAATGTACGTGCCTTAAACGAAATTCACAGCAGCATGACGCCAAGATCTTCCTACGACCATGTTAGCATCACCTTATCCTATTTTCCATTTCGCCCAAAGTGTAATCTTACCACTAACCATTTTTTGTCGAAAAAATTCTGAAATTATCAATAATTTATTAAAAACGACAAAAAGATTGTCCTATAAAATATCTTCTATTGGAGCTAAATACCCCTCCAAATAACTCCAAGTGGTTTAAGCATCCAACCCAAGTGAAAATGGCATTTTCGTTCTGTACTTTTTGACCTTCATTGAGCTGTCCCATAAATATTGTCCAATCTTATTAACGTTCTATTTTACTTACAGCCTTTACACCATGTTTTGTTTACACTTACAAGTCTTACTAACCCCACAATAATTCAGAGACCATAAAGTCTAAATTGCAGTAATATATTGACATTTACATCCCCATACTACTCTTCACACGAGGAGCAAAACACACTTTTAGTCACATATCATTATGTTCCTATAAAAATAATAACCACATGTGACATGACTTGATAGCAAAATTACCTAATATTATAGGTAATATTTTGATAGGACTATGCTATTGTACATTTAGACATTATCAAAATTTACTTAGCAAACGTTGGGGCCAAATCCAACATAACCACTTGAAGCATCTATAGATATTTGGATGCCTTCTTGCTGGATGTTACCTATTATGGATAGTCCTGAAGGAGATGGAGCAAATGCAAAACAAAATGTACCCCTTTCATTAACTGGGATGAGGAAGTTCTTGGCTGGAAGAGTTAGGATCGGACCGCCCGAGAGGTAAAATGATACGGTTGGAACCCGAACCGTTACAAACCCGTTCAAGTCATAACACGTGTCGAATATCGAGGCTCCGGGTGCTCGAGGGAGGTTGGATGTTTCCGCGAGAAATGCATTACGGAATGCCACGTAAGCCGATGTCGGGAGCCTAGTGACGGCTGTTCCGGTATCCATCACCACTCCTCCGTACCCTGACTCGCTCAATCGAAACACATTTTCCGATATTGGAACTTGCATGCCTCCCACACCCAGACCCGACAGACCAATATAGTAAAAACTCGGGGCACGTTGGTTCCGGACCAAAGGCACCCAAGCCGCGCCCACGGGCAAAACCCCACGCCCGAATTCCAACGACCCGGTCCAACCAACACCCCTACTAACCAAACAATAGCTAAATGCTCCACCCGTTTGCCCACCCAATTGACCCACCAATGACATGGATCCACCTCCAAGACCCAACAAACCCGCCGCCCCGATAAACATGCCCCGATTACTATGCCCACACCCGATAACCACATTCCTCACCATAGTCCTCCCAAAACTGAGGGTCTCCAAAGCCAATGTACCTTTAGTATATGACCCATCCCCATAGGACACCTCATACTTGCACCGACCCGAATGGCAACCCGAACTTTCGACCCGTTCGCATACCATGGAGCCACAAGACACTCCGGAAAAGGAGCCCGAAAGGGCCGGGTCAAAAACGGGGTCTGACTGATGATAACATTGAGTGCATGGTTGACATTGGACCCACAAAATATCACTCCCAGTATCAATAACCATATATTGACTCCTAGCTGGACTTCCAACACCAATCCTCACAAAATATTCTCCACTTCCTTCATCCATTCCTGAAACCACCTCTGACCCAAAATCCTCCACCTCATATTTTCCTCCACCACTCAACTTCTTTACCAAACTAGACACCCTTTTACTATCTCTCTCCATTCTTGCCAAAAAACGTTCACCATGATCACTAAATTTTGATGAAGAATCATGTCCAAGCTTGTCTCTATGCACTAGCTTCAACTTCCATTTAGTTGCATTATTATTATTTTCATCCTCATAACTAGTGAAATATGCCTGGTTTTTTGATGTTTCTTGATTTTCGTCATAGCCATTGATTTCAGCACGATCGAACCTTGTTTGGTCAATGTGTTCTCTTACATTAAAGTGTTCAAAGGGGGGGTATGGAATTGCATGGCCAGAAGAGGTTTTGCTTTCTGTGATAATTCTTGAACAAGTTATTGTGATATTTGGTGAGGAAAGGAAGAAAAGCACTAGTAACAAAGCTAATAGCATTGTTTTGGTTCTTTTGTTTATATTGGTTTGGTTACTTATGTGAAAAAAAGGAAGTAATGTTTTTGAATGTGGAGTGAGATCGGAGGGGGGAATTTATTTGCATTGGGGATTGTGATATCAACAGGAGAAAAGTGACCAAAAGCTTAGAATAATATCAATCCCTTCGACCATTTTTCATTTTAAAAAATTTCTAAATTAAGTCTTATTTGTAAAACAGGAAAAAAAATTGAAAATGTGAAATGAGTTTAAATTTTATTAAAGTTCCCGGAAAAAGAATGAAATTTTACATTTAGAGATGGAGGAGAAAAAATTATGGGCTTTTCACTCCCAAAGATACCAACCTAAAAAGAATATTCTATCAGCAGTACATATCGAATTCTCTTCTACGATGCTCGACTCGCTTAAGAATCTTCCCGAATTTGCATTAACTATTAATATACCTACGCTTACATATTTTAAAGCGATATTTAATAAGATAGGACAGACGAGAATTTCCAACTTTTTTAATTACCTGAAACAAGTCTTTAAATATGTAATGGAGTGTTTAATGAGAGAAGTGTTGAATTAATATACAAATGAAGATGGAGGGTGTCATATTGTTGGCGGGGGCATATAATAATTATGTATTGGGTGGCATAAGTTTTAAATTTTAATTTATTGTTTCTTAATAATTTTGGGCAGATTATCGTATCACAAATATCTTTATGTAAGTTAATGAATTTTTTTGTACCTACAAATATATAGTACTAAAAGGTGACTAGATGAGTATGATATAATTAAGTTAAATTTCATATATCAGTATGCTAAGGGAACTTCTACAATCATTTATTTAATTTATGTTTATTATTATATGGCTAAATAAAGCTAATGGGACTTATCGGAACAATTATTTAAATCGTCATTAGCTTAACCGATATAATATTAGATTATTATGGCAATATCATATGATCTATGTCAAATAATCCATTGCATACTTTTGTCATATACCATACATTAGCCTGGAAAGTCTTGGTTTAGTTTAACTTTTTTTTTTTTAAATGAACTGGCTAAATTGACTACACAAATAATAATTTCAAACTATTAATATATATAAACCAAAGGGCTAACACAGTAAAATATCACATTAATAACAATGTCCTCTAAAAAAAAGTAGGTCAAAGCAATCTATTCTTTAGAAGTAACACAATCATATATATATATTCCCTTTATGGAGGAGGATGAATAAAGTATTATAATTTCTTGCTGTATGGAACCAAGCAAAGAATCCATCATTACCTTCCTTTGACATGCTAACACTGTTGATATTTCATGGGCTTTTGCTGATTTAAGGAACCCATAGCCCATAGCAAGCCATTACGACCTCTTTATGAAATGCATGTCTTGGGTTATAATTGCATTGTTTTTTTATTAGTCGAGCAATCTCATTATTATGAATAATATTCATATAATCATTAGACAAACTTTAATAATTAATTAATTGTCTGTGTGGCAGATTGATCTCTAGTATATCAAGTAAATGTCGACGATCCTTTATTTTGATTTGTGCTATTCAACATGACTAGATCCATTTTGATCATTATTTCTCATTTGATATAGTCAATGATAAAATCATGATTTTTAGGGTGTTTGGTTAAGCTTATTTTTTTATCAAAATCAACTTATAAATTGATTTAGTAAAAAATACTCCGTAAGTTGAAGGAAGTGTTTGACTAATCATTTTATTAACCTAGAACTTATAAGTTAAAATTAACTTATAAGTTAAACAAGTCTTAATATGACATGGATATTTAAAACTAGGCTTTTATATGTTAGTTGATAGAGGCTTTGAAGTACTTCGTTATTGAGCCCAGTCTGTAATTTGTAAGTGACCTTACATGTGAAGGGGAAGTGTTGAGATCGACTTCTAATGAGTTTAATAATTTACATGTTACTCCTATATTGGAAAATTATGAGAGAGTACAACTCATTACTATATAACTCAAGGAGCTACTCCACCTATTACCAATTGATTTTAAGATGATGCCTTTTGGAGTTATAAAATGTACTCTCTCCTTTTTTGATATAGCATATGTCCGATTTGTCGATTTATACTTAAAAATTGATATAGCTTCATTTTCTAAAAACAAAATGTAAAATATTGAAATATACAAATAGTATATCGAGTATATGATGAGTAAGATTAAATTCACACCGAAAACAGTGTTAAAAAGCAATGAAATGACTATGTTGTCCCTAAATGAAACTTTTTCAAACATTACATTAACAAATAAGGACACAAAATAGTAATTTTATCCTAATTTTCTTTAGTATTTCAGTGTGACTTTAACTCCAGTGGTATATAGTATAGCTTAGCCTTTTCTATAGCTCGTAGAGGAAAAGAAGCTTCGAAGTTTTTATAAAGTTTATACAACAATAGAATCCACTTTATGCCACTTTAATTTGATATCCACATAACAATTTTTAACTAAATTTCCACACTAACTAATAAAATATGGTAGTAGATCAACTACTTTTTTGCTACAAATATTAAATTAATTAGCTCTCCTTTTACAAAAACTAATATAAAAAGCTTTTATGCGTATGTTGCTCATACTCTTGTCTTATTCAAGAATTATTTATGATGTGATAGATTATAACGAAAGTGTAAACAATAATCCAAACTGCTCGATATAGTAATATGCGTTAGTAGTAAAATATTTATATATGTATAATGTATTTCATTTTCTCATTGTCTATTTTTCTTTTATATTAAGTATTAGTCGTAGGAATTGCGAATTTATTAATTTCGCTTATGTAAGATGAAATTGAATTCAAAATAACAAATAGATTGATAAAGTGATATATAAATAAATGGAGTTAAAAATCATTACCATAAATCAAATTTCACCTTCATTTTTGTTACTAAATTAAACAAGTAGTAGTCAATTAGCCCATATACCAATCAAGATGTGGCACACACATCTTTGTGATTATGTATATTTACACAAATTCCACTTCTTATCAATTATATTCTCTAGTAGGTTCGATGACTTTGATCCTTAGAAATTAAAGTCAAATATCTTTTGAGTTTGTTCAGCTAATGATAAGGTCATTATGCATTATGGATGATAAACTACAGAAGATTAATTAATGCCACCATACATTCTGTAGTCTTAATTAGTGTAAGATTAGTCGTTCAATAAAAGCTAATGTAATTAAAAATTGCATTCATGTAACTAACTCTCTTTTCCAAATGTAAATAATAATGTGGCGGCTTAGCTCATTCATTTGGTGCAATGCTACTCTATGATTCAAGTTCATCACGTTGTAACCATTATTTAATCATGATTCAGGTAACCCTATTAGTAGCAGAAATCGAAAAAGAGGTGATGATCGCTCCTTTCGAATTAAAAAAATTCACATAATATAAAATATTCGTTCAAAATCCGACACAAATTATTACTCTCTCCATCCATTCAATCTAAATGAATAATATGCTTTTTCAGAAAAATAATCATTCTATTTTAAACTTTGATTTGTTATCGAAAAATTTGAACATGAGATTTTTATTGAAGATTTATTTAGGTTTAAAATTTAATTTTTTTAAGTGATTATTAATTAAACTTCTCAGTTAAATTGACATTGATGTAGTTATGTATTAATTAAATCGCCTATCTACAAGTATCTAAATTGTATCAATTCAATCATAATTTATAATAACTTTTTTTTTTTGAAATTGCTAGTATAATATATTCATTTTATGAAAGGAATACCAACTTAAAAGCAAGTAAATTATCTCTAAAATTTATCAATATGTGGTGCTTGCTCGATTTTACCTCCCCCATCATCTTATTAGAATATCAAATGATGAGTTATAAATTGCAATACGAATTCACTGTATTTATACCTCCAACAAGCCTTTATATCTCAAGCCATAATACTGATGTTTGATACCTGCCAAGAACGGCAAAAAATTAAATTTATTGCAAGCAAATATATGAGATATTAATTTTCGTGAATCAACACTTCAGATAAAGAAAAGATTATTAGTTGCACACTTTGTATATGACTATTGACATTATCTTAATTATTTACACAATGTATCAACGCAATTCGTAGTTTTTGGGAGTTATGCTTGAAGGATATTTTTGACAATAAACAAAATATGACATGATAGATGTGAAAATTTTGGCTTTAGGATAGATTGCTAAATGTGTCTGCTGGAGATTCAGAAGATCCAAGATGAAAGTAACTGAATTGGCTTCTTCCAATGAATTTTCAGCCACCACGACATATATTTCTTCAATATTATCTTTTCTAGATTTAAAGATTATGTGAATCTTTAAAAGTAGTAAGGTTCACTCAAGAAACAAATATTATTGATGGGCACTTCAAGTGCTGCAAAAGTCATTAACAATATGGCAATCATTTACTAGAATTCGGGGATGTTTTAGAGGTACTCTATATGTCTATATCCCCATAATAAAAGATTTTCGACGTTCATATATGTTGTTTGAATATGAAGCTTCATAACTACATGTTTATATATATTAAATACATTGATAATGGTGTTTACAGTGATGGAAGGATGATTTTTATGTAGGAATTGTGAATGAAGGAACAAAAAAAAAAAGAACATATATATATAAATAAGGAGGACAAATTAAATAACAATTTTAAAATATATAGATTAATTTTTTTATTTTTCAATACTAAAAATTAAATTTATTTGAAAATAATTATCGGAACCAATAATGTCTCCCTATGTCTCCACTAATTCCACAACATATGTGTGAACAATCAATATCTTACCAACACGGTTTATAAGTAATTTCTTCATTTCCATAATATATATATATATACCATATCATTTCCTCAATCAAAGAAATTAAACATTATAATGTTAGTGTCTATCCTATACGATTATGGAATGGAACATATATATTCCTCATATATAAACATGTCACAATTTTGAAGATATGTATGGTTGTCTCATAAATCAAAAGATAACAGGTTGTAATCAAACTCCACCAATCTTCAATTCAAATAGATCACTATATGTGACATGCTAATGTGTACAAAAATAACAAACTAAAATGGTGTACGTTTCCAAAGCAAAACATTGAAAATTTCACGCCTGCAGAAGAAGATGAAGATATAAATAGTTTTTAATTAGGTGAATGATTAAGTACGACAAGATCAACCTAAATAAAGTGGAATATACATAAAAATAAATAAATAAAATAATTTGAAGTGGAATGTAATAAGGTGGAAAGGAACTGGAGTTGGAATACATAAGATATCCATAAGTTGGTTCATCACAATAATTGAGTCATTATTACTACCTAAAAGTTAAGATGATTTAATAAGAGATTTTGTTAATTAAACAAATAATAAATGTAGTTATCCGTCGTCCCACTTTGTTTGTCTTCCTAAGTTGCTTTTGTGAATATACGTAACATGAAGTTGTATGTGTTGATGCAACACTCAACTAACTAAGTACCATGATTAATTGAACAAAAATAGGAGGTGCTTAGGCTTTAATTAGTTAGGTTGCACTAATCATCAGGACAGATTAACACTAACGTTTTGTGATCATCCCATGCATAAAAATGAAATTGGGTTTTCCATGAGACCATTGTGATTGTTGGATCATTATACATTAATCTATTTCAAAAGAAACTTATCTGAAACTACCTATAGATGCTCGGAATCGAGTTATTGATGTGATGTTTCCATCATAATGAACTGAAGGGTATATCTAGATATACTTTGTAATTGCTTGAATTTTTACCATGCACAAAAAGAAGCTAAAACCAAATCAAGCCTTATCCTACTAAGTAGGGTGTTTCCCGAACGAAAGATAAGAGTTTCGAAATCCCGCCTTCGAAAAGTTAGTAACTTAACATTCAAGAGCAAGAAGGGACAGGAAAGAAACACAACGAATAACACCCGAAAGCGAATGAAGTGAGTTCCATAGGTATTCAACTCAAACAACAGATCCTTGAAAAATTTGTATTACAATTGCTCATTCTCTTTACCAGTTTAAGCAGAAGGGCCATACTTAACAAAATTACAGGAAAACAGACTCATACTTCCTTTAACGGATAAATAATGTTCATTATCACCGGACCTTATACGTTTGTTCCATTTCAGTTCGGGTTTTCTCAGAGTCGTTACTGGAAGGAACGAAACGAACAAACCTCGGGGAAAAGCCTTGCAGAATCTCTGCTGTCTGGCAATACAAGCATGGGGCGAATGGGGAGCAATGTACAGCATAGGCACTCGAGTAGCGACCAGCTTGAGAACAATGAACCTTACTCAGACATGATTCTCCTGTAGGTGCCTCTTATGTTCTCTCTCAGAGAAACCATGCTTTCCCAATCGGCTTCTATCTTCTGAATGGTCAGTGTTGTAAGCATGTGATCCATAATCTTGCCTCTGTTTTCCCTCCACGGATTTCTCAGGAGAGCTCCCAGCTTTTCTCTTGCGATTGTTGGATTTCGGAGAATGGTGATTATCTACACCATCATATGGATCTACTTCACCTTCCTCTACAATGTCAGAATCTCCATGCAAGGCTTGGCTTTTCATCGATTTAAAGTGAGCATCCCCCATTCCATCATCACGCTCTTGCCTGTTTAATGTATTCAGCAAACTCTGCCTTCTTTCTTGCTTGGACTTTTCATTTTCAGAACCCAATTCAATCCCATTCTCCAGTTCTCTTTCTATAAGATCATCTTCATCCATATAATCTATCTTCCGAGTGGTATTCCCACCGGACTTCCTCCGTTTCTCTATTGCAGCCTTGAGCTTGTCCTTGTCGAGTTTTTTTATGGCATCCTGAGGTGACTGGACAACTGACCCACCTTTGTAGTCCAAGGATCGACCATGGAGTTTGTTCTTCAACTCCCCTGCTTCCCGTTCTTCACTTCTCCTGACAGGCCTTTCTTGGTCTCCCTCACTTTGGGGATCCCGGTTACCTGGCATCCCTCGTTCATGCTGAGCATTCATTCCAACATCTCCATTTCTATCTGAATTACCACGAAATTCAGCACTCTTATTCTCATTTTCATGACTCCGACTTCGTGGTGGTATTACATGATTTTCGCCAGCTGACAAACTGGAAGTTGACCTATTGGCTGAAGACCTTACTGCACCAGATTTTGATCCCCCACCTTGGGAATTACTACTTGCAGCAGCGTGCTCCTCGTTAGCACCAGAAGCTTTGATTGGTGGCCGTTGAGCACCACCAGCACTTCCTTCTGCTTCACTAGCCTGAGCGGCAGCCACTCTATTTTGCTCATACAATTCCAGCATTTGATTACTAACCTCTGCAAAAAAGAACGAGCAAATTAAAAGGAAATACATATCTACATACCACTTTCACCATTATTCTTCCTCCACATCTCTATCTACACAACATTGAGGACATATTCTAGTTGAATACATACATCATGTCTCAATGCCTCTAAAGAGGCTCCTGCCTAAGCGGGGTAACGAGGGTCGGATTATAAGCAACCTTGCCCCTGTGATAACCAAGAAGATGTTTCCGAATTGACAAAACATGAAGTGCACCAACTAATTACTACTTCACAATAGATAAGAAATCTATGTAGTAAAATGAGCCATTTTGATTTATTCCATTACACCCAAGAGCCAAAGAATATGAAGTCTTCAAATCCATATGACATGGAAAGACATATTAGTTAAATCCACAAATAAATTTTTTTATTACTTGCTACTATGCGTCTTATATTCTCTAGCTCTTGGATGAGCAAATAAAAATAGCTCATTAGAATACTTAGACTTCTAATCTATTGTGAAGCAACAGATACTCTTTGTATTTCATGTTGGGTCAATTAGAAACAACCACCCCCTGTTATCACAAGAATAAGGCGGCATAAAATCCGACCTGGCAACCCCCCTTACCCTGTTTAAGCGGAAGCCTCTTTAGAGTCATTGGGTCATCTTGTTGTTATTGTTCTAGTCTGCATCTTCTTTAAAGGATAAATTGCCTTCAAATATTTACTAACAGTGATCTCAACATACGGTCGAAACACTGTGGTACACAACACTAATGTATTCTATCTACATCCTATTTAATAGGAGGTAAAACACCAACCCTCCAGTTGGCGAGGGGTAACATCAAATTCCTGCCACCAAACCTTTTCACCATCAGATGGGAGCTTTACTTTGAGAAACTTGGCAGCCAGGAATATTGCACCTGCTGCAATGTGATGAGGCTTAAACTGCAACACGGTGAAGTCACTTTAGCCTGCATGGCTTTCCCAGGTCAAAACGAGACGAGGGAAAATGACCATGAATGGCCATTATAGAAACTAACAAAGCATGAATCATACCCATCATTCACAAAATTCATAGCTTCCAGGCTGGTAAAATTTCACAAGCAACCTTGAACTTCTTTATTGCCTCAACCAGTGGTTTATACGGATGATGCACGTTAAGATCAAAACCAAGCGTCGCAAGAACAAGCCTCTCTGCCACTAAAATAAGTTCCTTTTGTTGTTCATACACCTCCTGCATAATAATTGATAAGAAAGGGAGTCAAGTAAATGGGTGGCAAGACCAATACATCAGAACACACTTGTAGGTAACGTAACAAAATACTGCATGTTCAGGAATCCCGTGCTTCATAACCCAAACTGACATTTTCATATTATACTATGCTTCATAACCCAATCTGACATTTTCATATTATCCAAGACACTATAGACTCAGAAAATATAGTGTGAAGTTAGCACACAATTTCATGGCATAAAAAAGCCCAAGAAGTATTTCACAGAACTATATTTTTGCCTTGATGGCCTTATAAACAAACTGAGCATCAGCTGAAGATATTAAAACTTTCAGGTTAGAGAAACCACACAACACTTTCAAGCATGCGTCCTGTCTGATGGATGAAGGTTCAAATCTAACAATAATTTATATATAAAAAAATATATCAACATGTCTCAGCAATAGCCATTCAATTGACAAACATAGGATCAAGCAGAGTGTGACTCCATGGATTCTTCGATGTATCTCACCACATACCTTTTGCTTGATCCTGTGAATTGCTGCAGGATCCTTCTTATGAATAATTTCATAAGAAACGAGTATAACATCTTTTAAAGGACGAGGAGTTTCCTCAACCTTCCCAGCAAGAAACATACAGACAGTGGCAATGGTCTGCGAGAAAATTAACTTCACAAAGTCACATATAAGTTGCTACATAGTACATATATGAACTCGTCATGGAAAGGAGAAATATAGGCATGCATTGAGATTTAAGTCCCTAAAAAGTTCCCATCAGAGTTCCATCTGTCCTAGAATATTGAACTGCACTGACCTAGAATATTGAACTGCACTGACAAAGGCCAGGAAGTAACTCAAAGAGAAGAGAAAGAAGACCAGGACAAGAAACTGGGATGCATCTCCACAACAAAATTAGAATAATTTAATACTTCCACAAGCAAGATTTTCAGGAGAAATGAATTTTTCAAAATCTCATTTATCAAAGTGATGTGTTGCTAAGATTTCTCGAGAAAATACTGAGGCTCTAAACAACTAACATATATAGTGAAACAGAAAAGGAGCAGATACATATTTTCATATTGATGGCAACAAAACACGTATTCAATGTCTCATACCCTTCGATCATTCTTGGAATGGGAGTGTCGAAGAAAGAAACGGTGACAAAATATTATTGCAGTTGCAATGGTCACCTGAGGACTGCATTACAAAAAGTTTACCATCAAATAATTTTCAAATGAATTTATACGAAAAATACATCAGGGATTAAAAACACTCTCAATGGAACATATATATAATCACACAACAGAAGCAAAAGACGATAGCAATTTGTGTGTCATCGATATAAGCATCAAAGTAAGTGTGATAAAACAATGGCTAAACCACACTATTGCCACTTAAATATAGTAAAAAAAATTGAAGTTTTTAAGTGAATACTTTATCAAACGACTAGAGTACCTCAACTAAAAAGTTGCGTTTTTATGATATGTACTACAAAAGTCCTCAAGGATATCAAATTTTAACACATCAAGCAGCTGTCTACTAACCAGAGTACTACAAAAGTGAGTCTATATACTACTCCAAAGTGGATGAAGTCATGAAGATATAAAGCTTTTCAACAGAGGTAACTCGGACAATATACACCCTAAGAACAACAATAACTTATTTTAGGATTTTCATAGATTTACTCTCCTTCCCACTTTTTAATTTGTAACAAATAACCTCATTGCCCCAACCTTCAATTGTTGTATGTAATTATTCAGTCCCCATTCAAATCCTTGTAAAAGAAGCAGTGGTAAATATAACCTAATTAACTTATACACAAAAGTTCACTTGTATGATGAAATACAAAAAAAAATAAACTAATTACATGTCAGTTGGAGACACGTGAAAGTGACACTAATACACAAAAAAACGTCTATATAGCTCATCAAATGTCTAACAAGAAATTACTCTCGGTACGTGTTCCAGTGAAACAGCTCAACGCTACTGTAACAGCTCAATTGTATAGTTATGCGTGCTAACTGCTAAGCCGCCACAGCAGGCAAAGAAGTTCCATATGAAAAAACATAATTTGACTAACAATAGGCTAGATGCAGAGATTGGACCATAACATCAATAAAAAGCAACCCACTCCCATATATTAATTGGGGTTCTCCACTATAATCTCATACCAACAATTTATTACCACATCAATGGTACCACCTGACTTAAGGAGTACTTATCCTACTCTTACAAAGTATGGCATCACCATATTACAGACATGATTTAAGAAAAAGGAAACAAAAGATGCATGATGTTATTAAGGACAAAGAAAATGCTACTGCACCCAAACAAGGTATAGTGTGGCTAAAAGGAATGGACTGGGAGAGACTTATATGCAGAGGGAGAGACATATGTGCAGAGGGACTTACACTTTGAGCCTCATACCCAAATCTTGTAGGAATGTGCAATAGGACTTGCGAAGATAAGTCTCTTTCTTCAGATCGATCCCATCTAGCCTAGATGGAGAATTTTCTTCAATTTCCTTCCTGGAGAAATACCAACTCCCACCACCTTCATCACAGCTTTCCTGATCGACCTTGTAAGTCCCACCATCATTTACTCCATGGTGAGAGGGACCACATGGTAACGAAGCAGCCATAGGTACCCTCTCTAAGAACTCAACTAAGAGATGAACACAGTATTAATCATCAGCAAATTCGTACATAACCATATGTGTGACACGTCCTGAGAACAAGTTGACAACAGCATACAAATTCTATTTAAGAGACACTGGTTCATCATCTTCTAATTATCCCTAATTTAATACATGTCTATAAGATGAAGAACAAAGGGGTGCACATCGACCTTCTCATCGAGAAACCAATTGAGAATCAATCGTCTGCATAACTAGCCTACAACTCAAGATCCAGAAAGCCTACTTAAGTTTTAAGTTAGATAGAAATAAAGTAAAAACCTTTGTTGACGATGAAGTAACAAGTTCCAAATTAAGCTCAAGGTAAACTTCTATGAAATTATACTTCATCTTCTTCTTTTCAACAGCCCCATTAGTTAAGTTTAGTTCACAATAAGGGTAAGTAGCCAAAGCTAAATTTTCCTTTACAAATGTACATACTACCCAAATTCACTAGATAGCTATAAAAATGGATTTGATCTATAATTTATAAAAAGACACAACTCTGCAATCTACTACTTGCAAGCTCCATTAAAAATCATTTCTTATCAGCACGAAGAATACGATGAGATTAGTCGAAATTGAATAAAATTGTATTGATTAATTAATGAACCAATTGATAGAGAAGCAAAAAAGAGTAAAACTTTATACAAAAATCAACTGAAAAATGATTCAATTACACAAGTTTACAATCTATTATTTGCAACTATTGGTTCAAATTATCAGCATAATGAATACAATAAGATTTGTCAAAATTGAGCAAAATGGTATCAATTGATTAACGATTCAACTAACATACAATAAAAATAATAAAACTTGATACAAAAAATAAAAATTCTACTATTTGCAACTATAGGTGAAAATAATGAGCATAATGAATACAATGAGATTTGTCAAAATTGAGCAAAATGGTATCAATTAATTAACGATTCAATCAATATACAAGCAAAAAGAGTCCAACTTGATACTAAAATAATTACCCAACTATAAAATTTACTATTTGCAAAACAAGTATTTGTGAAAATTAGCATCACAACGAATAATATTTGTCGAAATTGAGCAAAATGGTATCAATTAATTAACGATTCGATTAAAATAAAAACAAAAAGATTAAAACTTGATTCAAAAATTCAATTGCTACTTACCTAATTATCAATTTCTTGATTAATATTTATCGAGCGGAGGAGGAGGTGATAGCTTAATATTATGTATTGATTGAGTGGTTAGGAGGTGTGGTGGTGGTGGTGGTGGTGGCGGCGGCGGCGGCGGCGGAGGGGGGAGAATTCTAGGGCTAAATGATTGATTTTGTAAGAGGGGCAAGAGACGTAAATTGGTTATTGATAAGTGAAAAATATCATATAGTATATTCTAATTAAAATATCATAAATTACCAATTATTATTATTATTATTATTATTATTATTTAGTTCGTTCGGTTTGAATTATCTTTTTTAAATAAAATGAATTATAATATGAATAAGAAAGAAGGAAAAGGTTAGACTATAATAAATGGGAAAATAAAGTTGTGTATATAATTAAATTTGTATATATATTGTGTGTTGTATAATATTTGGTCAAACTTATCTTAAATGTTGGGTTTTAATTTTTGATTTTTTGTTATTAATATGTAATTTTGATTCAAATTTTGTTATGAGGGTTGAGTAGCATATCGTTGACATATTTAATGCTTAATTCTTCACTTTGTTCAAATACCAGTTAGCTTGATTAATTTACGATTTAGTAAAATGCACTTGAATTTGATAATAGAATTTGGAGTTGTAACAAAGCTTTCACCAAGTAAGTCATATCGGTTCTCGACTCAAACTTAGCTTTGTTTGGTAAAATAACATTAAGTTAAGTCTTAGGTTATATGATCAATGATCTCGAGTTCGATTCGAATAGGAGAGACTGCATCTGAGTCAGCCAATCTCTGAAACCTAATCGATTTTATAGATAAATATTCCTTACATCGATTCTTGTTGGAAAATTAAGCAACTTATTTCATATAAAATAAACAAATGCAACTGAGATCGAATAAATGTATAATAACGAACTACAAAAAACATGTACAATGCAATTCATACCGTAGATCGAGAGTCTTCTAATATGAAATGATGAACTTTCAATCTCCCCGAATTCTCAATTCAAATCTCTGGTAGCACCGAGTGAAATGCATCCGGTTAGTCATGTAGGAAGCGGTTGAATCCTGCGATTGAACTTTAGCTAGAATCTGGCAGTTGAATGAAGAATTTGAGTCGAAAACTTTTGAAATTTCTGCTTGAGGGAATAGAGGAAACAGAAATCTTTTAGGGAAGGATGAAATGAAATTCATATTTTTCATTTTATGTTTTTCCCGCATATAAATCCTCTTCGTTTCGATTGAATAGTTTGACTCGTTTGATAAATAGTTACTTCGTTAAGCCGTTAACTAACTTATCGAGTAAGTAACTTAAGTTACTAATAAAAGCTTCACTACGTTAAACCATCAATTGAAATAGCAATTTAATTGATTCGGTTTTGTCCCGATTTGTATTTTTACGTGCTCGATGTAAAACTGCGAATAAATTATGCCGTTGATTTCGTCGACTCACGATTTAACAATCTATTTAATTCCATACATGGAATATAGCTCCAGTATCATTGTATATGTGTAGCATACAGGCTTCGGAATAATAATCATTATAATAATATAATTATGATTATTATATTGGTTATGCGTGTGGGATACAGCGATGCGGCGTAGCACGATATTATCGTGAGTTCGAATTTTAGTTATTCTGATTCTTATTTATTGAACACTTAGTTTGAATAGTCTCATTTAAGCTGAAATTAATAAATAAATTGTTACAACCCAATTATAAATAGCAGAGACGTAAATTTATAAAAATCGAAATACTCATTTACAACGTTACACGTATGGAATTATGGATAGAACCAACATTGACTATTTGCACTCTCATATCAATAATTACTTCCTATATTAGCTACGTGTCTATTAAGATAATAATTTATTTATCTAATTCTTAATGTAACTGATTAGTTAAAAATTAAATTAATCATAAATCTGGAACTTTTCTACTTAGTCAATTTTTGTTGTCTATTGTATGACGAGTAGTCCATAAAAGTAACTAAAATAATCAAATCAAAAGTATAACGGAATATGGAAGAAACCTCTACTATTTGCTTCTCGTAACAAAACGTCAAAAAGTAGGAGTAATTTGGCTACTAGCACAAAGATCAATACATTTTTTAATTTAGCACGCCCAAATTTTTTTTACCTAAGTAGCACCCCTTCCTTATGAAAAGACAACAATGCCCCCTCCTTTTTCACCATCTTATTCCCCTTTCTTCTCCAAATCCCCCCACCCCCATGCCACTCCCAATAACACCACACGCGCCACCTCAATAAAACACCACCACTAATAACCAGCCACCAAACACCACCATCATGAAAACATCCCTATTTTGTCCCCGAGCCTTATTTTCCCAGCAAAAACCACTACAAAACCATCACTTGCTTCAGCCCATCCGTCGCTAAAGCTCAAAACACAAAAAATGTAATTTTAAACACTAATATACACTAAAATACAACAATATTGGTGTATATTAGCGTATTCTACCAAACGGCGCCACCGCCCCAGGCTTACGAGTATACTTTGACCAAAAAATTATCGCTAGCAATCTTAAAACAACTCCTAAAGCGTTTTTGTCCCCGATCCCGCCCCTGAATAATTGAACCCGTAGCCCTGCGATTAAAATGAAGCCTCGTTTCACCCCCAATTAAAAAGCGAACTCCATCCATTACCCCAATTAAAAGAAAAGGGAGGAGGCAGCGATTTAAATTTTGCGGGGAAGGAAGTCCTTAATTCAGGTAGAGAGTGGGGGTAGAGGCGAATCGGAGGCCTGGGGGGAGGGGGTTTGAACAAAACGAGGGGAAAAGGATGGGGTGTGGGGGCGTGTTAGTCACTTAGGAGGGGATAGATAGAGAATGGGAGGGGTGAGAAACTTAATCCAATTTGGAGGAAAGAGAGAGGAGGGTATAATAATTAGTGGAAGTAAAATTATAACATGAGGATTGGGAGTGCTACCTGATAAAAGATTTATAGCAGTCCAAGCAGATTGATGCGTAACCCAATTTTCCAAAAAGGAGTAGCCAATAACAATTGCAACAACATTTGTCTTTTTCAAGGAAAATTACGGAAATGGTATAGGTAATGGCGTGGTGCCATTTTTGTGCCAATGGGTAATGGGTATGGGTTTAGTCCTCGTAATGCTAAACGTTGCACTTTGATCCCAAAACTAATATTTAGATTCATCCTTGAATGAGATTAAATGAAATTGGTTTGGGGATTGAGAAGTGCGCTTGCTGTCTGCATTCTGAGCCCAAAATCTGGCTTAAAGTATTAAAAATTAATGGAAAACGTTAGTTTAGGCCCAAAGTGCAAAAACTTTTTTACATGCTTCTGAGGCTAAGCTACTACGATGTCTGGCTATTAAGGATTAAATGCAGGCTTGATGTCTCAGCTTACATGGGGATAGTTTGAGCCAATTATCTCAACTTGACTTAACTTCATGATAAGAGCCAAAATCTTTGGGTAGCAAAGTTTGACCATATTCAAACACAGGAATCACTGATCCTACCAACTTTCAGAATATACTCCGTATTATGAAAATATACTATCGAGATAAATACTAAATATATTATCTTATATTACAAAATATTTATCGATATTAAAATATACTCCATATTATGAAAATATTGATTTATATAAAAAATATATGATATGAAGTAAAAGATTGTATATCCAGATAAATACTAAATATATTATCTTATATTACAAGATACTAATCGATATTAAAATATATTATGAGATACTGATTTATATCAATAATATACGTTACGAAGTAAAAGATTATTGTATACATAATTAATTTTACTTATTTTAAAGGATTTACTAAAATAACTCATATTGAAACAGGAAATATATATACTGGCTAGTTAGTTATAATCAATGAAATACTTTTCTATGTTAATCTTATCAGATTATTCTCCATACTCTAAAATCAAGAAAAGGATATAAATCCAATCATTAAAAGATAAAAAGATAATAAAAGTGGTCACACTCTTATCTACTCAATATCAATAAGAGACAATTTTTTTCAAGTTTTCAATATATACTTACATAAGTAGGTGTTTTGGACCAACATTGTAGTACTTTTACAACATAGTACTTTGTATTAGTGTCTCAGTTTTAATGGTGGAGAGATTGAGAAGTAGATTGCTTATTCCATTTGTCTTTTGTATGTTTTTCATCAATGGAAGTTGTAATGCATCACCAAGAATTAATTTCAAGAATAAGCATGGAAAGATGGAGTTAGATTCATTGGCTAGAAGGAATCTTCTTGCCAATGGATTGGCTATGACTCCTCCAATGGGGTACTATTTTTTTTCTATCTACATTTTGATGAGAAGTAGCAAAAACATTCAATCTTTATATTGTTTTAATTAATGTGTTGGATTTAAGGGGATGGATTTGTTTTGTGATTCTTGTAGGTGGAATAGTTGGAATCACTTTAATTGCAAGATTGATGAAAAAATGATCAGAGAAACTGGTAAGCAACTTTTATAAGTAACAGGCATGAGTTTAGCTTTATTAAAAAAAATATACTCCGTATATATTATTAGCATGCCCAATATCTTGAAGAGGCTATCGCCTAAGAAATGTAAGGGTATCAGATAGATGTAGCCTTACTCCGAGACTTTCCGAATTGATATAATATTGGAGTACAAACACTATCTACTACTTCACAATAAATATGAAACATAGGTAATGTAATGAACCATTTTATTTAAAAACATAAAAATTAAAGAACTGATTTTTATTACTGTATTTTTGTTGGAAAAAGTTTCATGTTAGTGAAATAATTGTATTAGTAAATCTTACATAGATAGTTTGATACTGATGTTTCATGCCTTGTCATTTTGTCAGCTGATGCTCTAGTTTCAACTGGTCTGGCTAAGCTTGGTTATACATATGTCAATATAGGTATATCTTGAATTTTGTAGTACATTCAACTTGATTTATTTTTATGATAATGAAATAATTTATATGCAACTTTGGTTTTGTTTATTTTAGATGATTGTTGGGCTGAAATTAGTCGCAATGATAAGGTTTGTTTAATCAGTTTATTTATTGTTTCCATTAGTTGCCTGGTCTGTTTCAAGATTGCCATGAATTGCATTTTTGTGTGATTGTGATTACAGGGTAATTTAGTGCCTAAAAACTCCACATTTCCTTCTGGAATTAAAGCTCTTGCAGACTATGTTCACAGCAAAGGTCTTAAGCTAGGAATCTACTCAGATGCAGGGTGATTAACATGTTCTTTTGAAATAATTAAGGTTTCCTTATTAATCGATGACCGATGGATTTGTCGCTTTTATTTTCAGATATTTTACTTGCAGTAAGACTATGCCTGGATCACTAGGTCATGAGGAGCAAGATGCCAAAACCTTTGCTTCATGGGTATGACTCTTACTTGACTATAATGGTCCGTTTGGATTGGGGTGAATCGAGTTGTGAGTAAACATAAAAAAATCTATGTGGGAGTAATCAAGGTAAAAGTTTGAAATACTGTTAGAATAGTATTTACCTTGTCGAGGAAATTGTTATGCGTTGTGTTGTCTCCTATTCAATTTCGCATTTTCAGTTTTATTACACTATGATCTGTAAACAGTATTTTAATAGTTACTGGTGGGTGCCTGAAATGAAAGTTTGGGATATATTCTTGCAGGGGATCGATTATTTGAAGTATGACAATTGTAACAATGGTGGTATAAAACCAACAGTACGGTAATAAAAGATTTCTTCATTTCCTCTTTGATATCTTAACGACTCTCTCCTCTCGCAGGCTTCATATAGTTTTGATTACTCTCCTGAAAATCATTATGCTTTCTCGTTTTTATAGCTATCCTGTTATGACCAGAGCTCTTATGAGTGCAGGCCGCCTGATTTTCTTTTCCTTGTGTGAATGGGGACTACAATTCTTTGTATATGTTTTCTATATCAAAATGCATTTTTTCTGTTTGCTTCATTTGGCCTTTATCTTATACAGGGGAGATGGCCATCCAGCTCTGTAAGATTGCTGATAGAGGAAATGGCTGGAGGACTACCACGAGCATCAGTGATTCCTTAGGAAAAGAGTAATTCATTCTCCCTACTAATCAGATTGAGCTTCATCTGACGTCGTTTTTATTATTGGATGTTTGTCAGTATGGTCTCTAGAGCAGACCAAAATGAAGTTTATGCAGCTCTCGCAAGGCCTGGTGGTTGGAATGATCAGTAGTTCTGTGGCGGGGTGCGGCTAAAGAGAGCCATGGAAATAATTGGCAACAAGGAAGTGATAGATGTCAACCAAGGTATAATCACAAAGGTTTCAATTTAAAATCTCGACTTAAGCTGGAGTACTGCATATTCGATTTTTCATATCGGCCCCCCCCTTAGGCCCTTACTCCAGCAAGGGCATCGGGCGTGTTGATGTTGCTACATGCTCGATTTTGGAGTAATATGTTTTGTCTTTGAGCAGATAAGCTTGGAGTTCAAGCTAAAAAAGTTAGGATGGAAGGTGACTTAGAGGTAAGTTCACATTTCCAAAGTTCAATCCATCTACCCTATATATTTTATTTTTCACTTTTACATGAGAGAAATTGTAATTTACACTTCCACAATTAGTAAATTGAAGTAAAAGTGTTTGTGAATGGGCTATTTAGTTATGTGATCTGCATGAATTTGATCAGGTCTGGGCAGGACCACTCTCAGGGTATAGGGTAGCTCTTCTTCTGGTGAATCGCGGTCCATCGAGGAACACTGTCACTGCTCAATGGGATGACATTGGCATCCCTCCCAATAGCGTTGTAATCGCGCGAGACCTTTGGGAGGTAAAAAATCATTCCTCCATGTTAATTGTCTTTTGAATCTATGGCTACATCATAATCAGGATAGTTTAACAGTTTTTTTCTTTAATCTATCATCTATTGGATTCTCATTTTAAGATGTATATCTTACAACCAGTTTCTTGATGATTCATCATCAGCTATATGTATATGTTATTGAGCTCATTGGGAAGGCTCTTTAGTCAAGCCAAATGATTGATTTAGTACCATAGAACTATAGGAGCTATATGAATAATGATGCTTTAAAGTCAATCCATCATCCTGTTGTTAGCCATGGTGGTGGGGTTAATTATTCAAAGGAATTGGGAGGAATTGATGTTGGTTGCCAATATGATTACTCAAATTTAATACTTCGTAATTAATTAAATTATTATCATATGTTTATGTTAATTAAATCTAAGGTTAATGATCACGGATTAATGACTGAAATGTACAAATTTTATTTTGTTAACACATAGTTTATGAGGACATGTCTAATCCTAAATGATGCATGTTGGTGTTATTCTTGATATGCGACATAACACATGAATCATCATATATGAAACATGACACACCACCAAACATACTTATTAGACTCATGATCCATATGACCATATTTATCACCGACTACATACATATACATCCATATCATTCATCAACTTTATAATTTTTATGATTATAACAATTAACAACACCATATCGCATGGATAAAGGTCATATTCTAACTAATATAAAACGGTAATTCAAATAAAAACAAACGAACTATTTTTAAGTAAATATTTCATGCTTTGATAGGATATATAAACCATGCATCCTCTTATTAGTTTTACCAAGATTAAGTGAACAATGTACTCTCAAATCTTGAGTTATATCTAAATATTTTTATTCAATGACATGATATTATAAAAAAAAATGATAAATCGACATATATAAAACACTTGCAAATATGAAATAATTATTAATACACGTGTAATATAGTTATTTATAACCAATAAATTAACCACTAAATCAAATCGCTTCTTACCCAAATCATAATATGAAGAACAATACATAGTACGTGCAATTTCACCAAACCGCTAGAATGTAACAAGTACGGTATGAAATCCAACATAGTAGGTGCTTGAAACCTGCAAAGCAAGGCAAGAAAATCCCACAAAATGAACACTTGACAAACGAGTTTCAATATTGGAAGTTCCGATCATCGGACAATCAATAATCAGATAAAAAAGGAAGTAGGAAGTACATTTTCAACAAAAAATTGAATTATAAAAACGCCTGCAATAGAGAAGTTTCGATGAGATCTGGCAAACGTGAGAATTTATTTGAGTATATAAAATTGCGCATCCGTATGAATGACTATTGCACACTCGATCTCTATTTTAGATGGATGAGTGGATTTAAGTTACAACCATAATCTCACTATTTATAATCTTGTACCATGAAGTTGACAAAATTTTGAATCCAAATGCCCCTCTTTCAATATGAACAAGCCACCCCTGCCCCACCCCCTAACCCACCCCAAAACAATCTATATTCCTTTGAAAACAATACTCTATATATTATGACCCACATAAATCCTTTTCATTTCAAAAATCCAATTACAAATATTCAATAACCAATTCATATCACATTTTCATAATTTCCATATAAAATCAATTTTCTCTTATTTTCCACTATTTTCACACTCACTAATCATTTCTACTTCTACTAATTTGATAATTAATTAATTAATCAACTAATTATTTTATTATATATATTAAGTAAATTAATATGCCCAAATCAGTTAAGCTACTTGTATTTTACAAAGCAACAAAAAAATTAAATATATAAATATATTATTTGAAAATTATTTTTTGGTTAAAATTTATGCATAAATCATGACGACCACCACCAAGCGTGCTTATAAGCTACGTATCCTTTTTTATGTCAATTTTGGGGTTAATTTATTTGGCATTGTGTTAATTTGTTAAAGATTTGATTTTTATTTTGTAATTTGTGTTTTTGTAGTGTTTGGAAATTGATTTTAGCTAATTTAGGATAATTTTGGTGAAAATATTGAATTTTTTAATGTCCGATCTAGTTGATTAATTATGGGTATTGTTTTTCATGTTTATAGTTTAATTGGGTTAGTTTATATTTGTTGCATGAGAATAATTAGCATTTTATTTTATTTTGAGATTTGTAATAATTTAGGAAAAGTTAGCATTTTTACATATGTTGCATTGGAAAAGCTAGCATTTTTATTTTATTTTGTAATTTTCCTGAATATTTACATTTGTTGCATAAGAAAAGTTTACATTTGTTTGGAAATTGATCTTAGTTAATTTAGGATAATGTTGATAAGTTTGCTTCAATTTAGTTGATAAAGGGGAGGGGGTAATGTTCTTGATGTTTATAAGTACTTGAGTTAGTTTACATTTGTTGTTTGAGAAAGGTTAGTGCTTTTTGCCTTAATTTGAGTTATTTAGAGGAATTTGTGGCACATTCTTTGAGTGTGAATTGCTTGAAGATCGGGAGGAAGTCGTCGAGGATTCTTGTGACTGGTGGAGAAGATCACAAGGTTAATCTATGGGCTATTGGCAAGCCTAATGCACTACTGGTCAGTTCATTTCCTTGGTTAATTAGTTCTAAGTTGTACTAGCTCCATCTAAAAAAATAGTATAGTTTAATTTTGAATGGTCGAAATTAACAAACTTTGCGACCTTAATTGACATACATAACTTTGATTCGAATCAAAATTATCCTGTAAATAGTAAAGTAGGTTGAAAATACTATCTTTGAGATATGTATCACCAAATATAATGCGATATATACATACATATTTGAGTTTGAAGTTTAAAGAATCAACCGTCAAAATTCAAAGCGAGACAACCTTTTTGAGATGGAGCTAGAATTGTATGAGGATGGGCATATAGAGTCCTATGAGTGTTCGAATACCATATGTGGTTTGGTTGGGTGGTTTCACAATGTTTTAGCTGCATAAGTTGTGTGCACATACTCATGATCTTGTTTGGAATTTTTGTGTAGAGCTTGTCCGGTCATTCAAGTGGAATTGATTCGGTCAGTTTTGATTCTTCAGAAGTTCTAGTGGCTGGTGGAGCAGCTAGTGGTACAATAAAGATTTGGGATCTTGAAGAGGCTAAGAGTATGTGTATTCTTATACTTGTATTTTATGCACGGTTGACAATGTTTCTAAATAAGTTGCTGAATAAGTGTAATTGTATTTATGTTTGTCCTGTCATGTCTTACATTTTATAACCCAAATAAATTAATGTAGTTGTACGTACTCTGACCGGCCATCGATCCAATTGTTCAACGTTGGATTTCCATCCATTTGGAGAGTTATTTGCATCTGGTTCACTGGACACAAATTTAAAGATATGGGACATCAGACGAAAAGGCTGTCTTCAAACTTACAAGGGGCACACTCGTGGTGTCAATTCCATCAGATTCACCCCAGATGGACGTTGGGTTGTATCTGGTGGGGAAGATAACTCTGTAAAGGTTAGATTAGTTTCCCAATCTTTCTCTAATTGAGTTGAAGTTATTAGACGATGTTATACAGTAGGTGATGCCAACTTTTCAGTCTACATTTCTATGATACGCTTTCTTTTTATGTGTAATATGACGGTTTAAAATCATAGGATCTTGTCTTCATAAGTCGTAGTCTGTCAGTATGTGTTCCTCAGGCACTACTCATGCTCAATATTTATTATTGCAGTTGTGGGATTTAACTGCGGGAAAGTTAATGCACGAGTTTAAAAGTCATGAAGGCGAAATAGAATGTATTGACTTTCATCCGCACGAATTTTTGCTGGCAACAGGTACCTCCACCAATTCCTTATATTTGACATTTAGAAGAAAGACTGGTAGTCAAATCATTTGGTGATAGGATGCAAGGTTCAACAAAATTTAGCTTGTGATGTCAACTGGATGAAACTACTGAGGTTGAGTACATCACCCTCATTGATAAGGAAACATCACTATTTTGCCTGAAAGTAGTTGTAGATATGGGAAAATGTTCTCTCTTAGATCTTTACTCTACTAGGGAGGCACAGCGAGTCGAGAAACAAAAAGAAGTTGGCCTACACTAAACAAATGCTTGATAACGAGTGAGAACACGGGTGATCAGAAGTCCATATTGGGTTGCTAATCAAACAGATATTAGAATACTTCAATAAATATGTTCTTTTAATCACCACTAAACATTATTAGTGAATTCCTCAAGTGACCAAAACATACTTCTTTTAAGTTTTTGTTGTATTGTCTTACCAGGTTCTGCTGATAAAACGGTCAAGTTCTGGGACCTTGAAACTTTTGAACTTATCGGTTCCTCTGGTCCTGAGGTATAACTTTCCTTTCAAATTCTACTTGACTAGACTACGTACCGTGTACAACTTTTCAAGTTGTATCTATCTTTTCTTCCGGTTGACTATGTTATTGTGCCAACTTCAGACTGTTAGTTTCCGTCCTCTTCATATGAATATTTTAAATTATGCACATGAACCTTCTTTTCTTTGCTTTAGACCTCAGGAGTGCGATGCATGACCTTTAACCCTGATGGCAAAACCCTTTTGTGTGGCTTGCATGAGAGTTTGAAGGTAACCTTCTTCACAGTGCTGTTTATTCGAGATGAACTTAGCAAATCCTGTATTTGTCTTAACCAAGGCGTTTTATCTTGTAGGTAGTGTCATGGGAACCAATTCGATGCCATGATTCTTTTGATGTGGGATGGTCTAAGTTGTCAGATCTTAACATTCATGAAGGAAAACTTCTTGGCTGTTCATATAATCAAAGTTGTGTGGGAGTGTGGGTTGTTGACATATCTGTGAGTATCCGGCATCAGTTAGCATTTATACTTAGCTAAGTTCCGTTTTATCGGACTGATGTGTTCTTTTGCTTTGAGCAGCGGATTGAACCTTATTCTTTGGGAAGCAGTGCTCGATTAGATGGTCATTCAGACCTGAAGACTAATGCAAGCAGTGAAGCAGTACTCACAGAGAATACGACAAAAGCTGCTTTTGGGAGACTGTCCATCTCTCGAAGTCCAGATGCAACTAAAGAAACTAAATCCACAGGAAGACTTTCAGTATCCCAGAACCTAGATTTCAAGGAGACTAAATCTCTGACGTGTATGATAGTTAATATTTATTTCATGAACTTTCTGCTATGAATTTAAAGTAAATATCAACTTCATTTTTTATAGTAAAAAGTTTATTATGCCTCTTACCCTATTGTCTGAGTTGATTTGTGTGTGGTCAGCTTCAGTGAATGCACCAAGCACTCCGCATAGGTCAAGCATCGGTTTTGGTACAAGAGTAACACAAACAAATACAACTGGAGCTCCCACTACAACAGCTCCCAGGAGGAATATGCCTAAGGCGTCAACCATCAATGCTTCAGTCTTTAACAGATCCGAGGTCTTGCCTGTTATTGTCCCTAGACACGATATGAGGTCGGAGCAGGCTGAATCCAGAAAGGAAGGAATTGTGGGAAGAACAATGCCACTGTCCCTACAGTCAAAGATGTCTGATTTTCAAAAGTTTTCAAATGTCAGGGATGATACTTTTCCTATAACATCTACAACATTTGAAACAGAGGTACCACAGTCCACTTTGTCAGCCGAATCGGCAGACAATACTGAAGTTCCTACTGAGAAGATTACCTCAGATGTAACTGATGTGTCAGACAGGAAGGATGACAGGCATGTAGGTTCAGGAAGAATTGAAATTTATGTAAAGCCTGATTCAGCTTCCAGATTCCAGCAAGAATGTAAGTCTGCAAATATAAATTGCTTTGCTTGCATTTAGCTCTATTTAGGCACTGTCTACTCTAAAGATGATTATTTGTTGTTTGCTTAAAGTTATAAATGGAAAATGAGAAATTAAAGTTCACAATTTTTCTAGCCCTCCTACATTTGAAGCTATGCTGTACTTCAGTGGGTTAATTGTGTTCCTCCTGGTTATATGGATTACTCATTCAGAAAAACATCGTCCAAAAATTATTGGGTTCCTTCTTTGCGTATCTTTTTGAATATATAAGATGTGGAGTACTTATTTCTGAAATAAGTTTTTAATTGGTATATTTCTTTCCTTTCTCCCACTTTTAACTTTTGCAGATGATACTTTTGGTCATAATCATATTACAAAAGCATCTAGTATGGAAGTCCCAAGAGCTGGTATATACTTTTTTTCTGTAAATATTATATTTTAAAGTTTGTAAATGGGCTGCTGCAGCTTGATTAATCATTTCAAATTGAAATGTAGGAAGAATAAGGAAACTCTCCACACGTTTGGAGAGAAGAGAAAGAGTATTTCCTGTTGGAGATCATGCTTCCACCAGTATCCCCGAGACTGTACCACCTCTAAGACACTACTCTTCATACCCAGTATGGTTACTACCTATTCTCACTCCATTTCATTCATTTTCTCCTCAATATTATAAATGTGGTTTTTTTCTTGTTCTATTAAAAGATAGAAAATGTGTTGATCCAGTGAGGTAGATCGAGTAAAATATAAGAGAAGATTGATGGTTAAGTGTGTATAGGATGTCAAACTTTGAAACTCTAGATACTGCCTTTTGGAATGTAGTTTAGGCAATGTCAAAAAGGAACTTCATATTTCAATGCCTAGTAATATAGGTGCAATACCTCCCATCCAGTGTTTTTCCCTTTTCCCCACTTTTGGGGTTTTTTTTACCTTTGTCTCCAGGCAGTTGAATTTCGACGTTTTACCTATTGTATCATGCATACTCATTTCAATTTTCAAATATATCTCCACTTTTAAGGGAGCGGTTGCTGGCAGTGAGGAGGATGCTATCCATGACTTGATGGAACAACATGATCAATTTATTTTTTCAATGCATTCTCGACTAGCCAAATTACAGGTAAATTGCAAGTTCTCACTCGTGTGTGTAGCTGTTCCCTTTTTTCACCGTCAATTTTCTGATTTAATGAGTGCCAGCTCTCTTAATAAGTTAACTTGTGAGACATGATCTCTATCTATGCATGTTCCATTTGTAAATGTTTACCTATCAAACTAGGTCACCGTAGGATATTGAATGTATTCATCTGTTGATCGACATTTCTCATCTAGTTATGTTGATCGACATTTCTATTATACAAATGTAGAGTATTAAATGGTAAGAGGAGGGAGATTTATATTCATTTTGTTTTATCAATTACCTTCAAATGTTTCATGATTGAAAGATAATATGTATACTTGCTTGCAGGCTGTCCACAAATACTGGCAGAGGCATGATATCAGAGGGGCTCTCAGCGCGATGGAGAAATTGGCTGACCATGCTGTATGTAAATGCACTTCATTTTGGGGAACCGATACATGACATATTGGCCAGCCTGCCAATCCTCTCAATACTTATCTGTAAAGCCAACAGATGTCCACACAAAACTTGGTGCAGGTATTAGCTGATGTACTTGGCCTTTTGATGGACAAGATGGATACTGCATTAGAGACGGCACATCTCCTGCCACTTGTGGTGCCTTTTGAAAGTTTACATGGATAGGTAAGATGAGATCTTTTGACTTATCTAACCTTTTTGCATTTACCATGTAAAGAATGTGTACTCTATTTGAAGGAAGGTTTGTACATCATATTTTGTGAGAGCTTGTGGGGAGTGGGGGTGAATTAGACTGACAAATTTTATACTTTTTCGATTTTACAAAAGTTAAATTCAATTATTAAGATATATGAAGTGTAAAGGTCTTAACTAGATTACTTAAACAATCCTATACCCAACAATAAACGATTATAAGCAAACAAACAACAACCAAAGCACGATTAGCTTAGATAATTGAAATGAACAATAAACGATAATAAGTAAAAAAAGAGTGAGAAGGAAGAGAATAAGAAGATTTGCCCAGCTATCCTAATGCCGACTGCCTAACCCATTTCTTAAACGCCACCACTATCACAAAAGGAAAGCCCAAGTTCGCATAAAGTTACTAATCGATATGGGATTTAATACCACCTAGTTAACCTAAGCTAGAGACCCAAAGGTAAACTCTAGGATTTCAAACCTCTTAATCTTTTGATTAAAAATCCAAGTAAACAACCTAGGATTTCAAACTCCTAAACCACAAGAATAGGAACCCAATGTTCAAGAACACTAGGATTTCAACAACCTTTAAAAAGGAATACAAATGAAGCACACAAATGAAAACTCTATTGAGATATTGCAAAGTAGTGATGAGAGTTGATCTTTTAATTTATTTTGACTTTTTAGAGAATTTCAAGATTCAAAGCAATTGCAAAAAGTAGGTCAAAAATAGAATGATTTAGTATTTATAGGTAGCTAAAAATAGAAGCAGAAATCACCCGAAACAGGACTTAGCTCCCTATCAAGTCCCTTCACGAGAATAACGGACTGCTTTTTTGTACCCAACGTACATGGAATGGGAGCACCCTTCAGTCCGGCTAACCTACGGAAAGTCAACCAAACGGGCTCGTAACGGGACCTATCTCTCGTTTGACTTCGTAGAAATTCAAAGCCATATCAATCTAGAATGCTTATTCAACTAGGTTAAATATCAAACTTACTCACTTTGTGATTTGAAAACAAATTAACTTAAAAAACGGATCGCCTTGAATAAATAAAAGACCAACACTACTCTGCTTGGCGCTTGAATTGACTCTCGAGTCCAATACCTATCAACTTGAAGCTCAACTAAGATGCACGAGCAAAACCACCACTTCTCTTGAACAAAACTACACACGAAAGTTCAAATTTCAAATACTAATAATCCACAACGATTTGTTATCACAAAATACGGAAGCTAGTGACCTACTAGTCAACAATCACTACACTTTTGTTTCCATTATCAGATTTTTTTGTTTTTTCTTGGTCGTTTAACGATTCCTGATGCCTGTAATGGAGGGGATCTCTGAAGTTTTCTGATTTTGTTTATTAACTCTTTTATGGGATAGAAATAAACTGCAATCATGGATGTGTTGCCATTGTCAGGCACATTTGAGCACTCAAATCTTAATTTTTCATCCACTTAAATTGCTCTCGTCCTGAAAATACCATTTCAATCACCCAAGTCTTTTTTCATATGTTATTAGACTCACATATGCAACTGACAACTCAATTATGGCTTCTTATTTTAGGTTCTTTAGTCATTCACATTTAACATCCAAAAAACACCAAAATAAAAGAAAGAAACTATCCCCTTCCCAACCTCTCAGGGATCAGTGGGAGAATGAAGTTGCATGGGTTTGAGATTCAATGGAAGTATGACAGAGATAATGCATGTTTGTATGTTTCTTTTGAAATACTAGTGCAGAGTGGTTAGTGAATGTCCAGCTTGCACGTGATTGCACTGTTTTTTGCACATGTACTAGCATAAGTACTCGGTCGGTTTTGTTGAAGGTTTTTCTGAAATTTAGATTTGCCATTGTTCTTAATTTATAGACTCTTGATAGGTTGGCTTCCAATGTGTAAGTTCATCGATATCACAAGCTGCATCAGACTTTTATTCGATAATTTAGATAGTATGTTATTTTGCTAATTCTGGGTATTTGGATCAGCTTTTTTCCATGATCTTACGAGTAATCTGCTGCAGGAAAACTTGGATTTGAATCTTGATCTACTGAGCAAGCTAAATAGTAGTTCTAGTAAAGCTTAGCCAAACATCAATTAACCCATATTTTGATCGTGTAATTTTTGTATTGAAGCTCCATAATGGAACTAAATTCTACACCTAAATTAACTATTCCTTATAAATAGGCATCAAGATATTTCATTGGAAATGCTGCTCAAACTTGTCAAAGTATTTGGGCAAGTGATTTACTACTCATTATCAGCACCATCTTCTGTAGGCGTGGATATCGAAGCTGAACAAAGGTTTGGATGGAATTCTTTTTGTTCTTTGGTAGTTGTATCCAATTGCAAACCTGAGTTTTTTTCTTCTTCCTCGTCAGGTTTGAACGTTGCAACCTTTGTTTTATCGAGCTTGAAAAAGTGAAACGGCATCTACCTGACCTTTCAAGGTATGTGTCCTATATGAAATAATAATATCTTTTTACAGAGCAAATCCCTGCTGAAACAATTTGTTTGTGGTGATCAGAAAAGGGGGATCCATCGCTAAGTCTGCCCAAGAACTGAATCTTGTGCTCCAAGAAGTTTCATGTGGATAGAGTATTGATAATATACAGATTACTCGAAGTACACATTCCTTGGACTTACATTACGATACAATGACTTTCTTCTTCTATGTTGGGTCTATGTTGTGCACCCATGTCGTCGTATCTACTCCACAAAACAAATTCCTCGGATGGCAGAAGCATCAACAACTACTTCATTTATTTTACTTGGAAGTCGACACATGGTTTGTTGCGTAGAATGGCAGAGAAGACACCCGATTTATTGTTTGCTAACCTAACAACTCGATGTTAGAAAACCATAGGCTGTTTCTGAGTGAGCTTGTGCTGGAAACGATTGTATATGTATCAGTAGGTGTAGTTTTGGACATGAGAGCACCAGAGGCTGAGTTGGTAATGCTAATTAGTATGCATTCTCCAAGTGAAACTGTTAAATGTTGTAGCTGAATTGTTAATGGCAATCCTTATTGTTTGCATTTGGGTGTCCAAGAATCTTTGAATCATAAAGGGTAGAAACAGGGGTTTCTTTAGTTTCTCAAGGCTGGGTTGTTGATGATCAGTGTTGTGTAACATACCAAATTTTGGATACAGAAAGACTTATTTGGGAATTCTGTAATTGAAAGAAAGTACTGACCACACTCCTATACATTTATGTTACCAAGAACGCGTCTAAAATTGTTGTTTTAACTCACTTAATCAAAGTCCACGAAATTCCACTTCCCAAATCAACACAATTCTTCTTAATGAAGTGAGGACAAGTGATGAATTGATTGAGTCATGGCTTTTTGTATGTTACTACGCTCAACCAATCAGAATTAAATTCGAAATCCATCCGGTACTAAATAGAGTAAGATTTCGGATATCCGTTACTAAATAGGGGCAATATATGAGAATAAGAAATGAAATAATGAAAGCAATATGAATCTTAGTATTTACACAAAATCTGTAGTTGTAACTAATACGTGATGGATTCACAGTCAGATGTGGTTCACACTTACTGCACATTTTACGATTAACTCTTTCATAATATTCGAGAAATATGAACAACGAGATAAGACGCGACTGATTCAATAATTTAAAAACAAATCCAAGTTATAATATTTTGATATTCTGTAATAATACAATGAACGATCGTTAACGTGAACTGATTCATAATTTTAAAACAACTAACTTATAATATTTTGATATTCTGTAATAATTCCCTATGTTTCCTCTCCACTCTATCTTCTTTCTCACTCCCCCTTTTCTTCTTCCTCAATGCTCGCTTTACTACTAAATTATCATATTATTCATATATATAAAGGCATTGAAGTATAAATATTATAAATAAACTTATAATTTTTCCTTGATTGTTATGTATATCAATTTTTATCAAACAAAGTGGATATATTGAAATCTAGAATTTATTGGTTTTCTTGCAAAAAAAAAAAAAACTACCCAGGAAAAAACAAAAAAGACAAGATCTTGTTGGAAATGATGTCTGGAATATGGAGATGTAAGAGAGTTAAAGGTGTTGAGTTTATGAATAAATTCATGAAATTTGACAACCAAATCTACCAAAGATTCAATTTTTATCAAAAAAGATGCAATTTTTATTATCAAGAAAGAGGTTTCTTGAATTATCTTCATGTGGGCACATCATATTTGATCAAGATAAGAAGAGGGTCACTTTCAAATACCTTAATTGGTGTTCAAGAAAGGTATAAATGGGACCAAAGTGGTGGAAATGGTAATAATGGTGATGATTTGAGTTCTTCAAGAAGCAATAATAATAATAATAATAATAATAATAATAATAATAATAATAATAATAATAATAATAATAATAATAATAATGGTGGAATTAGAAGAATTAGAGCTGAAGCTAATTGCCCAAGATGTTCAAAGCAAATGAATCTGTTATTTAATGATAAGTCTAATCTTGTTCCTCCTTCAAATTCCAATTTTGATGCTTTTCCTATTGATGGTTCTGGTGTTAAATTTAATTCAGACAATTCTGATATGAATTGTAATAGTAATAACAGTAGTAGTAATAATAATAATAATGTTGATGATGATGGTAGTTTGATTGATAATTCTAATGGTGGTGGTAAAGCTAGTGGTAATAATGTGAATATATGTCCCAATTGTAAGACAGCTTATTATTTTAAGCCAAATAAGATGGTTCCATTGCAAGGGACATTTGTTGAGATTGGAAGGGTGAAAAATAGTAACAATAATAATAAGAGTAGTTTAGCAGAGAAGAGATCTATGATGGCTGCAGAGGCTTACTTTGGGAAAAGATTGAGGGCATCATTTTGGGAGACTTTGAAATCTAATTACAATGGTGAGCCGCCGGAGAACTGGCCTCCTCCGTTTCCTCATGTCAGGAATGGAAATGGAATCGCGGTTCATATGCCTCCAGGTCCCCCATTCGCTCCTGGGGTCAATGTGATTCGAGCTGCGGGTAAAAATGGCGAGAACACTGAGTGGGGTGGATCTAATCTTGGCAAGAATTTTCCAACCCCAAAGGATATCTGCAAGGGATTGGATAAGTTTGTCATCGGCCAGGATCGTGCCAAGAAGGTTAATCTCTGATCTTTTGTGACTTTAGATTCAATATCAGTCTGTTATTTGTTAGTCTCAATTTGAAGGCTTAAGTTTCAAACATTAGACACATTTTCTGTTTTTAGTGATCGTTAGGAATATCTATGCCCAATCAAGTATTATTTCATTTCTGATATTGGTTTAGATTCTACGACGAACATCACAATCATGGCTATTTGATCTTTTATTAGCTCTTTAGCATTTAGTGTGCCGGATAATGGCATTATTATAGTTGATTTAGAGAAAAAAGGCTTAAAGGTATTGTCACTGAAATGAGTTTGATAGCTATTTTCTCTAAACTTAACATGCTTTATTATGATTACAATGATGTGGTAATGCTATAGCATATGTTGCTTTTGCAATCTCGGGATATTGACAAGAGCGCATGGTCTTAAATTTTGTGTTTTCTGATCAGATGTCAGAAATCTTTTAACACTTATTATACTTATAAATAGAATTATCATGTTTATTAAGTTATTATCAGTTGTTGCAATAATTATCATTGTTCTTACTATATCGAGAACTGAGTCAAAGTAAATAACTTTGTGTACCCTTTATGTAGTGTGCCCATTGTGTTTGTTTCTCTGCTTTGTTGATTCTGATTTCCTTATTTCACCTTTATAAACTTTAACAATCTATGACTTATTTCCAGGTTCTGTCCGTTGCTGTATATAACCACTACAAAAGGATATACCATCAATCTCAACATAAAGGGTCAGTTAATATTTGTCTCACATCTTGTCATGAGCATAACACTTAGTCTTTGATTTGACCCGATATTACATCATCTTCACAACCGTTAACGATCACCAGTTCCTGGCTTTTACTGTTTTTACCATGTCAAGGGATCATTAAGAATTTCATTTATGTGTTTTTGATGGAGTGTGTACCTCTTCTTGGAAACTAGGCCAGGAGCAGAATCTGCACCAAGAGATAATGACGATAATGTAGAACTAGAAAAAAGTAATGTGCTTTTGATGGGTCCAACTGGCTCAGGTGCCGTTTGTTTTCATCTTTTAATTTTCTGTCTATGATTAAGCATCTCTTTCTTTATATAATCCTATACTGCTCATATGATATGCTGCCACTCGTAGCCTTTAAGGATCTGATCCTACTATCTTTGTCTTTTATTATCACACACAGGTAAAACACTTCTAGCGAAAACTCTAGCTCGTCTTGTAAATGTTCCTTTTGTAATTGCGGATGCCACGACTTTGACACAGGTCAGTAATTTCTCCGTCCTGATAAGCTGTACTTTTCATAATAATTTATGATGAACTCTTGTAATCCATCTCGAGGGAAGTTTTTTCCTTCTCTTTTTAGTTGCCTGATCAAGTAATGCAGCTTTCCATTTATAATTTTTCAGTAGTTCGTTTTGTGGACACTACGTTTTGACCTGGGAGAGTAATGACCAAAGTCTTTCATTTTTCAGGCTGGTTACGTGGGAGAAGATGTAGAATCAATACTGTACAAGTTGTTGACGGTAGGAGTTGCTTAACTTGAATCAGCCTCCATTAAGAATACTGCTTGGAATTTTGATGCAGAATCTCTCCATGAATTATTTTGAAGTTTCATGGTAGTATACTGTGCAGCAAGGCCACAGAGTTGGTCCTTCGAGTCAAGAGTTAGCCAAACATAGGATTAGTTCCACACTGATAGTAATCACATATATCGTATCCTCCAAAAGAAGTACAGATTAGTAGGAGAATCTAGACATACTATAGAGTATGTGCCAGAGCACCAAATGAATTTTTAGTAGCATATGTCAGTCAATTACTCATTTAAATGCTGGATTTCCATTATCTGAGTTGATCTGCATTGTGATTCTAAGATGGCGGTTTGAAAGTTCATAATGTTTTTATTTCTCCCTCAGTGTTTATATTAAAAACCTAGAATTGATGGTATTGTTCTTGGTCTATTAGTCCTTGGAGTCTGTTTTTGTAATGGAGACAGTTGTATGTCTTTCACTGTAAAATTGTATGTCTTTCACTGTAACTTCCTGCAGTTACTGTGCCATTCAGTAACTATCTATGCCATATCACCATTACTTGTGGATCCATCTTAATCTGTTTGAGAATTCAATTCTGTCCTGCTGAGATTCTTACTTGTGACTAACGCCTTTCCAATCTGGATTGAAGGGATGATTTACATTGATGAAGTTGATAAGATAACTAAAAAGGTTCTATTTTCCATGTTTTATAATTTTGATTGGATGAACGTTTGGTTTGAAGTACATGGAGATTATTCAACTCTCTAAATAATCGATTTCCTTAATCTTTCTTACCTTTTCCCTTGGGGGTGCTGGATACTTGTGCAGGCTGAGAGCATGAACGCAGGCAGAGATGTTTCGGGTGAGGGAGTTCAGCAGGCTCTGCTTAAAATGCTGGAAGGAACTGTAAGTAAACTCTAACCATGTTCTGAGAATTACTAGTATGCTGAGTGATGCTCTCTAAAAACTCTAGCATGTATGCAATGCCTTTGATTTTTAGTTTTACTAAATCTAAAAATAACTTTTTGCTATTCTAGATAGTCAATGTTCCTGAAAAAGGGGCACGGAAGCATCCTCGAGGTGAAAATATCCAGGTACCTTAAATCATCACTAGCATAGAGGCAATATGTCTATTTCAAAATCACCTTCTTCTAGATTTGTTCATGTAGTTAAGAGTTATTAATTTTGGTCATATGTTTAGAGAAGTATTGCGCACTATCCATTTGTTGTTAAGTCGAAGGAGACGATGAAGTGTAGTTTTAACTTGTGAGACAAAATCGCTCCCATATTGTCATTTTCAAATGATAGTCAAAAGCATATACAACTTAGCTAATGTGATCCTGTCCCAAAACTACACGTTTGTTGTGTAGGAGTGGATTGAGGAATGTCAAAAGAATGACCTAGATGTGCAAATACCTTCTTTTCAACCGGCAGATAGGTAAAATTACGTTGGTACGGTGACAGATTAGTTCTTGTTTCAGGATATTTACATCATTGCTAGTTAGTTTGAAAGAAGATTTAACGACCCCAGAAGTAATTATTTTGTGTACCAGGGCAAGATTTTGGATAGGGCTAATGACACTAATCATTATTGAACTTTGGGCTCAATCACCATTCCATCACTCAACTTTTAAAATGAACCATTCAATCATTCAAATTCCAACAATTGACAAATTTGGTCCGATGGTTAATTTGACAATTAAAACACTAACTCCGTAGGGGTATTTTAGTCAAAATATAATTAAATAAAATTGTAATAAAACATTAGTTGCAAAATGAAATGAAAAATAGTCCCACCCATCTTCCACTCTACCCCACCTCCTTAATCCACACAAACTTCTCCGACCAACCCCCACAAATGAAAATCATAGAATCGCCACCCATTTCCTCCACCACCACCTAACACAACTCCTCCCCGTTCCCGTTATTCAACACAACATCAAACACAACCAAATACACAATTCAATATAAGCATCGAACTCAAATTAAAACATCAAACTTGAAGAATGAACTCAAACTAAAACTCAAATTCACAAACTCAACTTATGAATGAAACTCAAGTTAAAAAAAATCCAGAAAAATATAAGATTTGTCCCCAATTCAAAAGGAAACTCAGACCTATAAATTCTCAAAACAGAGAATTCATTTTCATGAAAAATGGCAGGTGCATATTTGGTTTGGTTGTCCATTCACAAATGAGGTTCGCTGCAGTGGAAGACCAAATTTGTCAATTGTTGGAGGTTGGATGATTGAATGGGACAATTTAAAAATTGGATAATGGAATGGTGAATGGGTTCAAAGTTAAGTGATGGTTACTGCCATTAGCCCTTTTGGATATTGCAGTTTTCTTTCCATTTCTTTTAATCCAAGTTTTCCCTCTCGTTTGATCTGCTAAAGTTTTAGAGTGTATGTAAATTTCCTTGTCTTAGACTGACATCAAATGGATCATTTAATAATATGCATAAACTTGTTTCTCTTATATAGATGACCATGGATATGTTATGTTTTCTCCTAAATTTATAAGACACTGCAAACAAATTGTTCTGCAGATAGATACAAAGGATATCCTTTTCATATGCGGTGGAGCTTTTGTTGATTTGGAAAAAACCATTTCTGATAGGTGATTAACTACCTAAGACCCTTTTATTTCCAACCTGTTATGTTATATCCTGGTTGTTCTGATCTAAAAGATCTCCGTTTTATTTGTTTGATTACGAGATTAAGAGCTAGTCTGTGATTGTTGTAACAGGCGGCAAGATTCTTCAATTGGTTTTGGAGCTCCTGTTCGTGCTAGCATGAGAACTGGTATAGTAACTAGTGCAGCTGTGACATCATCTTTGTTAGAAACTGTAAGGGCAACAATCTTATGTATGTTTTAGATGTCTTCGGTACTTTTAAGAGATTGAGGAAAGTTCATTTGATGTTGACAGGTGGAGAGCAGTGATTTAATTGCTTATGGTCTCATACCGGAGTTTGTAGGACGTTTTCCCATCTTAGTTAGTTTGTCTGCTTTAACCAAGGACCAACTGGTTCAAGTAAGTCCATGCCTTGTTTCTCTACACATTGTAGTATTTGACTAGTAATTTTGCATATGCTTCTTCAATTAATTCTATACTGTGCTTTTTCTGTAAATGGTTCAAATGTTTATAGATGAGGTGTTTTTTCTAACAAGTATTAACTGAACCAAGAAATGCTCTTGGTAAGCAGTACAAGAAACTGTTTAGCATGAACAACGTAAGTTATCCACCGTCTTTCCTTTTCTTTTCAAACCCCTCCCATCCACTCCCCTGAAACAATTCAGGGAACGCTCTTCTTTCCATTAGAGCAATTTGATGTTCTGAATATCTTCTCTGTTTCACGATTTAAGATTCCCATCGAAGAAAATTTGAAGGTGTATCTGTGGTTTATTAAAATTACTTATCTGAATCAAATTCTTATTCCAGGTGAAGCTACATTTTACAGAGAAAGCTTTAAGAGTGATTGCTCAAAAAGCAATGGCAAAAAATACAGGAGCTAGGGGGTTAAGAGCAATAATAGAAATCATCCTAACCGATTCCATGTATGAGGTAATACAGTAACATCGAAATTCCAATATAATCATAATATACAGTACTCAGTTATTGTAATAATTCTCTGATCCGCTGATCTGTTTGCCGTTGTGTTTATGTTACTTTCTTCAGATTCCGGATAACAAACATGGAAATGATAAAGTAGATGCCGTTGTAGTTGATGAAGAATCAGTAGGAACCGTAACTTCCCTTGGACTTGGTGGGAAGATACTTCGCGGTGATGGTGCTTTGGAGCGCTACTTGCTTAAAGATTTTCAGGTATGAGCTAACCATATAACTGAGTTGCGCACAATATTTTTCTGCTTTCTTGACCTCTTTATAAAACTTTAACAGGAAAATGCCGGGGCGACAGAGGTTGGCCAGGATGGTGATTCAGATGTCTCATCTAGAGCTATGATCTTGTAGAATAATTGATACCATAGTCATATTTGTTTGTAGAAAATATGAATTTTTTTTCCAGTTATTTGTTATTCATTCCCAATTCCTATAGTTGTGTCCTTGTACAACTTCATGTTTAGTTAGTTCTTGAGTGGTACAAAATTAGAGGCAAAGAAAAGAAAGTCCCAATGTAACTAGCTCCCTAATTGTCAAAAGAGGAGACAATGTGCATGAATTTTACTGCACATATAGATCTTCGATTACACGAATAAAATGAAAGTAATAATCTGTTATGAATCTGCTTTACTGACAATATTATTTCACTTGTGTATTTAAATTTTGTTCAATAAGAATAAGCAATTAACTCTAATCTCATGTGAATTTTGGTATTTGAATAATCTAAGTAACTTCCTATGAATGGATTTGGAATGATACCACCCAGTGCTTATTTATCTCTACTACTAGCACAAAACTTTTGTGTCACACCCTTTAATTGGTTGTCCGGGTATCTTTATTACATCCTCCGTTTTTAGTTGATGTTTTAGATAATAATTTTTAATTGTATGGGTTTAAGCGTCGTAAAGTAGTATTTTACGTTTGATGTCTTTTTGTGTGTTCTGCTTTAAATTAAGAACCAATCGCAATGATATTGTTTGGCTTGATTGTCGTTACATATTTTTATTGATTTTTGACTCACTTTAACTTTTATTAATTCGTATGCGAAATAGTTAAAGCGATACTTAAAAAAGCAGGAGGAATATTAAAATTTGAATGTGTTCACTCAATATATATATTAATTCGTGTCTGAATGGATTCGCTTGATAACTAAAAAACCGGAGGGAGTATTAAAATTTGAATGTGTTCACTCAATATATATATATATATATAGTCATCAAGTTTTAAATACAATAAGTAATCTTTGAATACATGGTTAAAGCCACAATTATTTATGTAGGCTTCAATCCATTAATAAAATAGTACAGTAAATATAAAAAAATAAATAGAAAGGCAAGTCTATTTGTCATAACCCCAAAAATTCATTTCTCCCCTTAGAGACAGTTGATTGATTTGGTTCATAGATGAAGTGCCTGGATCCTCAAACCTCCCCCCTTTGGATGAATCATCAACACCAAGTTGTGTATTTACCAACATACCCCAATCATTAATATTTTCCTCCCTAGCACCATTCACATCACATGTTCCAACTTCTAGACCACTTTCACAAGCTTGGTATCTTAAATTTTCACTTCCACTTTCACAATCTCTTGTGTTGGTCATAAGTTGTTTCACCATAATTGGTGATTCAGAGGGCATGTTTATGAAATGGTCATAAGTTAATGCTTTGTGTGTAGGCATGAAGTTTTGGACTTGAATTTGTGAAGAATATTGAGGGATAATTGGTAATGGATTGTGAGAATAACTTAGGCTATGATGTGGATATTGATGTAACATGTATGAATTGTCCCTATGTGTTAAGGCACGAGATTGACTAGTTGATCCATTGTTGATATGGTCTGCCCCTCCTGTTCCTTCATTCCCAACTTTGAATAGGTTCTTTTTCTTGAACACTCTACAAACAACCCATCCATCTTCCTGATGATGCCATACAGAAAAGCAATTTATTGTTGTTATTCATATTATAGTAAGGGTCGACAAGATATATAAGTTATATTTGATAATAGGGGAATTGTCGACTTAGTTCCAAAAGTGTTATGTTTTAATTGCATTTTAGAATAAAATATATTGAAACAATTGAAAATGATACTAACTTAACAATCAACGTTAACATGTAATGGATCCATTAAGTTGAGGATCACTCCAATTTTTATGTCATATTCTAATGATTACAAATTTACAATATGTCAATTTCATAAACTAAACTACAATCTACTTACTTGATCGAGATTGAAGAATAAATCGACAAAGAATGAGATAATAATACACTAAATTTAACTTTCATCTAGGATCTAATCTTGGCTAAGAATGAGATAATTATAATACACTAAATTTGACCTTCATGCAAATGCACTACGAATAAATGCAACTTAGTCCATTAGTACTATAATTATCAAATATCAAATAAATAAAGATTGAAAATCAATTCAATTATGTAGCACAACCAAATCAATACTAGTACTATATATCCACTTAATAAGAAACATTAACATCTCAATGTACATTCATTATAGAAAAAATAAGATGCAAAATTAATGATTTTATTTGAATTTATTTATCATGAATTAGAGTATTTGACATAAATAATTAATGATGGTAGAAGGAATTGAGAAGAACTCACACTAACATTTCCTTCTGGATCATCACTATCTTCAAGTCGATACTCATGCATAATCCAATCAGTCTTTTGGCCATGAGGAGCTCTACCTCTATAGAAAACTAGGGTTTTCCTCATTCCTATTTTCTTGAAGGTGTTTTTTATGCATTTATCTCTTCCAGTTGCCTTCCAAAATCCAGCATTTGTTGCCCTATTAGTTCTTGATCCTGTTGGGTATTTTCTATCTTTGTGACTGAAGAAATACCATTCATTTTGAGGTGTTGATCCAATCTTACATCTCTCTGTGTATAGGTCAAAGATAGAAACAAATTAAAATGAAATTAAATCCAACAATACAACCCCTTTAATTTAGTTGATTCATCTTACCCTAAGTATGTAAAAAAAAAGTCTAAACATATTATTTGAAATTATCCACTCCACATTTAATCGATATTTTTAGTTTTTGAGCTGAAACTTTAAAAATAATTACTCCTTACATTCGATGAAGATTATCTTGTTTTTTTGACTTTTAAAAATAATTAAAAGATAATATTTTAATACTAGTTAGATTGTTGGCCTATTTAAAAATATGAGTTAATTGGTGAAATGAATTCGCGAGATAATTAGACAAAATTGCGAATTGGTCATAGAAAGTTAAAGTTGAGATTTAGTCGCGATAATGGAGCACAAGTTGTGTTTTGGTCCACTTGTTATGATTGTCTTGTTAAAACTAATATGAAATGAAATTTCTTTATAACTCTGTTCAGAAGTACAAAATTATCATATTTCACTCTCATCGTTTTCTCGTTTAATTTAGCAATTCTTTCAAAACATTTCTGTCTCTTTTGTTTCTGCAAAATAATTTTGATTTTGTAGAAGTACATTTTGTTGAGATTATTTTGGATGGAAAATAATTAGAATGGTAAATATCTGCATAAAAGAATTTGTGGGAATCAAAGAGTGTGTGAGAGTGAAATATGACAATTTTAGCGGCAATATGAGTTACAATCGCTGTTGATGTTAGTTACAACAACGATATGAGGACCAAATGCAAATGGCTCATTGTCAGACTAAATCTGACTTTGAACACAGGACAAATTTAGCTTAGATCCCCAACCTGCTTTGGAGACCATTTGCCGTCTTCTTAAAATATTCATGTAAAGGCGGAGTTAATTGAAGATATGATTACAGTAGGGTGTGAGGTCGAGTTAGATTTTGGTCCACAATGAAGTGGCCTGTATGCATTTAGGCCCCAAAAATGGCACAAATGTTACATTATCGTCCCCAAAAGTGTCCAATGTTACATATTTCGTTCTTGTTTTAACGTTCAAAGCGAGGGGCCGAATATCTGATATTACAATCGACTACGAGACAAATTCCACTTTCGTGTATACACTTTCAGGGACCAAATGTGCTACATTGTCACTTATTAGGATCAAAATATAACTTGATCATACTTAGTGAGATCATATCTGTAATTAGCTTTGTAAAATTTGGTAAAATAGTTCAAATTATGATAAATCAAAAAGGCACAAGTAGACAATCTTTATGGTACAATGAAGGGAGTACATTTTTATTAATTCCTTATTTTAATCAATATAATTTTTATATAATTGGACTATTTTGAAAAACAATCATAATATAATTTTCATAAGATCATTACAAAGTTTTTCATGGTTAGAAAAAAAATGTTAATTGTGAAACAAGTATTAGATTATAATGTCTTATGATAAATACCTTGAAGGTCCCATGGCTCAGTCTTGTTCAAATCAACCTCTCTAACAACTTCCATGTCAAACTTTTCAAACAAAATCTTTTTCTTCAAGTAGTAATGCAAAAGCTCTTCATCTGTTGGATGAAACCTAAACCCTGGTGGAACACCACCACCTCCGCCGTTCGCCGATGACCCCATTCACAAAACACCTTCAATCTTAACTGATAATTAGCTGGTAGTATAATAATAATATTGATTCACTTCAAATATATGTATCACTTTCTTAGCTTATGGAAGGTTTATTTATTATTATTTGAAGTAGTTAAGCAATAAATCATTTATATAGTTATGTGGGGGAATTTCATTGTCAACTATGAAGGGACTTGAAAATTGAGAGGCGGAGACGCCGCCGGAGGGGAAGGTTAAAGCTGCCGTAGAAAGTAAGGAAAATGAAAGCCTTGCTTGGGGTAGCCGCTAACCATCTGACTTTCATTAGCAATGCATGTTATTTTTTGTTCAAATTGTTTCTTTTCAAAATTTCATAAAATTTATCCAGCTAATATTATCAATTTAGTTTATTTTGCAGTTTAGTCCAAATAATTTTATTGTTGCTGATAAAATTAAAATGGCACAAATTATTACAGTACTGGTATATATATCACGAAAGTAATAAATGTTGCATAATTATCGTCCCTATAATTAATTAAAACATAGACGAATATGCAATATTTTTCATTTTCTTAGACCAATAAATTACAAATTGGTTCCACTATTTAGAACCAAATTGATAATTACCACAAATAAATCTCCTTATTAATGTGGAAAAAATTTGAACCCAAAACTAAATAATCACTTATATTTATACGAAAGTAGTATTATTTTGATTTCATGAAGATTTAAAACTATCATTTTAGTAATGAAGTAAATTGAGTTTAAAATTTAAAAAGTGAACTATCAAATTTAAAAGTGAACAATATGAATTAGTGAGAGTAATTTTTTTTCCCAAAAGTGGAGTCCGGACTTATTTTTACTTCGTTTTAAGGAGCATAATATCCTTATCAAGCATCCAAACCAAGACCATTGAATGCCCGACCTAATCTATAATCTATAACAAGAGTTAGTGTTAATGGTATTTCGATTACCACATCGAAAGATTAGTATAGGTCACTCCTCCTATCATTAATTGAGTTAATGATGAAAACACGTGAACTTTTAACATTTGATCATATCTATATATTAAATACATGTAACTCTACCCGATTGAATTGATATGATCCGTAACGGATCGGAAGTTCAATGTTATGGTCAAGTGGATCGGGATCTTTCAGGTGGGCCCAGGCTATATGTGTAGAAATATGTTAATGAACCCCGATTTCCGTCAGAAGATTAATACATTATAGTTTGCTCTCGTCTAAGGTATAAAAGTAGAAACTTATTTAGATACTCCCTCCAATCCTTAATAGTTGTCACCTATATTTTTTGTATTTTAAGATAGTGCGCGTTGTGGTTACATCCTTACCGTTTTAATAATAATTAATGATCAAACTCCTTTTTATGTTTATAACTTACCGTTTCACAAATTTAGCAATTTAATTACACCTAATATAGTAAAGGAATGATTCTATTTTATTGACTAAAAAGATTTCATACGCTTTATAGAGTTCGTTGGTAGAATTACATTTCATTGACTAAAGATTTTATTTGCACATTTCATTCTAAAAGTCCATACCGCCAAATTTTTAGCACGTTTCATTAACAAAATTTAAGAATTTCAATATAGACTAAAACTAAAATTTGATTTTTTTCCTACTCCGCTATATATTTAAGAACCCAAATGGAGTAAATCAACCTTTAGAGTATACACATTCATTCATTTACATAATAATCCAGTACAATGCTTAACTTTGATCTCAATTTACCATCGGATAGCACATATGAGGCGAACAATAATAATATGTTTGATCACCAATATTACAACGCTTAACTTATCTCCAATATTACACATCCTACTTTAATTTTAAGCTGTTAGTTTTTTTATTATGTTCAATTGATTTTCTGCTCAAAACTTCTACATGACTCGCTTTGATATTCATCAATGTGTAGTAAATACACAAATTAACATCCTTTACAACCACCAAAAAGCGTCACTCAGTAGTTATTGTAGCTACTGATGCTAAAGTGAAACATGGACAAAATCATGATTCACGAATCATCATGAGATCAACGTAAAGAAGGTACAAATATTTTAAGCATCTCCAAGAGTTCTGGATACTTGTCTATGGTGGATTCTGTATCTAGCACTTTCAATTCATCTTCACGTCACAGCTGGTGGTAATTTATTCAGTTAATGTCCATCTTCCGACACACTTACTTTGCATTTATCAATTGATGTTTGTTTGATCATATCAAGTGAATATATTTGTCAATAACGATCCTTATATGATACTCCGTCTAATAATTTTGCCAAGCGGCTTGACTAATATTACCTCTGTTCAATTTTGTAATTTTACTTTTATTGGATTGAAGATATTTACGGATGCTTTATTTGGTGATGAGCCTCTGTCGAAAAGATAACTAATCATATAGGTGATGCATGATAAATCGGCGAGTAAATCCCAATTTGATATTGAGCATGGTTTAAATTTGAGATAGATAAAAGGGAACTTACAAAATTCCGTCGACAACATCATTTGAACCTCTCTTTATTAATATAAATGACGTCTGAATCTAAGCGTAAAGTTCATATTAGCGATTAATCGATGTTTAACCTCTTTTTCGGATTATTGTCGGCGTCGGATGATAGGTTGAAGAGATAGGTTTATGTCATCTTTCTCGGGGTTTCGTGATAATAAGTTGGAAAGAAGATTGTAAATTGTGAAAGATGTATTTTAGTAAAATTTGTGAATATAAAAAGCTTTGTAAAATTAAGAATTAATGTGTGAATATATAGTTTTGGCCAATTAAATACTCAGATTCATAAAGGTATAATTTAGTTGGGAGTATAAATTAGTCTATTAAGCTAATAGCAAAAGCGAATTAAATATAAAATTAAGCATAAGCAATTGAAAACTAATTATTTTATGTGGATTCCTTCCTCTTTTTATAATGATTACATTTAATTAAAATACTCTTAAATGGAAAATTTTTTAACCAAATATATTTATCAGGGAGAAGTATATTTTTTTTGGCTAATTAAGGGTAAATTAGACAAATATGGTACTAAATTGTGTTAAGCGACAAATAATAGAATAAAGTGAAAAGTGGATTTAGCGACAAGCCCAGTAAAGTTGGAAGTAAGTATTATTTTATATATCAATCATAAGAGTTACTGCCCATGCTTAAGAAAAAGCAAGCATCTTGCTAAAACCCTCTAGAACCATTAGGTTAGCATCTTTGGAAAGAGTCTCATTTGATAGCTATCTTAAAATAGGGGCAAGTCCATCTATTTGCGTTTTACTTAAGATATTTTTCTCCTAAAAATTCTCAAATAACCAATTGTTTCCACTTTTTTTTTTTGCTTTTCAGATCTCATTTTGAATTTATTCCTTAACTAATCGTTCCCTCTCCCTAATTAATTTTAGTTCACAACTCTTTTTTTTTTTAAATTTAATCATTTCTCCTTTCCCTTAGTAGTAGTGATGTCTACAGTGATTAAATATGACATGAAAATTAAGATAAATTGCATATCACATTTTGCAACTACTACGAGCCATTCATCAAGTTACTGTCATATTTTGATTTAATCAATTGAACGGCATATTTTGGAAGCACCGCCCATATTTGATTTCAATAACTAAAAATTAAACACTCGCTTAATGGGCTGTTGTTTATCTTTGAAGTCTCCATTTATGATTTTTGTTTTTATTTATTACAAAAATATAGCTATTTTCTTGATTTGGAGTTTATTCAAGGATTTTTTGTAATTGTTTTGTTCTTTATAATATTTTCTTTTTTTCCTAAAATATTTTTATATTTATTATCATTTTCTGCATTTTATGGTTATTAATTAATTAAATATAAAACCAATATAATATGTTATTGGTTATATACTTTCTAGTTAAATTTTGACATGTTGTATTCAATTGTATATTTTGCAACCATTTGATGAGTGTTCTGGTGATCATGTAAATGTTTATCCAACCATTTTCAATATTTGTTTGGTTTTTGAGTTTTTTTTTAGAATTTGCATTCACATTTTGTTGATATTATCTTCATTTTTTTTATATTGTAATCATTTTGAAAATATTATGGCAAACATATTATTGTGTATGCAATCATAATGATATATTTTTGGTTGTTCAATCTTTGATGGATTTCTTTTTCTTTTTAAATTTGATAAAAATGAAAAGAATAGCAAAATCTTGAAATTTATTGTGTCGATCTATTGAAATCGGGAATGATGAAAATACAATAGAATAAAAATAAGAGCAAATATTGGCATTTATTAGTTGGATCTGGTGATATAAGGAAAATGAATAACAGGAAGCAAAAATCGTGTCACAATTTTAGGATATAAAATTTGGTGTAATTTTTAAAAATAATTAAATGACCAATGTGCCCTTTTTAAACATGGTGCTTAAGAAAAAAGTTTAAGTACGTAAAGTGAACTAGTTAAAATATGTAACTAATAATATGAATTTGAAATATTTAATTTGCAATGATAGCTGGAGAGGGAGCCGCCATATCTCGGGCTTTGCACATGCAGAGACGACCTTCAATAGTTTCACATTAATTCCTTTGATTCACTTCAACGTTTTCTTTCTGGTTATTAGTTTACGGATGAGCATATGCCTTTATGATAATTATAAAACTCTATTATATATCATCAGCTGTCCATTGCAATGTTATAGTCCAAATCTTGTTAAGACTTCATGAATTTCCTTTAAAATTAATTGACATATAATAGTTGGATAAAATTGCTAATAATTCATAGGTTCTAGGTTAATATTATTTGATAATAGTTTAAATAATTCATGATCATATAAATTATCTCGTATATTTTGACACATATATTTAATATGAGACGAATTCATTCAATGAATTGATCTCAAATCAAAAGAAAGTTTATTTTAGAGGTGTTCTCATAAACCTTGCTTAAAGAACAATCAAATATCCAATAATTATAATTTTGTTTAATGTATCGGGATCGTTCATTAGTGAAAGTCACCATGCAAGACCAACCTACTTTTTTCACTCGAGAGAGCAATAGAATAATACAAATTATATTGTTAATCTTTTTCTTTGGGCGAGATATATATTAATACAGAATATGATAAAAGGATTATAATTTCTAATCTTCGTTTTAGCATGCTTGGAATTATATCATTCTTTGTTTTGTAACATGAAAAAACAAAACAAAGGCTATATATATGTTTAAGGAAGTTGCCCTTATTTCTTGAATTGGTACATACATGTGTGTATACCATCATAGGCATGTATATATCTCCATATATGGATGATGAAAAGTGTATACAATGAATGAGAAAAATAAAATAAAATAAATAAAATGAACGAGAAAAAAATATAGAAAAGTTATTAACTTTATTTGCAAATAAGTGAAACCAATCCGACAAAGTAACTTGTGATGAAAGACTATATATGGTATGTCATTTTGTGAGATGAAAAGTTGGAGCACATTTATCCACTACTCGAAATCACAACACAAAGCAAAGATTTTTTCAACATACCTAGGAAGCATCACGTTGATAAAACGCTGAGTATAATCCAATCCCCCCAGCCGAATTAAACATGGTGTGTTTGGGTTCAAATATATGATGTTCTCAGCCTTAAAATAATTATAACCTTATTTTAAACTACACTTATTATATGGTTATGTTTTAAGATTCTAACCTTCGTTGTGGTGCTCTAGCATGTTGTTTAATAAATTTGATATTTGAAAAGAGTCGAGACTTGAGATGCATGATAGAACGAGTAGGTTAGTCCATAATTTCTCATGAATTTATTAGGATCAATTTGCAACATCACTCTACAAATTTATTAGTGTCCAGCCTCACTTACCAAATCTCCTAGCTAAATCTTGTCAAAAACCGTTTAAAAGATCGAAAGGGTTGTCTTTATTGTCATTCAATTAGAGTGTCAAAACCGTTTTCAAATATTGAGTTAATTAGATTAACCGATTAGGATGATGAGGATGTAGTAGAACCGTGTTGGATTCCAGCATTCTTAAGGTGATTGTGTTGACTTCTAATTTTTACTCCCGTGCGGAATTGACTAGACGTACCAAGTGATGGTGTATGTCGACTAGGAAGACTAAGTTGATGTTTAACCTTAAACTTATTATACATCGTATATAAATAAGTTTCAATTTCATCACAATATTTGTTATGATCATAATTTTCAAGTAGTTCATTAATAATTCGTAGCTTTATAAAACTCAGCAATGATCTTAAACTTGCCAAGTTGAATATGAGATCAAAATGACACCGTCAGCATTATCGTGAGTAAGGATGAAAATACTTTAAAAAACTTGTCTTCCATATTAGGAACCATATCATAACAACATATTCATTTCTATAGTATCCATATGCATTGCAAGATTAACTACACATTAGAGCTAAATGAATGTTAGGACTATAATGACTAGAAAAAACTTTTTGTATAATCTTTAAGCGGGGCTAAAAATCTAAGCAATTCATGATACTTCAATTTTCATATTTCAGCAGGAGCTAATATGGATCGTTAGGAGCATACATGGAATAAAATTTAGAAACTTCTTCTTTATAAACATATGCACGTACTAGGAGATCATAAGTAGAATTCCATCTAGTATCAACATCCATGATTAATTTTTAAACTTTTGATCCATAACGGCTATTTTTATATATACTTTTCTTTTTCTTACGTTCCTCATTGATAATCAAATGAACCTTCTAATAGGTTGAATAAATTCATCATAAACAACCTTAATTCCATCATTAGCAACCAATTGAAGTACATAAACATAAACATCTAACATATGAAAGAGTTCATTATAATCCGGTTTACATTCCATTTTAAGTGTGTCTAAATAGCTACATTGTTTGCCGATGCATTATCAAAGGAAAGAAGCAATTTTATACAAACAATTATATTCTTGAGCACATTTAACAATACCTTCGGAAACATGCGTTGTTATGTTTAGCAATTGAGAGAAAATATATAATTAACTTGCTGTAAAATCAATTTATATCAATCAATGACATATAACACACATTATATCAAAATCATGAACACACGGCCTCCCTGCGTCAAACAAATTTTCGAGCAAAGTATTCGTCATCTTTCTCAGTTCTTTTGATCTTTAAAATATTTGAAAGCTGATACCTCGCGTAGTAGAGCGGGGATCTGATGAGCTCGGGGGTTAATAGCCTTTTTGAATCAATGAATAAAAGCATCATCCATCACAAAAATTAAAAGGCAAATTATTACCAATTACAAATTTCATTGACTCAATTTTATGAAAAAACTCATTAAACTAAAATTTCCAAGGTTTGAGTATTAATTGTTGCTTGCACCCCGCTCCCGGGAACAACATCCCTGGATTATTTGATGTTTGTTATTTAAGTGTCTCTCCCAAATGACCGGTACCACATTAAGCCTCCCGTTTTCCATACTAATTCCATCTTCTGTGCATACAAATTGCCTTTTGACCTCGATTACTAGTTATTCGTTCTTTTCACAAATATAAAATTTATATAATTAAATTTGTTTTTGAAAATAATTTTATAATATTTTTCTATGAATTGTGAAAATATAGTATAAAATTAATTGATGGTCAAAGATATATATAGATATATGAAAATGTCAATTATATTAAATAGAAGGAATACTAAACAATTGTACTAGGTGCCGGAAAGAGAGGAAATCATTTAATGGTGTGTTGTCTGGACCCTTCATTTTTCGACGTTTTGCATTATCTGCAATGACTTTTTTATTACTCCCTATGTTTACTTCATTTTGGTTTTTTTTTTTGGTAAATTATTGAATTAGTATCATAATGATTGAAGTGTGAAATCACTGTAAAACCACTTAAATACAAGGTTCGCTTCTTATGAGAGTCGAATTTACATTGCATGAAAAAGTAACGGTACTGGTACTTAACACTTTAGTTCTTTACTATTCACTACGTCCGAGGCATTAATAGTATGATGATTCATCTCATTGATAGATGATGAATTAGTAGGATGGTGATATATTTTAAAATTAAATATCATATCGTAAAATGTAAGTTTAAAAAGGAAAATTACAACAATATATATAATGTTCTTAGTATTATGTTTACCTAGTCCGTTAACGAATCGATTTGAGCCGAATTTGAACAAAATAGCTTCGAAAATGTATTCTTTTAAAACATAGTATGATGTCCGGTTTATAATCAATCCAAAAAAAAACTCGCTTATTCGGTTGAAAGAATCGCCAAAACTCAAGATAAGCAGAACAAATCTTTTGAAATGAATCCCGTTAGTTAAACAAAATCGAATAAAACTGAATTAAACCGACAAAATTCGAATTGATTCGAAATAAAACCGGATTAAATCGAGAAGTAACCCTTCAAAATTAAATAAAATTCAAATAAAACCGCATGATTATCTTTTTTTTTATGCAGAAGTAATCTATTTGAGATTCTGAAACCATTTTAAATTCGATCAATTTAACAAACCCAACCAAAAAATATTAACCAAAAAATAGCTTCAGAAATGTATTCCGTTTAAAAAAAACGCACATATTCTGTTGAAAAATCGAATTTAAAACTCGAGGGAAACCGGCTTTAAATCCTTCGAAATAAAATCGAATAAAACTTAATTAAAGTGAAGAATTCCAATTAATTCAAAATAAAACCGAATTAAATATAAAAACAACCCTTCAAAATTAATAAAATCAAATAAAACCGAACTACCTGACTAATTACAATTCACAAATTTCAATTTCGATAATACATTAAATTTTCTGTATTTAATTTAGATCCCGATTTAACAAATCCAACCAAAAAATATTAACAAATAGCTCGACTGCATAACATCTCTTTCCTTTACCTGAACTTCTCCAGTGAGTTGTCTCCATCTTCCGCAACCACTGAGCTCCGCTCCTCGCCGCTCCGCCGCCTTAGGTATCTTCATAGATCGACTCCATATATGTAAAAAAATTCACCTTCTAAATTATTTGTTATTTTAATTTTGTTCCGCCGCCTTACTATATTTTTTGAAGATTGTGTATAGTGATAGTGAGATGTTTGGTTTTTATTGTGAAGTAGAAAAGGAGTAATTAAACAAAAAAGTTCCATTTTTTATTGGTGCTTAGCATCATGATGCCCCCTCGTGCATTGTCCAGTTTTGAATTTTGAGGAGTTTGAATGTTGTTTTTCTCTTTTGAGTTTTGAATTTAAATATTTTTAATTTTAATTTTGATTCGAATCGAAGTGGTGCGTGTCGATTAAGAATACAAAGTTTGTTAATTTTGACTATTGACTAGACAAATTGGACAATATTTTAGGGATGGAGGTAGTATTAGATAGAACGGAAGAGATGAACTAACATAGAGCTGAATGGAGACGTCGTATCCATATAGCCGACCCCATTTAGTGAGGTTTGGTTTGGTTAATGATATTAGGTAGAGTTTGATGTAACGTTAATAGATCGAAATGAAGTTCAGGCATATGTAATGGAAAATTTGAGTGTGTATATCGAAGAATGTGAATGTTGGTAATGTGTATGATTTATTTTTGTGAAGAGTAATTGTGGTTGTTCGTATGCATGGTAGTTAGAAAAGAAGGTGATATAATGGAACCTGCGCAAAGTGAGAGTTCGGAAAAAAATGCAGTAGTGTCGATGGAACCAGCGCAAGTGAGAGTTTAAAAAATTCTGGCACTCCTGAAAAAGCTGAGGCTGTGATGGAGTCGGCAGCAAGTGAGAGTTTGGTGAATTCGGAACATTTGGAGAGTTCTTCCGTTGTGGAAAATGCAGTAGTTGACAACAATGATGACACAGTCACCGATGTCAATAATGGGTAATGGTCATTTCTTTATACTCCGTATTAACTATTATCGGAGGACAACTTGATCACATTTGCTTGATAGACATGTATGATTATTTGATATAAGAAAGTCAGTGAGCATGCATTATGAGTAATGTTTGTGTTTGCCTCCTTTAAATACCTCGTCATGGTTTCATTCTAGTGTCATTGTTTTCTTCTAATTGTACACGAGTCTAGATTCAGTAAAGTGATTTGTCTTTTGCTTCATCTGCAATTTTACGAGTAATATTATTATACTTCAGAGGCACGGAGCAAGAACATGAGTTTAAAGAAGCAGATGTACATGACACACTAGAAGTAATCGCTGCCACTGGGAAGTTCTGGTATGCATGGCTATCAGATTTCATTTTATACTTCTCTTAATATAAATTTGGTTAGCGAGTTACTAACTGAGGATCAATGAATTAGTGTTTCTGAGAGTGCTTGCCATGGGCTAGATTTTATTTGTCTCTTTACACTCTGCTTTCTCCTTGTTTGCATACTTCATTTTGGAAATTCCAATTCCTATTAGTTTTGTTGATAACATGGTTGTATTTTGTCACTCTTGATGTGTTGTTTATGTTCATTATGGTGATGTGATTGAACAAACTATCAAAATATTCATTTCTCAACCATACACTTGTAATAAACTCTTTACACTCTTCTTGTAAGTGTTTTATCCTAATGTCAAGCCTTTGTTTGTGTTGTTCCATTTCTGTATTAGTAATAAACATGAAAGGGTCGATGTCTACTTCTCCCAACTTATACTGGCCATTTCCTGAAAGTTCACACCAAGTGGCCCACAATTAGTCTCAGATATCAATCTAAATCAGCTACAACGCTACATCATCTATAAGAGATATTTCAGTTTGGTTTTTCATCTTGCTTCATGTCATATCTTGTATGTTGTCCTATTTTAGGCATGAGTGGGACATATTGAAGAGAATACTGTCATACCATCTCAAGAAGGTAAACATGAATATGCCATCAAATAAGCTTCCATTACTTCATATCAAATGTATCTCTTTGCTTAACTCTGGACTTCACACTTGATGTCTCAAGAAGGTGATGTCCGAGTATCCAGAGGCAAAAAAGACCATTGAGCAACAAGCTACTTCATTAGGAGAAACGATTCCTGTTTTGCTGAAAAGGTTGGATTATGGTAATTCCTCAATCCTTTTTTTACAGTCTTTCCTTTGTTAGGGCTGTTTCACTACTTTATTCAAATAGCGCATCCTTTTTATTTCTTCAACCTGAAGTAAGATCGAGATTTCTTAGGATTTTCTACCCTACCATGAAGCAAGACCATGAAATATGAGTTCCGCAATGATCTTTTTATTATATATTTGAATTAGAATATACATATACAAGTTCGGAGATGGTATTCAATGTTTTGGTGCTATGGATTGATCCCCGAGTAATTCCAAGATAAACAATGGCGTGACGTATTATGACTCGTTGTATCTGATATTCTGACATGTAACGACTTCTCAGCCTATAAGGAAGCTTTTTTCCTTTATATGAGAAAGTAAGTTTCATGCTATGGTGTTCTGTTTTGCAGCTCTGGACAATTTTATAGAAGGCCCTCCATTCACTCTACAAAGACTTTGTGAGGTGATTATCTGATCTTTTTGAATTTCAATGATATGTTAATAAATCTAGTGATTTGTGTCTACTTTGAACCTTGGTACTCTTCTCTCTTTCCATTTGAAATCAAAACAGAATTTCACCCTCCACATCCCAGTAATCATTGTAACTCCCAGACTCCTAGTATTCTCGAAAAAGCATACCTCATATTTTCAGTGTTGTCAGACCCTCTATCTGCTTGACAATGTAGATGACGATTGAAGAATTTGAAAGCCCGACCCGAATTTGCTATATGAGCAGTATTGTGGGGTCTGGTATCAAATTAAAATCATACTGAAAGTGAAGTACCAGAGTGCTGCAATTACATAATTGGCCATTATAGGCTTGTAGGACATTAAGTGAATCGTCGGTACAACGTTGTCGATTTTTCTGAAAGTTCCCTCAATCTTTGGATTTTGAATCACGATGAGTGCCTTATCCTGTATTACTAATGTTTACAGATTCTACTGGTTGCTCGTGACATCTACCCTAATCTTTCGAAACTTGCTTTGGCACTAGAAAAGGTATACTATCCTTTCCATCATCCTTGTTTGGGCTCTCAGCAGAATGCATGAACTTTTACATCAAGATTTCTTTTGAAGAAGTATGTTAGTGCATGTTATAGTAGCCAGCTTGGTCGTTAATCATAAAATTTTCAACTGGCCATCTCAATATTTTGATAGTTTCCTGATGAGTTTCTCATTATCCTTTCCGCTGCTCCAATTCACATATGAAGAATTTGTCTGTGACATCAACATTGACTATATGTACGGATCAATACCCACCAGTAGCTCTGCAGAAACCTAGTATTGCAGATATAACAACCAAGGATTCTGAAGCTCAATCCAATACAGTAGAAAATGGAGTTAACCCTCCAACAGGCGACGGTGATGAAATAATGACTGAAGTGGAGGATGCCGATGTTAATGATCATATGACGATTGACATTGAAACGTTTGAGGAAATTGTTAGATCATCAGAATCAAATCCAGAGCCAACAATCCAGTCATAGCAACCGTCCTCCATAATTGCTGTGCAATAGTCATATTCAACGAAACAGATTTTCAGACAATGAGCTTTTCATGTCTCCATAGGCTATACTATTAATTTTATCTCAAAAGGAAACAAATGCATTAGATCATTGAAAGGTATCATTCTGTTAGAAAGGTTATATTGGATCTATTTTTTGGTAAAAAGTTACCCAATGGTTGCTTTGGAAGCCAACCTTCGGGGTAACCTATCTTTTATGTATTTGTCATAGCTTGCTTCGTTCTTGTTAGCAAAACTATCAATTGTCACCTACAATGGGATTTTTATGGAAGCTTGACGGTCGATCTCCATCACTCCACTCAAACGAAAGAACACGTCGATCGCCTTCCAGCTTTCTGAAGGGAATGAGTTTACACTTTACAACATTGGTCAGCAATCATTTGTGAGTCATATTGCAAATAAATTGCTACATTGAAAAGAGTAATGATGGTAGGCTGTACAATTGTCGATGGGCAGAATCATTTTATAAAAACAAGTATATTTCTCAACTGAATTTGCAGGAGACATATTCTACAATCTCATTTCTATTATAGCAATTAAGTATTTGAAGACCGAATATTCTTTTAGTTAGAGATATAGTAACAATTAAAAGGTGGTGGAGAATTCATGCAAAGAAGCTACAATTTTAAAAGAAACGGCAGCACATGCTAAGAGGAAAAGAGATCATAAAACATTAGTTGGCTATAGATAAAATTGTTTCAGATATCGAACAATACAATTTGCTCAAACCACACTCATGAATGAGTTGTTGAATCATTACATGATTATACTTGGTAAGTGCAACGGAGAGAAAGGTACATCCCCTCTTCGGAGAGAATTCACTGATTTCCCTCCCCCCACTAATTAATTCTTCTTCTAATGAATTCTTCTTCTTCCATACTAAGTTGACTATATTTACTCACTATATCAAGGTTAATGAGACATGCTAGTGATGAGCATATAAAATGTTGGTACACACACTTTTGTCTAAAATACTACTCCATTGGTATGATATTTAAGTTGTATATATATTTGGTCATATTCGTATCATCTTTGTTTAGATCTTTCGTTAAATCGTAAGCTTATGGCCTGTAATATCAGAAAAAAATGTAGATAAGTTAAGGGGTCAAATTGTGACTATTTTTTAGAATCAAGAGCAACAGAGGGAGTTTGGGTGAGATTTTTTGAGAGATCGTATAAGCAAAAAAGCTTTGCACTCCATGCTTTTTCTGCACATAGGTAGCTTTAAGCTACCCTCAAAAGCTCATCCAAACACCCACCCCAAGAATACAAGCAGCATATTGTACTACAATATTATACTCTCTCAATTTCAATTTAATTGATCATTATGGCAAAAGCTTTGTTTAACTTTTGCAGAATCAGAAAAAGTCAATCGGGTTTATGTGCCCTTTCTATAAATATTAGCATTACAAACATGAAAAAATAAATTGAACATAAACTGGAAAAGGATGAACACTAAATAATAACAAAAGGTTCTACTTACATCACTGAAACATAAATTTTTCAGTTTTAAATTTGCATGAATCCTCAATAATGGAGTAGAAGAAGATGTTAGAACCAACAATGCATAAGACATTTCTTCGGTAATTCGAAGTAGATCAACCCAATGTAGAAATATGTAAGTTTTGAAGATAAAATAAAATGAGGAACAAAAAAAATATACTAGAGAATAATACATTGACAAAAAGAGAATATGAGGTTATAGGCATAAATTTAAGTTTTTAAAAGTTTCCTACAAAACATACGATGTCTATTTTTGAATTTACAACAAAACATTAGGCCAATTGGAGCGAGGGATCATTTAAGTGTCAGTAAATCATTCCTTGGCAGTTATTGAATGTCAAATTTAATAAATTGTGGGACCGGAATCAAATTTTGATCCTTGCATCGGCCTTTAAATGTGGGCCCCACGCGAAATAAAAGAAAAAGAAAAAATAATTGGGCAGCGGCCCCATGGCGTCACATTTGCGGGCAACGGCCAACGGTCGTGCGTGGCGTTGTCGCCCAAATAAAGCAAGAAGAATCTTTATGCGAGGCGGATTTCGTCGGCATGAAGCGAGATGCCATCAAAAGGCCTAAGCCCATATTCTAGCCTCGATGCGTCGAATGATGTTCAGCGGTCTGCCACAGTAGTTTGTAGCCCGTGATCGAGTGACTGGCTTAGTGAATGTGCTTTCTTTTATTTCGACCACTCGACTGTCATGCTTTTTATCTTCCAACGATCCTTGGATTAGTTTAACGGTAATATATAATCTGACTCTTTCTTGATCTTCGTCTGATATCGAAATATGCAAAACAAAACAAAGAATCTCTTCTTTTTGCTATTACTCTTTTTCACTTCAATTTTAAAATATTTTTTGCACAATAATTAAGCCAAAAAAAATTATACCACTATTTTTTATTTTTCGAGCTCTATAAATAGAGCCTAGGTTTGTGTCATTTGGACACCAAAAAAATCAAGTTTTTTACACCTTTTTTATCATATTTTATTGTGTGTTTTATTGTACGTTTTCAATAATTTATGTATGTTTGCTTATTATGTATGTACTCAAGTTCGAGTGATGAATAATATTGTGTGTTATTTAAAAAAATTATAATATTATTTATTGTATTAAAATATTATGGGTTTTGAAATTCAAAAAATATTTTGTCAAATTTAATTAATAATTTTCAAGTCGGTTGTTGTAATAATTATAGAATTTAATAATTATATATATGAAATAAATAAAGAGAAATGAAAAATATGGTGGGAGGGTATATATTTGGAGTGATGTGGAAGGGAGAAAGTAATTTGGCCTTTTGAATGGCCTTTCTTGGGGTTGTTGGTAAAAAGTGGATGTTGTTGAGGGTGCTAGGCGATGTGGGTGGAGAGAAGTGTCAGGTGACATACTTACATTGTGGATGGTCTTGGATAATTTGTAAATTACTTTCTTTTCAAAAGAAACTCGTTAGTTTTCAACTTTTGTTAGATAATATATCATGTGTATTGCAGGAATGAAATATTGTACATATTGTTTGGTAAGGTTGATACGAGATTTAAGTAGATTAGAATTTGTTGTTTTGAACAATATCTTCAAGCTACATATAAGCTTTTAATTTATAATGAGTCAAAAAAAATTCACATTTGTCACGAGATAATTTCAATTGTCAATTAATCTATATTTCGATATAACTTTTAGATATTTTCAAATAATACTAATTTTGAAAATATTTTTATTTAAAAGTTCAAATTTTTTAGTAAATATATCTTAACCATTTAAATTATACTCTCTCATTTTTCAATTTAATTGATTATTTGTAAAAAACTTTCATTTTTCTTTTTACTTGATCATATATGATTTCTTCAATGAAACTTTATGTTAATTTTTCACTTTTTATCGACTTCATAAAATACTTTTTATCGTCATATTCAATAAATTGATTTTTTGATAAATTACTTTTTAATATATATTAGTAATATTATTCAAGCCGTTAGCAAATATTTTTAACTCATTGATCCAAGTAAATAAAAATGGAGGGAGTATAACGTGATTTAAAATTATTTTTATTTATTTATAATTTAGTTAATTGATACTCCATCCATTATCTCTCTTGCCATCATGAAGTATTCTCTACAAAACAAGTGAGAAAAATAAATTATTTTTTGAAGATTTTGCAAGTTGACCCTTATCGACAACTTGAAAAAAAATAAATCGGCTTAGAAATAAAAGAAAGGTTGAGGATGATGCTCGGATTAAATTCGATCAAAATCTAAAAGAATCATCTTTGCCAAATCGGGTGAATTCTTATCTGTCCAAGTTTCTCATGCTTATATTCATGAAAAAATTCTGAAGTCTCAATTGAAGAATCTAGAACTATCAAATATCGATGTAGAAAATCAAATAAATTTATGAACATCGATCCTAGATAGGCCATGAATTGAAGTAGTGGATTCTTCGATGCTAGAATTAAATACAATAGAGCTTTTCTCCTTACTTTTATAAAAAAAGAATTTCACAAAGGTAAGAAAAGAAAACGGAATAGTTCTTTGGAGGAGGAGGTGGAGTTGCAGCCGGCAGAAAAAAAAATTAGAATCCTAGATACATGTGATTTGTGTTGCTCTAGTGATTTAATGGCCTACCTCGAGACTATTTTGAAGGTCTATGACTCACCATCCATTTTAGGCATGAAGCATAAAATAAATGGAGGAATTCATCCTTGCATATACTCAATTTGAATTCCAACATAATCATGGATGGTGAAAGGTAGTTAAGAAAAAAGTATTTAATCAGCAACAAAAGGAAGAAGATCAATAATCTTAATACGAAGGAAGAATCATCAGCTATTATGCCCAAAGGAAGAACATACGGTGATAATCATGACACGAAGCAAACGATAGACTTTGAATTTCAACAGATCAAACTTCACTTTCATCAACTGTCAACAATTAGAAGAAAATGGAGGAGGCTTTGGAAGATTCATCCTTTAGATTTGAGGACAAAAGATAATACGGAGGGGGATCTACTTATAGATGTGATCATTTCCGTTCTTCATCTTCTAATTCTCATATTAATTCATCTTATAATTACTCTTGTGTCTATCATTTATATAATCTAGAAACAAGAACTTTGATGGATCTTTTCATTTTTAGCTTTTATATTAAGAACCATATGATTTCAATCAATATTGAAAAAATATCCCACCTCGTGACGAAGCTCGAGTTTCTACTCTTCTACTCATGTCAAATTTTACTTTCATTTGGTCTCACCCCCTTACTTTACCTGGATTGAAACATAATTAGAGCACTAAAAATTTCACGGTGATATTGACCAAGAGAAGGCAGAGCAGCACTTTACGCTCATGTCGGCGATTACTACTTCACGTTTCATACCGAATCCATCATGTTCGATTTCGACATTCTATATTTTCTGAAGCACAAGGTGATTTTAAGCATGAATTAATATTTATTTTTATGAGTACCGTTTGGGATTTTTGGATCCACAGGGCTTACATCTCATAGAATTCTGATACGGATATTGCATCTACTAGTCTCCAATTTAAGTTTTTTTTATATTATGCATGTTTTTTGTAAGCTCATTGGATCTTATATGTATGAATTATTATTTTTATCAATGAAAATGATATATATATAAAAATTAGTTAATGAGGTTGAATATTTAAATTTATAATATTTATGTTTAGCTCTTTTTAATATATACAACTTATCTTGAGTTTAAATTTTATATCAGGTCATGAAAATTAATGAAACTTTGAGCTTTTTCTTTTTAAAAGTCAAAAGTGGACAATCTTTATTGAAGCGAAGAAAAATCAAAACCATTTTTGGGACAAAATAAAAAAGTCAAAAGTGGACAATCTTTATGGGACGGAAGACTATTTTACATGTTGGAAATCTATGAATATTGGTTTCAATAATTATGCTCGTTGCGACAATTGTTGTAACAATTCATTTACTAGTTTAGTTAAATGAGATTACTAAAACTAAGTGTTTAATAATAGTAATTAGCAGTGCCCAGTCAGTTCTCGTATTAATACCAAGGATTATGCGGATTGCTAAATCTCGTGCATAATCTTTATAATAATAATATTAGTCGATTATGTTATTATCTGCAGTACAGCTATTATCTGATGCAGAAGGTCAGCGCCGCATCTGATGATGTTGATTTATATTTCATGTATATGAAATTAACATATTTGGTAAATTGAGAAATTGATTGTAATCAATAAAATTCTCAATACGGTAATTTATACTACACTTGTAAACTATTAATTGGATGAACTCGAAATAATTAACTTGTCAGTTTAATTATTTAAATAGTTAGTTGAGCTTGTTAATAACTTGTTAGTAGTAATTTTACTTAACGAGTTAGTTTAATTAAACGAGTCGACTCATTAACTATTCGGTTGGACTTTAGGTTAAATAATAATATTATATTTAAAGGAGGTAATTAGGTAATCATAACCTAATCATTTTTACAAAGTGTTTTCACGCCTCCATATTAACTTTAGCCGTGAGAATTCAAGTTGAAACTTGAAAGTTTCATTTGATTTTTTATTGTCCGATTCATAAAAACTCAAGTATAGGATTATTGCTTCTTGAAGATTGGATCAGTAGAGCACTATCGGTGATTAGAATTGAATGAGGTTCAAGTAGTAATTGTTCGTGATTTTATTCCGCTACAGTGTAAATACTCTTGTATTCATATATTGTAATATATGTTTTAGATTTGAGATTAAACATGTTAATCTGATCATATATGCAATTTGTATAAAAGTTTATACAAATTTTGCATGTTATTTTCCATCATTACATACCTTCACCATCATCTCCAGCATGTCAAAGTTATATTACATCTACGAAGCTTCACACTTAATAAATCATTGGTAGCTCGCAACAACGGCTCGGCAAGCCCTCAATAATAAAATTTGAATACATCACAATGTCCCATTGTAAAGGTTTATCAGTGTCCATGTCCATATCTTCCATCTAAAGAAGCAAATAACACCGAAACCAAAAATGAATAGAGAGTATTATGGTACGTTTGAATTGATGTGAATTATGGAGATATAGAAAAGAGGAATCGAGGTGAATTTAAGTGAGTTTATTAAAATATCATTTGGATAATATTAATCGTATCAGGTGAATATATCATACTCGCTTTTGAGGGTGAAAGATTTTAAGTTGAATATGTGAATACAGATAAATTCGTTTCGTAAGCAATGTAAAATCAGCTTGAGATAAATAGTATATTATCATGCATTTATCTAAATTTACCCCAAAATTACCATTAAGTTAGTAACATAAACAGAAAATATCAAAAACAATGAACTACAAAAACCCAAAAACGAATAGTCTCTTCATACCATTTTATTTAACCAGTTTACTTTTATGCACAAAGTTTTTGTTTGTCCATTCTAAGGCTAAATTTAAATGCAAGCTTTGAGCTATCGAAAATATTTCGAATGAGCCTGCGTTTCAGCGTTTAAATAAACAAGGTATTTTTAGCACCGAACTTTTGATAAAACGTGCTTTTAGTACATTGACTTTGATTTGACTTAAATAGTCCTTAACTCGAATTAAGTTAATCGTATTGAAAATATGTTTTTAGAGAATTAAAGTTAATAAATTTACAACAAAAAGTGATTTGTATTGTCAATATTCGCAAAAGTTCAAGTGTCATTACAAAAAATATTTCTTAGTTATAATATTATTAATTATATGTTAAATTGAAAAGTAAATCAACAAATAAACCACGCCCTTTCGCGTACCCCCTACGCGAAATTTGGCATAATACCACGGTAGCGGTGGTATTTGCTAGGAACTTACTCTATCTTTTTTATTTGAAGAGGCACATGATTTGACCATGAAATGACTATTATATACCGTTAAATGATAAAATACAACAACTTTCTTGTCGTTATTTGTCTTTCCTTTCTCTTGGCCTTAAAACAAAAATCAACCTACTTTCAAAAATCCATCTCATAAATCCTCAATTCTTATTTTAAATATTAAATCGAAGTTATATGTTTTGCCCATCTTATATAATCATTTATAATGCATTATAATCAATTATTATAAGTTATAATACATTATGATATATTATAACACATTATAATTTATTATAATACATTATAATCATTATAAATTAATTATTATAAGTTATAATACATTATGATATATTATAACACATTATAATTTATAATACTGTATCATAACCTAGTATAATATACTATTGACATCATATATGAATTTTAAATAATTTATTTCTCTATATATGGAGGGCACAATTACATTCCCCAAACTTTTATCTGTGAGTTAAGATGCGTGGACTGCATGTAGGTGTCTTTGAATGATCGTTGTAATAATTGACAATTTCATCGTAACAGTTTACAATGTAATGATTATTGATAAACATCATCTTATGGCAATACTTAACCTGATAAATTATTCGCAAACTCATAATCCATCCCTGACATCCATAATTGTTTTAAAATATAGCCGTCGTCATTCGACGCAAAATATAAATAATCAAAAAGAAATAATGGCCAATCTTGAAAAAATCGACAGTTACTGACCTTCTTGAATCTGGGGTTTCAATCGTGAGTCTTATAGCTTAAGGTCATGACGAAACTTCTCATATCGTCCTTGAATTTTAATTTATGTCCTCTACTAGACATAGAATCCACAATCTGAGCCATTTGGACATTGCGGGGACATGCGTGTTATTTAACCTAAGCCTCGACATACTGTGATCACAAAAAATATCAAAGTTAAAAATAAAGAATAATCAAGTATACTCAATTATAATAACTGATAACGTCTTATATTGCATTAAATAGTTTGAACCATTCCAAATTATGTGATCTTTTAGGCTTATTACATGAGTAAATAACGACTTTGATAATTCTACATACCGTTTTTAGTTCATGATAGAAAGAAAAAAAGGCCACATTGATAAATTATTTTAAATGCATGGTTGTTAAAAATTCGCTGAGAATTAAAATGCCCAAATCAATTGATTATAGATGGATAAAGTCAAGGATCTGATAATATCTTAGGAAAGTGCTTACCTTGTCCGATGTGGAATTTAGAGTCTTTATTATTTTAATCTGCTCGCGTGTGTGTCAAATTCAACTTGGATCGCATATATGAAGTTCATTAGCTGGCCTTGAGGTTATTTCCATTGATATCGTATTAAATTAAGTATGGGAAATTAAATGCTTAAAATTAATTAGTTATAGATGGATGAAACACATGACCTTATTAATATACCCAAAAGGTCTTATACATTACACAACCATTATGAGATTGAGTATTATTGTCTTAATAATGGTCCTTCAGTAGTCTATTACTCATTATTCAGAATGAAAAAGGGAACATTCATTCATTCATCGATTCACTCCTATTGTATATTTCATGATTTGTGTACCACATTCATAAGATAGGGGAGGGAAATTTTCACATAGTATGAGCTGGTTGAAGCAAGAAAAAAAAGATATGATGCAAGTGGGGACTCCAATGATGTACACTATAATAATTCATGTCCATATTACAGATCAAACTTCTTGTCTTTTCTTTTTCCATCTTTTGCTTTTCATTCCCTCCTTAGCCATCTCTACAACCCCCCTCCCCCACCCCCCCTCTTTCTCTCTTGATCTTTGACCTAATTGTCCCCTTCATTATCATCACCTCCACCAATCAAGAATCTCTCCTCCATATTCTTATAATAAAGCATCCATTTTATTAGATCAATTCAAACAAGCTAAGGGAGTTTGAGAAAATAATTAGTTTTGAAAGATGAGTATTAATATCACTACTTGTGTAAATAATGCTACTAAAGGATCAAACATGGGTCATGGAGGGCAGTTTGGGGATACCACTTACACTAAAGTGTTTGTTGGTGGTTTGGCTTGGGAGACACAAAAGGAAACTATGAAGAAATACTTTGAACAGTTTGGTGACATTCTTGAAGCTGTTGTCATCACTGATAAACCAACTGGAAGATCCAAAGGCTATGGATTTGTATGTTCTTTTACCCCTGTCATCTTTTTTTTTCTTATATGATTTATTTTATGTATACAAATTGATATTTCACCTAAACTCATTATGACTTTATAAAAGATTTTTTCAACCATTAGATCTTAATTTATTGGATTAATAATGGAGATATTTATATATATATCAAAATTCATTTTAAATCTTTCCTTGTTTTGCAAATTGGAAATGGTAAGCAAATTATGTTCTAATTTAAGTGGACTACTATTAATTTTTTTTTCCCAAATTAGGTAACGTTTAGGGAACCAGAAGCAGCCATGAGGGCATGTGTTGATGCTACTCCAATGATTGATGGGAGGAGAGCTAATTGCAATCTCGCTTCTTTGGGTGTTCAACGATCCAAACCCTCAACACCAAAACATGGTAAATTATTATATATACCACCTCCAATCCAGTTCAATTCAACTTACATCAGTTAGATGTTTGACTAATCGATTAAAAAATTTAATTTGTGTTTTAAATAAATATTGTTTACATATATACTAATCGACTTATTCACCATAATTATATCTATCATCATATATATGTAGATTTATTTTTGTTTTATTTTTTGAACAAACTTGTTCCATGGATAAATAATATTCTTCCAACATGTAAAATGGTATGTTCTATAAAGAATGGCAGCTCATTCCACTTTTTGAATCATAACTATCTATATCTATATAATTTTTTTATTTAATATGAACTAGTTAACGATGAGATTCTCTCAAATAATAAAACTTTTACTTTTACATTTCATTGCACTTTATGTACTAGTACTGTGCTTTGTTAGTTGTTACTGACTGATTGTGTATACTACTATCTAACTTCACTCTTCTATCACATAGCTTTTAATTGTCATTATTTGTGATGAACCAACCAACATATCATACTTCTGCTTGAAGATTCAGCAGTGCATGCATTATTAGTAGTTATTCACTTTTGCTTCTTCTTCACTTCTTCTTACACTTTGCTACATAAAGTAATGTTTACATCCAAGATTGTCCAACATGAACATGAGTGTCCCTCTCAATTTCCCTAAATAGTTAAGCAAATTCGATTCCACATAAAATTTGAACAATTCATGCCTCTTATAGCAAAGTTTAACTAATACACAACCTCCACCCCTCCCCCCAACCCTACACAAAGCTAAGGTAACGTGCATATATACGTTTAAAACTGCCATAACCCTTTTTAATAAAAATAGATAACTTTGATTTTTTGCATAAGTTGAAAAAAGATGTAGACATAATACATAAACTCGGTGTTATTATCAAGAATTGGAGTGATCAATTAACAAAAATAGTTATGATCACAAGATTTTAATTTATTTGTACCTAATAAGTTTAATTATTTTATTATAGTGGTTTCTTTTTGGGAATGAACTTTTTTTTTTACCATGGGTATGGCAGGAGGGAGAAACATAAGGGTGGGTGTGTTCCAAGCTGGTGGAGGAGGGTTTCAGCAACCAGGAGGTGGAATGGGAGCAACTTTTCAATCAGCAACTTTCCCTCATTATGCCATCCAACAAGGGATCCCTTTTAATCTCTATGGGTATGCATTATTTTATTATTTAGCTACCTAACGTTTCACATTTTTTTATAATTTGTTAAATAATAATAATAATAATAATAATAATAATAATAATAATACAGTAGCTTTTATTAAGATTATCTGTCACTATATCTTCCCACATGGATTGCCAACTCATGCAAATATCAAATCTCAGATTATCCGCAGTAGTAATCTCATAAAACTTCTTAAATTTGTACATCTATTTCTGATCACGCTTGCTCATTCTCACATGCACCTTCAGCTTTAATTTATGTACTTAGATCTTCAACTACCCCACCTTCTCCCCCTCCCCCTCTCTCTCTGATCTCTCTCATTCTTTCTCTCTCTCATGCATGATAATAAGTCTTTATCTTATACAGTACTATGTGGAAGACATGTTCAATCTCCTCGATTATCGTTATGTTGATACGTTCTGTGACTGTACTCCATGCATAATATAATAAACTAAATAAAGTGTCATATATCCAGTTAAATTGGGACGATGATAATATTTTAATGTAGATTTCGGCAAATTATTTTACTATTCATTAAATGATGGATAAATTTAGAGTTAAAAATGATCTTAGTGGATAGAGTGCATTTTGGTTCAGGATGGTAATGACGTATGACTTTGGTCGCCGATAGTAATCTGATAGTGCGAGCTTTGCTCACAAATATTAACACAAATGTTGCGCTTTGTCGATAGTAACACAATTTTAGTAGGCTTAGATAGACGTTAATTTGGGGCCGAAAGTGAAAGCAATTATCGGCTCGAGGATTACTTCTTCATTGATGTGTATTTAAATGAGGGAACCATATCGTCACCATTATCGAGATCATTTTGACAATTAACTAGATAAAATTAATACATAATTATTAATTATGAAGATAGAGTATAATTGTATAAATAAATTGCATAGAAAAGTGGAGACAATAGTGTTCACGAGTACTGAGTACGTGATGAAAATTATGGAACTAAACATCTGATGTATAATAATAACAATAATGTTACCCATCAACAATATATATACCATACTGTAATTATTAGATTATTTCCCATATTAGAGTATATTTTAACCACTAATAACCAAACTTGTCTGGCCTGCTATAGTGCTATACCAAATTCATGATGATATATAATGAGTGTGGATAGTCCATCGTTAAAGACCATGACAAGTATTAAAAAAAGAATTAAGAAAAATTATATTAATAATTTATCAAATAAACAAAATATAGTTCAAGATTTTAATGGAGTAGAACAAAAAGTCATAGAAAACGTACGTAGGAGACAAATCAATTGTCATATATATGAGCTTCAATAATTAATTCGTTCATATTGTAATCATGTATGTCTTCATCGTATGTGTTGCTTCAGGTACTCATCCTACTCTCCTGATTACACCTATCCCACGGTTTGTCATTTATCCCTTCACTCACACCATTAATTTTAATTATCTTTGATTTTCGATTGTCAAAATTAAAAAATCAATCATCAAAATTCAAAGATGGACGATCTTTTGATGAAGGATGTATTGAAGCGAAAAGTGCGAAATGTTTTAAGTTTGACAAAAATTTGCTTTATGAATAGCAATATTATTATACGGAGTATTTTAATATGATGGCTATCTATTAAAACATAAATAACTTAATGGTTGTTATATTTTGTGTAATTTCCTTGTATACATAGAACTACTATAGTATGTATGGAGGGGCAAGTGCTCAATATCCCATGTATGGAACTGGAGCTCCTGCCAGTAGTGGAATGATAACTGGTGCAGCTGCAGCAGCAGCCGCCGCCTTCTACCCCTACATGAATTCCGGGGAAGGCCACGGAGGAGCCACCAGCTACGCGACTTATGGCATCCACTATCCTCACCACCTCTACCAATACTACTCCACTGGTGGTTACCCACAGCATTATGCCACTGGTGCCCCAATCTCTCTAGCACCTCCCACTCTGCAATCAGGTTTGTATATTGAGCTTTGAATACAATGCATGTACCAAATTTGACATGCTTTCTGGTGAATTGAGGGCAATTGGACTAATATCTTTGCAATTTCTTTTCCTGTTCCACAGGCGTGAGCAGGGCTCTCTGTGCACCGATACCTCAATGCTGATGATGAGAGATTTTCACTCTAAAAGTTCAAAGCAAAAAGATCCATCTGAAACTGCTCTCCTTTAGCCTTTGGCCTAACCATGGTTCTCTTCTCTTCACTCTTTCCTTCGTCATGGAAGGCTTGGCGCTGTCGGCCTATCCATATGAATCAAGAACCCCAAGTAGGGGTTCAAATTCATCCACATCCATAAATGAAGTTCCAATGCTTCATCCATCATGCATGTATCGATCGTTTCTCTTGGAAGGAGAGGTTCCTATACAAGAGAGCATCCATATGCATATGCATCTTCCCTCATCACCAATTTAAGTATGAGCTTGCTTGATTGGTGATCATCAATTCATCATGTTGCCTCTGGAAGGCAAATCAAAGAGGCTATTTAAAATTAGCCCCAAACATGGCTATTTAAATAACCTGTCTAACATAGTAGTATAGATCATGAAATAAAAATTGAATAAAAGTAAGAAGGATTAATGTAATTTGAAAGTACTTAGCAAGTAGGGGGACCTTGGGTTTAAGGGACACCATAGAATTTTTTTACAAGTAAATGTGATACTCATGTTTTCTTAAATTAGGATCTTTGTTTAAACAGAATCTGATATTTGAGAATGATCACATTTGACTCAGTTTGGGACCATCTTCCTTTAGGGAAAGGCTGATGGTTTACACTAACATGATAATATAAAATGAAAAGGCTGCAAACTTTGAGAGTTTAATCCTATTCATCTGACTTAAAGTAGGGAAGTACTCTTAGAATTTTTAGTTAGTAGTATTTCTCATCTTTTCAAGAACTCATTTGTATGTCATTGGAGTTCAAATGCATCAAGAAATTGCCCAGGAAGCTATTTTGAGACTCTTTGGGTTTTTTCTTCTCTGACTTAAAGCATCATCCACCATGGTTAGAACTAAGGTTACAAGTCAAATCATCTCTCTCTCTCTCTAAATAAATCTCTCTATGCTGTATTTTTAGTTGAACTCTGATGCTATTAATATGTATAAGTCAATACTTGGTATGTAACCTGGAAGATAATACATTCTCTCATGAATGAGAATGACTGAATTGTATCATTACTTTGGTGTGCAAGTAACTGATTGTCTTCTTGCTGAAGTGCACATTAACTAGGCTAACAACTATGGAAATTACAACACCATATAACAAAACCAAGAAATGTAACTGGAATGTACTTCATTCCGTTTTTATTCTTCTGTAAAAACACATACAGTATTCTTCAAAAAAAACACCATCCCTTTCAAGTTGAAATCAACATTCTTTTATATAACATAAAGGGAAAAAATATAGTAATGTGATTCAATTAAAGCATAGTCGAAATTTACTCTTAATAAAGTTTTTGTAAAGAACACTAGGATATACCAATAAATTCTTCTATTGACATGGTTCATGAGCAAGAAACAGGACACACAATGACAAATATGATGAGAGAAATCTTGCCTGTCTGAAAGATATGCTTAAGACATGTCCTCTTGATAGAGATAAGGCCCAACACAAAACGAGCACAAGCGCGACGAAAAGCCGTTGCTTCTGCCTTCAGCACTGGATCCCCATAGCCTCCTGGATCATCAACTTCCGCACTTCCAGTTGATTCCCTACAGATATGGTGATCAAGAATGGTAATAGAACAAATTTATTTCCCAATTATATTAAAAAGGCAAATGAAACCAAAGGGTCAAAACATCTTCTTCTTTTCTAGAACGGAATAAATTTCGACTTTCTAAATATTTTTTAATTTTTATTTGTTCTATTAAATAAGGAAGGTAAATATAGAATTCCCACGACCGCCATGAACAGATTTTTTAATATTTTTTGTTCCCATGCGTCATGATGTTGAGTCGTTACATAACATGCATCGTTCTACAATGGTATAACCATAAAAGCTTCAACTAATCAAACATATCTAGAGTCTCAAACCTACATAGAAGCTATTTACAATGCAGCATTACAAGCTGAGGAGAGGTGTCTCTATTACGTTTACATGCAAAGTAAAGTTTGGTATCATCATATATCCTTGAAAGGAACTTCAATCGAAAGTAGGGGCGCGCTTGGACTGGAAGGAGCAGAACTGAATCTACGGACTAAGATCGTGAAACATGGCAAAAGGAGTACATACAGTAATGCCATGATAAAAGGTGCAGCGACAAGCCAGCCCAACAACTGCAAAGTTAGTGAATCATGAAAAGTATCAGATCAAATGAATGTACTTGACAAAGTCAAATGTAGCACTAAATGTGTATCTACACTTTCAACTGCTCATGAAGGTTTAAGTTTATCATACAAGGTTCAGAAGTTCACTAGCATGCTGAAAAAGATACTCGCTCATAGAGGAAAAAGAACCTAATATTGGATTCATAGTGCAACAATACAACTGAAGAGGGTTTCACAGACTGAGGCATGGCTAATGGGTACTTCAGTACTTGTCTTAAGTTCCTTAATGTATTGCCATTTATTCTTAATCAACCTTAACTCATAGTCATACACCAAGTGAAATTCTCCCAAACTAGAAATATATCATATACGTAGCAAGATACTGACATGTTACTGAAACAGCTATCCTCAAATACTGGCATAGGTTCTCAAATGTAGCCCAAAATGGTCTAGTTTACTACTACCTTCATCCCTAAAACTGCTTAATCTTTAAATATATAAGGCGCTATCGGGAATTGCATAGGCGCATGATATCCTACTTAAGTATTGTGTGCGTGTGTTTTGCCAAATTACAGGCAAGGAGTATGCTGCAGATAAGATAACCATCAGATAGAGGTAACTGAAATGGATGCCGCGAGTCTCAAGTCTACATACCACATGAAATATGCTGTGGAACACATCCCTTGAAGCTCGTCCAGTCAATACCTTCTTAAATGCGTCAGAGCTCAAAGCAAAATGGGGACCTCCAGTAATGAGTTCACCAAAGCGTAAAAATGGAATGATCAAACTGCAGAGCACATAATAGCCAACCATTACAGTGTGAACCTATGTTAGGAATGAGATAAGATACTTTGTTTACTATCAGAATTCAGAACATAATACTTCCTCCATTATTAATTGAAGGCTTAAATTCTTCATGCCCCCTCAGCTTCAACAGACATGGTTTGCCCGCGAACTTTAAAATCGGTCGGGTTGCACTTTGAACTATCCGGCCCAGTCGTTTAGGGATTCAGTTTATTTTGTGTTAAAAATTGACTTGATCCACTTATGATGAAGGGTAAAATCAGCTGTACATATATTAGACTTGTGGTTCAATTTTCAAATACAAAAAACCCAATCGAATTGATCTAATATTTGTACAATGTCGTTTTCCCTACTTGCCATTAAAACTATGACGAGGGGCAATATGACGATTGATAGTTGAGTGAGCAATCCCCGACTATTATAGTTGAGTGGGCGTCGACTGAAGTTATTAATTGAGGAGGCAATATGACATGTTGCGGTGGTCAGAGCCAACGACATGATTGCGAATTGCAAAGTTAAGCAGTCAGCTGAGCGGTTAGAGCAAAGTTCGAGGAGATGAAAATTAAACTTATAATTGAGCTCTTAGTATATAGAGCGAGTTAGGTCATTCAAATAGAGCGTAGGAAAGGTTCATCGTAACAATATTGTTTAATCCATAGGAAAGGAATAAACACGGATTTATAACGAGACTATACACTGGCCATGCGAATCAATCTCTTCACAATATATGGGCACCAAGACGCATATTCAGTAGTGAGTCCTTATCTTACCTTAACTCAAATGGAGTAGCAGCGAAGTTTGCTAACATCACAGTAGGAGCATGGCAATGAGATCCGAGCATAGCAATGGCAAAACCGCAGAGGAAAACTGTTACACCTGCCAAAACAGGAGACATTTCACATTTTACAAACCAACATGATCGGCATTTATAGTCTTCACTTCATCACTTAGATTTCATCAGGAAGGTACAATAGATTTCACAAACAAGCATTCCAGAATGCATACATCCAGAAGAAACAACTCTTAAGCTATACATTAAACAACTACACCTGATCTCAGAATCTTATACTCTAAAGATGAACATTTTCAGATGATTTTCCATGTTCCACGGAAGAAGTTAAAAGGAAAGGAAAAGCATGCATGGAATTATTTCACATTCCCTGCGACCAGAAAAGTTTTCACATCACTATAAAGGTACAAACTATACGAAATTCACAAGGGAGAACCATATTACAACCAATATTCTCCTAGACAACAGATGATTCATCAAAAAGATTATTTTGTAAGTGTAAGTATATGGACTAAATCACAAATAAATTCCTAAACTCAAAAAAATTGCAAATTCGTTGTAATGGGGTCGAATCAATCCATTAAACAAGTAAAATTGGCAAAAAAAAAATTAGATTAATAATTTTACTCCAATCCAGTAGTCCAAATGTGAGCAAGCCAATTAAACTACATTCGTCACTCAACATGATTAATAAACAAGGCGTAAAAGAAATACCAACAATAGGAAACATTCCAAGTGTCATGCCAAGAGCTCCAGAAAATGCTAATTGCTTAGGCTCCGCTCCCCTTAAACAATTAAACAAGAAAATTCCAACTTTGCAACATTAATACATTATTACTCCAAAAAAGCAGGTTAATCATCAAAAACACCAACAACAAGAAGAATACAAAATTGCAGAGATGCATGCAGCTCTTATCCTTAGTTATAAACCAACCTCTAAACAAATATAATTACCAAATATTAACCATAAACTAAATATTGGGTAAGCATAAAGTTACATTTTTACTAAATATTGGGTAAGCATAAAGTTACATTTTTACCTCTGGATGACTATAACAAGAGGGATTAACCATAAACTAATATAGGGGTAAGGATAAAGATTACAATTTTTCCTCTGGAGGATTATAACAAGAGGATTAACTTAAAGTTTAGCAAGATGAGGTTAATTTAGGTGAATCTTTTAAAATGTTGTTTGAATAATATGTTATTTGTGAGGTGAATGTAGATGAAAATTGGTGAAATATAACAAAAAACACCATTAACCTATATTAGGATTAATGAAAATGAGGTCAATCTAAATAAATGGAATAAATCTTTAACGCAGATTACTGAATTAACCTATCTAAACACAAAAGAAATATAACCCGTTTCAGAGTGAACTTAAAATTTCACCTATATTCGCCCCAATCCAAACGGACCATATATAAAATACTATAGGGTAAGCATAAAGATTACATTTTTACCTTTGGAGGATTATAACAAGAGGGTCAATGACCTTAACCTGAATCCAAGGCAACACTATCAAATTGAAATTCTTTAAGATGACAGCCATCAATCTCCAGATTTTTTTGCAAATTCAAGAATATGGTATTGTCCTCTATCTCAAATTAGCCCTTTATCTCAAATTTGCATGTATGAATGATTATATGAAAACTGTGAGCAATCTTTACAGAATTATTATATATGGCAATGGATCATGAACATTGTTTTGGACAACAGAATATATTGAGATGCTAAAAGGAACCTATATCAAATTTATTTATGCAGAGTTCTTGAACAATGTTTTGGAGGTTTTGAAGAGAGAGGTAATAGTTTTATGGTTTTGGATTTTGGTATGATCATGGGAGTAATTGTTTGGCAGAGGTTTGTCCAGATCACACATGATAACATGATCACATGGGAGTAATTGTATGATCACGATTATATGGGAGTAATTGTTTGTATAACTTGCCATGATGATAGTTAAAAGTTTTGTTTTTAAACATAATTTCAAAATTATTTCGTTTTTAAACATAATTTCAAAATTATTCTGGTTTTCGTTTTTAAATAATTATCACTTTGTCGTGAATAGTAAGCTTTTTAGTGAAATGATAATTTTCTGCTTAATAAAGCTTCTGGCCATTAAAACTTTGCGAATAGGAGGGAGGCAAAATAATCGTTTTAAGCTGGCTGAAAGCCCAGCTATTTGAGTGTGTGTATGGCTGACTCAGGAGTAATTGTTTGTATAACTTAACGGCTCTGTCTGTGGATTGAGTTTCGTTTTGAGCGTAGTTTAAAAGTCTTTTGATCATCTAGCTTCGAAAGTGTTTTTCTTGATTTTATAGCAACTCTATGTGTAGTTTGAGTTTCGTTTTCGAATATAGTTTAATTCTTTGATCACCTAACTTTCAAAATTGTTTCTCCTAACTTCCAAAAGTGTTTCTACTTGGTTTTGTATGATCATGATGACATGGAGTAATTAATACGTATAAGCTTTGCCTTTCACATGTGTGGTTGAAGTTTAGTTTTCGAGAGCATGGATTCTAACGATCAGCTGCTTAAAGAAGTGTTGCTACTTTGATTTTATAACTTGCGCTCTGGCCAATAGTTCAAGTTTCGTTTTTTGGTAATGTGGATTTTAAAGTCTTCTTTGATCACACAACTTGAAAGGTGTTTCTACTTTGGTTTTTATCCAATGTGACATTATTGTAGGGGTATTTTGTCGTTTACTCATTTCTTAATATCACTGTTTGATCACCTATGTAATAAAGGGAGGTGAGATTAGAGTAAATACTTGTTCTTATCTTTAGGCTTGGCAGCCATTAGGGCCAGCGCAACTTTGTATTGGTATTGTGACTCAGTTGTGTTATTACTAATTTATTTCATTTTTTTAAAATAATTTTTTCTTTTCTAAGTACATTTATGAATATTTTTAGTTTTAACCTAATAATCTTTTTAAGTCTTCATTTGTTAAATATGATTATAATAAATGAATATTTAACTTGTCAATTATTATGATTATTATTTGAATGATCTAGTTAATTTTAACATGACAAAATAATTAAAATTGAACCTTAAAAGTTCATCTATATTTCTAAAATATAGAAAGATATTCTCATAATTTTTATAGTAAAATATATCTCCCTGCCACATGGCCCCACTAAAATTTAGGCGGAAAATAAAGAGGTCAATTTGAAAAGTTTGATGATCGGAATGGGACGACTTTGAAGCGTAAGTGATAAACATAGTTGACCCGATCAGGTTATTAGTAATAGTAAAATGATAAAATACCCCTCTGATAATGTCGCGTAGCGACACGTGACAACTAACGGTGACGTAAAGAAAATTTAGAGCGGAGAAAAACTGACATGCTTATTTTTGAAAGTTAGGTGATCGAAGCAGTGCTGCGAATATAGGTGATCAAAAGGGAAAAAATGGGATAAACACAGGTGATCAACATGACCATTAGTTATAAAAATAAGAAACGTTTCAAAAACATTATAGAAAAGTTTAAAAACAATGTCAAATCTTGAGTTAACTCAAGATAAATTGTATATACTAAAAAATATTTTTATAAACATAGATATTACAAAAAAATTAATTGTTCAATCTCATTAACTAAATTAAAATTAGTAGAACATATATTTGGCCCAAAATGTTGGAAATAATTTTTGGCAGAATTTGAACTTTTGAATAAAATATTTTCATAATAGTATTTTTTGAAACTATCTAAAATTTTAATCAAAATAAGAAGGCCCAATTCAGCAATTGTAATAATGCCCAGCGTGGAAATTTTCGAGTTATTATATATTGATACTTATATCTAGTATAATATATACTCTAAAAAAGAACAAATTCTAATATATACTCAATCTCAAAATGATTCACAACACTATTTATAATATTTATAACTTAGGTAGTTTATTTGAAATCAAATTAATTTGAAAATTACGCCACGTTTCGTTTCGATAAATTTAAAAATAGAAACTTTTCGGATGTTTCGTAGAAAACTTTTAGAAATTTGAATACATGGTATCTTTCTCACAACTTTAAATCAATCACGGCAAAAGAATCAAGCTTGTCGTCGATTCACGATAAATGAAAATGCTTAACATAAGAAAGAATGGTATGGCATGGCGATTGAATACATTGAAAAAATTGAGCTAGAACCGAATGGCCAGGTTAATCGTCCAAGCGATCAATCTGGGTTGGCTCATGAGGAAAATATGTAAAAGTAGAAACACAAATGTCTTCCAGTTCGAGTAAAACCTAAATGCAGGCGGTTGCCCAGGGAGGAGATTTTCCTTTATCGATTTGAAGTTATTACTAGTGGGAACTACATAAATGGTACCGCGTTCATGATCATATTCGCTATAGAATTAAGTCTAGGATTCGCTACTTATTTTCTCCTCGATCGACCTTCGCTTGAGTGTTAGGTTATATACAAAACGATAAGGGCTCCTAGAGTTGTCATGACGGGTTAACATTAAATGCATTAGTTTAGAAGGCAGAGAGTGCTTACAAATACAAATGCGACCTACACTAAAACGCAAATAGCTTATATTCTTCAATTTGTAGCTGATGTTTAATTAAATAATCTTCGGTGCCAACTTCTTGAATGTAACATCAATATATATAATATAGATCTTCTAGGGTTTTCGGTCTCTGTTATGGAAGGTATTTGATGAAGATCATGGCGTGCTACTCAAACTGCGGCACCGATTGAATATCGAGCAATATCTCTTGAGATCTTTGATGAATAGTAAAATCTTAGCGGAATCGTGAGGCCCAGTTAGCGAGTAGCGCCGAGCCATTCCATTGTTTAACACTTGATCGAGTATAATTAAATACGCTCATCGTGGTGTCAGTAAATGGTCAGCCGGCACATTAGAAAAACTTCGTAAAATACCATGCAGACATAATATTCATTTAGAATATACACTTTTTAAAATTAAATTGATTGACATTTTATACAACTGAATAATAATAAGAGACATACATATAAATTGAAAGTAAGGTCTATTCTCGAAAGATAATTAATCGGATTAAAACCTCATAGATTACCTATCCAAAGTTACATTTCAAACCGTCAGATTCGAACAAAAGAATTTAACTTAGCAGTAAATTTACATGGGGAAAACTAAGCATTTTGTTTTGAACTAAAACTTGTAATCTTACAGAAGTCCAAAGAGTAAGGATTCAATTTTCCATCTCCTCAATCTTGGATGTTAACTGTGGAAGAATCGATGTAACGGGTACAATAAATGGAGCGAAGAATGAAGACGAATCAGAGAAAAATAATGCAATAAAGACCTTTTAGAACATTTCATTCTCATGTTGATAAATGAAATCCATCAACAAGGCACTGCCTTCTTATGTCTTGCATCAGACCCTGGAGTAAAGATGGGTTGTTAGTTACGATAGCATCCACGCCCTCTGACAACATATTCTGCATGGAGATCTCGTCGTCCACTGTCCAGGCATAAACTTTTTTGGTACTTCTGTTAAGATAAAAGCATCTAAGTGAATATGTTAAGAGTGTGTATGCAAGAAGTATACATTGGGATTTCAGTGCTAATAATTAATTGAATACTTGGGAGTTTATTGTACCCATGTAAGATCTTGACAAGTTTTTCATCAACTAAAGGGTGGTAAACACCAACCACCCCTGCATCTCTCATTCTCAATAACTTTGTTCTGGTCCCAGTTGAAGGGTCTATCATGATAATGTAGCCCACCTTCAAAGACATTAACTAAATCATACTATAGATTAACAACAAAGGTATTGGATATTATCATCAAAGAATAGTTCCGCTTAAACTTGTTAAACTGAAGATATTGAGGGAAGTGAATGTGTGACCAATAGGGAACATCTTGAAACTGTTCATTCTTCATGGTATGTAACTATGATAAATATTAGGAAAAAAACAGAAAACATACTAAAGCTAAAGCACGAAAGATTACAGTCTTTACCAGAATATTCGGTGACAATTTTATTATATCCCTTGCCAATTTGTCACTTTTTGCCCAAACAATGCAATTCTTACATCCTGTTCTTTTAACCTGCAAGGGTTGTCTAAATGCTTCAAAGAGCACCAAGTGGTTGCATGGGTGAAAAACATCGATACCACAGGAAGTGAATATAAGACATATAAGAACCATAAACTAGCATCTAGTGTTAATAGATACTGATAAGACAGCCTTTCAGAATGTCAACAAAAAGCAGTTCGCCTTAAGATCGATCGTTGATTGTCAGAGAAACTAATTGTTCGGAAACTTCAAGCATGACCTTGTCAAGCTACAGAGTTGAGGGTCTTTGTGGAATTACATATAAGCAAGTAAACTACTCAGATGGGATAAGATTGACCACAACCCAGTTTTGCTCCTTCAATCAAATAACATTTTTCATAAGTGCTGATAATTCAATTGTCACTTGAATAACCTTTCATGCACTTGTTAGGGTCCAGAACTCCAGATCAAACAATATAGAACTTACAGTGGCAAGAACATCTTCAGCTAACCCTTTCTCATAAAGTGGAGGCCCAACCTTTATATCAAGAATGACCCGCTTTACAGAAGCCGAGATCAACTGTAGAAAGCACATAGGAAGACGTCAGTGAAACTCATAGACAAATCAAAAAAGAAAATTAAGAACTAATAGGTCTTTACTCATTAAGAACAAACATGAAGTCATCAAATACTTATTTAGCCAGTTACATAAGGTCCTTTCTTAAATTTGCTTGATCTCCTCTTACTCCCCAGCTTCTCTTCATGCAGGGGTTTAAAACAACACAATAAACTAATGAAAATCATATTCCAAAAGAATCACAAAACTACTTAGTATCTAAACATTATCTGCAGGAAGTTGCTTCCTCTTTCAGAAACTGTCTTCTCTTGCTCTCTATTCTTATATCTGATGTTTCATTAATGTGTCTGACAACCGAAACCTAATGCAAAATCTACAAAATTTGGGTTTATACATTTAGACAGTGTGCAACAAATCATGAAAATGGGTTGACATCTTTTATTGCATAACTATATACGTTTCAACACGATGGCAAGTGAGTAACAAATAACAAGTCAGTTGGCTACATGTTTCAACCTAAATTGCAAGACAAATAGTACCTAATTAAAAGCATAAAACCCTCGCTCACTATTGTTGGATTTCTTAAGTTACTTCGCTAATTTAGGAATTTGGATGATTCTAAGTTTCCTTAAGGACAAAGAACATGAAACTATGAAATGGATAGAGGCATGGAGCAAGTTCTAATCTAACAACATACAGCTGGAGAGGGGAAGTAAGGAGAGGCAGATTGAGGGAGAAGGGAAATAGAAATTTGAGATCAACTTTAATGCATCTTCCGCTAAAGGAATATTTAGATCATGGAACTCCGACAGAAGATGACGGTTGGCTTCCAGTGATTCAATCTAAAATGAAAGAATGACCAACTAATTCAGATGGTTAAAGAAATCATTAAGGGGGGAAGCAAGAATCTTCATAGTTAACACTTGAAACTAAGAAATGAAGATGCAATGATCCTAATATCCTTTATCAATATTTAATCACTCCGGAAACTGCATGAAAATATTAATTTAGCAATAAAATATGGGATGGATGGACAAATTAGTTGCAAACACCAGGCTATGCAACTTGAATAAATAACAAAAGAGCAACTGGATTTGTGCATCTATAACATATACTAATAACTTTTTACCTATAATATGTGTAATTTGTAAATGGTTCTTAAAACGAGTATATAATCATGGGCAGCTTGAAAGCCCATGTAACCAAATCTGATATGTAATGAAATACAGGGGTTTACGTCTGTGGACACCAGGCATTCAGATTTTTCCTAGTAATCAGCGCTCATGAAATAATCAAACATTCACAACGGAAGATATCAGTATGACATAGACCCTGATATATCGTATTACTGGTTACCTAATATTAGCACATCATCATACCTCTCATAATTGACATATTACTTCGGATGACCCTTCACATGAAAGAACCGTGATGGTAGACTTCGTGTCGCAAATTTCATACTTCAACTATTTTAAGAAGTTTTGACAATGGTTTTTATTCAATCTTCAGTTTATAGGATTTTGACCAAACGCATACCAACTTACTGATGCTTGAAACTACAAAACGGGTAATGTGAGGAACTATAAAAATTTAACCTCTTTGTGACTGAAATGCCCAACTCGAGATGTACCATTCCCTGATATTCGCTGAAGATCCCTGCCTGTAACAAGTTGATCAAATCTCCAAATAGACAGACCGATACTAATAGAAATATGTTTAGAAGAAGAATCGTGAAAGAGAAATTGAATAAGTGCACTTTCATGGTAAGAATCAGTCATATAGCAAGATATCAGATATGATATATAATGATAGTAATGCACCTACATCATGGTATATGAATAATACCATCAACATATTCATCGACAACCAGAACAAACAAACACATGAGCCAGGGCTTTCCTTAGAACACAGACTCCGCATCTCTGCCTACTTTTTGAAGTTGCATGCAACTATTTTTCATTGAAGAGTGAAGATGGTGATGATAAACACTAAATAACATAGCGTTATTTAGTGTTGAATGAAGAATAACCTTGAGTTGTATTCATCGACAAACACATACGCATACACCGGGGACTTCTTTGGAAACAGACTACGCTTACTTGGGGGGAAGTTGCAACCAACTCTCCTTCATTAAAAATGGAGATGAACGTAAACATATACAGAAGGATACATTTGTGTCCGGTGTATGTTAAAAAAGGTGGTGCAATTACAATGTTACATGGTGGAGATTCATCCAAGGCATCCCCTGATAATCTAACCAATAGTTGTTTGCTCATCTATTTTACTCTACTTGAATGTAAAAAAAAAACCCAACATTCTATTTAATTTAGAGTCCACCAGGAGATACTCAAAGTACTACCTATCATGAAGAGCAAATAGCATTCCGTCTGATGAACGAGAAACATCAAGCTCAATGCAGTCTACTTCAGAATTGAGAGCCAAGTGGTAAGCAGCCACCTGTTGATACACAAAAAGGGTTTAAGTGCATTCCGCGGTAATACATTCGTCTGTGAAATGCTTAATTCAAGACCGTAATTATATGAAGGATCTTATATCAAAATCATAATTTAATCTGACTTCTTTGCCACACATGTTATATGTTTCTCAGAAATACATCAATTCCCATTATATATATTGTCCTCGTTAATAATCATGAATTATACATGAAAATTGTAAATCGGATGTTTACAGTGTTAGGGAAGGCCTTAGACGAATCTCCACCATGCGCACATACAAGAGGAGGGGTTTTTAGCCAGCTACACCTACGCATTCTCATCTGTACATTTAGGCAAGAAGTATCAGGTACTGTGACAATTCAAATGGAAAATAGTATGCGCAACTTCACTTCCACTTATTTATTATAGTAATTGCAGATCCTTATTGATCACGTATTCATCATCTCAGGTTGAACAGGTACATACATTTTACATATATACATATATAATGACCTGCAACGACTAATTATATACACAACCTTCCCAACAAGATTGTCCACATTAATTTTCAATGATCAAAATTAACAGACTATGTAACCTTACCCGTCATATGAAAAGTTTCAGGTGCCAATTTTAAAATACCGCATGAGTTCGGGTGCTTACATGAAATTAAGCCATAAACCAATACCTAATTTTTGGGATTGTTAAACAGAAAAGATAAGGTATTACTAACGGCCTCAGGCTCGCTGTAGTTTCCTTCAGTAACAAAGAGCTTTCGACAATAGCATAAACAAAGATTGTCTCGCTATAAAGAATTCGGTACGAAAGTAAAACATGGGTTATTAATAGACGTGTTATAATATTAATATAGTGTGTTATAGAGTGCCACATAAGGAATGATCCAATGTCGATTCTAAGGTAGTAAGATCATTTGTTCGATTATGTCCAATACTCCGTTCCTTAATATTGTGAGACAAAAGAGGGGGGGACCTGATTGAAGCGGCGGAGTTTGAAGTGGAAGTAGAGAGGGGGGAGAATTGCGAATATCGCGAGAGCGATGAGAAGCCATTTGATTAATGTCTTCCGTTTACGGGTGGCGCGTGAGAAAAGACCGTGGCGTTCCAGGCGGAGCTGCCGGCTCTGTCTATCGAACCTCGAGATCACCATAACAGATTATACTGTCCAGAATAAAGACTTCCCTTCGGATAATATGTTATTATTATTTAAAACATAATAAAAATACATGTGTCGTCATATTTATAAAGTATAAAATATATTGTTATTATAGTATATAAATATTTTTCATTTTTGTAAAAGTTCATTTCTTATGTATTTGAATTGTTGTTATTGAAAGGGTATTTGGTTAAATATAATATTGTTATGGGTGGCGAGTATATTATTACACAAAACAACATTTATAATGGTATTTTAGAGTTTTGGTCCAAGAATGCTCCGATTGACATGATGGAGGCTCCGGTTAACATGATGGAGGTTCTTCTATTAATTGTCATTAAAAAAGTCTATTTTAAAAGCTTCTTTAGAGGATTTGAACTGTTCGGATAGTAATTATGGATTGCCCAGTATTTCTAATGTGACTTTAACCCTTATGAATCGGAAAAGGAAGATTCAAGAGTTGAATGATCCCTCTATTTTTGAAGATCTTGATTGTCCTAAGGTAAAAAAATAAAAACTTGTTGAAATTGTACATGCAATTAGTTTTCTTGATATAAAAGGTCAAGAACTTCGACTGCCGATTTGGTTGACTCTGATTATGAGGAAAGTTATAGGATGAATTTGCCTAAGAGATTAAAGATTGATTTGAATATCTCATTTCACAACAATTTGAATCGTGTTGGGTCAGAATATTATAGGAAGACATACGACAATGAAATCTATTATGAAGGATCTTGCAACTCTTTATATATTATGGGTTTTCTTCTTGGTTATACTTTGGATGCACTAGTTGTGTTGGCAAAAATTCGATACTTCAGATATTCGATCTTGGTGGGAAAGAAGTAGACCCAAGGCGTATTGGACAGATGGAGCTGAGTTCAAGAACAATTCCTTTAAGTATGAATGGTTTGAAAATGTGCAGTTTTAACGCCTGATAGATTGCTTGTAACGACCCCATACAGGGTGGAAACAGTTGGGGCCGCCGTCAAGCTTGAATGTCAGTCATGCAGATGGATCATGGCAAAATGACTTCATTTAACATGATAAGTAAAAATATCTGAAACACAGCCAATCGGGTGAAGCTAGCCAACACTACAACAATGAAAACATGATATAAATACAACATCAGTAGCGGGTTTTACAATAACGGGTTTCTGATATGACGATTATGTACAACAAAACTACAAGAGATAAAGTATAATTTGTTGAAGTCTTGTGCACCGTCTCCGCTTCAGATTTTCGGCTACTCGGCCATCTCGATGCGTCCATGACAACCTAGGCATTAGGCGCCCGCCCATTGGGAATAGGGAGTCATTTATGAAAGGCGAGTGAACCTGGCTCTCCTTGAAATCATAATCTGTCTGTACATAGGACTTTCAAGTTCGTACCTATCTAACAACTATACACCACAAGTATTATATATTTTCTATGCGGCTCTGACGTGATAAATCTTTTCTTGTGAAACCAACTAACACCGATAAACCCACCTGGCGTCGACCCTTTTCCTTGATACAACAATCACTTAGGAAATATCTAATATACAACTCTAGCAATGACTCGGCGTAAAACTGATATTCATAACTTAGGGATACCCATGTCTATTACAATCTACTTTTGACCTCTGCTTATTTCGATTAAGCTATCTGCCCGGTTCGCTTAAGTGTTACTCGAATCATAGTCACACTTTATTTATTAGCCGAATATTTATAATAGGAATCTCGCATTGTTCATTATCTTAATATAACTAAGCAACATATGTCTTAAATCAGAATAACCTAAGCAATTATCTCCCCAAATTCCTTATTTAGTATATAGAACATATTCACCTCAATGGTATCAGCGTCATTGATTGGATCGCTTAACTTATATCTCAATAGCGTTTGGATCTAATTTTATATATATAAAATATCATGACATAAATACGGATGAAATGACTTCGGTTTCTTAATGTTCTTTTACCTCTTTTGTTCTCATTCAAATGTTATCGACCATCAATCAACTCAACTTTTAACCTTGAAGAATGTACAACGATGAATACGACTAGGATCCACAAGAAATGCGATAATATGAACCATAATCAACGATCTTAATTCGACATCGATTAAATTAATGACCTCTAAAAGTAATCAATGCAATATCCATAAGCAGTAAATGAGTCATAAAACATATAAATGAATCATAAAACATATCAAACACCAAAAGTCTAAACAACATATAATCTGACCAAATAGACTGTAGCAGCGGCCGAAACGAGCGCTGACTACCCAACTATACAACAGCCTTTCCCGTCGACTCGGCTTATTTCGCGACTCCATCAGCAATCAATAGTATCAAGCTGACAACTCCTTGATAAAGTGTCAGCTTCAATGATAGTATCAACTCGACAACTCAACAAGAGTGTCAGCTGACAACCACAACTAAATATAAGTCAGTTCTACAACTAATGCGTATAATCAGCTTACTCAGCGCGGGGAGAAAGCATGCCGTCGACGCAAGCTATCACCGAGATAAGTAGCAGTGCAAACAATCACCAGTCGTTACTAAGTGCAGGGCAACTCGCCGTCATTACTAAGGCAAAGCAAGATACCGGACAAAATCAACTTCAGCGGGCAACATCGGCTGGTAACCAACCTTCGACTCATATCTGACTCTTCTGTCGACTCGGCGCCGCTAGAAACATACATCGACTCGTGAGACCAACGACCACGAACGACACGAGCCTGCTTTCATCAAACACCAAAATCATACATTCTGAGGAAACCATCTGACCCCGAAGCCAGCGCGTCAGCCCCATATATATATAGCAATAGCGTACGCGCTCGTCTCGTATAGTGGAATAACGGTGAACATATCCTCAGAGACAACCAACGAAGTACAACAGCGTATACTTATACGTGCGATAGTAAACTCCCGTGAAGATTAATGCTACTTGTTGGTAAATAAAACTCCACCTTGTCAGCGGACGGACGCTTTTACCCGTGATCTTTCAAAACATTCAAAATTATAATTACTACTTATAACAGCTAATAATATAACATTCTACTACATATATAATCTCGTACCGATACCCCAAAATAACTATGAAAGTTCCCAAGCGACTTCTTATTCGACTTAAGTTCGCTTGACACTTTCCTATTAATGATCGAGTTCAATTACTAGTTTCAAAGGTCCTAACATTCAGGTATTAACAAGTAATCATCCATTTAATCACCTTTAATCACAAATCAATTCACTATCCGACTTACAAAACTAGTAATATCAGAAGGAATTACCTACGCGTCAAAATACATAACTTACACCGCAAAACAATCCTAAATATAGTCAAAATGCAACTTCTATCATTTAAACACCATTTAGAAAAAAGTCAACAAAAGTCAACTATGATCCACGAACATTTTCCAGCCCACTTCGTGATAATTATCAATTTGTTATCCCCGATAATCTGAAACTTAAATGACAGATTACATAACATAATAAACATGTAGCTCAAAGTCAACTCGGAATTCCCAAAAAGTCAACATCCTGAGCTTCGAAATCTTTCAAAAGGTCGAACTTTCTTCACCTTGAAAGCGTAGAGAATGTCTGGGAATGCAAGAAAATTCCCGGGGCAGCTTCATTGAAATGAGGAAGAAAATTGTAATCGAGGAATAATGGGCCGAATTTTTAAGCCCGTCACAGAAGAAAGAGGAAGAAGATGATAATGATGATGATGAAATAGGTTAAGGATAAGTATAAAAACTCACGCAGTCCTTATGACAAAATATCTGAAAACTTGCTCGCTTTCTGGATTTAGGTTTGGTTTAGTTTCATCTGGGTTTAGCAACCTGACTCCAACATAAAATTTAACTAACCCCAAATAATATCATTCCATTCAATTAAAACTTTAAAATGCTCAAAACCGAAATATCTTGTCAGCCAGGCAGGTCCATTGTATTTCGGTATTAAACTCGAGTTTGCGATTTATCGCCGAAATATTCAGGAGCAACTAGTATACTATTTCATAATATTAGTGCAGGGCGAGTTGTGCATTGCTACTCAGGTCTTAATAGATAAAATTATTTTTATGCTTATGGATATATTCTGCGAGACGGTCGGGATACCCAGTACTTCGGTGATAAATGGGGGCCATGTTTGGTTGAGGATTTAAGTTGAGAGGAGTGAGAGAGAGTCTGAAACAACAATACTTTCAATTCAAGAGCAAAAGAAAATCATGGAGGAGTCGGACAAATATTTCGGCAAGCGAGGGTTAAATGATGTTTCCGTTTGATTAGGTATAGTGTGTAGATTTCTTTGAAAGCAATATCAACCTTCTTATTGAGTTTCTTCTCAAATTTATTGGATTGGAAAGGAGAATATATTTTGACCAATTTCAGGTTGGGGGAAATATAAAAAGTGACGTTTCTATTTTCCAAAGATGATCAATACCAGGAGAAACAGTTCAAATGCAATGGACAATGAGGGCTTGAATCATATTGAATTTTCTATCATGAACTTCTATAAGTTTGATTCTACTTTCACTTCTCAGTCTTTTGATCATATTAATCATGTTTTTAATATTACTTGTGTTTTGAGTATTTCTCGTATCCTAAAAAAACTTATGGTGGTTTTCGCTTCTTAGTAGATTTTCTACTAATGATTTTCTTCTGAGTTGAATCGTTAAACCGATTTAATTTTTTGGGTTTTGTTGTGACCTGCAGAATAGCGAGGCGTTAACTCGTCTAAATACCTTTCGTATCAGCGATGGTGACCCATTTCATTTGTTTTTCTCACATGAATCTAATTTCAACAACATTAAAATTGTAAATTATACGTGACACCGACCATAAGGCGTTCTTGGCGTCACAAATACCTTTCGTGTAAAAACATATGTCCATTTCATTTCGTTTCTATTGATCGATCTAATCTGAAACAACATTAAAAATGTTGGGATTTTATGTGACACCGACCATGAGAGCATTGCGCATCTCATCTGCTCATGTCAACAACAATTACCCATTCATTTTTGTTTCTTCCAACTACCACCTTAGTTTCTTATGCATCTATCAATTACTTGGCTACAAGCTAATATTAACCATGCATTAATATTTAATGTTAGTTCTCTTTGGAGTTACAGGCTTCAGAGGATTTTTATAGCATTTAAAGCAGTTTCAATTGCAGAAGCCTTTAATTTCAAATGTTGTAATAGACTATCTTTACTTTATGTTATGTTTATTATGTTTTACAAAGAGTTTCCAAGTATTGGAGCTCTTCCTACTTTTATATTATGTTTGTACTTTCGAATATTATCTATTAAAAAAAAATCTATAAATACCATGCCTTTGCACTATACATTCTACCTTACCTTACGTTATCATCCCCAATTACATCTTTATTTACAATGCTATTACTCTCATACCAAGTTTTTCGATACCCAAATACACTACCAAAACAATGACCAACCGCCGAACATCACACACCACCTAGTCAAAGCCATTATATTTAGTATGCTACTTAAGTTACATATCTTTTCTTATAATGTTTATCTTATACTGGATTCCTCTTTATCACAGCTACTTTCTAGATCCTTCTCATGAGTGATGAAACATGAAAAATGGAAGAACTTTTTGGATGACTCAGTCATGGATCAATGCAAAGTCTTTATACAATTTACTATTTTATTAGGATTTGAAGAACTCTTTCAAGAATATTCCCTGTTAGATCTAATTTTGTTTCCTTTAATAATTTTTCTTATAGATCTAATTAGTAGTTGAGCATGTTTAGCTCACAAAGAACGTTTGTAATCATACACTATGATCCTCTTTTTGTTTAATATAATGTAAATTATCAAAAAAAAAAAAATACTCATTAGTCGAAGCTCGAGCTCTGATAGATCTAAAATGAGGCAAGTCGGATGGTGGTCTCTACTCTCTAGTGTCACATTGCAACATCATCAACTCTTGTGACAACACTATCTAGAAGTTAAGATTAGGGTTCAGTCTCCAAAAAGTTTATTTTGGCTTCACTGGTTTCACCCTCCCATAAATTCATCAAGATGTATAATGAGTATCAAATCAGTATAGCATCCACAACGACATACTCATCCTTCATAGTTAGATCCAAGGTATACGATAAGTTCCTCGTACTCAAACAAACCGTCATGCCTAACTATACTATGTCCCGGTATATGTCTCACCCATGAAGACTCGTATACTGAGGAAACACAATGAGCTAGACTTGTTGTTCAGTGCACCTTGACATTGTGTTATGCGTTGGTGACAATCATGATATTGAAAAACGATGTTTGTGACACTAGACTCAAAAGTTCGACAAGACATCTCACTTGTGTTTTTATATTATTATTATGGAGTAATATATTATATACTAATAAAAAACTAATGTAAAATTAACAACTTGTAAAAGATAACTAACATTGAGTGTTTTAATTATTCATAATATAATGATGTGCTCTTAAGGCTATATGGAGTATTATACTCCGTAATAATTTCATTTATAATTGTGGCTTGGATCACATATTGTTTCTGGATATGACATAAACCCACAAACTATCACGATGATGTATACACTCTTAATTATAATCGATTGATATCATAGTAAATTTAAAAATATTTTGAAAAGGCTCAATAGTTTATATATTTTTAAACCAATTCATTGTTATGAATTTTTATGAAAATGGAATCTCATGTGCGCTAATAAACTAGTCAAGATTTTAAATTTTCATATTAAATTGAAATATTATATAGTATATTTTTATTGAAATACTTCAATACACAACTTATCCAATACGGATAGTTAATTTTGATCATTGAAAACTTAAATTGAATTATTTTTTAGAGATGGAGGAATATTTTATTTTAAATTAATTTCACTATTCTTATATACTATTCTCAGCTCTCACCTACTAATGTCACATATTTTCACACACCAAACTCTCAAGGCATCAATAACAACCATACATTCTACACGATCCGTTATCTTTTTTTATTTATAAAAAGGACCGACCGTATTGGTCGTTATGTTCGACGGTGCTTTGAAAGAAAGAGCCTATTGGATCACCTATATATAGATTTTCTCATTCCCGCCAATTAATTGAGCGAATTTGAATTCCTTCCTTTGCAAAGAAGGTGACCAATGAAATTCATCGCTACATAAAACCTTCCGTCCCAAAACGATTGTCCAGTTTTGAATTTTGATCTGACTTTTTCAATTTTTGTCATATACTCCATCATATTTACTGAAAAATACGGAGTATATCAAATGCTCGTATTTTTAGTCTATCATCATATTATCATTATAATTTTGATTCAAATCAAAGTTATTTGTATTGATTAAGGAATTTAAGGCTTCGTTTACTATTGAAAATGAAACTGGACAATATTTTTGGGACGGAGGTAGTATATAATTCAAATGATTAATTATCTGATACTTAAATGTGTATGCATAGATTGAGTAATTGGAGAAGAATTTCCGAAAATGGAGGAGTATATGAACAACATGAAAACTCTCCGCTTCCAGATGAACGGTTTTCCAACTAATTTTCTGTTTATTGCCTTTCGATTTCAATTTTGTGTGTGCATTTTTTATTAGTTTCTGAAATTGTTTTCTCAATAATTCATTCTTAAACATTTTTTTGCAATACGTGTGTATATATATTTCAGATGTGGAGGAGCAAGTGGCGCAAATCTCGGTTGAAGAACACATGTTCATCGCCACAGTTCAAACGCTTCAGAAAGACCTCAATTTAGGTGTATACCTGCCTTTTTTGTCCTGAATAATGTTTATATAATATGTATCGTAATAATAATAATAATAATAATAATAATAATAATAATAATAATAATAATAATATGTTGATATATATGTATGTATATAAGGACGAATTGTAATAACACTTTGTGATGATGATGTGTGTGTATGGTAGTATGAAACTGGACAGGAGTTTGTGTATATGACGATGATGATGATAATGTGTGTGTATTGATACGTAGATAGATAGTTTCATATCGAGTATTTCTAAGTAAAACGATGAATTGTATTTAGTCGGTTTTTTCCTCAAAGAAATAAGGCTACGGTATTGGAAATAGACAGTTCGAATAACTTTGTGTGTGGTAGCATGAAACTGGACTGGAAGTTTGTGTATATGACGTTTGTGTGTGTGTGTATTTATTTATTGATACGTACATAGGATGGTTACATATCGCTTATTTATGAGTAAATGATGAATTGAACTAAATATGTGTGAGATGAAGTCAACCTATATTATTACTGTCATCAATTTTATTCTAGTATAAGTATAGTTTATCAATTTAATGCTATGAATTACTGATTTCTTAGGATAACGAAGTCGTAAATCTGGTTTTTAGTCCACGGAGCTGACGTAGAAAAACCTATATTATATGACAGTTGAAGTTAGTGATTTCTTAATATTCAGTAACTGCAGGGCAGGTGCATGAGTTGGTGGTCTAGAGCATACCTGTAATATTTCACTTTAAGAAAAACACAGCGTGTTAAAAGTTAAAACTGACCTCGAATATTGATTCTAAGTGAACTTTCTTCTGTCATATTATTGAATGTTTTAGATGATTGAACGATACGTGTTACAAGTAGCTGTGGTGCAAGACGTAGCTGGCTAATAGAGGAAACATAAAAGTTACAGTAATAGTCTACTTAATAACTCCTGTTCTGAACATTAGAGATTTTTCACTGATTTTGTACCGTAATTCTTAGAACAATGTTACCAGAATAGGCACTAATGAAAGTTCAGATTTTAGTTGTTAATCTCTTCAGCAATGGCCTCCACGGGTTAACATATCAGCAAACGTTTATAACAAATTCGTTTCTCGAGTGATGCAGCAAAAGAGGAAGTTCAGCTTATCAAAGAGGAAGCTAATGAGATGATGAAGGTGAAGGGACAGATATGCACCCAGATTTTGGAAAAGCAAAGAAAAATTGCTTCACTGGAATCTGATTCAACAACCCTCAATCAGGTAGGCATGATCTCCTGTCTCCAATTTTTCAGAACACAATGCACTTACCATGTTTCTGAATGTTTGTCAGATGCTACACGCACAATAATTTTACTTGTTAGTCTACAGACATGGCATTTAGTCCTCTTGTTTACATGTTTTCAGTCGCTAGAACTAATCTATCAAGAAAGAGAAAGCATGTCAGAGAAACTTGAAAATAGAAGGTAATCCAGGAAGAACATGCAACAAATGGTTTCTTACAGTGACGTTCCTGTACTTAATTACTTACCATACCAGAATGAATTACTCCAAGGTCACCGAGGAGATAAAATCCCAGTTGAAAGAACAACAGGTGTGCTATCTTATTTTGCCCCTTTGAGATCTGTCAAGTTGTTGCTACCAATCTGACAGTTGTTACCGGAATTCTCTGAATAGGCATGGGTTAATGCTCGCATTTGTTCGCCAAATGAGAAGCTTAGTGTCCTAAAACTGGTATTATTTGATCTTCTCTTACAATCTATACCGGACACCGGCATTCCATGTAACAACCCTACATCTTCAGTCTTCACTCCTGGTTCTCCGAAGAGTTCTTTCTTTGTTATGTTTTATACTTTTTACTTTTTAGAAAGGTCATGTAGGAACTGTGTACAGTTTCTTTAGTTATCTGTCTCTTTAGTCATTATGTTGACAACAGATGACAACAGATTTATTGCATGTATAATGGTACTCTACAGGGGACGGAAGAAGTTGTTGACAAACCATATGAAGCTAAAGGTATGGGAAACTCCTACAAATAAATTAACCTTGAAGAACTCTAAAAATGTCTCTCGGCCCCTTAGCAATACCTTTTTAAGTAAAGAGACTCTAGTAGTCTGCCAACTATTGAACCCTTTGATAGCTGCCAGCTAAGGGGAGAATCAGATACTTCATTCTGAACCTAAGTTGTCAGCTATGATTTCCATTCTCAAAATGTGTTGCATGTTTTACCCATCCCAAATTATATGTTGTGGTTCCTAACATGAATGTCACATCTGATTTGTGGGGGACGTCAGTTCTCAAACCAATAAAGGAACATAAAAATAACTTCAAGTAGGCCATCTTCCGGCAACCTTTACTGAACTCTTTACAGCTATTTGTCTTGATATCTTAGTACATTAGACCATACAAGTTTTTAATTTCCTAGAGTGAATTTAGAAAAAATAACTTTTAAGTAGTTCTATTTTTGCGGTTTTGAATACTTTGGAGTCTTGTCTTTCTTTTGTTGCCAAATTATGAACTTCTGCATCTGATACACATGAAAACTGAGTCACTAAGCATTTCAACAGCATGCAGATATCTGTATCTACACATTTATTCCTGTTATCTCCTAGTCCCTCCAGCTCCCCCCTTACATTTTACTTTAACAACAGCCTGTGATTTATCAGATTTTGAAAACGATATGCTAACAAGCCTGAAGGATAAGGTGGATGCTGCAAAGTTTAAGCTTGACCATCTGAAAGAGCAAAAAACAAAACTTGTTGCTGATTGCAACGAGGTTTGAACAAGAGTATTTTATCCTTCTTTCATGCTGGTTCTCTCCTTTCATTCTCCTACCCAAATCCTCAAACGAAGATAACATGAATTCACATAGCTATTTTTTACCTGCCAATCCAGAAATCTGCTAACGAGCATTCATTTGTAGCTACTTTTTACTCTTTGACTTGATTCTTTAAACAGTATTCATGCTTATTGTACTACAAGTGAAACCAGGTGCTGATCTGGGTGGAGTATTTCAAGTTCAATATATTCATATTATTGATGTATCCTGAACAATTAGTTTGCAATTTAACTAATTTTAATGCCAAGCTATTTATGCCGTTGTGATCCAATGTTTCTTCTGTCTTCATTTTTTATTGATTGTTACTCTCGAAGAAATGTTTAAATTTTATGTTTATGTCTAGTTATTTAGTTGCTAAATATATCTTTACTTCCAGTATGAATATTTCCATGGACAATATCAAAATGTATTTTCTGTCTCCAATTTGATTTATTATTACTTGTTACAGGCTAAGAAACTTATCGAGCAAATGAACCGCAGGATAAGTGAATTCAAGGTTAGCCTATCAATATATTAATGTAATATGAAGACTTGTTTCTTTGCCTTGTAACTACTGTGATGAATATAAAAGACTTGCATATGAAGTTATACTGAGATGAACATATTAGACTATTTAGTTTCGAGTTATCCGAAAAGGATGTTTCATTTGAAGAGTAAATAATCTCCATGGTGATATGATCAACCGCTAATTGCAGCCGGAACTGAGGGAAATGGGTGCAAAAGCCCTGGAAGAAGAGTTTCAAGCACTTCTATCTGACAAAAATGGAGAAACCGAGTATCTGCAGTCATTGCAACTTCAGATTTCAAAACTAAAGGTAATAAACATTTACTCAAATGTCAAGAAACTCCACTAATTTATTTTACTTCAAAGAAATATCTATTGCCTAGACTGGTCGTGTATATATTCGTTGAGCAATGACCATATATTATTGTTTTTGTGTTGAAGGTGTTTAGAATAATTGTTTTAGCCTTGATTTTGTTTTTCAGGGTATATCCAACTTGGTCAAATGCCCCTGTGGAGAGGAATTCAAGGTGGATATGAGAGATGTGTGGGAGAAGATCAAATAACACATGCCATGATAGATTTGTCTTGCAATAGCAACAGGTGAATATGGAAGACTGAATGTTCAAATGGTACAATCTAATGCCCCGATAAACTCACACGACTTCGACCCAATTTTAGCATTTATTCTGAATTTGATACTATATGACTAGCATTGGTAGGTTTGAATACTGAATCTGTGCATAGTTCATGGAACATCATGACATCGCTATGCGCTATTGATGTGTGCCTTATAGTTCCCATTCAGCAAGTCTATTGCTCCGCGGTTAATCAAGTATCAATCAACTCCTAAAAACCACCTTCAAACTTATAGTGATGTTACCTTAGCTGTATTTCTAAGGCTTGATAACTGCCAGTAATTTTAAGCTTGTTTGAGCACAATTTGTGTCCAACTCTCACATGTTCATCAGTATCGAAGTTTAATTGTGAATTTTTGAGATTATTGAATACCATTGTTCATTGGTGATACATTCATTGATTATATGTGTTACTTCTGGAATTAGGTTTAATCGGTTTACTTTTGAGAATTTGATTGATTTTTTTTCTGTTGGGTTGAAGGAATCGTGTACATGGATAACTGCAAGCAATTTTAAGTTAATGAAGATTTAATTGTGAATTTCTGAGATTGCCTATTGCAGGCAATTTCATTGATTGTATGTTTTACTAGAGTCTTGAAAATCTATCAACTAATTATCCTAGTATAATCATACATACAAGATGACCACTCAGGTGCTCTACTAACATCTGGAGTTTTTTCACCATCCAAGTGAAGTATGAAGGCATTTCATTTATAATCACTAGAGGAACATCAGACTTCTATACTATGCTTATAGGATACTAATAACTTTTTTGAATAAGAACATGATCAAAGAAGCGTCGCTCTTAGCTTTTCCAAACTCGGATTGTTCCATCAACAGAGGCCGTTACCATGCAGCTGTCCTTTGGATGATAACTCACACTCGTTACCTGAAACCAGGAAAAAGAGAAAAATCATTGTTAGTAACCTTCAAACAAAAATTTAAACAACATATCAGCACACTCCCAACCATGTTGATTGCAGTTGAAATAGGACCCTAAATTCAGATATTTTAACAGGTATGCATTAGCATTTGAAAGGAAATCAGAAAGAATTCTCAATTGTCAAAAATGAGTAATTTAGTTTTAACAGTTCGAGATCACAGAAAGGTGTATTATGGGATTCATACTAGATAAAAAGAGACTGTTACCACTGAGGAATGAGCTCGGAATTTGGACACCACGGATGCATCAACCAAATCCCAGAAGTAAATATAACCATCCTCGGAGCCTCCAATGACATGTGCATCGCTATTTGTAAGGCAGCAGTCCATTTTGAACGACTGATTGAAGAAAATCATAAAGAGGGCTCTTATTAGCTGATTTCCAGATGAAACGGGAGAAACATAACCAGAGAATAAAAGTCGAATACAGAAACGAGAGAGATATGTTACCTACAATTGCAAGTACCCAAGCATCATATTACTTAACTAACCTTACAAGTATGACCTTTATATTCTTGCAACAATTCTCCAGTGCCCCTGTCAGGAAAAAATGAACACATAAATCTAATTTATTTCATAACGACTTATTGAGTGAGTATAATACGCCAAGAAATTACCGGTCCAGAAGTCGTAAAGTAGAATCTAAACAACTTGCCAAGAGACAGTTCCCATCATTTGAAAGAGAGATACAATTGACTGGTTGCCCCAACTGATCAGATGTTTCTCTGGAAAATCATCAAATTATAAGATTCCTGACAAGGAACATTTCCGCAATTCTGGCTTTGAATAATTGTATAATAATCTGATACAAGCATATCTACCTCCCCATCCTTATGTCAAATGTCCTAACAGTTCCATCAACACTTCCAGCAATTATCTCTGTCTTGGTTAGACTAACAGACATCACACTGTCCGAGAAAGTGTTAATAATCTGCATGTAAATTAGGTCCCGTAAAGGTTAGGAGTGAAACTACATAAGGAAAGGCTTACATTTATGAGGCGTGTATGCCCAGCAGTATCTACTTTCAGAAAATCTGTTCATTTTTCTAGCAGTGGTATCTAGTTTTAGGAAACATGTACACTTGTCGGTCCGGTTTCTCATGAAACACCTGACCATCATTGCATAGTATCTACTTTTAGCAGTTTGCCGCAACCCTATAGAATCAATCTACGCCTCACGGGATAACAATGTCACAATGTTGTACCAGCATTTTTTATATTAAAGACAACATACTTGAATTGGCTCAGTGCTGTGGGATCTGCAATCCCAAGCACGCAACGACTGATCATACCCAGCGGAGACTACCACTGTTGAATATTCATTAAACTTGACAGAATTTACCTGGAAAGGTAAAACAGAATAAGAATATCTACGAAGGAAGAGATGTACACATGACCAGTACACTTAATAATCACTGAAGCTGATGGAAAATATATAAAATTAGAAGAGGGAGATGGGGCATGACGAGACCATCTCATAATCGATCAAACAGCAGAATTAAATAAAAAAACATATACAATAAAAATTAAAGTTGTCAATCCACAATTATTACATAGAACAAAATTAATCGGTTCATGAATTTCATTTCAGGACATATGCCACTCTCTCCATGCAATGGCAATATATTGTTAAACTACTTGTCTGCTTGGGTCTATGAAATGAAGTTTTAATCTTTAGCACTACGTGTTAAGGAGAGGAAAAAATTTATCTCTGTATTACCAACCTCACTGTCATGACCGCGAAACTTTCGAATTACTTTACCAGTTGCCACATCCCAATAAAAAACCTGGCGATCACCACCGCAAGAGCACAGCTTAGAGTTGTCCCTGCAGGTTGTAAAGTCAGATATAAGACTCATGAGCTTCACTAAATCACGCCTCATGAGCTTCTCAAGGCCAATAATCGAAACTGAATATTGTGTCAAAACTATCACATCAATAGTGGATTACATTAAAAATACTAGCACTTTATACATTTTTTCACCAAATATGATACAGCATATATTAAACACTCAACCTGTAAAACTCGAGAGTTAATTGCTAACATAGTACGTATTAGATAGTGTGAGTAAGTCCCGGATAGTGACACTGTTGTCAATTAGTCCGATAGTGGCATAAATGTTGCAGTATTGTCCAAACATTACAAATGTTATACATTGTTCCCTATTTTGGACGTCCAAAACATAGACAAATATGCTAACATTTGTTATTTTCGAGTACCATACTACAACATGTGACAATATCGGGAGTAGATTGTTAAGGTGCCACTAACATGAGCAAAATGCACCATAGTCGCACTATCTGGGACTATATTAGCAATTAAGTCTAAAACTGGACAATTATTTTGGGACAAAGGGGGTAGACATACTGAGTAACATGTACATCACGAACTTCACGGCCGTGTGATTTGTAAGTCTTGATATGAATCCCACGGTGAGGATTCCATAGCCGAATCGTACGGTCCTTCCCACAACTCAAACAATACTCTCCATTACCATTGAATCTTGCTGCTAAAACTGCCCCCTCATGACCCTTGAGCACATTGACTTCTGTTGATGGAAGTTCTTCACGTTCACCACTCAAGAAAGTGGAGGTGGTGAGTGGTGGGGGGTGGGGGTGGGAGGTGGTGGGGGGGTGGGGAGTGGGGGTGGGGGTGGGGCTAGGGTGGAGTGCAGGGGTTAAGGTTTTTATTAGTTTCTATGGAAACACTTTTTTGTTAGTGACCGGATACTCCTTTGATATTTCGGTCTAAAGGCGACTCGACAACGCTTGGTATGGAGTGTTGTTTTCAAGTCTAGTTGAGTGGATCTGTGCTTATAATCTATTAAAGGACTTTGTCGGAGTTGAATAGTGTCGAGTAATATTTTTTTTATTTGAGTCCGAGGCAGGATGTCGTAGCAGCCAATTGTCGAATCGAGTTTTTTTTACTTTGAGTATCGAGCGGATTCGGTCATTTATGGAATTGGTGGTCAATGGTGGTGGTGGCCTGGTGGGAAGTCCGACTAAATCCATACTTCAAACAGTGTTAAGAAATCTATGAAATGACTATTTTGTTTCTAAACTAAACTTCCTCAAACACCACACTTACAAATAGAGGGACAAATTAGTCATTTTATATATTTCTTAACAATGTTCGGAGTGTGACTTTAGCTCAAGTGCCTGGTAGGGTTATAAGGATTTTAGTTCATAAACCAATTATCTCTGTCGGTAATGTGAATTGACTAATTCGATATCCGCTCCATATCCAACTCGAAAGATTATGGAATATAACTCGCGAATGTTTATCGAGTAGGAATCAAGTATCATTTGGTATTTGATAAGCTATCGAGTATATCTGAACGTGCTTATCTAAATACCCGATAAAGTTTTTTGAAGGTACATGATACATATAATTTTTAAAAATTAACACATGCCATACATTTGTATTTGTAATTTATAATTGTGTGTTGAACGAAACAGGCAACCCGATAACCACTTAATTCTCAACTCGAAACTCATCGAAGATTAAACTAGTTGGACTCGAGTACAAAAGACTTGAAAAATGTAGCATTCCTTTTTTCAAAGATATTTTACATTTTTAATTATTTCAAAATTAATTCTTATTTTAATTTATGGAATAACAAATTGAAGTACAAAACAAATTTTGACATAAATTTAAATTCACCTAAAACATGGTACAAAATTAAACCAAACTTCTCAAGTAAGTATCACCAAAAGACATGCAACACATTGTAGCTTTTGTACATTGTTTCAACTTTTGATGTGCATATGCAGAATTCTGATCAACAATTCCAAGAATATACACTACAAATTTAATTACTGAAAAAGTTTTTTAAAAAATAATATTGAAAGGGTTGCTAAAAAAATGTTCAAGAAAACAGTTAAGGTGAAGTTGCAGAAGAGGCTCTCTGGAGCAGACAAGAAGAAGCTCAAAAGAACTATCAGAGCCCGTTTTTCTCATGCTTCTGATGATGATATTGATATATTATTACCACCTAAGGTAATTTTTTTATAGTTATTTTTATTATGGAGTAAGTGGTAGTCCTTATATCTCAAAAAGGTTGTCCATTTTGGAATGAAGTATTCGCGGAACTACGATTTTTATGTACGAGTGAGTGAGAAAGGATGAATAAAAATATAAAATTTTAGGAGACGAACGAAATAATTTTCCCATCAAGTAGTGGTGGAACTAGAATTTTTATTATCTAAAGGTGAGGAAGGATGGATACAAGAAAAATATAAAATTTTAGGGGATCAAGAAATAATTATCGGGGAAATGTGGCATAAATTTTTAATTTTCACTAGCAAAAGTATGTTTTTTAATTAAAAAAAAATTGGGGGCACAAGTGGTCTTTAGTTCCTCCACTGCATTTTGGGATTTAGCCATTGAGGTAGTATATATTTTACAGTGTTGTAGTTCAAGAATCTTCCAGTACGCAGAAAATGGGGTTTATGGGAAGTATGGCATGTGATATTTCTGCCTTTGTAGTTTCATTTTCACTTTGTTTTCTGTTACCATGTTGATATAATGTTGAAAAGATTGTGTTTTTAAGATGTGGATTATAATTTTTTAACTATTGCAGTTCAAGAATCTTCATGCAGAAAATGGGGTTTTGTGATGTGAAGATTCTGCTTTTATTGTTTCATTTTCACTTTGATTTTTGTTAATATGTTGATATAATGTTGAAAAGTTGTATCTGCCATTTTGATGTAGTGATCCTTCCAGTCTTAGCTGTATTGATTTTTCATGGAACAATATTTATAAATTTATTGGTGCCCCCTTTTCTTTTAAAGTTACCTTAGTTGCTTACGATTATGGTTTGCAAAAATGTAATGTGAATGTGATGTTTAAGTTGACGTTTAGAAGTATATTCTTTGACAAGTTGTTGCATATTATGGGCGGCTATGTCCCACATTGATACATTAAGACATTTCGGATGAATTAATAAGGTTTTGTGCTACCCCTCTTATTGCTAACATGATATCAGAGTTAGCTCATGATAATACCACATGGAACCCGGTGGATGTGGCTTTGTGTGATTTAATAAGATATTGGGCTACTTCCCCCCATTGAGAATTGGTTTTATTGTGGAGCCATGAATTCTTAATACATGTGGAGTAATAATCCATCTTCTTGTAATGTAAAAAATTTCAGGTAGAGATAACCGTCTCAAAGTATCCAAATCGAATTCTTCTCTATTGCATTGAGGGCGAATGTCCAATTTTGTTCGATGTTGATGGGCGAGGCATAGAAATATTCCCCACAGGTATCTAGGGTAGTATCTGTTTAATATAATCCACAGTTGGTCGCATATCTTGTGTTTACGAGATCATAACTTTTTTTTGTATGTCTTCTCGATGTTAATGAGGATATCTGCATGTATAGCTCATTGTTCACCTGTTATCTCAACTTTCATGTATTTGGTGCTGGCAGTTTATTCCCTTTGGAAGGTGCCGAACCTCTTGTCTGCTTTTCTCCTTAAAGGAGGAGAGGTTTCTCGTTTTGTGATTGGAGGGGCTGATTTAATGTTTCCCGGTATCCTTATTCCTCCTGATGGTTATCCATCTTTTTCAGCTGGTGAGCCATGGGCAGTGAAAGTTCCAGGAAATCCAGCTCCAATAGCTGTAAGTCATGAAACTATGACTATCTTCAGTCACATCTGTTATTTTTCCGGGTTTAGCAAAAACTAGTTAAAGTGGCTGATTTTTCGATTATATGTTTTCAGGTGGGAAGCACAAACATGAGTAGTGAAGATGCATTAAAAGCTGGTTTACGAGGAAAGGCGTTACAGATATGCCATCACTATAGAGACATGCTTTGGTATTAAACTTAAAGAAGTGCTGATGTTTTGATCTGGTTTATGTGGGAAAGAATCAGAATTTCTGTTATATAGCTTATGTGACTGAATATATTCTTTTTTAGGGAATCCGTAGACCATCCTTATGTACCAAATGCAGGTTTCTATGAAGACGTTGTTTTTGAAGATCCCACTGTATTGCCTTGTGGTCAGGCTTCTGATTCAGCTGAAGTTTCAGTCGAAAAGGAAAATGGCACCAAGAACACAGAAATGGGAGAAATGATATACAATAAAGATGCACCGAATGTTGATTATTCAAAGTTCATGAACGAGACGAGTGAAGTAACTGAGAAAACAGCGTCAGTTATCGGGGACCTAAAGTTGGCTGAGAAGAGTTCAGTTGATGAAGTTAATGTTGAGGATCAACCACTATCTGCTGAAAATGTTGATGCTTTACTGGACAAGTGTCTCTTGCAAGCCTTGCACACCACAGTCAAAGAGAAGGACCTTCCCATGCCTGGAAGTATATTGTGGTATGTTAAATTGTTTTACTTCCTCTGCTCCGCTGTGTGCTGCTTACATTTTTCGATCTATGTTTACAAATTATATCTGATGAAGGATGACTTTATAGTAGTAGACTAGTAGTTGTCAGAATTTCCCCAAATATTCAAAAAACTCTTCCATGTTGTTAGTTGCGTTTTCATATTTTTTACAGGACAGTCCATAATTCCATGAATATGCAATATCATTATGATTCTGAGTTGTTTGGTTGAAAGGCATGCAAGCTGAGATTGTATTGATAGGAATTTGATCTCTTTTGGGTAGAAATTCTCAAGTCTTTTTTACCTGTAAGGATAGTTAATATCTTGGTCAACTATGTATTGCTCCATGTTGGCTGCTGAAATTGAACAAAGAATTGTTGAATATGTGCCTCATTGTTATTATAATTTATTGAAGAAATGTCAGTTATGTAGTTATGTAATTGATCTGGTAACTCTGTTTGCCATGTTTTTTGTTTTTCTGGTGTAGGTCGCGCCATATTTTACCTTCCAGGCCATCGGGCATCACACTAGATATCAGGAAATCATCTTTCAAGAAATTATCAAAGTGGCTTCAAGCTAAATCATCTGCTGGGCTGGTACGTCTTCTGAAAAAGTTCTTAGGTTTGTCAATTTACAATGCTGACTTCTTAGTGGTCGTCAATATTAGCTTCATGGTCAATATCATTTGTATGTATGATTCGGTATCTATATTGAAACCCATGAATTTGCAACAGTCTGCTACAAAGTTTAACCGATATCTTTCATAGAGGAGGCATTGAAGTTTGACTTTTGGTCTGTGATGTAGGAAAGTAGAATGTTATGATGTTGAAATGGATTGTATGTGCAACATAAATCTTTAATATGCCACACACAAAAAAAAAAAATCTGATTGATGGATGTACTTTGTTAAAAACGACAAGTTAATGTATCGTGCAACTTCTTCTGAACTTCTGCATTTAGGAAAGCGAGTTTTTCACTCTATTTTAGAGTTCTCTTGGAGCTGGTAAATTTTCAGGTATTCACAGAGTCAATAATATTATGTAGCATCTTCTAGCGCGTGCATCGTATGAGGTTTATGATTTGCACATGTACTTTTTGCTATGCGGAGTGTGTATTTTTCTGATGTTTCATGTTTTTGGTGATTCCTATATTGTATCTAATGATGAATGAAATTTCCAGATTAGTTTTAAAGAACACAAGCATAAGGAGGCAACACTTTCTTTCATCAACCGAACTCACCCGGAATTCACATCATTTAAGCCAGAAAAAAGAGAAGCAGAGAAAATGGTCCCATCTATGGAGAATGTAGTCGGTGGAGGACAAGTGGATACAGTTCTTGAAGTTGCTGAGATTTATAAACCAAGTGTACATATTAAGCCTATTTTCAATGCTCTAGGGGCTGACTGTTCGAGGTTTTATTCGGCTTCAGAAGCCTCGGAGATTGTCTTCCAGTATATTGAGAAAGAGAAATTAGTCAAACCAACAGACAGGGCTGTTGTCGTGTTGGATTCTCCTTTATGTGATGCACTGTTTAAGGGTACAATAAAAAAGGGACCAGCTTACCCAACAGAAATTCATAAGAAGGATGTGCGCCTCACATTTATCAGTCGAATGCAGGCTCATCACAGAGTGACAAGAGGAGTTGTCTCTGTTGTCCAGAAAGGTTCTCCTAAACCTATCCAAATAATGACCGAGCGTAGACAAGGGAACAAGAAGATGACCAAACTTTCTGGTCTGGAATCTTTCTTGATAGATGCCGAGACTTTGGCCTCTGAATTGCAAAAGAAGTTTGCTTGTAGTATGACAATGACAGAATTACCAGGTACAAGCTATTTTTCTCTCCTTTTCGTTTGTTTCATTCTTTGGAGGGTGTAAGTGCCAATTAATCAATTTATGAATGATATTTTGTTGCTTAGGCAAGAAGGGCCTTGAAGTTCTGGTTCAAGGGGGTGTTATGGATGTTATAGCCAAACATCTACTTCAAGAATATGGAGTTCCAAAGAGATACATTGAAGTTTATGATAAGACAAAGAAATGAAGTTTCGGTTAGTTTCTGCCAAATACACTCAAGTCATCTTGTGTCTTCATCATGTTTTGTGGTTTGAAGTGCTTTTTCGTTAGTATCTTGATTAGTTTCTAAGAGTTGTGAGAAGCCCTAGATGACCTCTAGCAATCGGATTTTTGCAATTGCTGCCTTCTTTTTGGCGGAGACTTCTGATGCACAAATTAGCCCGAGCATTGTATAAATGTTGAACATATTCAATGTAGAGCGTGGTGAAAGTTAAATCAATGGAATGTGATATCCTGATTGATATACATTAAAAAAGTACATGGTTTTTTTGTTCCATGTGTTACCCTGTCTTGAGAGAATAAGAGGCTCCCAACTCAGCAGGGTAATGGGGGTCGGATACGTGTTAACCTCTCCGGAGAGAATACCACCCTTATTTTGGGACAGAATTTAGTGCATTTTGGTTAGCCAGTTTTGAGTGGTTTGCTTTGTTTCATACTATTTTAATTTCCTTTTAAATGGTATATCAATTGGTGCCCTATCTGTTTGTTTGGAAAACCTAAGTGAGCAAGATGAGAAATAACATGTTATTATGTGTAGAACAAAATCAATCAATCAACGAACAAGTAGAAAAACAACACAAGGAAACACACTAAACTATGCATATGCACATCATGCATTTATTCACTAGCTCCATTCCCTTCTCTAGAGCCATTTATTTGCACCCAAAGAAACAATCAAATGATTCTGACAGTTCATGCAACATGAGGTGGGTCTGGAATCTTGGGGATGCTTGGAATTTTAGGTATCTTAGGAATTTTTGGGATGTTTGGAATCTTTGGAATGCTTGGAATTTTAGGGATCTTAGGAATGTTAGGGATCTTAGGAATTTTTGGAATGTTTGGAATCTTGGGAATGCTTGGAATTTTAGGGTTCTTAGGAATGTTAGGAATCTTAGGAATTTTTGGGATCTTTGGAATCTTGGGGACATTAGGGATCCCAGGAATACTTGGGCATGGCTTCACGAATGGTTTCTTAGGTTCATGTTTTTTAGGTTCTTTTGGCTCTGGTTTTTGAACGGGAGGTTCTCTAGGTGCCGGTTTCTTGAAAATAGGGTGTTCTGGCTTCAATTTCTTCTTAGGTTCAGGTTTTTGTGGTTCTTTTGGCTCTGGTTTCTGAACCGGAGGTTCTTCAGGCTCAGGTTTCTTGAAAATAGGATGTTCTGGCTTCAATTTTTTCCTAGGCTCAGGTTTTTCCGGCTCTTTTGGCTCTGGTTTTTGAACTGGAGGTTCTACAGGTTTTGGTTTTTTGAAACCAGGATGTTCAGGCTTTAGTTTCTTCTTAGGGTTAGGTTTTTCGGGCTCTTTTGGCTCTGGTTTTTGAACCGGGTTTTTTTCAGGATTCGGTTTCTTGAAAACAGGATGTTCTGACTTCAATTTCTTTTTAGGCGCAGGTTTCTCAGGCTCTTTTGGTTCCGGTTTCTGGGTTGGAGGTTCTTCAGGTTTTGGTATCCTGAAAACAGGATGTTCCGGCTTCGGTTTCTTTATAGGTTCAGGTTTCTCAGGCTTTTTTGGCTCCGGTTTTTGGACCGGAGGCTCTTCAGGTTTTGGTATCCTAAAAATAGGGGGTTTCTTAAAGATATGGTGGCCAAAATGGTGGTCGAAGGTGTCGATGTCTACCCTGCTCGTCTTCTTGTAATCTGCATGACAAAGGTTAGCTACTAATGAGACGACCAAGAATCCTAAAATGGAATATTTCAACATGGTGAGAATTGGAAAGTTTGTATTTCTATGTTTCTTTGTCTAAAGGCTTGAGTGAGTTTAGCTTATGAAGTCTTTGGTATTTATAATGAGGTTTAACTATAGTGTTTTTATTGAGGTTTAATGCAAATCTGCAACCCCAAAAATAGAGATTTAAAATCTCACATGAGTTCTAGGTCCACATTCAACAGCATTAGGACTTTTCTGAACAGAAGTATAAGTAGAGTGGTTAATGATCTAAAGCTTGAAGAGTTAGTTGGAGGCTCAAAAGGAAATGTGATGGCAATGAGACAATTAAAGGGCAAAATGCTTCATCGAGATTTTTTTTTATATGGAATTCTTTTTTCATTACTATTACTCCCTTCGTTTTTTTAGTTGTCATTTTAGCCAAAGAAATTTATTTGAAAATAATTGTCGTTTTAGCATAATAAATAATACTAGCATTTTTGCATTATCAATATTATTGATTGATTGTCATTCTACATTTTCAATGTGCTTTTTTTAATTAAATTTTTTCCTTAATTTATGTCACGAATATCTAGCAGCAATTTAAAAAAAAATGGAAATGTTATACATTTCACTTTAATTGTCTTTAGCAATTTGTATATAGATTAAGCGAAAAAGTAGTCAAAGTACATTGAAAATATAAATTACAATTAGTGAAAGCTATATAATTGGTTGGTTGATAATTAATATGAAAAATGCATTGAAAAAATGTGGAATTATAATTTTCTATGTTAGAAAAACAAGTAATTTGAAACAAAAAAATTAAGCTAGAAAGACAAGTAAAGAGAAACAGATGGAGTATTTGTTAAGTCTCTCACTCGTAGACTTGTTGAAGGAGTTCAACACATTGTTGTAGGTCGAACAGATTGCGACAGAAACCAGGGTATTTCTGTGAATCCTAGATGATGCCGAAAAGGATTTTTACCCAAACATTAATTAGTAGTGTACTAGCGGATGCTATATATATGAATTTTAGATGTATTTGACCAAAAAAAAATATAGTACGTTATATAAAATTAATTGATCAGTTAGATGTTCAAGAAAGAAAAACTCGTTAATTTGCGAAATCATGTTATTTTTTCATTTCAATTTTGATAAACTAACACCAAGAACAACAAGGAAGCCATTTGCATATTTTGCTCGAAGCCATTTGCATATACTATTGCACAAAAAGGTGAGATTCAAAAGCAACTAGAATTACAAAGAAAGGATTAACATTATAATGCTACAGCTCATTAACAAGATCAACCAGGAAGGACGAGTAGAACAAAATTTCCTGGAATTATTAGTTCTGTTGATGATATCTATCAACACCCTGACCAGGGCCATAAATCCAAATGTTGTGCATATAAGAAATATAACAACCCCCTTATTCTCCATATGTACTTGATGCCCCCTTACATTTTCCACCTGTAACCTGCAATATCACAAGTTGAAAGTTAGGACGAAGAACGGTAAGCACATTTATCGGCCTACAACATCAGCATGCTTCAATGCCTTTCAAGAGGCTCCTGCCAAGGCAAGGTGAAGGGAGTCGGATAGTACGCAGTATTACCCTTGTTATAACAAGAAAGCTGTTTCCGTATTAGTGGCCTAGACACGGAAAATTTCTATCGTCGTGCCTTTTCACACTTGTTGGATAATTCAACAAATGAAGGGCTAGTCAGATGATTAGAGCTCTTGCCTCCTGCTATTCTCAGGGTCAGTGAGGAAGACAAACAACTCTTTAGGCCTATAGGAAGTGAACTTAGTTCTTACACAAGTGCAACTCACTTTTGAATAGAAGTAAAAGTGAGGATGTCTTAGGACCATTGATTGTTAATATCAGAAAGGATTAAGATCATTCGACAAATATGATGTTATTCATCAAACATGGTGAGACAGGGGACAAAGGATGGTTGGCAGATATCCATTGGTATAGACTTGTTTATGGTACATCCAATCTTAAGGACTCGAAACAAAAATGGAAAGGGATTATGAACTCCGTGGCAAAAAAATGTTCATCCGTTTATGTCCTCAAAAATAAAATCATGAACTGGAAACAAAATGCACCTGAGATATGCATTGTTTCTGACTATGTCATCCAGCTGCACAAAAACCTGAGATTTCCAAGACATGAGGTCAGCAACTTCTTTGCTCTGCAACACATAAAATGAAGTGTTAAGAGGCATAAATTAAAGCATACATTGAGGAGAATAAAACATCACTAGATTGTCATACCATTGCCTCGTTGCTGTCGGATAAACTCCTGATTTCAGATCTGATATTTTTCAAGAGCACATCTTTGTCACTGATCTCAATATCAATTTCTTTGAATATATTCCCATATCTGGAGTTCAGCTCCTCCAAGTATCGTTCAAGAACTGATAAGTTAATATCTAGGGACCTAACCTTTTTCATTAAAATCTTCAGAACACTATCTCCCGGCATTCTATTCACTTGTTGCTGGCGAATTTCCTCGACAGGATCAAGTACATCAATTAATGCTGCTCCACGTTTCAGATCAGTGTTTCCAACTGTAGTGTCAGGTTCCAGTTCATCAATGACGTTTTGATGAATCTCACCATCACTGTTAACAGGCTGGTATGTAACAGGTTTCTTTTCCTCACCAGATTCATCAGGCACATATACTTTATCTTGAACAAGATCTTCAAGCATCCTCTCCACAGCATCCACTCCATAAACTTCAAGAACACTTAATGTACAGTAAAACTCGGATCCGTAGTGACTTAAGAGATTCAACTTCATGTATCTGATCCATTTTGGTTCTGGAAGAACAAACCGCTGAGCCTGCTTTACATTTTCAGCAGTAAAATTCCCAAGTTTGGTCCAGGTATCAGTTGGAAAAACAGGACTACCAAACAGCTCAAATTCTTTTAACTTAGATGAATAATGCTCAAAATTTGCTATTTCAATTGTGTCAACTAATGTTTCCTCTGAGAGTTCTAGTATAACAAACTTGTCCTCAGCAGAACAAGGATTACGTAGATACTTATCCTTATCCTTGCTTAAAATATTTTGAGCACCTTTGGCTTCCTTGTTGTATCCCAACACCTTCGCTCCTTTTGAAGCAGATGCGTAATTGTATTCTGCCCCTCCAGGCTCCAACCTGTGTATTATGCTTCCAACTTGTCCGGCAATATATTTGCTCCTAGAATTAAATGCTTTATTTTTGAATTCATCGAGGCCTAAAGGAACCGAACGAGAAAACTTATCTACTTTGGACGAGTCCTTCCCATTCCCAGCAGCTTCATCCCTTTCTGTATATGCCTGTCCATTTGAAGATGAAATTGCAACATTACTCCCATAACTATCTAGTGAATCACCATTCACGACTTGAGTATGAGGCACATTTGGGGACGGATTCGTCAGGGAATCCTCAGAGTTTACTCTTGCTACCAAATCTTCAGTGACCATTGAAACAGAGTCTAAACCTTCATCACATCCCACTTTATCTCCATCCAAAGGACTATCACCAGCAGGATATTCTCCCATTCCATTTATATCTATCAACATGAAACGAGGATAAGTTACACCCAAGAATATTTATAGTTAAAAAAACAACAATGTCAAATGACAAAATAAATTCGATTGAACAGGACAAACCTTCGTTCCCATCACTATGGCCAATCCTTGGACTGATAAGGAACACAAGAACCCAAACAAACAAAAACACAGGAAGAGATACACTATCTAAGCGATTCCCCCATACTGCCTTCTCCAAAGCTCTTCTTTGTAGAAGAGCTCTACGTGATCTTTGCATTGCTCATGAATTCTATTTGCTGCACATCACCAATAAATCGCTCCACAATTAGGCAGTAACAACAACAGCCTACAAACCAAAAACAATACAATTATAGGTTAAATTTCAGTAGTTTAGTACTCTTGATCAAATCTTGTCGGAGCAAAATACTCTTCTTATTTTTTTACAAAAAATAAATATAATGTCTACTTTATAGGACACCGTGACTTCAGAATCCTGGCTACACCACCGATTAAAACTAATTACACTACATATATATACCCAAAAGAATCACAAATTTGTAACTAAAGATCATAGCTTTGCCATGAATTCACATATAAATGAACTCTTTAGATGCAAGAAACACTACTCCACCAGAAGCTGAAAATGAAACACAGCCAAATTCCACAACCAAAATCTCATTTTTCAATCTTACATTAAAAATAAAACACAACACAAACCTATATATAAAAAGATCAAATTTTATAATCAAACAACTAAATTCCTCAAAACCCAACAAAGCAAACAACAAAAAGATTGAATCTTGATCATAAACAGATCACAAAACTACAAACAAATAACATAAAACATAAAAACCCCAAAAGGGTTTCTGTCATTTTGAGTATATAACATTAAAATTATTAACATGTCCCATTCTTTTGAAGAGGCTGCCACCTAGGCGGATTAGGAGGTGGTCTTAAATTCCAATATTTTGAGTATATAATACAAAACAAAAACTAAAATTCCAAAAAATTCACCTGATTGATGATCTCAATAATCCAATTCAGCTTGAGTAAAAAACCAAATAAAAAAATAATTAAACTTTTGTCCAATTGGGTATATAAATAAGTGATTTGAGTATAATTTAATATTTTCTTTATTTGAGTCGAGTACTTGTAACGGCTTCTATGAGCTGGCCTCAGCCGAATGATCCATCACTTCTGTATCGTTTAACGTAAGGAGGTTCTTGTATCCATTTGATCATAGATAGTGTAATAAATTTGAATTTGGTCATTAATAATAACACCTATTATAAACGTTATTAAAATTATTATAACCATCGTAATTTAATTTTCACCTCATCAAATAAATATTTTTAAATTAGTTTACGGGTAAAATAAGATGAGTATAAATATATTAGTAAGTATTCAATATATTTATAACCTATTGCGCATGTTTAAATTTTGAATGTCTACCTTTTGAATTGTGAAATTTTTATTTTTATTTTGCTGCATAGTCTTTGGTAAAAAATATATCAAATATTATTATTTTTATATTTTTTGTTATTTAAATAATAATTTTGTATTCAAATTTCCGCTAATAGCGGTATGTGTAAGATATCATAAATAACTTGAAATGTTTAAAAATTTAAGGAAATAATTTCAAACATTAAAAGTCTAAAAGAAAAATTCGAAATGTTCGAGAAATTGTTTAGACAAATGCAAAAAAATGTTAAGTACAAAATGTTAATTTCTTGTGTAATTCCTCTTGGAAGCACATATTCGGTGGATCGTAGGCGGAATGATTTGACAGACTCCCCATTCATTAGATAAAGAAGATCACCAAGATTTCATCATCTGCTGCCGAACTTATTAAATTGCTCATCGAATGAGCGACAATATTATGTCTTGAAGAGGACTGAGCCTCCATGCTCTTTAGCCACGACATTTTTGAGTCTCGGCGTGTCTACTATTTTACCATCTTGAAAGTGAATCGTATTTCATGAATGATATTTATCTAGTGTGATGTACGAAATATATGAAAAAGGTAGAGTATTTCTGTGATCGGTCATGTCATATAGTCTAGAATTGGACATCAATTGTTTTTCGATTGGAATTATCTGGCGTGTCACATGTTAGGTATGCTAATTTACTTATCCATAGATGTGTGATAATATATTGAAGTTGGCAGGCAAAATGATTGGTGGTGTGACGTGGTTTTGCTTATTTAGGTGGGCCTAAAGGGAAGAGGTGGATTAATTTATAATTATTTTGTGTGAATAATTGTGATGACTTTATAAACCCAATTAAAATATGGAGCAATTTTGATGGGATATGTGTTATTGGAATTGGAGAAAGTAGAAATAGTATAAACTACAAAGAATTCACATGAAAAAGAGACAAGACAAAGCATGATGAGTTGGATTACTAGAGTGTTACTCACTTTGCAAGATTGTTTTTGAATGGCCAGCTCTAAAGGCCAATAGAGTAGACCACCAATTGCATATTCCTTGGGAGTTGATTATACATGATGCAGTATTTTTTTTCTCATTGAAAGATGTAAATATACCTAAAGATAAATGAAAATTTAGAAATAAATTAAACCAAACCAAATCAAGTATTATACTATTAAGTGGGATCGGTTATATGAATATGAAGTTTTTAATTAATTATGTGTTGGGTCATTCTTTTTGTTAAGCTCATTAACTCTATGTCCTTCTATATCATTATACAACTTCAAATCTTCCGACTGATAGATCTATTGTCTTACACGGTCATATCAACTATCTTGCAAATCGAACAAGTTATCAAATCAACTATCCGAATCATTGAGATTAAAATTGATTACAGTCTACTCAATGATCATTCATATCGTGGGGCCTCTAACATTATAATACTTATCATCACAAATAGAAGTAAATGGCGGATATGCCTCGGTGGCTACGAGTCTAACAAATGTTTAGAAGCTTGTGGTATGTAAGTTGAAATGAGATGATGATACCAGGTGTCCACGTGAGAAAGAGCCCCTTTAACAGTTTTCCATCACTAGATGGGCCTATCAAACTTAATTAATAATCCAACTCAAAATATCTGTATATTTCACAAATAATATCTCAATAATTATTCAGATTCCTAATTTTTTTGGTATCATAATTATTATTATTCCATTAAATTATTGTATCTTTTTTATTTTATTTAAATTTATTTTGTCCAAATTATGACTTCAAATCCCAATTGCACTATTTATGTAGGAAAGATTTAAGCTATGTTCCAATTTAATTGTCCAGATTCTATTTAATTATCGAATTTATAGTTTAATAAATTCAAGAATCTAGAATTTTTTTACATTAATTAGTGTCCTAAATCTTCAGCTTTATGCTTATAATTACTTTGTTACCATGTTATTTTTTTTCTTACTATTTTGGTATTTTTTGGGGTTTTAATGTTATTTACTGCTTAGTTTTATCTAATGAGTTAATGGGTAGGGATAATTTGAGCTTGGTTTATAGTTTATATACTTTATTTATATTTTTAATTGTAATTTTTGTTAATAAAAATGGTGAATTGCTGCAAAGATCACATTTTTATTACTAATGAGCTATTTTATGCTCTTTGTGTATGTGAGAATGTTTAATTGGGTTAAGATGCAGTAAAGATTTAATTATTTATTGATTGGGCTGAACGCTGAATCGTTATTCGTAGTTCTTGTTAGGTTTATGTACACTTTTTGAGGATTTTTATTGGAATAGTGCATTTTGTTAGTCCGATGTCGATTGGGTTTGGGGGGGTCGTCGATAGTAGTAGTTGAAGGTGTAATGTGACTAGATGACGATAGTTGGGAGATAATAGTGCAGTTTAGCCTCTGACCATTCATCTCAAAAAGATTGTATAGTTTGCTTTTTAATGCTAAAACTTAACAAACTTTGCTGTCTTATTTGCCATATTAATTTGAGTTAAGCAAAAATTATCATGTTAATAGTAAAGTATGTTGAAAATACAATCTTTTACTATATTTTTCACCAAATATTATACTCCGTACAAATTATACAAAAACGTTTGAGTTCAGAATTTAAAAAGTCAACTTTCGAGATCAAAACTGGACAATTTTTTAGGGATGGAGGTAGTAATTTATATGGTTTATAGTTCTGCAGCTGTTTTTACTCTCTTACACAATTTGTTTCGTATGTGGAGCTGTTTCAGCAGAATTGCCACCACTCTCTACTTTTAAGTATATCTTGTCTAGTTATACGAGTTAAAGTTACAAGGTTATTGAGTTTTTTCTTGCATAATTGGTTGAATGTTCTTCTATCCCTATAAATGCTATTTGGCACTTTAATTTCTGATAATGGCGCTTCATTCTTTTGTTCTTATTTTAAATTTACACCTTCGATGAAGTGGAAGCATGAAGAATTGCAGTGCTAAATTTATTGCCATATTCTAAATTTTGATTGAATAAAGTTCTAAATGGATTCGTTGTTCTTCAGGAAATCTGGATGAGAGAGTAACTGATAGGGTGTTGTATGATATACTCATCCAAGCTGGACGTGTCGTGGACCTATATATTCCTAAAGATAGAGAAACTGATAAAGCTAAAGGTTATGCCTTTGCAGAATATGAAACAGAAGAGATAGCGGATTATGCGGTCAGGCTATTCTCTGGTTTGGTTACTCTTTACAATAGAACGTTGAAATTTGCGGTATGTCCTTGACCATGCCTTGTCAACTTTCTGTTACTTAATAACTAAAACATTTTGTACAGTGATAACAAATGTGGTTTTTGTTTCATCTTACTAACAGTTAAAGCCTTGCGTTGCTAACTGTTAATTTAAAGAGAGATACTTTGTAGGATCTATGCTTTTGTAGGTATTTTTTGTTATTCTACTGATAGATGTACTTCCGAAACAGATTTCAGGAAAGGACAAGCCTTCACTTAACCCATCTATGGCTACTCCCACTTTGTTGTCCCAAAAACCAAGGCCTCGTGCTTTACCATATAATGACTTAGATGCTTCGCTTCACTCGGCGAGGCTATTAGGATCATCTCGCTATTCTGAGCACCAACCAACATATGCCAAAGGTGATTTATTGCTCAAATCTACATTTATATGTATTGTTCACCTGCTTTTCTCCCGGCTTCCCATTTTTTAATTTTATGACATAGGCTGCAATATCTGACAAAAATTTTTCCAATCCAGAGCCTGCCCCTCCTGGCGTACCAGAACAACAATATAATGGGTATAGGTCACATTATGAGAACAATGGGTATGATTATAGTCCAAGAGTGTTAGGGACCTCATTGGATAACATTAGTCGCTCTAGGTCGGACCGTTATGATTCTCGTTACTCAACGAATTATTACTAGCATTTCTAGCAAAATGGGTTACCATTATCATGTAGTCTTAACTTATATTTAGCTTCAAGGTGTTACCTGTTGTTGTTGTTGTTGGTTTTTTGGTAGTTATGCAATCATGTTATTCTCTATGCCATAATACGAATTAGAGACCTGGTTATCTTTTATTTGTTTCTCTCTTTTGATGAACTTGTAGCTGCAAAAACGTTTGTTGCTTTGTGACCAAGCATGCTTATTTGTAATTGTATTTGAACAAAAAATCTCAATTCAGATTTATTTGTATGGCACCTGTTTGTATTTTAGGTATTTGATGATTTCTTTTGCTAATACTTACTTGAAACCTGGAATTATGTTGGGAAGTGATTCGCGGAGCTTTTGGCTGTTAACCTGTCACCACATGCCTCTGTTTGGCCTCCTATGAAGATAGTCTACTACTCTACTTTCACTCTTTTTTCATTTCCCAATGTTTATACTTACTTTAGAAAATAAGTCAACTTTAACTATTACTCCCTCCGGGTTTTTTAGTTGTCATCCTAACAAAAATAAATTCTTTTAAAATACTTGTCACTTTGCAATTCCAATGCTAACATTTGATTGGTTTTTCCTTTTAAGTCTCTATTTAATGTATATGTAATAAAAGCTACTAATACCAATATATTCCAATGTTTGATATTTATATGTAAAATATCATTCATTCATAATTGATTCTTAATTGACGTGAAAATAGTAGGATGACAACTAAAAAAAACCGGAAGAAGTATTAAATACTCCACATTCTCTTAAATTTTTTAAAAAGTTAAAACCAGACAATCTTTTATGAGGAGGAGGGAGTATTATTGATCTTACTCAAGTTCTTAAGACTGCATGAATCTTAACTTCTAATCAAACCAGATGGATCAATGACAATAAGCAGCGTAGGATATATGGAGCTTAAGTTTATATCTATAATAATATATTTTGATTTTCTCATAATCTCCTGTGCTACCTTCTGATGGAGAGTGTGTTTATCATATTCTTTTTTCAACATAATCTGTTATGTGCTTGTTAAAAAAAGTGAGTGTTTTTTCCTATTAAATTAGTGGATTAAAAGAAGTCAGAAACTACTACTTTCTCGACTACCTTAAGTACGGAGTATTATATGTGGTGTTCTTGTAGCTTCTTTTGACGACCTTAATACGTAGTAGTATTTCTTTGGTATTGCTCAAGGATCGGTTCTTTCACAGCTATGGCTATCTATGCTGTAACTTTGTTTCTATAAATGAAGTTTGCTGAATAAACCTAAAGCTTTATGTACATATGTTCGAAGTTGGGCAATATTATCAGCAAAGTCCCATATTCATTCTATACTAGAATATATCGAGGTTTTGTCAACAGGACTTGGAAGAGCATCTACTTTTGAATGTTTTCCGCAATTCTTAGTTTTTTTTTTTTGATAAAGATGCATCTATTTATTTAAGACATCAAACAGTTTTTAGTTCTGATGATTGAAATGTATCCATAAACCTTGATTGTTTGATGATAACATGGTTTGCGCATTGGTTCAATATGCTTCACCCCCTCTGCATTGTTGGTGGTATCATCTTTGAAAGCTTTACTTGTTCAGAGATATAACCGCCAGTTTTGGTGTAGCGTTCCAGTGGAGATCATGCCCGTCGTGGGATGAGCTTCGAGTACACTTATTTATGGTTTTGTTGTTATTGATGAGAAGGAAGATGCTGCAAGTGTAATGGCAGGTTCAATCGCTTGATTCGAAAATAGCAAAGTTGACTATTTGTTGAAAAAATAAACTTCTCAGTTAAATGGGGATACAGATGTTATTTTTCTCCTTACAAAAGTTTGCCTATGTTCACGTCTTTTCCATCAATTTTTTGTTTGTTTATTTAATATCAATTCATTCGTCACCCTAGATTGAAATCTTGGTTTCATCGTTATCATTAAGAGTGTAATTCTTAATTTGGTTGAATCATATTTAGAGAATATAGATATGTCATTGTCCTTTTAAATTATAGAAAAGCAAGATTCAAGATAATCGAATGATCTTGTGGTTGAGCTAGCATCTGTTGATTCAAATTCGAATCTTATTGCAGTAGGAGGGAGATTGAGAATTATTGTAATCTTAACTATAAAAAAAAATGAAAGGTTCACCAATGGATTTCTACTAATTACAAACAAGAGATTACAGAGCCTTGCTTTACAATTACCATCAATTATTGATGGTCAATTTTGAATGAGAAATATAAATTCACAGCAACCACTGTTTCTTTAGCTGCACATCAGGAGTTTCACCAAAGCACTCAACTCTAAACATGCAGAAATGAGTGCAAATCCCTGCAATTGACCTAACTCTACTAGTCTTAAGTATATAACAAGCAGGGCAAGTAAGCCCTCTTTCTTGAATTACAATTCCAAATACTTTTGTGGATGAACAATGTTGATTATCATTTGCTATACTTCCCAATTCCTCTTCAGGATCAAGCAAGACGTCGTCGTCCTCGTCAATCTTCAATTCTTCAACCAAGGCAATGCCATTTGGGATGGAACTTCCTCTTTCCCATCTATGTTTGATGTTAGGCCAACTATTTGCTTCTGCCTTTTCCCTCACCACTTTTGTCTTGGTGTTTCTTGATGATCCTAGATCATTTTCAGGGTATATATGTACAAGGAATGGAGCCTCTTCAATGTTACTTACAATCTAAAAAAAAAACAAGGTTGACATTAATAACAAAAGATAATAAGATGTAACATTACATGTCAATTTGAACAACTATTTTGATTTTTTGGTTATAAATGTGCACTTTTAGTCCAATTTCAATCAAAGATGGCAACTTTTCTTGGAACCTAGTATGATCTGACTAATATAGAGCTAAAATCTCCATGCCTCACATGTCTATTTACTTATTATCCAATCTACATACCTTTTGGTGTCTTCTAACATAGAAAAACATAGGATCAAGGATTCTGATCCAACCAATTTGAACTAAAACAAGATTAATTAAAGTAATAAACACTTTAAACCGGGAGAATCTACTTTCGACGCCTCTTTCCAAGACTTCCTATTTTGAAATTTATATTATACATGATTGATTACATCACATCTATCTATCAGTCCGTGATGTATTCAATAGATCAAATAAACTAACTAACCTCATCAACGGAATCTCTAATCCACTGATCAACTTTCCCAGAAACAGCATCTTCTTTATCCATGATCCTCTTTCTTACAGCCAATTTATGATCCAACAAAGAATCTGCAGCACCACCGGAAACCACCCTCAAACGGCTGCGCAACCGTCCACCACCCCTCCCACCAAACTTAACCATCCCACCCCTAGCCCAACACCCATCACCCCCATCCTCAAAACATACCCTATTCATCTTCACACAACCCCTACCCAAACCCACCCTCAAAGAAGCCATACAAAAAAACCAAAATCTTGAAAAACAAAAACAATGGGTTTTGAGAAAGTGGACAATCTTTTTGGGAAAGTGAGACAGGCCACCACAGATTAATAAGGTAGCTAGAAAAGAATGGAGGCCTGTCTGGAAATTATGCAAATCTTTGTTCATGTTGTTATTGTTCGAGTGGTTATGTATAGAGAGAATCCTACGTGGCATATCTTTTGAATAACACGTTCCCTCGAACGAAATACTCGAGCTTCATTCGTGTTTTTTGGGGGGCATGGAGATGATGTGTCAATTATAATTTCCATGTCATCATTATATCAAAATAATATTTCCATGTCATCATAATAAAAAAGTAATAAATTTTATGCTAACATAATATAAAATAACAATTTCCGTGTCATTGTGATGTGAAAGAATTAATTTACGTGTCATCATATGATATAAGTTTTTTTCATGTCATCATAATGTAAAAAGGTAATTTCCATGTCATCATGATATAAGAAAATAATTTACATGTCATATTGGTTTGGTTTCATGAATGGCACACGATTGCACATGCAATATGGGCTTGGACATATGGCATGCTATTTGGGGGTGGTTTCAAACTGATCCAACCGATCCAGGCGGTCGAAACCGAGCGAGAAAATAATCTAAAATTTTTGAAATCGATCGGGCTGAATCGATTTAGGTTCGGCGTAGTAGAGAACCGAATTAATTTAGGTTCGACCTTTGAAATAACTGAACCGAACCGAACCGATTTCTAAATTTTATGTAGATTTCTTAATTTTCATTTATTATCCTTTTCAAGATCATGTGGTATTTGCATGTATACATTTTAAGAAGAGAAATTTAGATTTAACTGTGTTCATTATTGATATAATGGTATAAGCTATATATGAATCTTTCTAAAATTAATAATATATTAAATACAAATATATGTAAAAGGAATAGTGTTGTGTATTAAATGTATGTAGATTGTATAACTAATCTTAAAGAGTTCATTGAAATTACATGGATTAGATCTGAATGCGGACTTAATTTTGAGTTAAAGGCAGTATAGGCTCCAAATTGTCTCAAAACCGAGATAATGAAACCGGGCGGAGTGATGGGAGGCGGGCCGATTTAGTTTCGGTCTTTAAAAGAACCGACGAAATTGGTTCGGTTCTAGTTTCGGATCAAAACCGAACCGATCCGTGCACACTCCTAATGCTATTTATGGGGTTATGTTTTTAAGTTTCAGATCCTCTACATATATACCTCTTTCTAGTATTTTTTTTACATATTAATCGTATTTTATATTTTTGTACATAATGTATTTTGTTGTTATACAATAATTATGTCACGTTATCTTCTTCGTATAAAACATGATGTACGATTAATCAAGTCATGGGTATAAAAGATATCGAGAAGGAATAGAAGATCTGAAACGTTATTTTTTGATGTGTTATAAATTGATAATTTAATGATGTTTGATATGTTTAGTAGGAACGAATGGGGTGTCATAGAGATGATGTGTCCATTATAATTTCCATGTCATCATAATAAAATAAATAGCAATTTCCATGTCATTTTTTTTTCTTGGATGGCACACGATTGCACATGCTAGAGGTAGTTTGGACGTTGGGTGTGTTGTTATGGCATGCAGCATGCTATCATATGGAGTGATGTTTCGATCTAGACCCTTGGACGGATCATAAATTTATGATTTGATTGTATTATTGCTAAAAATTCACCTAACATTAAATTTTGAAATGTTCATATTTTATCATGTGCCAGGCATAAAAAGCAAAGTAATAAAACAAAACAAATGATGTTTAATGTGGGCGTTAAAAAATTATGCCTACCATGATAATTGATATGGTGAACTCCAGTAACAATTATTTACATCCACTTTTTTAAGTGTTCGTTATTGAATGATTAGAGCATAGAGGTGCATATTTTTTCAAACTTAATAATTTTCACTTAAACATTTTTGTATTTATCGCGAGCATTAATTTTTTAACGAAGGCTAAATATAAGGGTAAAAAAATAAAAACTAAACTTGAAACAAAGAAGTACATCATTTTTATGTAATAACTATTGATTAAACATTTTAGCATCTACCATGAGCATCACATTTTTTTTATTGACAAGTAAATGTTGACCAAAATAATAAAAGCACACCAAAAACATTGTTTTGAAGTGATATTTTATTGGCCTTGTTAGAGGCACACCTTCAAGAGTGTCACCATCATCACTCTTTCCTAATCTAAGACATTAGACATGTGAAATATTGGCCAAACTTGTCCTCCAACTCCTTCCTCTTATTATGACTTTCCAAGATGCTTTTGCGTAAATGTGTGGAATTGAATTCCTCTACTCTAACTCCATCCGTTGCTTTTGTTTGACGGAATCCCACCATATTCTAGACAAAAACTTATTCAATCTTGGAATCTGATTTGACCAAATGCCCTAAGTCAAGATCAATCAAGATGACTCGTTTTACCGTCTAGATTTCTTATCTATTTTGAATTCTTATCTATTTTAAAATAGTAGATAACATTTGCAATTCATTTCAAATCAACTTGAGAAATCCTCTTTATTATTACAGGGATAAGACTACGTACAATCCAATCTCCTTACCGCTTAACCATAGATCTATTAAGAGGTATTGACTATTGAGACATTATTATTTTTGTTAATCGTATTTTGATAACTCATACTCATTAGAAACTTAGTCAGGTATGCATTTTATTTAAGCAATGAAAATATTGAGTTTAAGGTATTCGACACAATGGTGATTTAAAAAGTTACTCCACATTAACAACATGAGATCTGCTCTAGCATTATCGCTAGCCATCGTATTTATATAAATCTTCAAAGAGGTGAAGTAGTCAAGTAGTTACATTCAAGATTGACACACTGATTACACAAGAAAATAACATTACATATCAACTTCAAGTTGCCATGAACTAGCACCATTTACCTCAGGCTCGCCACCGACCAGGGTGTCAAACCGCCTGATGGTAGTGAGGGGCGAATGATGGGTACTCGTTTAACCACTGAAAAAGCTTCGTTGAGACGAGCAGCACGACTCACGAACTGTGATATCTTCTGTAAGAAAACATTACATACATGAACAGAGGAAAACTTAACACATTTTACAGAAGTTCAAGTAGAATAGAAAATTCATAACGGAACTCAAGATAAATGTATAACCAATAACTCATGACGATAAAGAGGAATGGATCATACGGCTCCATACGAGACCAGAGTGTCAAGTTAATACGCTATCTTCACAAAATGAAGAATCAACATTGACATGATACTAAATGAAGGTAAAAAATGATAGCAGTCATGGTATCACACTATCCCCAACTCCCTAAGTAATCTTCAGGTGTCAATCTGATTGGTGCATAATTGGTTCTTATATTTCCAGAATTTGATGGTTTCCTTTTCTATTCTTCTGAATAATTTAGCAGTTAACACATTTTTATCTTTATCTTTTTCCTAGTCGAAGTTCGCTAAGAAGCATGCTCGTTTTCCTGTAGTATATAAACAAACCGATACTGAATGTGGATGGATTACTTTTGAAGATTAGAACACAATCCCTCTGCCAAAAGTCTCCATCTGATTGAAGAGAAAGTGATTTAAGTCTTCCTCACTAGCATACTAAATGCAACCCACTCGATTCAATGCAATAAATATTCAAGGCTAAAAAATGTGTTGTCATCTCTAATTGTTAACCAAGGAAGGACCATTGTCACACGTAGTTTAGCAAGAACCGCTAATTTGTTTGCTCCCTATTCCCCACGTCCACATTTGAATTAAGAGTGAGATAACAATCCTAAAACTTATGATATATGATTTCTCTGTAAGTACCATCTAGCTCCTTAACACAAACTTCTACTCACACATATAAGTGCTGAAGTTTTAGAGGTCACAAATGCATAGCCAGGGTTTCGACAATTAGACTTCTTTCAGTTCTGAGGGATGCATCTCAAAGTAGCTCCAATGAATGGACGAGACAAAATAATTCATATGCTGAAGTGAACGCAGATAAGAGAGTCTTCTACTTGATCATTATAAATAGCCTTTTAAGTATCTCAATATGTAAAAAGTTCACTACAATATTGTTTTCCAAAGCTCTTAAGCTAGTGAAAGTAGATAAGAAAGTCTTCTACTTGATCATTACGAACAGCCTTTTAAGTATCTCTCTATGTAAAAAGTTCACCACGGTATATTTCTTTCTAAGAAACTTAGTGCGTAAAACTCTTCTCCATGTAAAAATTTCACTACAGTTATCTTTCTTTCTAAAAATCTTAACCTAGTACGTTAGAATTGCTATTGACAATACATTACTCTAGGAATTCCCAATATGATTTCATCTTTAATTGCAGGAAGATATCGGAAAAAATGTACTTTAGAGTCAATATAAGCAGATAAAATGCAACAAAACAATAAGCTCACAGTCTAAAAGCTGAACAAGAAAAATTGTTGAGATACTCGACAGATAATCATTAAGAACTTCGAATAAACTAATCAACAACCCGAAACAGGATCCAAAGAGCAAAACAGCACGAATGAAAAGGCACACTGCACGTTCACTGACCTTATCATCCATAGGAATTTTGGAGCCTAAAGTCCTGCTCTTCTTCTTCTTCTTCATATACATCCTTCTCCCTAAAAGGACAAACCCCATTAACGCAGCAGCAACAGAGAGAGTCCAAACAGGACCCCTGAAAACACAGTATCTCAATAACTCTATTGGAAGCTTCCACCATACCACACGGTCCACACCACTCTTCTTCCGCTTCTCCTCAACTTTTCTCACTTCAGTTTCACCCTTTTCGTCAGATGCCACTCTTTCACCATTTTCACCTACTGAAATCCCATCTCCTTTCTTACATTCACCACTTCCTCGAACACCCTCAACTATCGTCTCACCATAACTAATCCCACTAGAATCATCCAAAATATTCTCCAAATTACCATCATTTTCAGCAATCACATGCTCAACTCCATCAAACCCATCTTTAAAGTTCCCATTTTTATCATTTTGGACAAAACCAACATCCAATATTCCCTCAAACTCACTAAACCTCTCATCATTCAATCGGCCAGTGCTCGAATTCTTATCATTTTCACCATTCATAACCTCAACTCCACCAACCCCATCATGAAATTTCCCATTTTGATCATTTTGGACAAAACCAACATCAAATTTTCCCTCAAACTCAATCAACCTTCTCTCATCACATTGGTCACTACTAGATTCAGACCAACCCTCAGCAGAATGCTTCCTAGGATACTGAGTTTCGAAACCGGGATCAATCCAACTAGGATTGTCCGAGGTCTTAGAAGACACTTCACTATCATCACTAACTATATGCTTCTTCTGAGAATCTAAAGAAAAGTAGTTAACCTGAATCATACCTCCAGAATCACCAACAAAATCTGAACTCTCTTCAACCTCAGTATCAGAGATGTTGTGGAGAACCTCCCAATCTTGAAATTCACCATCTTCAGCTTCCATGCTCAAAACCCCACAAAAAAATACAGTAGCAAAAATAGAAAATCAAGAACTTTTAACTATAAAAATGATACTACTAACTAGAAAATCAAGAAATTAAAGCATCAAATTATACTACTAACTACAAAAAATCAAGAATTTTAGACCATAAAATGATACCACTAAAATGAAAATCAAGAACTTTCAACCATAAAAATGATGATACTAAATAAAATGCCTCTGTGTAGTCGATGGACTGTTAGTGTGATTTTACATGTTTTGATACTACTAAATAAAATCAATAATTTATAACCATAAAAATGATACCAGTAACTGCTAAATGGAAAGAAGTGATCTTTATATCCTACAACGTATTCAATGTTGCATAGTGTGGCCTTTTTAGAGCCATAGAGACTCACAGAAACTCTTTTTAGTCAAGTTATCATCAATTATTTTTACAATAATATCACAAATAATCCTCTTTTTGTAATAAAAGTAATAGTAATTAGGTTGATTGGTTGATTGTTTTATCCACTTTTAAATTTTTAATAGTTAAATTTTGTTCATAAATATTTTTATTTGTGTCGTATAATATTTGATGAAAAATATATCGGTAAAGAAATAATTCAAAATGTATTTTTTCGTTGATATATTTTTCATAAAATATAAATCACAAATAAAAAATATTCTGATAGTTCAACTATTAAAAATCAAAAAGTGGATAATATTTAAACGTAAAGGAATATAAATTATGGGTTACCATTACATTGTTGACATGGTTCAATTTGTTATCGTCTTTTATGTAGTTTTTCTTTAACGAAAAAGGATTAAGATAGTTTTCTATGCAATGATTATCATGTATGAGCTTAAATTCTTATGCACGATGCATATAATTTATGACTATTACTTTGTCGATGTGCAATTTGCATATTAATTACGATTAGTGTACATATTACTTGTTCTAATATTGTTCAAGATTTATGCAAATGTTACTCATTCTACCCTTACACACCATAATATTCAATAGTACAATTTTATGCATAGCTAAGTACAAAATTACTCACAATCAATACAAATATTACACGTAGACTTATGCATCAGTGCATAAACTATTGGCTTATGTAAATATCTCATTCATTTTATTCTCACTAGTAAATTATTCATTAATTTTAATATTTTATTTTTATTTTATGTATTCATTTAACATTTTAATTGATTATTGACTCAATAACATTTACACAAAACTGCATAATATCATGATTTTTTTTATGAAATTCTCTCAATTTTAGCCACGCAAAACAGTCAAAGAGGCCACACATTAGATGTTCTTGTTCGAATGTGAAATACTATAAATGAATTATATTGAAAATCAATGAAATAAAGATGACATACCTCTTTTAAAAACTATATATTGTGCAATTATTATTTTTTTATAAAAAGTTAAACTTCAATAGTATATATGTGATTAATTACTAGATATGAATTTTTTTAAAATATCCAAACATAAATAACAATTTTAATATAAAGGGTCATAAAAAGTCATTCAAACAGAAGATGAGGATACCGATTTATAAATAGAATGTTCATCAATAAAGTGAATTATACTTATAATATACATATTCTGTCGATTAATTATATTTCGTATAGAGTGAAAACTAAAATAAATATTATTATGACAATATACTTTATTATTTAGTTTACTAATTACTAATCAATATTTAATATTGAAGATTGATTTTTTAGAATTTCCTTTCCATATATAGAATTCAACTCTAATTGAGTATTGCATTTTATAGTTTATATATAAAAATATTTTTATTTAAGCATAAAAACTAACATATTTATATAGATTATAATAAAAAATAAAATATCCAAATCTATTACTCCCTTCATATTAAATAATTGTCATGCTTTATTTAAGTGCTCCAAATTAACAAAATTTTAAGCCTTCATCAATGAACATAATTTTTATTTGAATAAAATTTAATGTCAATATTAAAGTACATTGAAAATATTATTGTTTGATAATTTTCACCAAATATTGTGAAAATAAAAATATTTGAATTTAGCATTTAATTTGTGAAAATTTTAAATTTAAACCTTGTCAATCTATTGGGAATGGAGGGAGTATTAAATATGTAACTTGACACTTTTTTATTTCAATTGTTGAAATGTAATATAAAGCTCTTATGTAATTTAGATATATATTATTTAATATTAATTTTTTATTAGAAAAATTATTAAGTAAGGGAATTTTCTATTAATTGGCGGATTACCCAACACACTTAACTTATCATGCCATGAACATTGTTTATAAGTTTTTAAATAATTTTATAAGTTTCGACAAAACATGTGTTATGATATTAATTAACCAAAATATAACATATTACAAATGGATTCACATTTTCGAATTTAGCTATTTATGGTCCATTTAAATCGGAGTGAAATTAGGTGAGGATAAAAATTAAAATGAACCTATATATTGGATAGTCGAGATGAATATTTTAAACTGTTGCATGATCAATATTTTATTTCTCGAGATGAATCTTGGTGAACTAAGTTGAAATATAATTAAAAACTTTGTTCACCTATATTACACCCCAATTTGAGGTTAATCAAATCACGATAAATATAGATGCATCAAGACAAATGATTTAACATCGATTAAACTAGTTGAATACAAAAAATAGAATTTCGTAACTGATAAACCTAAAATTTAACTTACATTTGACTAATTTCAACCATTCCAAACATACCATTAAGATTCGATAGGACTCGATTCGACTCGTTAATAAACCTACAAATAGGGCGGTAAACGAACCAAATTATACTAAACGTCATCCGGGTTCAGTTTGAATATAATGATTCGAAAGTTCGGTTCCGCTCGAATTCGAACTAACGGAGAAATTCGAAGGTTCGAGGTTTGGTTCGAATGACAATTCAAATTTTCATGATAAAATAAGAAGAAAATAGATTTTTTAGATAAATGTATGTAATTCTAACCGATTCGAATTCGATCAAGATGAGGTTGAAGCTCGAACTATATGGAACTGGATCAAACTTTCCGGATCAAACTTCTGGAACCAAATCGAACATTATTTTATAGGCCTAGGCCACAAATGAAGTTTTGCTCATGACCACATATCCAATTGGAATGGATGCTACAAAGCAAGCCAAACGTTTGGTTTTCGACCGCCGTTATGGATGGATGTAAGCTTTTTATTCCACCTTTTTGTATTAATTCACATAATTTCAAGTAATTTACCTCACTTTTTTGCATTTCAAAATTCACTTGAATTGTAAAAAGATTGCTTTTTTTAGTTATTATATTAGTTCCTTCGTTTTTTTTATTTGACGTTTTTATATATGGAGATGGAGTTAGAGCTTTGACAATTAAACACAATTAATCATTATTCTAATAAATATAAACTTTATATCATTAGATTCGTTTTGAAAATAGTTTCGTAATATTATTTTCTTATAATTGTTTAACAGATAGTTAAATAATAATTGATGGTCGAAGTTCTAACTCGATATGCGAAAAACGTGAAATAGAAAAAAATGGAGGGAGTAATAGATTTGGATTGAAAAATATTTTTAGTGATTAAGCTCACTTTTGCAGTTTATAATTAGATTTGGATTTAAAAAATCGAATTGTAATGAAAAATAGTTTATTTTTAGTGTCCACAATTGATGCAGATTTGATGAATGGAAGGACCCATCAGAGGAAGCCTTAGCCGGTGGGCGAGGGATGTAAGAGATGCTTTTTCGTTTCCCTATGGTCGTTGTTCTCGTTTTGTTTTTATTATCTTCATTAATTTGTTTCATTCAATTGTTTTTTTCGGATTGTTGAAGGTTCTGCATTGTGCCAATTGCTAAAGCTTGTTTCGAATCTGTTTCGCAATCGGTAATAACACATTATTAAGCCTTTCTATCATCACTCTTGTTAAATATGATGCTTTTTAATCTTTATTAGACAAATCACAAGAGCACCAGTTTACCCATGTCGCATTTTTCTAAAAATTATTCTTTCTAGTTTAAGAACAGTGGCATGAGTTCGTTGCTGATTACTGTTTACATTGGTTTAAACTATTTGGGTGTGTGTATAACAGCTGAGACGTCATTTCACCCCCAACTACTACACTATTTGGGTGTGTGTATAACAGCTGAGACTTTAGAGCAAAGATTTGCATATGTTGTTCGTGTTGCACAAAAGGCTTTCACGGAATAGAAAATTGATGGACATGGGGGAGAGAGTCTAATCGCGTCCACTGTATTGACTGTAATTTACAGTTTTAGTCAACTTTCTAGCTCCTCAATTATCATTGCTGACAATGGCATCTTGAGTTCGTACCACGTATTAGTATAGGATGCAGAATCTTGAGTGTTGGGTGCCAAAACTTGTTAGTTTATTTCGTCCCAGTATAATCTATTGTAAAATTCATTCATTTGCTTTTTCCAATTTGCTCTCCTCTACAGATTAACCTTATTGCAAAGTCCACCATCAAGATTATTGAAAGTCCAAATGACTTTGGGGGATTACCACAGAGAAACCACAATGAACAACTGCAGAAGGATGGTTTATCTACAAAGTAACAAGTTTTGAATTGTTAATGTTCGATAACTGACAACTCATTTTGCCACTGAGGGTCATTTCTTACAATTTGTATTGCATTAACACACACCGGGCGATGCATTTATGTACACAAATCACTCATAATATTGTTCATAATCCATTATGGCATCAAGATGTTATGGTTATGGCATCAATTCTTGTATGAGGAATGGTGTAGGGTACTTGAATGGAGGGAGATTCTAAACCAGTGTCGATTTTGGTATCAAGAGAGCCATGCATCACATTTTGCACTATTTTTGCTGTCATCTACTTCTGGTAGATCCAAGCACTAGAATGGCCAACTTTGATTGAAGGTGTTGCCAACTAGTGTAGATGGTTCTTAAGGCAATTCCCAAGAATACACCAGTGCATTTTTGTTCTTACACTAGATTAAGCTTGTAGCTTATAAGTACAAGTAGCCTCAATAGGAATTAGGAAGGCGTATGCCACAGGACGACATCTTGACTGGTCAAAAACATTCTAGAACCCGGTCGCCAACAGTAGTTGACATTATGATTGATTAAAAAGAACAAAAATAAAAGTGAAACAGAACGACATCATTAAACGAAATGACTAGCTGAAGATTAAATAATACCAGGGCTGAAACAGGTCTATATGTTTCAACAATCACAGCAACTCTTAGAACAAAGTATTTCAGAATTTAGATGGTGTAAAAATACTACAACAGGTCCAAATGAGTAGAAGCCACTTAGAAAAGAGAGGTTCCCTTGCCCTTCTTATCTCCTCCAATCTCAAAGTGCTTGCACCTCTGCAACAAGAAAACCAAACATTGAATCAATATGGGAAACGAAAACAAGAAAGGACTTGAACTGATGACGAAAAGAGAACACGAAACCAGACCTTGATAGCATGCTGAGACATGTGCTTGCAGCTTTGACATTGCAGCCTCAACACAATCTTCTTGGTAGTCTTTGCCTGGTCGAAGAATGACATTCATCAACGCATGCCCGTGCATTAAAACCGAATGCACTTATCACAATAGTCATGGTTTATAAAACAGGGGGGGACAAACCTTTTTGTGGAAAACTGGCTTGGTCTGTCCACCATAACCAGACTGCTTACGATCATACCGACGCTTCCCCTGAGCAGCGATGCTATCCTTGCCCTTCTTGTACTGAGTCACCTTGTGCAAGGTATGCTTCTTGCACTCCTTCGACTTGCAGTATGTCTTCTTAGTCTTTGGAACGTTAACCTACATAGACCAGACAGCAGTTATATCAAAATATTACATTATTTAGCACGAACCACAAATTAATTGACAATACCAGTATGCAAGAGATTTCAGAAATCCCAGTATGAAGAGATTTCACAAATTAATTGACAAAATTATTAATTGATGTAAATGACTAGTAAAAGAACCCATTTGAACTTTTTTCAGAAATCCAACCAATATGTAAGAGATTTCATCCAACCCAAATTCATAAATACTCCCTCCATTCTTTTTTAGTTGCTCCAAAATACTTATCATTCTAGCATAGAAAATTGTAATTCTACCTTTCCAATGTACCTCTTGACACTTTTTCTTATTAAATTATCAACCAACCAATAATATAGTTTCAAATAATCGTCGTTCTACATTTTCAATGTACTTTTTGACTTTCTTTTTTCTTTTCATTAATCTATGTCCGAATGACTTCAACGACAAATAAAAAAACACGGAAGGAGTATAATTTAAACTACAAGAATAGCAAATTAGCAGCACCAACAACTAAAAACTGCTGAACAACATTAAAGATAACAACTTTATATATTTCAAACTCCAATAACAGAAAATTAGCAGCATCAAAAACTAAAAATTGCTTAAAAAATCCAGCATCAATAACTTACTAATTAATTTAAAATGCTGAAAAACCATTAAAGATAACAACTTTATATATTTCAGACCACAATAACAACGAAATTCGATAATATTAACTACATCAAATTGTTTAAACAATAACTTAATAAAATGCAACTAAAAATTGCAAAAAAATAATGGGCTTCTATAAAAAATTGAGTATAAGATTAATAACATATTATATTTACCATAATTCCTCTAAGTGAAGGAGATTTGAGGAGCAAATAAACGGCGATTGAAATGTAATGCAATCTGATTCAAAACCCTAGTTTTTGTATATATTGAATTATTGAGTGATAATTGGACCAGATTTGTTTATTATTGGACTCTTTTAATCAGCTTAATAATAGTCTGTTTAAGAAGTTGTGGTGGCTAAATAGTCCATGTTTATTGTAGGAACATGTGAATATTCATGCCCGTCGCGAGGAGGTTAGGTTAGTCAAAAGATGGATATCTTTCAAGAACATAAGGTGTCCTATTTTTTCAGTATAAGAAGGGGTAGAGAAAATGTCTCGAGCCAATGTTCGAGTACCATGTGCTATAAAGGTGGCTCTATTTTTTTCCCAACGATATGAATTACGGAATACAAAAATAGAAAATTTTAATGTAAGTGTGAGGACTGAGTCCGTAATATATAATTTTATCTTCTTTGGCTAATTCATCAATCATCTTTGTTTGGATATGCTTCCAATTTTACGTAACCACTGAAAATATCACATTTTGCTAAGAGTTGAATTAGAGACTTTGTTAGAAGTTCAAGTCGGGTACCACTATCCTATTAAACCAGTGAGAGGTGAGTCTACTAGATTGCGATAAATCATTCGAGAATAAGTAAAAGTATTAAGTGATATTAGTTGAATATCATTTGAGAATAAGTAAAAGTATTAAATGATATTAGTTGAATCAAATAATGCATATGTCGCGCATAGTTATATTATTGATTATTTTCCCGTAGCAATATAAATTTACACTTTACAAATTAGTCTCAAAAGCAATACAAATATTGTATTATGGTTCTAGTCTAATAGAAACGTTAATTTTGAACCAAAAAAATACAAGTGGATGTCATTTTCGAGAGAACATACTATAATATTTATATTACTTTCGACAATTAATCAACAATAATATAACAATATACCTCTGCTTGTTAACTAAACTGTAAGTTGAATTCATTATTCGAGATCAAATCCATAATTAACTACTGAGTGTAGTACTAATATTAAAATTGGAGGGTATGTATATGAAAACCAACCAAAACCCATCTAGAATAAACAGTTTCTAGCATGTAAGAACAACTTCTTTCATAAAACAACCAAAAAAATACTGTAATAATCTGAACTTAACAATTTTGACTATTCAAAAATCAGATCATCTTCAAAATCCCTTTTATATAAACCCTTTTGAAATCTCATTTCAAACTTCAATATATAAAAAAATATGTTTTTTTTTAATTTTTTAATTTTTTTTTGTGATCAAGAACCAATTTTTTGAGCTAAATATTGAATGCAAAACCTGAATTTGATGATATGTTTTATTGTTTAGCAAAAAGATTTCATCTTTATGTTATTTAGCAGCAAATTATTCTGTATGACTGTTCTTTTTTTTGTGTGTGATAAAGAACCAATATTTGAGCTAATATCGATTGCAAAAGCTGAATTTGATGATCTTTTTAATTGTTTAGGATAAAGATTACAGTTTTAACATTGTTTTATTCAGCAAGAATAATTGTTAGCATTTTTTATTACTTTATTGGGTATCTAGCTTCTTCCACAAAATCTTCAACAGTGCGGCAATTTCAGGTGTTTTTTTATTGTCTTTTTTATTTTTGATTTATGTGATGTTTCTGTTTTTGGTATTGATATATGAGAGTTAAAGTAGATATATATCGATTACTCGTTCCATTTCAAGTAGATTGTCTAGTTTTGTGTTTTGATGGTTGGATTTTTAAACTTTGAACTCAAATATTATTATATGTGATGTACAATATTTGGTGAAAATATCGAAAGATGGTATTTTTCAACTTCACTATAAGCATGATAATTTTGATATTCTAGTGTCAATTAAGACTACAATGTTCGTAGTTTGACCATCAAACTAGACAATCTTTTTGAAATGAAGGTCTATTTTGCTTTAATTTGCAAGTTCTGGCTGCGTGTGTTAGGCAAAAGAAAGGAAAATCAGGAAAGGGTTTATTATGTTGATTATATATATGCTATTATTGTCACTTTACATTTCAATCAATTTTTGTTTGTTGTATATATAGCTGTTTATCGATGATGGTAATCTCCTTGTATAGTTTTATGAATAGTTGATTAGTCATTTTAAGAAGGCAAGCTCATGTTTAGGACCAGCACTGTTTATCTGAATTGGTTTCATCACAAATATGTCTCGACTTAAATTGGAGGGACATTGATTAATTCTTATTCGCTATGATATTGTTTGTCGATATGAATATGTATTCTGTCTGAATCTTACATGCTTCATTTTATTTTCCCCTTATCTGGTTCAGGGACTCATATGTTTTCAGGCCTTGTTGTATATGTTGTCACGTTGTTGATCAGCTATTACAATTGATGTTATCCATCCGGTTTTAACCTTTCTTTTAACTTTGGGCTCTGGTGGATAGAAGCATCAGTTCTCGGTAAATGGACATTGTAGAGCATATGAAACTAAGGGAAGAAACGTCACCTGATATGCTGACAAATTCACCATCAAATATAAGGAGATTAGCCGACGAGATTGAGCAATGTGAAGGTAGACAAAAGTATCTTGCTCAAACAGGGAGTCCATCAGATGGTGGTGATGTCAGGTGGTACTTCTGCAAGGTTCCCTTAGCCGAAAATGGTCAGATTCTAACTGGCTAAAACTGGTTGCTTTGTTACTTTTTCTCTATTTAGTTGGTACACATCCATTTCATCGATATCTGTTAGGGGTTGCAAAGTACAAAACAAATAACTGAGATAACTGATATAAGTTTTCTTTGGCGTTTGCCAGAGTTAGCTGCATCATTTCCTAACACAGAGATAGTGGGTAAGGGCGATTACTTCCGTTTTGGTATGAGGGATTCACTTGCAATTGAGGCATCCTTCTTGCAGGTTTGATTACTACCGTTTCCCTGTTGATTTTTTTCCATCTATAATATAGAATATTAAGATCTTTCTAAGAGATGATTACTTATTCAACTAAAAAATGTGCAAGTAACTGCAATTACCGGGAAACCTCTCTTTGACCTTATACTTGATATGGGGGGGTTTAAACCACAAACATTCTATTACCAATCTCTGAAACACTAACAGATTGAATTTGCAGAGGGAGGAAGAGTTGCTGTCCAGCTGGTGGGAAGAGTATGCAGAGTGCAGTGAAGGTCCAATGCCCCGCTCTCGCGTGACCTCTAAGAAAAAGGCACACTTGGAAGGAATGTCTCCAGAGAGCACTAGGTCAGCCCATCTCTTAGCACTTGATGAAGAAAGAGTTGGTGTTCCTGTCAAAGGAGGGTTGTATGAGGTATTCCTTTACAGGATTGTTTGATCTGATATATATATATGTTTCTCGTCAACTAAAAGTTGTGCGATGCCATATTACAGGTAGATTTGGTGAAGAGACATTGCTTTCCTGTCTACTGGCATGGTGAAAATAGGCGAGTATTAAGAGGTCATTGGTTTGCTCGTAAAGGAGGACTTGATTGGCTTCCATTACGTGAGGATGTCTCAGAGCAGTTGGAGTTTGCTTTCCGAAGCCGGGTGTGCTGCATAGCTTGTCAAGAGTTTTAAATTTGGTTATGTGATATGCATAAGCTTTTAGCCATTCTCATATAGTTCTTCCAAATGCAAGTATTTCTATTGAAATCTATATGATAATTTGAGGCAAGGGACTGAGGGGGCAACGATGCATTCAGGCATATGTTTCGGTTTAAATTTTAGGAAGTAGAAGTTTTAGTTGGTGAAAAGTAACTCTTTAGATGGGTTGGGTGGGTGTAAAATCAACATTTTGGATGTGGGAGTACTGGAAAAAGAATCAAATTTAGAAGAGCAAAGGCTTTCCAATCAACTTTCTCTCTTTGTTCTTGTGATGATCCTTTTCGCCTTATTTATTTTTTTGTCTTTTCCTATCCCCACTTTCTTCCATTCATATTTTGTACGTTCCATGCCGAAAAATGTTCCTTTATTTTGCTCCAAGTATCAATATACGAAAACTTGATCTCTTGTTTCTCCCTTTTGGTTTTTCTCCACCATTATTTTCTTGGTTTTTATCCTGTGCTATATATGATATAATCTTTCGACATTAACTTTTACATTAATTGGTTTAACATCGTCCTTCATGTAAGGGTTCATGCTCACATCCTTTCTCCATATGATAATATGCAAACCCTGAATGAAGTACCTCTGTTATTGTCAGGTCTGGCATCGAAGGACTTTTCAGCCATCTGGACTATTTGCAGCTCGTGTTGATTTGCAAGGGTCCACCCCCGTATGGCAATTTAGTTCTGGTGTAATAGATCTCTGATATTCAGAAGAATTATATTGATAGTGCTGTATCGGTGTAGGGCCTCAATGCACTTTTTACTGGAGAAGATGATACATGGGAGGCTTGGCTAAGTGTTGATGCCTCAGGCTTTTCAAATGTTATAAGTGCGGGTGGAAAAAGCATACAATTGAGGCGTGGATATGCCCCATCTCAGTCACCTAAACCAACACAGGTTTTTTCCCCTCTTCCTGTTTCCCTTCATTTGAATGCTACTGTTGTTTCATTCGATGTTGGTCAAAGGAAAAAACAGAATATGAAGACATATAACTTTGTTTTTGTTGAAGGACACTACCAACTAACCATTAGTGCTAGAAAAATCACAAGGATCCATTTTATATTATCTCAATAGATGATAGAATTGGCCTAAACTCTTTAAACAAGCTTTACAGTTTCAGTGACTTCTTATGTTACTTGAAGTTTATACAGTTAGTGATATTATGCCTTTAAACATGTAATTTAATGCTTTCCTTTTCAAGCTAGTGGGGTCAATCTAGTGGAATTATCAACTAAAGATCGTTTTTTGTTAATCAGGATGAATTACGTCAGCAGAGGGAAGAGGAAATGGATGATTATTGTTCACTGGTATGTCTTGTTCCTAAAGATTCATGGATTCTTATATATGTTGGGGAGGCTAACCCATTAGTGTCAAAGTTAACCTATTTGACCAAATGGCCTATTGAGTGCTACTTGTATTTAGTGGCTGTGATGGGTTCTCAAAACTTCGAGAATTGCCCATATGAAGCCAAGCTACATTATCAGTAACTAGTGAATTTAAAGGGTCTTTTTGTCTGTGTTCCAAATATGTGAATTTGAACAATAACTGTTCGAATAGTCAGGCAGCTCGACATGGTCGATTACCCCTTTTTAAAATTAAGTCATATGGAAGTATGGTGGGCTGTGTTTGCTGATTTTTTATTTGGATGAAACATATGTGGATTCTGTTTTTCAGGTCCCGGTTGGACACTTAGTCTTCATGGTTCATGGTATTGGTCAAAGATTGGGCGGGAAGTCAAGTTTAGTTGATGATGTGACCACTTTTAGGCAGATTACAGAAAGCCTTGCTGATCAACACCTAACCTCATACCAGCGTGGCACTCAACGAATCCTATATATTCCTTGCCAGGTGGAAACTGCATCCCCTTAACCTGTTTTTTGCTTCCTCGTAGTGTATCATTTTATTGTGAAGTTTAAGTCTTAAAATATATACCAGGGAGAGGCTGTGAAGTGATAATTGTCATCACCATGAACCTATGGTATTAGCGACACTTGATGAATTACTCATTAAGTGAAAACTGTTTTTACATTAAGTAAAAAGAATGTAGCCTTTTTTTTATTCCTTGCAGTTCAAATTTGGGTAGGCCCAATAACTCAACAAAACTTGTCGTCAGGTGCAAGCAGGAAAGCTGCAACCTGCCATGACTGTAGTATTATTTTAATGCATTTGCAAATTGTTTGTTACTTATCATTTCTCTCTTACCAGTGGCGGAGAGGCTTGAAGCTTGGTGGTGAAGCAGCAGTTGAGACAATTACTTTAGATGGTGTACGCAAATTGAGAGTCATGTTGAGTGGAACTGTTCATGACGTCTTGTATTACATGAGTCCCATTTATTGCCAGGAGATCATCGACTCGGTATTAATAGTCATATGTTGATTGCCCCGTTTGTGTTGCATAATTCTTCTTGAACTATATAAACATCAATTGTGCTTTGGCCAGGTTTCCAACCAATTGAATCGATTATATCTGAAGTTTCTCAAAAGGAATCCTGGATATGATGGAAAGGTATGAGCACAAATCCAAGTTAAAAATTTGGAAAATCAGAAGATTCCTCAAAATGGTTCCAAGAATTGGAATTAAGACATGAGCATTGTGTTGATGATATATGCAGGTTTCTATATACGGTCACTCCCTAGGAAGTGTACTTTCTTATGATATCCTCTGCCATCAAGAGACACTGTCCTCTCCATTTCCCATGGGGTGGATGTTCGAGGAGCATGATAGAAATGAGCAATTAGCTTCCCATGTGAACAACCAAACTTCTGATACAAACTTCATTTCTACCTCCAAAGTAGAGAATCTTTCTAATGATGAAAGCGAGATTATAGCAGGTGATGCGGACAAAGTTGGCATTGATCAACAGCCAAGTCCAGGGAGCTTTTCAATAGAGAATGCTCAGGAAACTTGTATCCCTCTGGATCCTCCAGAATCATATGATTCAGATGAACCTTCTAATGATAATGATAGCAAGCTCGAAGAAAATTCCACGGTTGCAGATGATAAAAATGAGGACGACTCTTTTGATTGGAGTGGTCTGATTTCTTTTGAAGGCAAGGGGATAAATAAACCTCCCAGCTCAAGAGCTGAAACCACTGAACCAGAAGAGAAGAGAATTGACCAAGAAATTCCTGATCGTGAAAATGAAACAACAATAAAATCATTGCTCGAAGAGGTGGTGATATAAATTCTTGGTTGTCTTTACTACTCTGGCATCTTATGTAATCCTTGAATGCTGATCCTTCCAAAATTTACAGATCAATACACTAAAAGAGAAAATAAGAACATTAGAAGGAAAAGGTACATTTTCTCAAATGGCTTATGTATGTTTAATTTTTGATGTTTTAATTGGCTTTTGGAATGCTTAGAGTTTGGTAATATTCAATCTAAGATGTGGTGCCTTTACAACTAGGACATGAGAAGATCCCTGGTACATCAACAGGAAAAACTGCTTCTGAGCAGAGTACACCCTGGAAATGTGATTCACGAAAAAGCTACACTCCATACATTAATTATACAAAACTAGCATTTAAGGTCAGTTTCTACTACTTTTAAGTTTGATTTTTCTTATTGTGATCTTATCATTTCCATGATGACATGCCACCGTTTGGAGGAATGCATATTATTGTTATGATGATGACATGGTCCACATGGATTTGGATTTTTTTGCAGTTGCCTTATTTGTTCAATATCGTATTTCAGGTTGATACATTTTTTGCAGTTGGATCTCCTCTTGGTGTCTTTCTCTCCCTTCGCAATGTTCGTATTGGGATTGGTAATCAGCAAAACTCGTACTCCCTTCTATCCCAAGTATTTGTCTCTACACAAATTTTGATTTTATTCAAAATGTTTGTCACTTAAGATATCTTGTACAAATTTTCCCCATTAATACCCCGATTCAAAACCAAATAAAGGGCGACAAAGGAAAAAGAAGTAATAATGCTTGATATATTTTAAATTCACTCATTCTGAAGTTATTTGTTCATTCAATGCTAGGCGAGGGACATGATTATTGGGAAGAAGAAAATATAAATGAAGAGATGCCTGCTTGCCGTCAAATGTTCAACATCTTTCATCCATTTGATCCTGTAGCATATAGGTTCAAGGATCCTCTACCAGTCTACCTTCATTTATTTCTTCTTGTATATATTGAATTTCTTGTCTCTTCATTGTGGCTCAATTTGGTTCGACAATTTATTAAAGGCATTTTGTGTTCTCAGGATAGAACCACTTGTCTGTAAAGAATACATAGAGAAACGTCCTGTCATTATTCCTTATCACAGAGGTGGGAAGCGGCTGCATATTGGATTTCAGGTTAGACGACCTCTCTAAAGTGGCTTCACTGGTCAAAGTTCTCCCTTTCAATGTTTGATAGTGGTCTATTGCTGTGCAGGAATTCACTGAAGGGGTAGCTTCACGTTCTCGTTCTCTGAGGGATCGTATAAGCTCTGTTACGGTTGGTCCTTTGGCACCTTTCATTCTTCATTCCTTTCGTTTCTTTTTCTTTTCCTTTTTTGGTTTGTGTGTGTGAGAGATCACATTGCGGATTTTCAAATGCATTTTGACTCATTGTTTCTCTTTATCCTGTACAACGCCCTACCGAGAGGGTTCTCATGATTGTCTATCATTTTTGTATGTAGTAGCAAGGCGTTCCGTATGTCTTCTGGAACAGGCTGTCCTTGTTGTTTCCTGAATTTCCTGTATTTTAATGATGTGCAAAAAAGTGTATTGTATTTGCATGCCAGTGTGCCACTATATCAAAGTAGTTGCATGTAGGACATGTCCTTATCGACCAAACGCACAAACTTAGGCATCTGAGTTTTTTTGTAGCTCAACTGTTCCCGATTCTCAAAACTTTAAAAGGACAAGTCTATCATCACTGTTGCATGAAATTGCAGTAGAGGCTTTATTTGAGTAAGATAGCACACACTTCTATTGGAAGGAACAATAATTTGAAGAATCTCACATATATGCTTCCTACATCTGTTACTCTTATCCTGGAAATAGATGCTTATGGAACTTTTCATATCTTTACTTTTAGAAGTATACCTTTCTGATAATTTGAGACAGGATCTGATGCATTGTCTTGTGAAGTTTCTCTTTAACTTCATAATTAAAAATATTTGAGGGAAGATATAAAGCAACTTTGGCAGTTCTATTATGCATGCGACAATGTGTATCGAGGCATGACAAAAAAAAAAAAACATTTTGCTGATGAATATACAATCTGTAATTCCTTGAGTGATGGCCTTATCTCTTCCTTTCTTAGTTATATTTACGACTATTACCTGTTGCCTTAGAGCTTTAATGCCATTCTTCAATTTATATTCAATTTCTTAATTATGCTCTCTCTTAGGTAAAAGTGCTTACAGTATGTGGACCTAGGGACCGGACTGGGATCGAAGGTACTTGTTGTCCCACATAATCTCTCATTTTGTCCATCCTCATTTTGTTTAATTCTGCTCATTGTCCCTAAGGGTCCACATTTGGCAACTCTTATTTCAACTGATTAAAGCTTGGCTTGTTTTGGATTATTTTAATTGACCAAGTGAATATGTTATATGTTGAATGAATTCTAGCCTGAAATCTGACTTAATTCGCTCAACATAATCACTAAATCAACTAATAATGATCCTAAACAAACTAAACCCAAAAGTAGCAAAAATTATTACTCCGTATTATTTAATTAGGCTTAGTTTGTTTTTGGCTTAATTTATTAAATTATGTATTATGTTAAACGAATCTAGACAAGAACTAATGTAGGTTTATTTGACATAATCACTTCATTTGATAAATCAAGCAAAAAACAAAATAAGCCTAGTCAAGATAACCAGTTCTTTAATCAGGCGAAGTAAGCAACGGCAATCAGCCTTGAGATAAGAAATTATCTCGTTCTACTTCACCTCCTATCTTTTTAAGATGCCCTGTATAAAGATTACTAACTGAAGATAAATATTTCAGAGGGATCTGATAATGATGGAGAGAGAGAAGAGAGATCATATGGATCACATATGATCGAGAGGCTAACAGGAGCCAAGGATGGCCGAATAGATCATGTGTTACAAGTACGTTCTTTGGTTTATATGTTTTGGTAATATTAACTTCACTTGGTTCGAACGTGATTGCTTTTAGTGCCAATATGTTCTTAGATGTTCTACAATCATGTGGTGGTTCTGTTAATCCTATAGGCATACCTTGATGACACATGCACAGCTTAAAATTTTGATCTTCTTTATGTGCTGGTGCAGGATAAAACTTTTCGGCATCAATATTTATCAGCTATTGGATCGCACACGTAAGCATCAAATCCTGTTATTGAACTTCAATTGGAAGTTGTTTTAATAACTCTTGGATTGCTTCTGCTCTCCTTCAACTCCCCTCCCCGAATCCCCAAAGGGTCGGTGTGAAAATACTGCCCTTAAGAGGTTAACATGAGTTATTACTAAAGCTCCAAGGAGCCGGTTCTTCTTGAATATCTTCATCTTCCCCAACCAATGTGGGAGGTGGTATTAGTTTTACATTACAAGTTTCTGGTACTTCATTGGGAATAGAACATATTCACTAAATTTTTACTTTTCCCTTCAACTTGCCTCTATCTGAATTTCGCGTATGTTATTCTTCAGTAATTACTGGCGAGATTATGATACTGCTCTTTTCATGCTGAAACACCTCTACCAAGGGATCCCAGAAGAACCATCATCTTCGCACAAAGCTGCTGAAAGCAGCTCGAGAGCTGAGACTCGTTATGAAGGTTTGTATGATCAGAGAGATATGGTTGATGAGGAACTTCCATTGACATTTGCAGATAAAGCCCTAGTCAGGAACTTTTCTCAGAAAGCTAAGAGAGCCATGAACGCCTGAGGCACAAATTTTGCCAGAAACCATATCACTTGCTGGAGCGAAAACCTTATTGACATTCAGTGAATCAACTAACTGGCTATAGGTATGAGAAACTCACATGGACAAAGTTTCCATCAACAACTTTTCTTGAAAAAGCTGAGGTACAACATTATTCAGACATCTTTTACTTTCTGAAGCTTTACTGATGAGTCGGCCAAAATGGACAGAAGTAGTCGACTTACTGCAAGACCCCTAAAGTATCTAGAAGTATCGTGTCCGAGTATCCCGTTTATCATAATGTTTTTTTAATGAAGAAGGTCGACGTACTAAAAGCGTGTGCTTCCTGTATATATGGGTTTTGATTCCTGTATACATGAGTTTTGATTGTAATTGCTGTAGATGGAACCCCTCTTCCTCTCCCCCTAAGACATCACAGCACCCTCATATACCAAGAAACTATATGATGTCTGTAAATATAGTCTAATAAAAAAAAAAACATTTGACGTTCTCCCCTAGTCGATTTGGGAGAGTTTGGAATGTCCGACCAAGATGTCAAAGTCCCCAAGTTTGTGAGGGGTTTCTAGTTTCGGAAAGTATTCCCTACCTCCTTTCGATGTTTCTTTTACCTCTTTGCTTTGACGTTTATATATCATATATTCGGTAATGACATCTTAATTATCTATGATATTCGCAAACTTAGCAAGTTATAGAAAAGATCCGTCCTTCATTTTTTTTCTTAATATTTTCAATGTCTTTTATACTTCCACAAGGCTGAAATAATTAAAGGTCTCAAGTAGCTATAACATATATGCATGTAGGTCCATGCCAACGAATAGTTGAAGTACAAGTTCATAAAGAATTCACCACCACATTGAATACAAGTAGAACGAATCTCTTAGTCTTAGGTTCCAACTTGAAGTCATAATTACATATCCATTTTCATTACATATGTGGGTTTATTTGCAGCTCTAGCTTGCTTTTTATGCATCAATGGCTCAATGCCACAAATCATTGACCCTCCAACTAACACATGCACAACTTTCAATGTCAATTCCAATTGATTGTTCCTTTATTATCTTTCCGGAGGGGAATGTGTATATTCTAAAATAGATGATTATGTTTCCGTTATTGTGGATACATATAAAGTTTTCATGTCCTATAAAGTCATAAATTTGATGTTTTGTAGCTCTTGTATATAATAATATAAATTAAAATGTCGTATTTCATTAGCTACGCTTCTTGTTTATTGTAAAGTACAGAATAATAAATAAAATCTGCAATAACTTTAGGTCAATTCAAGAATAACCTCCGTGTTATTACATACATAATATTAAAACATGTTGATATATATTGTGGAGAATATAAATTAAATTCTTAAAAATTAAGACAAATTAAGGAGGAATAATTTTAAAATTTTAGTAGAAGACTAGAAGGTGAAAATTTGAAAAGATCAATGAGGTTATGATGAAAATTTTGCAAGATATATGGATGGGTTTCAAATTTTTCATGTAGCCGACTAGGCAAGTATCCAGTTGCCCCTAGTTAAATCCCTAATAACAACATTTTCTAAATGGTCTATTGCAATACTTGTTGGCTTTAATTTGTATTCTCTTGGTATTGGTCGCCTTCATCTTACTACCTTTTGGGGTTAGAATATCAACTTACTTGCATTGTGATAGTTGGATCAAAACACCAATTGTCCAACATAAGAAGAAATCTCTATATATCTATACTTAGGGGATACACAACAAAATTTATTTAAGTACATAATTAGGTACTCCTCACCAATAGAATAAAAACTTAATATAGTTCTTGCTTGTGGTCACCAATTATTCCTTGCCAATTCAAAATGAAGTGTACGTTATCATGCAAACAGTAAACTACTGTATAACCAACTAGTTTCTATTGAAACTAGCTTGGTCAAAGTATGCCAAGCAATCAAGCATAGCTAAACCCCACCTTATTTTGACCTATCTATTCTTCCCTTTATTTCTTCATTCAATGTAAAAACTCCATTATTTTTCATGAGAATAATGAACAAAATCAAATATAGGAAACTAGAAAGGCCTAGGCTATATTAAGGCAAGATGGTAGGATTGGTAGCTTCTTCATGCAATCCTCATACAAACATTTATTGGAACTAAGGAGCTAGTAAGGGGAATCACCTTTCATAATGTATAAAATATATATATATATATAACTACCCATTCATTTTTCAAAAAGATATTGCGTGTGTCCAAATTTTTTTTATCATGTATCAATTTATTCATTATCCTTATATAAAAAAAATTATAGTTTTGTTTAGTGACGGAATTTAGAATAGAGCAAGGCGGCAGTCTCCTCTCAATTTGAAAATCCGTCGACCTTGGAATTATATTATGATAAATCATGTATATTAGCCCATTAAGTTACAACTACAACTTATTATACACAAGATATAGTAATTGACTCCTCTGATAATATGGTTTACATTTAAACATGTTTAATACCCCTCCATCTTACAGATTGTTCAACGAGCTTTTTGTTTAACTCTTGAATTTTGACCATAGATATTTTTGTTTGTATTGTATAATAATTGATGAAAACTATATCAATAAAAAATACATTTCAAACTCATTCTAGTGACATATTTTTTATAAACTATTATACACCACAAGCATAAATATATTCAAGTCAAAATTTAAAAGAATACAACTATAAAAAATGAATAATCTTTGTGGGATAAATATTTTGATTCCCTAGATTTTGATTCAAGATGCGCTACTAATTAAGTCGATGTTCATTGTTCACAATGTATAAAGATTCCTAGTTGTGACTTGTGAGATGTGTTAGATGCATTTGAAAGAAGATAAGAAGGCATTAAGGTGGTCCCAAAAGACGATAAATTTTGGGTATCTATAAACATTACACTCTGTAACCTTGTTGTACTTATTTTTCTTTGTTAAAACGACGGACGAAAGCAACTGTTTCTGGCCCCCAAAATACCATTCGCTGTTAGATCAGAACGTCAATATTGTACTTTACTTGTTTACAGAATCTACTGTGCTAATAAAAATTTACTCTATTATTCATATTACGTTTATTGGTGTGCATGATTAAATAATACCGAGCAGCTCGTTCAGCTAGGTTCGAGTGAGTTGAGATTCGAGCTCGACTCGATCAACAATAAGCTGAGTTATGAGGTGGTCTTCTGGCTCAATAGCTCAGTTAGTCATGTTGTTTTATCATGTCCAAACTCAAACTTAAATTATGTTTTATCATTCACATATGCTAAAATTTCTCTAGCTCCAACTCCACTTGGCTCGAGTCGTGTTCAAACTCAAATTACGTTTTATCATTATGGATCAAAAATAATTTAAAAGAGACGTACAAGTTCCATATATGATTAAATTCGTATTACATACTCGTACAAGATTGTCAAAATTAAACTTGATACTAATATTTGATATTTACAAGACGGAGGAATCTTAATAAAGATGACTTGATAGACTTTCAATCTTACCTACAATTGGTATTGATATAGAAAAAGACACCAAAGCAAGCCAACGGCTTTCGATTGCTTTATAGCATAAAAGACGGAAATTAAAAACCCCACCTCAAAAAATATTCCATATATATTCCCTCCATCCTTAAAAGATTGTTCATCTTTTATTATAAACATCAATTTTATAAATTTGTATTCAAATATTTTATATATAATTAATATTATTTGCTAAAACATGTATCAAAATATATTATTTTTAAGTTTTAATTTAAATTAAAGTTATACTGTCAATTTGGATTGCAAAGTTGATGTGTTTTTAATAAATTAAATAACAAAGTAGATCATTTTTTAAAGTTGGAGGTAGTATTTGCTTGATAACAAATCTCCATTTCATAATGAGAGAATATCATCATATCTTAGAACCTATAAACAAAGTATTATCGCTTGTTTTAAGCCGGCTCTTATAGTCTAATACCAATGATATCATCTTTGGAATCTCCAATAAACAAATAATTAATTAAGGATGATCATAATTTGACAGGCTGTTATGGTAATTGGTAACAAATATACTCTTAAGATTATAGATCATTGCACGTTTCTGCCAAACACCGAATAATGAACGTTATGTTGTTTATGACAATCATGTCACCGTGTCCTCTGCTGGAAATTGGATTACATTTTGTAGAATATTTACTCTTTAGGCCATAAAAAGATTTGTAATAATAAATATAAAAATTTCAGCCACTATTTTTTTTTAAATCAGAATATGTTATATTGCATAAATTTCAAATTTGTAACAATAGTGAGATTGGTGCATAAATCTCACCAGTCATATTTGTATTATTATTACTTGTGAGTAAAGTTATGTATTGAATGAGTATCATTTACATTAATCGTATTTCACATGAGTTACATTAGCATTAGTTGTATGTAATATTAAAGTTAGTAAAATGACATTGTTATTAAGTAATGACATATTATTTGATGAGTGACATACAAACTGCTGGACACTATAATTATGCACCATGCTTAAACATTATAAATTACAATCCATCTAAAATAAATTAATTTTCCTATTTTCCTTTTTCTTGTTTTATTATACTAATACACATCATACCTAATTTTTCCCCTAGGATTGTTATGAGTCAATTCGATCCTAACACAATGTTTGATGAACAAACAATCATCGTAGACTCTAGCTCAAAAAGCTCAATCTTTCATGGCTTGTCACGATTGAGAACTCCTCACACATTGATATATTTTCATTATTAATACTCAATTATTTATTAGAAATTAGAAGAAATTAAAAAATATTTTGTCATGATTTGGGTTTTAACCTCACTTGCACTTCTTATTTTGGAATGGAATAGAGGGATTATCAATTAATTGAACATACATCTTTTGGAAAAATGGTACGTAATGTTCTTATTTCAACGAAAATGACTAGGAAGTTCACTACGTGCTCATTGCAATTATTTCTTCTTAGATTATTAAGTAATGAAAATGATATTTAGATAAGATAGATATTCGAAATTTCCAACACAAAAATGAATCATTTAAGATTGCTTGTGAGCAGAGTACTCTTTCACAAATGGCTTATTAATCATTGTTAATTACTTAGATTAGTCATCAATAGCGTAATAACCATATATTTGATTCATCTTGTACTATTATGGCTACTTGATAAATATAAGATCATTTTATAGAAGTGCATTATTGGCCAAGGTCATGAGCTCTAATTTTGACTGGTGTTATCAATTTTGGAATCCATAATATAATTATCCTTTGTGATTTTACTTGATGATTGAAGAAATCCTCCGACAACACATGTTCCATCCTGATGTGCGGAGATTTTTTGCTAAAATGTGATGGAAATTTATTCTAATAATTGTATTATATTGGTTTTCTCCTATATAATTCGAATATATCCTTCAATTTATATTCTTTCTGATCATAAAAAGTCATCATCTCTCTCACAAAAATAATTATTATTTTAGTCGGCTATTTCCATTCCAAGAGAAATGTAACAGTTATGTCATTCCCAACTTAATGCCCTCACTAAATTCCATGTGCAACAATGATTATTTGAGCAATTAATTTTTCAAAAGTTTTTACTACCATCAACCCCACGGACTATTCATTCAATAAGGTAAGTTCCAAAAAAAGGGGCAATATCTCACCGTTAAGGTAAGTTCCAATTGCAACGTTGAACAAATTTATTACTACAAAGACAAAAGGGGCAATATCTCACCGTTAAAAGGGGGGAAAAAAGCTCAATAAGGAAAAGTCTTATGATTTGAATATAAATGTTCATGGAAGACAACTAAGGATAAATTGAATAAGATTTTGGACAGATGATTAGATTCAGTACAGTACATGTTTACATGAATACAGGTATGAAAAATTATAGCATCAATTAGTGTGGTTTATAATACTATGTACAATGGTCACGGACATCTCGTTTAAAATAAAAACCCTATTCCAAGTCATGAAATAATTTTGTAAATAAAGAGATAAATATTAAAATAAAAGAAAAGCATCAAATGCTGATAAAATAAGAAGAGAACCGTTGCTAAGAAGACTCCAACTCGTGCACATTTTTCCTTTTACTGGTGTTTTGGTCAGTGCGCTAGAACTTTAATTATAATTCATATGATAAATATAATATTAGGGCCTAGAGGACCCATTAAATTAGAGGGCCACGTAGAAAAAACCATAAAACACCCTAATAGCCGGTCGACAATGGTTGATTTATTCAATACCTAATGTTTCAATTCCAACATTCCACATCATATTTTCTTTATTTTACATAATAATTCAACAACCATCCAACTTTTATACTCTACAATGATTTTGGATAATAAAATTCAACATCCTATTCCACCACTTTTATCTCATATTATTATCTAATTATATTATTTATTTTTATGATTAAATAATTATAACAATTATCATTTATAATTAAATAAGAATAATTAATACTTAAAAAAATTGTTTTTCGGTATTTTTTAAAAATGAAATTTATTTATATATTATTTAATCTCATATTCCTAATTGTTTTTCGATATTCCTAGAATAATCAATACTTTAATTGTTTTTTGATATTATAATTTGCAATTGTTTTTCGATACTTAAAAAGTTTTTAAAATTATCTCAAATTTTGAAACCATTCACAAATATTGATAAAATATTTAACAATATCAAATAATTATTAAACCATTATTGTAAAATATTATCAAATGAAATATTCCATTAACGAATACTAATTACATAAAATAGTGAAACACATATACATTTACCAAAAATATAAAAGTATGTGGCTCGATTGGTCAGGGGACGAGAGCTTTTTTTAAACCACTTCAATATGAGGTTTTGTCACTTGCGTGACTCGAACCCACACCGCATGAAGAGACTAGGGTGCTGATATTTAACACTCTCACTTTTTTATCAATTAAGCTATACCTTAGGACGGGATTAAAATATTTTGTAGGTCAAAAAGTGAGAATTAACAACTCTTGACTAATTAATACTATATGATACTCTATATGTCTTGTTATATTTATCTCATGATCTTTGATATGATATTTTTCCAATTAAAATTTACCTAATTTAGAACATTATAATCTAAACATTGAGGACCAAGTAATAAACAATGTCATTTGTTAAGGTTGTTACATTATCATTTTGTATAACTGCATTCAATTCAAATTTATTGATATTTTTATATTCAAGAAAACTTTAATCTTAACTACACCTAATTGTAAGTAATATAACATGCTATAAAAGACTCATAGCAAACGATATTTGTATATTTAAATTATGTAAAGAATTTAAAAAGTATTGGTGAGTTTGAAATCATTCAAATTGTAATTTACCTTTCTATCAATACACTCTAAAAATTTCTAGTTAACATTATCATTTCAAATAACTTTATGATAAAATTTAACTATTCAAAATTCATGCAAAATCAAATACAGTATTATGGAACACCTCAAAATATGAGACATATTAATAAGTTAATTTAAAAATAAAATATAGCATCAGAAAACAAACAACGAAATATATTTCACAAACTATTCCATACCAAATTCCAAAAGAAAATCTATCATCAAATATTTTCATATACCAACTTTTAACATTACCATATACTATTAAGGGAAAGTATATTCTTAGCTACTGTTGTCATATTATTCACAAGACAAAATCATGAAATCTTTCTTAAATCTAAATAACTAAAATTATTATGATAACAACAATGGCGAAAATATTTTTTGGCGAGCCAGTTAGAAGTTTAACGAAATTATAAGTATTATGTTTAAGTTATTCATAAAAATCGAATCAGGTATTTAAAAAAGACAATTTTACTTTTAAAGAAAAAATATTGAAACCAAAAAAATGGAAGTAAAATAGTACTTTTTTCCGTCTCTATTTAAATAATTATGTAGAAAATTTTTCTTAATTACTTTTTAGTTGATCATTTATTTTTTTAATGTAATATTTTACATTGAATTTTTAAATTTATTTAACATAATTGATTTATCTCATAATATTCTTTAACATCATTGGTTTATAATTTTCTCTTCTTGAAAATAATAAAATTAATTATACTCTTAATAAAATATTTTTAAACTATATGATTACGTAAATATTGACAAAAAGACTACTATATTTGTATTTTTAAAATTTGAATATTATAATTAAAGAATTGTTTAATCTGTTGTGGAAGTTGAATTATTATTACAAAGAAGCCATTATTGATCTGTTTCTCTTTGAGTGTTGACAGTCCTGACCAAAACAAACACTCTTTAAAACCAGCCCCCTCTTCTTCTATCTCTCTCCATTCTCACCTTCAAAACCTCTCCAAATTCCAATATTTTCTCTACTTTTTCTGATCAAAATCCAACATTTTCTCATAAAAAACTCAATCTTGTGTTGTTTATCTATTGTTTTTCTATAAAAAATTACTATTTTTACTGGTTTCTGATAAAAATATTCAATATTTTTATTATTTTTACTGGTTTCTGTGTTTTTTTTTTATAAAAAGATTCAATCTTTTTATTGGGTTTTTCATTTTATTGATTTGGGTTGTGAAAAAGATTGAATTTTATTAACATGGCAGAAGAAACCAAGCCTGAGGTTGTTGTTGTTGCCCCCATAGTAGAAAAAGCCGCTTCCGAGCCTGAGCCTGTGCCGGTTCCCGAGCCTGAGGTTGCTGAGAAAGTTGCAGAAGAAAAGGAGGAGGAAAAGGATAATAAAGTTGCTGAATCTGCTTCATTTAAGGAAGAAAGCAATGTTGTTGCTGATTTACCTAATCCTCAAATAATTGCTTTGGATGAGTTTAAGGAGTTGGTTAAATCTGCTCTTGAAAACCATGAATTTATCCCTATTGTTAAAGTTGTTGATGAGAAAAAACCTGAAATTGATGCCCCTATTGAGGAAAAAAAGGAAGAGTCTGAGGAGGTGGTTGAATTGAAAAATGAAGAAGTTGTTGAAGTTAAGGAGGAGGAAAAAGCAATTGTACCACCAGTTGAGGTGGAGGAAAAAGGTGAAGAAAGTGATGTGGTAGTGGAGAAAAAGGAGCAAAAAGTTGAGGCAGTAGAGGAGATAAAGGAGACAATTGTGGAGGACACTACCCCACCTCCACCAGCCTCCACCATTGAGGAGGAGAAAGCACCCGAAACCGAGGCAAATCCACCCTCTCCTGAGGAGGTATCAATCTGGGGGGTGAAGCTTTTACAAGATGATAAGTCTGATGCAATTCTCCTCAAGTTTCTTAGAGCTAGAGACTTTAAGGTCAAGGAGGCGTTTTCCATGCTTAAAAGTGTTGTACAATGGAGGAAGGAGTTTGGTATTGATGAGTTGATTGAAGAAGAGACAACCTCTGAAGGGTTGGACAAGGTTGTCTACTTGCATGGTATTGATAAAGAAGGGCATATTGTACTTTATAATTCATTTGGGGAGTTTCAGGATAAGGAGTTGTACCAGAATACTTTTGCTGATGCTGAAAAAAGGACTAAGTTCTTGAGGGGGATAATTCAATTTTTTGAGAAAACTATAAGGAATCTTGATTTTACACCAGATGGTATTTGTACTTTGTTTCAAGTTATTGATCTCAAGAATTCTCCTGGTTTGTTCTTCTTCAAGAAAGATTTGAGGCAGGCTATTAGTCATGCTCTTCAGCTTTTCCAGGATAATTACCCTGAATTTGTGGCTAAACAGGTAAAAAATACTATCTTTATACAAACCTATAATTGGTTTTCATTTTATTATTGAGTATTTGTTATTATATATGAATTTTTTAATTGTTAGTAGTATTATAATATTTATCTTGGTTATAGTTAGCTCTAAATGATGTTCTTTGTTTAATTCATTACTTGTATGTTGTATCATGCATCTCCCAATTAGAACACATTAGTAGATTATTGGTATAATTCATGCAATTAATGAATATTTTAAATATTTCATTTTTTCATATGATATGAATGATAATAAAGTTATGTTAAAAATACTAAGATTGCTATATATTTCTCACAAAAAAGTATACGAACGCATTAAAAAATATTTGAGATTAAGATTTGAAAAGTCAAGTCATCGAAATTCAAAGTGCGATGATTTTTAGGGATATTCTAAATGTGATGATCTTTTAAGGTTGGATGGAGTAATATTTAGTCCCTTTAGGTATTCTTTCCATATGTTGGTTTCAAATACTTGGACTTGTATGAAGTATAATATGTGGTTGTCTTCTTTTGTGCTTATTATGTATCATTGGTTATCAAATAATGATTGATTTATGTTCTTAATTTCAAAATGGTGGTTGTCTGTGGTTGAAAGGTATACATCAATGTGCCATGGTGGTTCCGTGCTTACTATAGCATGATCAATGCAATTTTCTCCCCAAGGACCAAGAGCAAGTTCATTTTCGCTGGTCCTTCGAAATCGGCTGAGATCCTATTCAAGTAACCTTCTTGTAGATATTATTAGTGATATTATATTCGACTTAAGACCAATTCACATGCTCATCTTTGATTTCTTGATGGTGAAATTTCAGGTACATCGCACCCGAGAATGTACCTGTTCGATATGGTGGCCTAAGCAAGGAGGGTGAATCAGAACTTGATGATGCTACAACTGAGGTCATAATCAAGCCAGCATCAAAGCACACTATTGAATTCGATGTTTCTGAGGTATGCTATTATTTTCTGAATCAACATCGACGAAACACTACAAATAATCTTGTGTCGTTAAATTCTTGCATAGTAAATGAAATTAACATAGCGAACAATAGATCCAAGATTGTTCTTATTTTACTGAACTCCTGGGAATGATACTATTAGGATATTATATGGTAACAATAGAGATGATCTATATTTATAGACAAATAGTAAACATAAACCTAGTAGTACTTGTATATGGGATCCTAACTTAGTCAAGTACTTGTATATGCAGAAATGCTCTTTGGTTTGGGAGCTGAGAGTTGTTGGCTGGGACGTCTCCTATGGCGCTGAGTTCGTGCCTAGTGCTGAGGACGGATACACCGTGATTGTTCAGAAGACGAGGAAGGTTGGACCTACAGATGAACCGATCATCTCAAGCAGCTACACCAGTGGTGAACCTGGCAAGGTGGTCGTTACAATCAACAACCAATCGTCGAAGAAGAAGAATCTTGTCTACAGGTCCAAGACCAAGTCCTCTGATTAAATCACACATTGCATTTCAAATCACTGGAAAGTTGCAGGGTACAAGGAGGGAGGGGGTTGATGTTAATTTTACAAATTCTTTCGTATGTATAAGTTTAATTAAGAAGTTTAAAGCTTTGGGGGGGTTTTTTATTCATATTGTTGGGGATTTTTTTGTTCTTTCAAGTTATATCTTTGTTGGGTTGTTTCATATTAAATACTATATTGAAATGGTATGTGAATGTTGACAATATTTCTCTCATTTTTTAGTATAATTTGATTAAAATGAAATACAAACATTTTGTTCTACCCTTCTTGTTCTATTAAACTGCTATTAACAGTGCAAACCTCATGCTTAATGAAAGAAGGACCAATGGCTGAATAGGGGGAGTTCATAATTTAACCATCAAAATGGACGGAAATAGTAGATCGAAAGCTTTTAAAACATGAATTATCGGCATAGGATGGTCTCCAACGAGAATGATCAAAATGAATTATCACACTAATCTAGAATCTCATTGATAAGACAGCAATTGTCTGTTTTTTCCTGCAATTGGTTTTGTTCCATTGTTTTTAGAGAAACTTGTTGGATTGTGTTTGCCATTATAGACAGTAGTATAGCTCAAAATGTTGTGTATATCTGCTTGTTTTGGTCCAAAAGATGGGCTATAAGCTGTATAATGTCACTTTCAAAGGAAGACAAAACACAAAAGGAAAAAGACGTTCTTAATTGTGATAGCTATCAACATTTGATTCTTGCAAGTTGCATATATCTTCTTTTCAATGTTGTCAAAGGTCTTGTTCTGTGAGAAAAATTCCTGTTGGCTGTTACAGTTGGCTTTATTTGTTCTTTCTACATTACATCATGCACCTTAACATGAGCAATATTTCATTTGTTCTTCATTGTAAATGACATTATGCACCAGAATACAAAGTAATACAGTATTTAATGTCATGTTCCATTCATGTGAGATTGTAACTTTCGCTTTTGGATCTTATATTACACTTTGTTCTACACTCTTTATTATGCTCGTTTTACCATAATCTTAATCGAGTAAATAGTTAGTTTTACAACGTAAATAGTTTCAGTAAACAAACATTAAACCCCATTAATTATATACTTACTTCTTTTGAGAGGTTACTTGTTCTTACACAAGCTATTATAATAACAAAGTACGAAACCGGCTATACTACGCCTCGGCATTCCTATCCCTTACCTTACTTTATGAAGAACATGGATGCGCTCAACCGATAAAGCTGGCCTAAACCACTTTAATTTGCATCCTCGCCACTACAGGACTCGAATCCACAATCGCACGTAAGAGCCACGCTAATACTTAACACTCTCGCTCCTTACTAACTCCAGCCTATTCCTAACAAGTTATTATAATAACACTTTGATACTCACATGACACTAAACTAGTATTGTTACTGTTTTTTATACTGACAAGTTATTTAAAAAATTTAAACTAACAGAGTCAATCTGCAATTCAAATGTTTACTTTACAACAATTCAACAGATAAAATTATAAAGCTGCAATATTTTTATTTTTCATTGAGGAAACACTTTGGACAAAAGAGATAAAGTGATGAAATGTCTGTTAGTTATGAGCTGTATCTATAAGCATGTTTAATTTTCTATTGTCTAGCCTGATTACATTTGAAAATTTATTTTGCTTAGTTTAATCCATGATTTGTTTTTTAAATAAAGAGTATCAAAGTTTGGTTACCAATCATTCATCCAACATCTAGTTAAATTAATATAAAAAATTTAATACATTTCTTGCTTTTAGATAACTATGATGATATCAAGTGTGACTATTGATGTACAGACCCTACCAATAATGTTCATATTAAATAAACTCTAGTTGAGACATGAGATATTCTATGACAATAAGAATAAGAGTTCAAGAGTGAATTATGCAAATTTGATCATATTTAATTTCTTGGATTAACTCGGAAAGAGTTTCTCTTGCAATCATAAGAATAAATTTACGTATTATTCGATTCCCTTGCCCTGTTTAGATGAAAGACTCTTGTATTATTCGATTCCCTTGCCCCATTTAGACGAAAGACTCTTTAGAAACATTACAACATGTTAATATATCCAACTGAAACTACTAAATTTTAAATTACAACAAAGAAAATAAATTAACTTATAATAACTTAGAAGTCCTTTATGTAGGGATGATGACAATACCCTACATATCTAGTTATGTAGGGATGATTAGTACACTGCATATCAGTTTTAAGAGCTGCCACATTCAATGTCAAATATTCCCTCCCTTTCTATATAATTGTCTATATAACCTTAATTTTTTGCCATTTCTATATAATTATCTTTATAACCTTAAATTTTTGTTTTAAAATGCTTGTACTTCCTAATATATAAAATTATATTTCTATATTTTCAATATACTTTTTAACTAATTTTTATTATTAAATTAACAATCAACTAATATTATAGTTCAACCAATATTTCAATGATAATTGAATAGTAGACCCCTCATCTCAACATAAGCTTCATCACTGAGGTAGGCACAATGATATATCTCCCATGTGCATTCTATTATCCATAGAATTATGACCAATAATTTGCAGCAAGCCTTTATAGGAGGAGCATGCTCCAGTAGATAAAATAATCAAGACAACCAATATGATCCCCAAAACAGTTAGCAAGGGCAATTGGCTACACTTCAATGGGAAAGTGGTAACTCGACTCAAGATGTCTAATGCGTTTTAAGAGGCTCCCACCTGAGCGGGGTAAGGCCGATTGGATAGTAAGCAGCCTTACTCCCGTGACAATAGGAAGGCTGTTTCCGAATTGACAAAAGAGAGAAGTGCAAACCTATTTATTACTTCACAATAGATAAGAACAATAGATAAGAACCATAGAACCATAGGTAATGATCGAATCACATACTGACATGTATAGCTAAATGCAATAAACCTGCTTCTCAAATAGTAAAGTATTCATCTCCAGTAGGGAATATATGTTGAAACAATCTCATTAAATAAAATGCTACATAACTGTGAGAATATACAACACACAACACAATATAGAGCAACAAGTTTCAAGAAAACATCTATTTCGGAATATATATCAGTTGCCCCTGGGGTTACACGACAATCGCCACTGGCATGATTCTTTGCAGAGTATGGTCTTGATAATGTCTAAGGATGTATTTCTTTTCCTGGCTTAAAGGAGCAATATGTCAAAAACACCAAACACCAACAATGGGAAAAAAACTCAACATGAAAGAAGGATGATAGCGGTTGAAGATTTACACTCGGTTGTTTATTAGTTGTTTACTTCACGACGAAAGAGAAATCTTGTCACTAGCACATTCTCAATCACTGTAGGGCTTAACCTTGAACCTGTAAAGGAGCTTCTTCTTTTTTGATTGAGGATTGTTAATAGTGAGCAGAATTTTACCTAGCTCGCTCACCTTAAAACTACCTGCCACCACTGGTTCATCCTTGGGGCTCATCTTCGTTTTCTTCTGCAAGATCATCGTGTAGGCCCCTTCAACGTTAGACACAAATTCTGCACTGTAGCTGACATCCCACCCCACAACTCGGAGCTCCCAGACGATAATGCACTTCTGCGGATCCAAAAACAAGAGGATAGATGTTTCAATCATAAAGAGATAACATGTGCAATCAAATATATGCGATGAATGGAATGACATTGACCCCAGGACATACTTCATGGACAATTATCTCAACAGTTTGCTTCGTGGTAGGTTTTACAATGAGCTCTGTGACTGGATCATCAAGTGTAAACTCGGGATTGCAGTCGCATAAATCCACTAGGAGGCCTCCATATTGAAGTGGAACTTGTTCAGGAGCAATGTACCTGTAGATATCAGAATATGTAGTACTTACTTTGACATGCAATGGATGTATCCACATGATGGCTACAATAAAAGTAAGTGAACTGATTGTTGAAGAAAATGGGAACGAAAGAGCTAGAATATGTACACACTTGAACAGAGTATCTGCAGTCTTTGATGGGCCGGCAAAGACAAATTTGCTTTTGGTCCTCTGAGTCAAGAAAGGATTGATCATTGTATAAAATGCTAGGTACCACCATGGAACATTGATGAACACCTTCATAACCCCAGTGGATTTATCAGCAAGCAACAAAGAAGAAATTATCCCACAGATAACAACATTCCGACTGGTGAGGTTTCAAACATTTAATGGTCCTACTACTTTGACTCACATTGGAAATTTGGTCTCCTAACACTGACCATGACACGAATTAGCATAAATTAGCATTAAAGGAAGGATCCTGCGGCAACAACCACAAACGTGCAACTAACAATAGTACACGTCGAGAAATTGAAACTAAACTCATTGCACTGATATAATTCTCAAACACATTACTGAAAAAGGAATAATATCCAAATAAACCGACACCAAAAATAAAAATTTATATAGAAAATACCTGCTTGGCAACAAATTCTGGATAATTATCCTGAAGCAACTGCAAGGCCTGTCTAGTAGCAATCCTTAGGTCCCTTTTCCCTGGCCCTGGAGAATTCTTGAGATCGCTAACTTGAAAAATAGTATTAATTCCACCAGGACTAAAATCCAATTTCCTAATACTCCTCTCCAAGAACTGGATTCTCCACCTCAAGAACTTCCCTCTCTTCTCCTCATCCGAAAACGTCTTACTATACAACTCCTTATTCTGAAACTCACCATAAACATTATAGCACACGGAGTGCCCTTCTTTATCACTCCCATGCATAAAGACAACTTTTTCCAAGTGATCTTCAAGCTCTTCATCAACTAATTCATCAACTTTATACTCTTTTCTCCAAACCATTGTATTCCTAAGCATTGCAAATGCTTCCTTCACTTTGAAATCGCGTGCCCTCAAAAACTTCAGCAAGATTACATCAGTTCGATCGTCTCTCATTAAGGGCACACCCCAAATTGCAATTTCTTCAGGAATCTTAGTGATTTCTCCTTCTGGGGTATTTTCTTGATCTTTATTATCTGCACTAGGAATGAAACTATTGCTGTTTATAGCTTCTTGCACATGAAATTTGAAATCTTCAAGTGCTTTTCTTTCAGAATCTGATAAATCTTTGAGCCTATTGCTCTCTTCTTTGAATGAAGGCATTGATTCAGGACCCTTCTTCTTCATCAAATCTTCATCATCAACATTGGATTGCTCTGATTCTGCTATAACCTCTTTTTGGGTAGTTTTCTCAGCCTCCACCTCCCCTTCCTGATTCACCTCCAACGCCGCAGACAGCGCCTGAGACACTGGTTTCCCATCCTAACAAAATATATAAACAGAGATTTGATTGCTAAATATTTGTTATGTACATTACACGAATCGAGGTTGCCAGTATATATAGTCAAACAAATACTAAATACTAAATCATAAAACAAATATGTTTGTAAATATGTAGTAGCAATATACTCATATATAAGTGTGCTACTAACAATACAACACATGAAAAAAAACTATAAATTAGTTTAATAATATGAATATGATCAAGAGGCACATCGCGCCATTAAGTCCTCTGTTAGTGTGAGTGTGACGGTTTCACACTTTAATAATATAAATATAATAATATGGATCAATAATATGAATATGATCCTAGTATACCACTTTTCCTAATACATTCTCAGGCTCAAAATAAAAAAACTACTAACTAATTTACTAATATGAAATTATGAATAGTATGTGCTGTATCTTACGTTTACTAGTAGATCCTCAGGCTCAGGTGCAGTAACAGTTACATGCTCAACTGATAAAGCTGCAACATCTGAGGCTGCATGAGTTAGAGGTGAATCTTTCTCCACAACTGTCACTACCATGTGATGATGATCTTGATCATGTTCCACTAATGAAGCTACTTCTGCTACTTGGTTTTCTTGTTCAAGTTCAAGAAATGCAAGAGGTGGGTTCATCTCAGATGCTACTACTTCAGCTTCAGTTGCTAGTGGTTGTGGTATATCAGCCATGATGATGGAGAAATCTGAAGTCAGATTGTAGAAGACGGTGAAAATAGTGAAGTGAACAAGAAGAAGTTAGGGGGGGAAGATATTTAGGTGTATTGTATTGATAATTTATTTATTTTTTGTTGTAAATTAGAAATGAATAGTACGATTTATATTATCAGAATTTAATGTAGATACAAATAACTAATATATGAATTATATGTTTAATAATGCTTGAATTAAGCATCTTTAAGCCATACGTCAACGAATATCTCGAAAGCCTGAAAGCGAGATGTGAATCAAATTATTGCTTATTCATATTTCGTATTGATAATTGTGAACTTTATTTTCCAGTTTTATCACTTTTATGATATTCCCTCCATTCCGTAAAAATCGCTTATATTTTTTTATAAATAGACTTCAAAATTCTACCTTAAATATATTGTTTCATGCCAGATAATATCTTTTATAAAAATATATCAATGTAAAGAAATAAACGTATTTTATCGATATAGTTATCATCAAGATTATACAATAAAAATAAAAATATCTACGGTCAAAATTTAAGGGGTAAACAAAAAGTCAAAAGTAGACAATCTGGATGGAGGTAGTAGTGATCTACAATACATATAAATCTTTTAAATTACATAACTCATCTGTTTATTATGTTTTATGGAACATTATAGGTTTCATGCCCGAAAATGATGAGAGTTTGTTATAAATTTGATACCCAATGTCAAATTATTGTCGAAACTCTAATATGAATATGAATGAGAGATCAGTATGTATATAAAACAGATCTCGTTTAATAGTATAATTGCTTGATTTGATTTAATTTAATGGAAAATATAATTCAATATGAAGTAAAATTGTGTATGTATAATATGTTATATTTATATATCCCACTTTACTTAATTGTTGACAATTCAATCAGGCCTGCCTTTGAGTATGCCTTCTCGCCAAACTGTTGATGCGCCTAAACTAAAGAGTATTCTTAATATTTTATATATTATGAAATTATAATTATACCTTAATATAATTGGTAATATATGAAGGCAAAAAGCTATTACGTTGCAAAGTCATTCTTCTTAATTATTCTTTTGGTTGTAGCCATTTATTTTTCTTTTTACGCTTTGGGCGTTGATCCTTTAATTCAAGATAGTGATCCCATCATAAATTCTCTTTTTATTTTTGTTGTAGTTGAAACTTTTTTACTTTAATGCTTTTTTAAATTTAATACAGTCATTCCATTTTATTTAAACAAATTAAGCTTTTATCATTTCGAATGCGCCTCCATTCGGACGAGACCAAGACCGATTATACAATTGGTTTAGTTAATTTCATGGTGACTTTGTGATATCAAATGTATTCAATGTTTGAAAATAAGGAAATGATGTATGTTGATTGCTGAGTGATGAGTATTGAGCAGTGTGGGAATGAGGTGTGAGTTTGACAGCAAAGGTGATGCTGGGGAAGGAGGCATGTGATGAGTATATGTCAAAAGGGGATGCCTGACATGCAATGGGCATGGCAATTGGGAATTGGGCATTTGGGATAGACATGGAAAAGAATCCAAGGGGACATTGGATTGGACATTAACCCAAATCAATCTTCATTATCTTGATCGGATACACGTACACCTCCTCAAGTTATTGATTTAAGGATCAATTTGTAAAATTATGAAACTGTCAAATCAACGACTGTGATTCTCAAATATCATACACTGGGCCATGATGTTGCCTCAATCGGGACAGAGACCAGATATATTTTATTTTTAACCACTTCAACACAAGACGCTCCCAAGCATCGAACCTACCGTATTTAAAAACCGCTTTTAACACAAAAATCGCCCTTATAAAGAGAGTCAAACTCACATCAGATAAAAAAACAAATGCGATAATTCTTAACACTTCGTTTTACCAATCGATCTACGAAATATATTATGGATCAATTTGTCACTTTACTTTTGAACTATACAATTTGTCTCCTAAAATATTAGAATTAATTTCAATTTTGTATATGTAAATTGGACAAAACGTCAATACTAAACTTAGTTGAGCTAATGGAGCTTGAGTAAAGTGAAGAGATAGTTTAATAGTACTCTACTGCTATCTGATCCAAAATTCTATTAAAATATATCTAGTTCAACTCTTATTAAAAGAATATTTTCTATATTTTCTACACCTTTCAGCAGAATTCAAGCATGGCTCATTAATAATACTGCTCATTAACGCTCATTAACATCCATACGCACGAAATTTCAATATAAAAATTAAGTATTATTACTAAAACGTACTCATATTCTAAGAGCGGTACAAGTGAAAAAATTCAAAAAAGCTCGGTGAAGAAAATTATTTTTATTCACTTAATTAAAATGCCAAGTACTCAAAATTGCTAAACAAAGTTTCTATATTTATTACTTAAAAGTTAAAAATATGCTTATATAATTGACATTAATGATTTTTTTATTGAGAAAATTCAAGACATATTACCTAAAAATTTATCAAAAGTTAAAAGTTAAAACATATCAAAAACGATATAATTGTATTTTCGATTATTAAATTTAACTATTAAATTTAACAAAAACTTAATTTAACCATAACTTTCCACCCTTTCAAACATTCATTAATGGAATTTTCGTGCCTTACCTTTGTATTTCAAGTCTCCCACTCGATGTGATTTCATGTCTCATTTGTTCGGTTTTAACGCTTATACTTTCGACTTGTAATTTAATATAAGCAGTAAGATGCTTCTTACAACATTCAATATAGTGAAAAGTTAATTTAAATTGCTCTATCATAAACGTATATGCCCTACTATTAGAGGATAAATTCATATATTTATAATTTCCAATTCCTATGTCGGTAAAAAGATAGTCACTTGGTCATTGCAAAGGTGAACTGGCTCGAGTTTCTTTTAAAAAAAAAATAGTTAAAGTTCGACTCAACCCGAATCGAATAGAATCCATCAAGCTCACAAGTTGGATTAAGAATTGTTAATTTGTTATCAATTTGAAGCCCAATTTTCAGACCCAAAATAAGCCCAAACAAATTTATTAACAAAAAACATTCTTATTCATATCGAAAAGGCTCCTAAATAAAATTGTTTGTCTGAAGAATCAAAAAAAAAAATGGGAGGTGATTATGATTTGGAAGCAAAATGGGACACGTGTCTTGATTTGGGTATTCGCCGCCTTGCTTATTCTTCCGTCTCCGGCGCCGCCGCCGGACTTCTCTTTTTCAGTAAGCCAACCCTCTTATATATATATATATATTTTTTAGCTTTTTTTTTGCATATGATGTTTTTTCAATTCAGATTTTATAATGTAAATGGTTGACGTGCGAACAAATTATTTATGGATAAATGAATGGTGTATTATTTGATATTTTATTTATTTATATATGTGTTTGTAAGCTGCATATTAAAAATCTGTGAAATTACTATTTTAGCCCCCTATTTGTAAGTGTAATGTTTGAAAAAGTTTCATTTAGAGGTAAAATAGTCACGACACACCTATTTTTTCACTGTTTCAGTGTGCTTTTAGGTGACTCTTCTTACCTTTTTACCCCATTTGGGGCGTAAATGCTTCCAGTCATTCTATTACACGTTTATTTTATATTTAAGGATGATGTGAGTTTCGAAGATAAGACCTAGCAAGAGCTTTTTCTCAGTGCTATTTGGATTAATCAAGCTATTAGCTACGTTGGACAAGCTGATGAGCATGTTTTGTAAGGTTCATAAGCTTGAATGGGTATGTTTTAGTGAAAGTGGAATTTGATGAAAATAGGGAAATATTTATAGCACTTGATTGGTGGGCATATGAGTTATGTGGTGTAGTTGAATTCTTGTTTTACCAATGGTGGTGATGGTTAGGGGAGGGGGGCCCATTTTGCCCTCTTTTGTTCCCCATATGTTTTATACTAACTGTATCTTAATGTAACTAAGATATTTCACTGTAACTTAAAAAAGTTCAATCTCGAACTTAAATTAAATCTTATTCTATTTTTTGCCCCCTTTATGAATGAATTATTGCTTCAAAAATGGGTTGAGTATTTTGTTGGGAAAAAATATGGGATAGAGGGAGTACCTCTTATGTTATAGGTTGGTTCATTATGGTACTACTATGGTAATATTCCATCCACTTGTACAATAAGATCACGGGAGGTGAGAGATTGGTGATGTCAGTGCAAATTTTTAAGGTACTTGGATTGGAAGTTTATTGAAGGTTGAATTGTAGCACTACGTGTTTCCTATCATCTTAAGTCAAATGACATGAAGGTTTATACCTTTACATGAAATGTGTTCAGGACTCGAAGTCCGAACAAAGATGGGGCTTGGATATTATGACTTGCTTACTTGTTCATGGTAAAAAGTCATTGAGTAGCTTTAGATGCATCATTCATGAGTTTCATTATTTATTTTTCCTGCGTGTCATTGTTGCTTCATTAGTAATATCTCTGAGCTAGAAAATAAGTTCACATCTGAACCTTCTTTCCATGGTAACTTCTCGTTCTAAGGGATTTTCATTTAATGTATCTGCTGATATATCCTTTGATTTTCTGTTCTCCCTATCCTTCCTCATCGCCTGTTTATGATTTTCCCTTCTGGTAGTTGTTAGTTATCAAGTTAGGTTTGTTATTTGCATTCTTTAAGTTAGAAATTAGAAAGGATCATTCTGTTATCCATGTTCAGAAACTAGTGGAACTTTCTATGGCATCATCTAGTCAAAATTTTGCATCTATCATTATGTGTTTATCTTTAGCCTGAATTAATATATATGTTTCTAGTCATGTATTAGTACCCTATTACTAAACACACTTCTATTTAGGCCTTTGAACGAGTCGAAGCCGATTTAAAACTCGCTGCCTCGCCTCGATTTTGATAATCATCGAAATGAAGTTTCGATGCTCGAAGTCTTATTTCAAATTAAGTCTCACAGTATCAGATCAAAATCGTTTAATCCCGCCGAGTCGAGTCGAACCCTTTAGCCACTATACGCCAATCCTAATTCCGAAGATTTTTAATAAAATTCAATTTTTTCATATGTTAATACATATTGCCAATACATATTACTAATGTAATAATTTATACGTAACGATAATGAAAGTGTTCCAACATATTATTTATAGACATTTTATGATTTAATAATTATTATATGTTAATAATTTTCGAAGTCGGATCGAGTTTAAGCCCCGAAATCAATCGAAGCCCATTATTAGCTTGTGTTCCCGGTTTGAAACACGAGTCGAATTATTCTGTAGCCGACTCGACGAGTTATTTGAGTTTTTCATGCTCGTCAAAGGTCTACTTCTATTGAGAAGTTGCCTTGAATTGTTGGTTTTAGTGATGCTATAAGATATGCTTATCTAGCAAAACTTAATTTTATTACGAAAAAATTTGCACTTACACCCCCTATTATATTCTCTTTTCCATGGCTTGATGTTCACCGGATTGTCTGTATTCGTCTTTTGTATAGATCTCTATTCTGAGTTATTATATAACCTTTGAAATGTCTTGTACTTTTTTTTTGTTAATCAGGAAGTCCTGCTACTCGCTGGGCTTCTGTGGCATTAGGTGCTGGGATAGGTATCGGATCTGCTTATACTGAATGCTCCCAACTATTTAATGGATCTGCTGCAAAATTGACCTCCAATGTTCCTGAGGCGTCACTGCCTGATGTAAGTCCATTCTGAATGCATCGTATACATTTACTTGTGTCCATAGGCATGTTTTATGATATCCTTGATATGTGCGGAAGTGTCACGATATGTGCATATACATGTTTCTAGGTTACTATGATCAAAGTGATTTTACTCATATGTCTTCATTGTAACATTTTATAATCTCTTTGAAGTTGTGCAATGACTGAAATTTATTTGTTGTTGTTTGAAAAGTTCAAAATCCAGTTTATTGAGTGGCGAACAATATACTTATTAATGCCGAACCCTGATCATGGATTCATCTTCGCAGCATTTTGTATTTTGTCCACTTCTTTAGCTGTTTTAATGAGTTGCATAGTTATGCAAGGGTACAGATTTTGTTCGGCATTTTCTGTTACATTTCAATTATTTGTCCATTTTTTTAATATTTCAAGCACCTTACCTTAACGAATCATCAGTTAATCTTCAAATTTTCACCACTTAACATCTGCGGGTATTTTAAAATTCCTGATGCTAACAATTGCGAATATTTTGTGTTTCAGGGACAGGATTGAAGAAAAGCATGGATATCATGATTTGAAGTTCCAATTTTTCATGAGTGGAGATTGTTACCTTGCTGTATTTACTGAGGCATTGATCCTTTGTATCTTGCAAATATTGCCCTGGATTCTGATATAACTCTTATGTGTGACATCCACTAGAATGAAATATTATGTGGACTCTTCTGCTACTTTTAGAGACTATGGATAAATAGTTAAAATACAAGAAATATCAATAAAGGGTTTCATAAAATGCAATAGGGAAACAAGTTCGATTAAAGAACTATGGGGACTTTATTCAACACAATGAACATATCTTGTATTTCGACCCTTGAAATTACAATTTATTAGGATATGGTTCTTCAAAGCTAACAACCTTCTCTTGTGGATTGTTGTATACTCATCATACTCTATAAATTGTTTAGTCATATTGAAGCACTTAGTCAGATTGGTAGATTTCGAAATTCGAAATAGAATATTCTGTAAATAAACACTAAATAACTACTCTTCAAGTTTGGGAAAGTAGCAAATGAATTCAATGTCACATAGATTACTTAGATAACTTTTAGGTTTTACCAAATTAATTATTAACACCCTTTGTCTTCACCTCAACTAGTATTGTGAACGAAAAAGTAACATGACATCTGATTGGTTAACCAAAATCAATATTTTCGATATACATAATAATCATATAATTATGCGATTCTATAAATTGTATACCAGTAGTTAATTGTTTTGGATCCAATGATGTAAAGTTGTAAACCTGAGTTGGCCAAACATTTCAAAATTTATTTTTTGCGCTAAACCCAATAAGACACAATCCTAGGTTTTCACTCATATAACATCATCATCATTCTCTTCACCATTTTCTCTCTCTACATTTTTTCTCTCTTCTAATCTCCATTTTCCAATGGCCCCAAAGCAGCAAAGAAAGGGTACACGTAACCCAGACCTAATCCGCGGAGTTGGGAAATTCTCACGCTCAAAGATGTACCACAAGAGAGGTTTATGGGCCATCAAGGCCAAGAATGGTGGAGCTTTTCCTACCCACCACAAAACCACCGTGGAAAAGGGTGGTGCTGAGGTGGAAAAGCTCAAGTTTTATCCAGCTGATGATGTTAAAAAGCCTTTGGCTAATAGGAGGAAAGAGAGACCTACTAAGCTTAGGTTTGTGTGAAATTTTGGATTTTTTGGGGGGTTGTGTAGTGGGGTTGTTTAGAGTAGGTTTTGGTAAAGATTGAATCTTTTTTGGTTTTTGAGTGATGGGTATTTGTTTAATTTTATTATGGAGTACTGATAAGCTTGTGTATGTGGAGAAGGTAGATATTTTTTTGGTTTTTGATTTGTGGGTATTTATTGAAGTTTATTTTGGAGTATTATGGAGTGTTTATGAGCTTAGGGTTGTGGGAAAAGTGGTTTTTTTTTTTTTTGGAGTAGTGGGTCTACTAAGTTTGTGATAAAAATGATTTTTGTTTTTGTTTTTGAGTAATGGGTATTTGTTTAAGTTTGTTATGTGGTAGTACTAAGCTTGGGTTTGTGGTAGTTTGAATCGTTTTTGAGTTGTGGGTATTTGTTTAAGTTTATTATGGAGTATTGCTAAGCTCATATTAGTGGTAGAAACTGGATTTTTGTTTTTGAGTAGTGGGTCCTACTAAGCCAAGGTTTGTGAAAAAAATTGAATCTTTTTGGTTTTTGATTTGTGGGTCTATTTAGCTTAGGTTTGTCTAATTAATCATTGTTTGTTGGTGATAGACGGAACTGCCATGAAACGACTTATTAGTCAATTAATCCCAGTCTGCAGTCCACTCCATCTCTGGAAAGGAACTCACACTGACAGTTAATATTTAGTTTTGGAAAAAGTGAATCTTTTTATTTGAGTGATGGATCTTTATAGTTGTGTTGATTTGTTCTGTTAGAAGTCTCTAAAAGTGGATTTAGTGAATCAATCAACTCAATGTTTTATGTGAATGTGAAGCATACTTTTGTCTGATTGTGGGGTTTTAATTGTTGAAAAATAGGGCCAGCATTACACCAGGAACTGTGCTCATTATACTCACAGGGAGGTTTAAGGGCAAAAGAGTTGTGTTCTTGAAGCAGCTTTCTTCTGGTTTGCTTCTTGTTACGGGTAAGCATGGTTGATAACCTCAATGATATGTAACAATTGTGTATGTTAGTAAACACCATAAATGTATATTTTGTTAAAAAATGATTGGCTTAGATGAGCCACTCCCTGACTTAAATAGGCTAAACGGCTGTAGTATGTTTGTGCATCACAATTAGATGTTAGCTTAAAGTCACAGGAATACATGTTAACTATGTGTGTAGCATTGACTCTCATGTTTCTTAACGTTTAAATGTTTTGCCAACTGTAGAAGCAAGTCTGGGCGATACGGAAATATTTATAGTTTTCAAAATAAAATCAAATATGTGTGTTGTAGGGCCTAGAACTTGACCTAACTCCAGTCTCAGTCCCCTTTCCTCTAGTATGTAATTCAAGGACTCTTCCAAGAGACGTCTTATTCCCATGTGAGTGGCTAGTTTAGCGCTCATCTACTTCTGATATGGCCTTTCCTTATTCACCTAATTTTTAATTATTTTATTGACCCTGAAGTTTGTGAGAATCAATCCAAATTTTATATGGATGATGTTTTCATCTGCTTAGTTTGATATAATACATCTAACAATGGTTGGTAGGTCTTGTGATTTTTATATATTTATCTGCTTGTCCTTGTAGATTTTTTGCATCCGATTTTATACTCTAAAGAGTGGCATAATACACTCGATAAGATTCTTATTGCATATATTTCTATGTACGATTTCAGGACCATTCAAAGTCAATGGTGTTCCTCTTAGACGTGTCAATCAGGCCTATGTAATTGCAACATCAACAAAGTTGGACATCTCCGCTGTTAACGTGGAAAAGTTTGATGACAAGTACTTTGCTAAGAAGGTCGAAAAGAAGAAGAGTAAAGGAGAGGGCGAGTTCTTTGAAGCCGATAAAGAGGTTGGCCTTCCGGTTATTCATATTATCTCTAATGTTAAGTTCCATACCTCCTATAGACCTATTAAATGTTCTCCGCATTGGAACTATGCAGGAGAAGAATGTCCTCCCAGCCGAGAAAAAGGATGACCAGAAGACTGTCGACACCTCTTTAATTAAATCCATTGAAGGTGTGCCAGAATTGAAGGCCTATTTGGGAGCCAGATTTTCCCTCAAGTCAGGCATGAAACCGCATGAACTCGTATATTAGATCCAGCAATATGCATTTTACCAAGTCAAGTTTTGTTATGGATTTTCAGCTTTGTCGTTACTACTACGTTTTCCTCGTGTTAGTACTGTGTGACACCTTGAGTTTTATCCCTTTCTTTAATATTCTGTCTGATTCCTTGGTTTATGATTTTGTTTAATGAGATCTTAAACTATGGTTTCATTAGTTTGTGATTGTGTTTCAAGAGACCTACATTAAGATCTTAAGATTAGAACGTTGGTGCACTGACGATCTACTAATGTCCTACAAGCTCTATAATGGCCAATTATGTAATTGCAGCAGCACCTGTGTACGGCTTTCAGTGCTGATTTTAACGATACTCAGACTCCTAACTAAATACTGCTCATATAGCAAATTCGGTCGGCTTTCAAATTCTTCAATCGTCATCTTTACATTGCTTCAAGCAGATAGAGGTCTGACAACACTGAAAATATGAGGTATGCTTTTTCGAGAATACTAGGAGTCTGGGAGTTACAATGATTACTGGGATGTGGAGGGTGAAATTCTGTTTTGATTTCAAATGGAAAGAGAGAAGAAAATAAGGTTCAAAGTAGACACAAATCACTAGATTTATTAACATATCATTGAAATTCAAAAAGATCAGATAATCACCTACAAAGCTCTGTAGAGTGAATGGAGGGCCTTCTCATAAAATTGTCCAGAGCTGCAAAACAGAATACTCATAGCATGAAACTTACTTTCTCGCACATAAAGGAAAAAAGCTCATAGGCTTAGAGAAGTTTGTTACATGTCAGAACACGTATACAACTAGTAATTTATAATGTTGTACCGTATAATAACATAATCGATCATCATTATTATTATTATAAATAATTACATACGATCTAGTAGTATGATATACTTTTATTATCATTTAGAACCCGACTCAAGAATTAAGCAATTATTACTATTATTGAACACTTAGTTTTAGTAACTTACTTCTTAACTGAACTAGTAAATGAATTGTTACAACAATTGTCGTAACGAAAGCATAATTATTGAAACCAATATTCATTGATTTCCAACATGTAAAATAGTCCCTCCGTCCTATAAAAGATTGCTCACTTTGACTTTTTATTTCTGCCTCAAAAAATTGTCCGCTTTGATTTTTTCTCCTCCTTAATTTCCACAAAGATTGGCCTCCACTTTGACTTTAAAAAATAAAAGCACCAACATGATGCGTTAACGTGGTAAACCTACTTTGAAATAGATTTCGCTTCTCGTGTTCTTCGCGGGATCCAAAAAATCCCAAAAATCGAACATGATGTGTAAGCTTCGCTTGTGGATCCAAAATTCCAAATAGTATTCATAAAAAATAAATGTTAATTCCACGCTTAAAATCACCTTGGCGCTTCATAAAATATGTAATGTAGAAATCGAACACATGTGTTAACGCTGTAACTTGATTTTGAAATACTGCTAGAACGCACTATTGCACCAATTGTCGCAAGTAACACTCTGATCGACAAGATAAGTCCGGATGAAAATACAATAGAAACAAATAACAAGCAGAATAATATAAAAAGACACAAAGATTGTTTGCTCCGCCGTGCAACGTCACCTATTGCCTAGTGTGGGAGAGGTTCCACCTCTATGAAAAGAAATTCACTATAGTATACAGATAAGGATTAGACTCTGTGCTCCCCTCAATACCTCATCCTATTACTACTACCTATGAACAACTTCTACTCCGATCTCCCTAAATACGAGATCCCTCACTTTTACTCAACCCAAGATCCCTCGCTGGATCTACAATTACAACTTGTTTGTTTGTAAAATTATATTCACGCTACAAACTATACAAACTACATTCACTAATATTTTCTATACGACACTCGTGATATAATTTGATACAATCAGAGAAAATATAAAATATAAAATAATATAGCCTGGCTTTCACACTCCATAGATAACGCTTCCTCACTAGACGACAAAATGCCATGAATAGATGACAAAGGTCTCTTTATATAGATAGTTGGGAATCTAGGGCTTTAGTCTTCAAATAGGTAAAGTATTTGATTTGGACTCAAAGACCTTTCCTTAAAAGGAGTCCCAACCGAACCATCACTTGACATGTATCCAACAACTTGATCTCCAAGAAAAACCGAAAATATCTCTTCCAAATATTATCAAGACGCTATAATCCTGGGCAAAATATATCTTCGGGGATTCATCTCAGCCCGTTAGCTACTGTCAAATCCAACTGCCAGAACATCTAGTTTGACACTTTGTCGCTTAAGCAAACTCAAAATAGCCGCCCAACAAACCCAAAGTATGACGGATTTGAAAGAGTGGAATCTGGAAGTAGAATCGTGGTACGGTGCTGCAGTAAGAGAAACTCAAAGTTCTTTGGTCAATATCAATCGGTGGAAATTTTTTCGCTAGTCGCATCATGTTTCAACTAGGTAAGTGTTGAAAAATCAATGAGAAGCATTCTCTTTTATCATATCCATTGCGATAATTATGTATCAATTCATTTACCCATTTGCTTGGAAACGACATTAAACTTAGTGTTCACCTTAGTAATTGCATATTACTGCATGGGTTCTCATGATAATTTAAGGGTTACGAAATGATTGCTAGATCTTACTCATTAATCGCTATATAATAATAGTAATTGTCACTATTATTATACAACTTACTATTATCCTTGTTTGTGAAGGGTCACACACATACAAATCTATTATACTCGAATAATATTTCATGAATGAAATTAAACGAGACTTGTATATCAAGAGAGATGTATCTCTTTAATATTTATATATCATTTGTCAAAATTTCTTATATGTCGATGAACATCAATTAAGTTAAACTCGGTGTTTAATCAATTACAATTGAAATTGATGAATAACTTGATAAGTTATTCGACAGATTCTCGTTAGTATTTTAATTGACTTGTTAAGCAACTCTAAAAATAGTACAACTCACTAGGTGACTCATTATTTGCTAGAAGCCATAACCGCCTAATTGCTAACTAGCGTTTAAACCCGATTTCTTTTTAACGAGTTGCTTAACGAAAGTGGAATTTGGGACTTTATTTAAAGAAAGGGATTGCCTTTATCATAATCATAAAAAAACCCTAACCCCCTCCCGCTTAGAAAGTCGCCTCTTCCCCATAGAATCGAAGAGTTTTCTTCCAATTTTATTCATCTTCAAACTCTAGCTGAAGTTCAAGATCGGTTCGTTTCCTCTGTGCGTGGAAATTCAGAGGATGGGCTATTTCAAGGCTGAACAAGCTTTGAAGAAGACTTTGGAAGTGGGCTTTCACACGGGTTGGGATCAAAGTGAGGATTGGGTTCATTCGCTCGCTGTAAATGTAAGAATTCTTGTATTCATACATTTATATTTTGTGTTTAGATTAATATACATCAATTTGAGGATCCGGGATGTATGAATTGGTATTTATCACGAATCAATTCATACTAGATTCTCGACAAGAAGGTATAAGGAGACCAAATGAACGTAAAAATTTGACATTTAGCAAGTGAGAGAAACCCAGCTTCTTGGTATCGAAGTCAAAGGTGGATATTTTTTCAATATCAATTTGGAATCGACAAGCTAAAGAGTTCTTAATATAAAGGTAAAAAAGGGAAAAATCCATCAAAATTCTTGTTTCTAGATGATATAAATTAGAGACACGAGTGTAATTATAAGATGAATTAATACGAAGTAGAAGATGCCAGTTAATAGAAGTGATTATCATGTATAAGCTCTATCCTCCATATTACCTTTTGTCCCGAAATCTAAAGCGATGAATCTTTACAAAAAGCCTTCTATCTTCTTCTATCGTTGAAAGTCAATTTAGAGTAAAGTTTGATCTCGTTGGAAATTCAAAGCATGTCGCTTTGTTTCGTGTCATGATTATCACCGCCCTGCTCTTCCTTGGGCATAATAGCTGTTGATTCTTCCTTCGTATTAAGATCATTGATCTTCTTCCTTTTGTTGTTGATTAAATACTTTTTTCTTATCTGTCTTTCACCATCCACGTTTATGTTGGAATTCAAATTGAGTATATCCAATGATGAATTTCCCTCCATTTATTTGCGTTTCATGCCTAAAATGGATGGTGAGTCATAGACCTTCAAAATAGTCTCGAGGTAGGCCAATAATCACCGTGAGCAACACAAATCACATGGACCTAAGGTTCTACTTTTTTTCTTTCTCCTCGCCGGCCGCAATTCCACCTCCTCCTCCAAAAAGTTAACTATTCTCGCTTTTTCTTACCTTTGTGAAATTATTTTTATAAAAGTAAGTGAGAAAAGCTCTATTATAGTAATTCTAGCATCGAAGAATCCACTACTTCAATTCATGGTTTCATCTAGGATCGATGTTCATAAATTTATTTGATTTTTATACACGTATATTTGATATAGTTCTAGATTATTCAATTCGAGACTTCTCGAATTTTTCATGAATATAAGCAATGGTGAAACTTGATAGATAAGAATTTACCTCGACGGCAAACATGGTTTTTTTAGATTTTGATTGACTTAATCATATCATCCTCAATCTTTTCTTTATTTCTAAGCCGATTTGTTTTTGTTCAAGTTGTTGTCGATAAGTATTTATCTTTATAAAAAATCTTCAAAAAATAATTTATTTTTTCACATGTTTGCTTAGAGAGAATACTTATGATCAAGTAAGGGAGATACATATGGAGTATCCATTAACTAAATTATAAATAAATAAAAAAATATTTTTAAATCAATGTTATACTCCCTCCATTTTAATTTACTTTTAATCAAGGAGTTAAAAAATATTTTATTAAGAGCTTGAATAATATTACATTAATATATCTTAAAAAGTAATTTATCAAAAAATCAATTTAGTTGAATATGACTTTATAAAAAAGTATTTTATGGGGTTTGATAAAAGAAAAATTAAAATAAAGTTTCATTGAAATCATATATGATTAAGTAAAAAGGAAATGAAAGTTTTTACTACATGATCAATTAAATTGAAATTGAGAGAGTATAATTTAAAAATGGTTAAGAGATATATTTTTACTTAAAAAATTTGACTTTTAAATAAAAATATTTTCAAAAATTAGTATTGTTCGAAAAAATATCCAAAAGTTATATCGAAATATAGATTAATTGACAATTGAAATTATCTCGCACGCTGTAATTTTTTTGACTCATTATACCAAGCACTTTATATGTAACCTGAAGATATTTCAAAAACAACAAATTCTAATCTACAACTTCGTATCAACCCACAACAATATATACAATATTTATCTCCCAAGAAGCATACTTTATATATTATATAACAAAGTCAAAACTCAAGGTAGCTGAAAACAAAGTAATTTTATAAAATTATGCTAAGACCATCCACAATGCCACAAATTCCTGAATACTTCTTTCCAAATTCCACATCACCAAAGACCTCAAATAACACCCATTTTTCTTTTTACCAACAACCCTAATAATATTAAATTACTTTTCTCCTTCCATATCACTCCAACATATACCCCTTACCAATATTTTTCATTTCTCTTTATTTATTTCATATATATAATTATTAATAATCGGACATGAAAAATTAATTAAATTTGACAAAATATTTTTTTTTTACTTTCAAAATCCATAATATTTTAATTCAATAAATAATATTATAATTTTTAAAATAACACACAATATTATTCATCACCGACTCGAAAAGACATACATAATAAGCAAACATACATAAACGATCAAAAACGCATAACAAAACACACAATAAAACATAATAAAAAAAGAATGTAAAATTTTGATTTTTTGGTGTCCAAATGACACAAACCTAGTCTCTATTTATAGAGCTCAAAAAATAAAAAATAGCGGTATAATTTTTTTTTTGCTTAATTATTGTGCAAAAAATATTTTTAAAACGGTTGAAAAAAGAGAGCTAATCGCCCATCGCCACGCTGGTCGTCACCAAAAGATCGGGCCTCAGAGCTCAGATTGCCAGCTGGGGGTCATAGTCTAAAAAAAATATTTCCTTTATTTCGCTGCTGGGCCCACTCATACTTCAAAAAATCGTAGATTATCCTAAATCTACTCATATCAATGCCCCCTCAGAATATTTTAGCATTAAAGTTCATCAACTGACATCGTAAGTGCTTTCGAACCACCTCGAACATTTCCGGGGCCTGTGCCCACTGAATGCAGACTTACCGGAGCCGACTCGCGCGCTGATGCATGGGACCGCGGAGTGATGCATGGAGGGCGAGTGGCGCTGAGGCGATACCGCGAATATGCTCGACGTACCGCCGCACTGCTGGACGAAGCGGATTCTCAAGACGTCGAGTCTTCGCACTTTGACGACGCGCGGAAGCCACTCGAAATTGGGACCTGCAAAGGCGTTTCTAGGTCGCTGGGAGCACGCGAGTGAGGCGATGCTGAAAGTGGAGTTGGTGTGAGTTTGGGAGGGCGCATAATCGGGCAATATTTCCCTCGATCGGGATCACCGCACCATCCGAATCTTGGGCCGGATTCGCAAGTAACGGAGTCTTGCACTTTGACGACACATGAAGCCACCGAAGTGGGACTCCTCCGGTGCGGCTCTAGACGCTGGGAGTGGTGGCTTTGTGGTGGTAGGTTTAATGATTTCGACCTTTTTTACAATAATTTTTCTGTCCTTTTGAAGTTGAAGCTTCAATTTGATTCCTAAATTTAAATATACAGCATTTGCAAATTCTATTTTGGATTCCAAATCTCTTCTTAGATGATGTTTATAATAATTATTAACATCATCATCTAAGGTTTTTTGTAGGCTTTCCATTTTTTTTCACTCATTTGATTCTGTTGTATTGTTCTTATTTTAGGAATATTTAGTACCATGATGTTTAGAGGTGAACTTAGATACAGGAGAGCTGAGAAAGGGAAGAGTGATGAACAAATTAGGAAAAGTGGAGAGCGGTAATTAGGGAAAGTGGAGAGATGTAAAAACAGTTAAAGAAACTGGACAACTAATTATGAGTGATGACACACTTTATTATTTCTTGAATGAATTCTCCACCACCTTTTAATTGTTACTATATCTCTAACTAAAAGAATATTCAGTCTTCAAATACTTAATTGCTATAATAGAAATGAGATTGTAGAATATGTCTCCTGCAAATTTGTTTGTATAATAGAAATGAGATCGTTGATTGTGACAATTTATTCAGTTGAGAAATATATTTGTTTTTATAAAATGATTCTGCCAATCGACAATTATACAGCCTACCATCATTACTCTCTTCAATGTAGCAATTTATTTGCAATATGACTCACAAATGATTCCTGACCAATGTTGTAAAGTGTAAACTCATTCCCTTCAGAAAGCTAGAAGGCGATCGACGTGTTCTTTCGTTTGAGTGGAGTGATGGAGATCGACCGTCAAGCTTCCATAAAAATCCCATTGTAGGTGACAATTGATAGTTTTGCTAACAAGAACGAAGCAAGCTATGACAAATACATAAAAGATAGGTTACCCCGAAGGTTGGCTTCCAAAGCAACCATTGGGTAACTTTTTACCAAAAAATAGATCCAATATAACCTTTTCTAACAGAATGATACCTTTTCAATGATCTAATGCATTTGTTTCCTTGAGATAACTAATAGTATAGTCTATGGGAGATGAAAAGTTCTGCATTCCAGCTAACATAGTCTCCAGGCAATCGTGTTCTCATTGAATATGACTATTGCACGGCAATTATGGAGGACGGTTACTATGACTGGATTGTTGGCTCTGGATTTGATTCTGATGATCTAACAATTTCCTCAAACGTTTCAATGTCAATCGTCATATGATCATCAACATCGGCATCCTCCACTTCAGCCATTATTTCATCACCGTCGCCTGTTGGAGGGTTAACTCCATTTTCTACAGTATTGGATTGAGCTTCAGAATCCTTGGTTGTTTTATCTGCAATACTAGGTTTCTGCAGAACTGCCGGTGGGTATTGATCCGTACATATAGTCAATGTTGATGTCACAGACAAATTCTTCATATGTGAATTGGAGCAGCGGAAAGGATAATGAGAAACTCGTCAGGAAACTATCAAAATATTGAGATGGCCAGTTGAAAAATTTATGATAACCACCAAGCTAGCTACTATAACATGCACTAACATACTTCTTCAAAAGAAATCTTGATGTAAAAGTTCATGCATTCTGCTAAGAGCCCAAACAAGTATGATGGAAAGGATAGTATACCTTTTCTAGTGCCAAAGCAAGTTTCGAAAGATTAGGGTAGATGTCACGAGCAACCAGTAGAATCTGTAAACATTAGTAATACAGGATAAGACACTCATCGTGATTCAAAATCCAAAGATTGAGGGAACTTTCGGAAAAATCGATTAGAACGTTGGTGCACTGACGATCTACTAATGTCCTACAAGCTCTATAATGGCCAATTATGTAATTGCAGCACCTGCAGTACTTCACTTTCAGTGCTGATTTTGAATGATACCAGACCCTAACTAAATACTGCTCATATAGCAAATTCGGTCAGCTTTCAGATTCTTCAATCGTCATCTTTACATTGCTTCAAGCAGATAGAGGTCTGACAACACTGAAAATATGAGGTATGCTTTTTCGAGAATACTAGGAGTCTGGGAGTTAAGCAATGACATTGGGATGTGGAGGGTGAAATTCTGTTTTGATTTCAAATGGAAAGAGAAGAGTACCAAGGTTCAAAGTAGACACAAATCACTAGATTTAATAACATGTCATTGAAATTCAAAAAAGATCAGATAATCACCTCACAAAGTCTTTGTAGAGTGAATGGAGGGCCTTCTATAAAATTGTCCAGAGCTGCAAAACAGAACACCATAGCATGAAACTTACTTTCTCATATAAAGGAAAAAAGCTTCCTTATAGGCTGAGAAGTCGTTACATGTCAGAATATCAGATACAACGAGTCATAATACGTCACGCCATTGTTTATCTTGGAATTACTCGGGGATCAATCCATAGCACCAAAACATTGAATACCATCTCTGAACTTGTATATGTATATTCTTATTCAAATATATAATAAAAAGATCAACGTGGAACTCATATTTCACGGTCTTGTTTCATGGTAGGGTAGAAAATCCTAAGAAATCTCGATCTTACTTCAGGTTGAAGAAATAAAAAGCATGCTCTATTTGAATAAAGTAGTGAAACAGCCCTAACAAAGGAAATACTGTGAAAAAAGGATTGAGGATTTACCATAATCCAACCTTTTCAGCAAAACAGGAATCGTTTCTCCTAATGAAGTAGTTTGTTGCTCAATGGTCGTTTTTGCCTCTGGATACTCGGACAGCACCTTTATGAGACATCAAGTGTGAAGTCCAGAGTTAAGCAAAGAGAGACATTATGATGTGAAGTAATGGAAGCTTATTTGATGGCATATTTATGTTTACCTTCTTGAGATGGCAGGACAGCATTCTCTTCAATATGTCCCACTCATGCCTAAAAATAAGACAACATACAAGATATGACTTGAAGCAAGATGAAAAACCAAACTGAAATATCTCTTATAGATGATGTAGCTGATTTAGATTGATATCTGAGAGACTGAGACTAATTCTGGGTCACTTGGTGTGAACTTCCAGGAAATGGCCCGTATAAGTTGGGAGAAGTAGACATCAACCCTTTCATGTTTATTACTAACACAGAAATGGAACAACACAAACAAAGGCTTGACATTAGGATAAAACACTTACAAGAAGGATAATGTTGTAACAATTAATCAAACAAGGTCTGCCAGATTCCAGACACTAATCAAGCTACACTGTAATAATTCACAAGTGTATGTTTGAGAAATGAATATTTTGATAGTTTGTTCAATCACATCACCATAATGAACATAAACAACAAATCAAGAGTGACAAAATACAACCATGTTATCAACAAAACTAATAGGAATTGGAACTTCCAAAATGAAGTATGCAAACAAGGAGAAAGCAGAGTAAAGAGACAAATAAAACCTAGCCCATGGTAAGCACTAAGCAGAAACACTTGTTCGCTGATCCTCAGTGCAACTTAACTAAATTTATATTAACAGAAGTATAAAATGAAATCTGATAGCCATGCATACCAGAACTTCCCAGTGGCAGCAATTACTTCTAGTGTGTCATGTACATCTGCTTCTTTAAACTCATGTTCTTGCTCCATGCCTCTGAAGTATAATAATATTACTCGTAAAATTCATAAAATTGCAGATGAAGCAAAGGACAAATCACTTTACTGAATCTAGACTCGTCTACAATTAGAAGAAAACAATGATACTAGAATGAAACCATGACGAGGTATTTAAAGGAGACAAACACAAACATTACCCGCAATGCATGTTCACTGACTTTCTTATATCAAATAATCATACATGTCTATCAAGCAAATGTGATCAAGTTGTCCTCCGATAATAATTAATACTCCCTCCATCCCAAATTCTAAGGCACATTTGCCTAAAATAGAAATACCAAATTTTCCTTAAAACTTTGTTCAAAAGCAAATGAGTCTTGGAATTTGGGATGGAGGGAGTATAAAGAAATGATAATTACCTATTATTGAAATCAGTAACTGTGTCGTCATTGTTTTCAACTACTGCATTTTCCACAACGGAAGAACTCTCCAATTGTTCCGAATTCACCAAACTCTCACTTGCTGCCGACTTCATCACAGCCTCAGCTTTATCAGGAGTGCCAGAATCTTTTAGAGTCTCAACTGAGTCTGGTTCCATCAACGCTACTGCCTCTTTTTCCGAACTCTCGCTTTGTGCAGGTTCCATTATATCGCCTTGTTTTCTAACTATCATGCATACCAACAGCCACGGTTACTCTTTACAAAAATAAAGCATACACATTAGCAACATTCACATTCTTCGATCATATACATTCAAATTTTACATTACATATCCTGAACTTCAAATAAACTGATGCCATTTCGATGTACTAACCTTACATCAAAATCTACCTAAGATCATTAACCAAACCAAACCTTACTAAATGAGGTCGGATTATATGGATACGATGTCTCCATTCGCCTCTATATTAAGTCATATCTTCCGTTCTATCTAATACTACCTCCATCACTAAAATATTGTCCAATTCGTCTCGTCAATAGACAAAATTAACAAACTTTGCATTCTTCGCACCACTTCGATTCGAATCAAAATTAAAAATAAAATATTTAAGTTCAAAACTCAAAATAAAAATAATAAATCAAACTCATCAAAATTCAAAACTGGACAATGCCGAAGGGGGCATCATCATGATAAGCAGTAATAGAAAAAATGGAACTTTTTTTTTAATTACTCTTTTTCTACTTCGCAATAAAAATAAAAAATCTCACTATCACTATACAAAATCTTCATAAAATAAAGTTATTTTTCTAAAATTGAAATCAATTATGTCGTATTAATAATTATGAACTAACATAATCAAAATTAAAATCAAATTACATAAAACAGATAATAAATTGTGAAAAAAATAAAAAAATTAAAATTTAGAAGGTGAATTTTTTTACATATATGGAGTCGATCTAGGAAGATACCTAAGGCGGCGGCGGCGAGGAGCGGAGCTCAGTGGTTGCGGAAGATGGAGACAACTCACTGGAGAAGTTCAGGTAAAGGAAAGAGATGTTATCATTTGTTCATATTTTTATTGGGCTTGTTAACTCCATCTAAATTTAAATAAATAGAATTCAATTGTATTATCGAAATCAAATTTTACAATCGTGAATTAGTCGAAGTTTGGTTTTATTTGGATTTTATTAATTTTGAAGGGTTGTTTTTATATTTAATTCGGTTTTATTTTGAATGAATTGGAATTCTGTCACTTTAATTAAGTTTTATTCGATTTATTTCATGATTTAAAGTTGCCTCTAGTTTAAATTCGATTTTTCAATGTAATACTTGTGTTTTTTTTTCAAACGGGAATACATTTCCGGGCGATTTTGGCTCGCTGACCAGGTAAACGTTATACTTCATCTCGCTTTTACTATTATCCATACTAAGACAATTGTTAAGAAAAAAATAAAAGAGTCAAAACGCGCAGACAAAATACATAATATCAATTAATCAAACTATATCTCGTTGGTTGACAAGTTCAATAAAAAAAGCTATTAAAGAAAAAACTCTATAAATTAATAACGTCGGGACCGGTGAATTTTATTAATTTAGAGAGTTATTAATTTATCGATAAATTAATAATTTAAAGAGTTTTTTTGTCAACATGAAAACTTTAATTCAATGTATTGAATGACTTCTTGAAACTTTGAATTTAATGTATTTAACTATATACGGAGTACTATATATTCAACATATATATAAGAATTAATTCATTGGCTTCTTGAAACGGTAAACGTCTTAGAAGGATAAATGTCTTTGATGCTAAAAGTTCAAAAATAAAAATAGTAAATTGTTCCGATTAATCTGTGAAATTTCTTTGAGCAACAATAACTTTGTTAAATTGCATTTAATCCACCGGCTGACAAAGAAATTTAAAATTCAACATAAAAACAACGATCAATATATTGGCAACCTAATGAACTATCCGGATGGAAATGAAGAATATTGAGAGTTTAAAAGAAGTTGTGGCTACTATGGTTCATAATAATATAGAGGATTAATGTGAAGATGATATGGTGGCCCTGAAACCTATTCTGCGAAATGAATCACTTTTGACGTATAAAACTCTTCCAAATTTTATATTATAATTCAGAAACACGACACCAGAACTATTTGTGTACTAAAAAATTAGAGATGAATTTCAACAAGATTTGAGCTTTAAAAGAAAACAATCAACTATAGAATTATACTTTCACTATATTGTTCTATTTTTTTTTTATTTCTAAGAATTATTAATTTATGATTTTCATGGGACCTAATACTATTAAGGGATTTTCCTAAAAAATTATTATCTTATTATTTTATCGATTTTTACAATTTTTTTAACTAGTCCAAGTCGAAATTTATTATCTTAGAGAGTTTATTAATTTATAGAGTATTAATTTAAAGAGTTTTTACTGTAGTCAAAAAGTATATTGAAAATCTAAAAGAACGATTTATTACGCTAACGCCAACTTATTTTTGAAACAAAAACGATAACGAACTAAAAAACCTACGAATGATTTAAAAAGTTTAGGATGTGAACGATGCCCCAAATCCAAGCACACGGATTTTTTATTTATTTGCAAATTAGCGAATTAATAATACGGGTCACAATAATAATAACGATAAATAGTATTACAAATAATACATACATTAATTTCTGCTTTTAACCCCTTAACGATTATCACCCCAAGCCTCCATAGCTGCAGGTCTTCGTGCTCGATTCACAAGTGCCTTATAAAACATTTTAGTACTAACTAAAGATAACTGTAGAAGCTGATACAAATAAAGTTAATAAATATTATGTCTCCAACAAGAGTTGAACCTTAATATCTTCTTTGTAGGAGGTCCTAGCTAAACAAAGTATCAAATATTAGTTTTAGGACTCAACAAAGCCAACTCAATACTTCCTTGTAAGATCCTACAAACAAAAAGTAGAAATAAATATTACGCCTCCAACAAGAATAACTCCAAACCTCCTCAGAAGGTTGGGTCGTAACAGTAATCTTTTTAAACGCTTAATAAAGTTCTGCCAATTTACTCCCTAAAGAAAACTAGTAGTAATCGTACATGCGAATTTTGGATTGTCGATTTTTAATTTTTTTAATCATTTTCACTTTACTAGGAGCAAACCTTTGTCTCACTAGTCAGTACATTATACCCTTCTGTTTTGTTTATTTATTGTTTTATTAATTTCATATAAAATTAAGGGAAAAAAAAACGTAGTGAAAATTACATCGAAAAGTTAGAATGACAATCAATCGAAACTATATCATTTATTTGGCCGATAATTTGAAAAAGCTAAAAAAATAAGAAAAAAGTATATTTAAAATATAAAAGTATAATATATTAAAACGATAATTATTTTGAAACAAAAAATTTAAGGTAAAACGATAAATAAATAAAAAACAGAGTTAGTATCCTTGTAATTCTCCTTTCTAACCTTACATTTTACGATATGATACTCTATTTAATTTTGAAATATATCATCTTCATCCTACTAATTCATCATCTATCAATGAGATTAATCATCATGCTACTAATTCAATAATTTAGCAAAAAAAAAAAATTGAAATAAACATAAGCAGTCAAACCACAAAGAATAAAAAAGTCACTGCAGTAATGCAAAACGTTGAAAAATGGAGAGTTCAGACAACACAACATTAAATGATTTCCTATCTTTCGGGCAACTATTACAGTTGTTCAGTACTTCTTCCTATTCAATTTTTGACGTTTTCATATGACCATTAATTATTTTATCACACGAATTTAATTATATAAATTTTATATTTATTAAAATAATAAATAAATTAATATAATTAATTATCAAAACTCGATCTTATATGTAAAAACACGAAAACATTATTTAAAACGATATTATTTTATTATACCACAAGTCCACAACCATATTGAACTGATATAAAAAAAACGAAACTCACTAAATAATATCCACTATATGAATAATATAGTATTGAACATATATTACATCATCTTTCGGTTAAACTCGTCAACTGTAAATAATTTTCTTTCATCTAACTCTACCTTTATAATTCGACAGCTTTTAACAAAATCAAGAATCTGGGTATTGTTAAAATCGAATTTTGATAAATGGGTAATGCAATATGCATGAACAAGAAGGGAAATAGTAGTAACAATAATGGATCAAGAAGTAAGAGAATGATGGTGGAGAGGTCAAAGAGGAGGACATCTATGGAGGAAGAGTTGTTGCATAAACAAGCATTAACACTTGCAATTCAACATCACCAAAATCAGTTGACTCAAAGTCAAAGATTTGGTGAGGGGAACATTTCTAGACGTGGGATTGGATCCACTAGCTCTAGAAGACGTAACAACAATTTATCTGAGTCTTTTTCTGCTAATAAGCAGGTATTTTTTTGTAGTATATCGTGTTTCAAAAAGATTGTCCAGTTTTGAATTTTGCACGGGATATTACTCCTAATGATGATGAGGTCTCCGGAGGGCAGGAGAAAAAGCAGGAATGTTTTGGTAGATGTAAGTGTGTTTCAAAAAGATTGTCCAGTTTTGGAATTTGGTATTTTTGTGCTAATAAGTAAGTATTTTTTGGTAGTAAAGTGTGTTTCAAAAAGATTGACCAGTTTTGAATTTTGGTAGTAAATTGTGTTTCAAAAAGATTGTCCAGTTTTGGAATTTGGTCTTTTTCTGCTTATAAGCAAGTATGTTTTGGTAGATGTGAGTGTGTTTCAAAAAGATTGTCCAGTTATGAATTTCGGTGGTGTGAATTGTGTTTTTTATGTGGTTTGTCTGAATAGGGGATGAGTTTGGGAAGTGTTGTTTTGAGTGGTGATTTGCTTGTTTTTTTAGATGTAGACTGTGTTTCAAAAAATTGTCCAGTTATGAATTTTTGATGGTACTAATGATGTTTTGTCTGAATAGGGGATTTGTGTGGGAAGTGTTGTTTTGAGTGGTGAATTGCTTGTTTCTATATTTGAGGTGCTCTTTATGTGTTTGGAGAATAAAATTGCTAGTATTTTTATATGGAAAAGGAGGGGTTTTGAGATTCATCATGATTGTTTGGAAAATGAAGTTGGTATTTTTATATGGAAACGAGGTGTTCTAAGATCCATCAGTGTTTGGAAAATGAAGTTGATATTTTTATATGGAAAAGGAGGTGTTGTAAGATTTATAATGATGGGGGCTAAAAGTAGGAAATCTGTGTAGTTTAGCTCAATCATTGCGAAGTTAAGTTGTGTACTATCCGACCCTTTTACCCGCTTAGGCGGAAGGATATTCCGAGATGTTGATGTAGCTCGATCATTTCTGCTATTGATGTACTACAGTAGTATTCTGATTGGGGATTTGATGATTTTTTGGGTAAAGGAGTAAGGGGGGTTGGGTGGAGTGGAGGTGGGTGCTGATGGGAGTGGGAACATTGAAGTAATGATGAGGTTTTGATGAAAAGATTGTTTTTTTTGTAATTTTCTGGTGTATGATTGTGAGGAGAAGTTACTTTTAGTACATAAAGAGTGAGAAGTAAGCATATTGGTGGCAACAGTATGGGAAAAAGTGGAGAATCTACTTTTTTGTGGGGAAGTGAAAGGGTGGGGGTTGAGGGATAAAGTAGTCATGATTCATGATGCTTTTCTTCTGTTCCTATAAATATATTCATAACATATATGTATCCTGCATCTGTAAATGGGGGATTGTTGAACTCGAGTTAGAAGGATATAATAAAAGTGCTCTCTTCAGAACTCGATTTCCTTCTAGAAAGCCGAGGAATTTGGGAATCAAGAGATAACAATTACAATCTTTAATTCTCATGATTTCTTCCCTTAATTTTGGTAGTGATTAGTAAGTCGTTGTGAAGATATGAGTTTCTTGGTATGTTGTTTTAAATGATGAGTGGTTTTGGTGATAATATTGCTAGCTTCCTCTGCTGATCAGAACTTGAAGAGTTCATTATGTTTTGCACAGACTAAAACACACATACTTGATGTCTATTTGATCTTCTATACCTCAATTGCATTCTGTTTACTACACTCGTTTAATAACTATAGAGTTGCGGTAGGATAAATAATTCATGATATTAAGTAAAAGAAACTTGTCCATAGCCTTTGTTGCTATTACATGAAACCAAATTAAAAGTATTGATAACAATGTCTTTTCGAAAGATAACTATCTAAACGAGCAAGGTAAATGTGGAGCACATTAGGTATGAAGTAATATGGGAATGATTTTCATCATATATGGTTGAAGTTTGTTACCTTATTATCAAGTATGCATTCTGAATAAGGCATGCCTTTGAAAACCGCAAAGTCATAAAACTATGTCAGCAACTTTTGGAGCAGAATGTGTCACTACTCCTTATATCGATTACAGCTTTGCTGATTGGATATAATTTTCTCTATAGTTACCTGAATTTTTGGAAAACCTCAAAACAAAGAAGTTCGTTCTGATACACGGAGAAGGTTTTGGAGCATGGTGTTGGTACAAAACTATGTCTCAGCTGGAGGAAGCAGGGCTACAGCCTATTGCTTTGGATCTCCAAGGATCTGGTATTAATCTTGCCGATACAAACAATGTGAAGACTCTAGCCGAATACTCAAAACCACTAATTGTGTATCTGCAAACTCTACAAGATGATGAGCAGGTGCTAATATATTTCCAGTTTCTTCGATCTTTGTAATCTTTCTGAGAATTAATAATTGATGCATGAGTCTGCAGGTAATTTTAGTTGGGCATAGCAGTGGAGGAGGTTGTGTATCTTATGCCTTGGAACACTTCCCCAAGAAGGTCTCAAAAGCAATTTTTCTATGTGGTACAATGATATCTAATGGGCAAAGGCCTTTCGATGTATTTGTTGCAGAGGTATATAATCAAACACTCTTTTATGAATCAGAGATTCATTCAAAAATCCCAAAAGATAACAAAAAACAGTAGTGATCATGAAAAGCTATGTAGGAAGAGATAAAAACACACAAAAATAAATAAATAACATGCCCCAATGCCTCTAAAGAGGCTCCCGCCTAAGCAACTCATAGGGGAGTTGGATGGTATGCAGCCTTATTGCTTTCTCCATCTCAACACTCAAATCTGTCACCAAAAAAATTAATATATAAAATAAAAAACAGTGAAAATTATATTGATTGAGCTGTTGCGTATCTGATTTTTCTAACAGAAGTCTATTCTACAGCTTGGCTCTGCAGAACTTTTCATGCAGGAATCCAAATTTCTAATTTATGGGGATGGAAAAGAGAAGCCTCCAACCGGGTTCATGTTTGAGAAGCAGCAGATGCATGGTTTATATTTCAATCAGTCTCCTGCGAAGGTAACATCTTCCCAAGTTGTAGAATCACCATCTTCTTGTTTTCTTATGCATCTAACTCTCACTAATTTCCTCCATAAAATTTGATATGGTCTATATCTGAAAAGTTCGAGATCATTGCATAAGTTTGTGTGTTCGTATATTGTACATAACTACATATCATGTCCTAAACGTCAGTTTAATAACTGGTGAAAGTGAAGTACCATACTCTGAAGTCTGAAGTATAGTGGTTAAGGATTGATTTATGAATAAGACGGTTGCTCTATGCAAGTGTTGGCAGAGACGCATTGGACGAGCAATTCAGCCCATCTATTCTGTTAGAGTAATATCTGATATGCTTTTCTCATAATATATCCTTTCATCTCGTGAAGAACTTCTATTCTCACATCGTTTTCTCTGTTGCTTCCTCCAAACTTCCATTGTTGAACAATAACCAAGTCCCAAGGCTTTTCTCGATTAATATACTCCGAATTAGTTAATGGTGCAGATTATTATGTTCCTTAGGCTTTTCTCTGAAGGTACAGATGCAACAAACTGGTATGAATTTTGGCATAGTATAATATGCATGATAGTTTCGACTTACTCTTTCAGGATATCGCACTGGCAATGGTCTCCATGAGGCCTATTCCTCTTGGCCCGATGATGGAGAAGCTATCGCTAACACCTGAAAACTATGGAACTGGAAGACGATTTTACATTCAGACGCTGGAAGATCATGCTCTTTCACCAGATGTTCAAGAAAAACTTGTAAGAGAAAATCCACCTGAAGGGGTATTCAAGATTAAAGGGAGTGATCATTGCCCTTTCTTCTCAAAGCCTCAGTCTTTGCACAAGATCTTACTCGAAATTGCTCAAATTCCATAGGATCAATGAATTAACTGGAAGAGTTTCTTCATTGAGAAATAAGTTTGGCTGTTTTTAAGATTGTAGAATATGTCTTGCAATTTGTTTGTATGATAGAAATGAGATGGTTGATTGTGACAATTTATTCAGTTGAGAAATATCCTTTGTTCATACCTTGAGACAAGATCAACCTGGTCTCATCTCATCTATGATTGATTTTATAAAATGATTCTGCCAATCGATAATTATACAGGCTACCATCATTACTACTACAACAAGCCACGAGCGAGTATGGATGCAGCGACAAACCTTGAGATAACATTTGCTACATAAACGGGAAGCGAACAATCTTAATCGCGTATCCCAAGTTCAACCTCGAGCTCATCATCATCTTCGAAAAGCTTTAGCAGGCGAGCCTGCTGCTCTTCTCTCTTCTTCCTTCGCCAAATCTTGAACAAGAGAATGGAAAAGGCAACGATAGCTACTCCAAGGCATCCAATAAGAGCCTTTGTTATAATAGAGCTTCTATATGAATGCTTCGTTTCGTTCTTGGAACTCGATGATGAAGAGTCGTCGGCCAAGCCTGAATACACGCCATAAAAACACCAAACTTTAATAGAGGGCATAAAACAGTATAACATTTGCACAAATTGGAAGTTTTAAAGATACTTACACATTGCACTAGTATATCCTATCTAAAGACATAGTTTAGCATTTTATTTCTTGATATCATATGTACATTTCAAATTACCAAATGACACAATCCCAAATTTACTAGTATGGTTTCTGCAAGACTGAATAAAGTTTGCTGCAACATGAGAATTAAGCACCTCCAATACTGCATTTAGTTTGAAACATACCATGGTTTTCACAGTTAGTAAACTAATGTACTCAACAAGTTGTCAAGTAAATATCATAATCAGCACGAAACATACCGAGCATATAATTTGAAACACCACAGCACCAAAAGTGAGAGGGGCTCTACCATGAGAACAAAACAACCATCACCACCTAACTGAATTCTTTACAATGGGAGCGGAAACTAACCAGCATGTGGTTTGAAACATCACAGTATACTAACCTAATTCTCTAACATTGTAAGAGGTTTCCCCAGTTTTTTCATCCCCCCAAACCAAATCTGCCTCCTCCCTGTTCCCAATTCGTCGAATCAAGCAACTCATCAAATAAAGTAGCAGAAACTACCACTATACAATCTCAAATCACACCGAAAAAACCCCTACTAATTATTCAACAATTAAAAAGATTCAGAGTTTAGCATGTAAACTAGATCACAAACAAAAGAAAGATGGTGGTATCTCAGAAATCAATAATTCATCATGGCAAGTTGCATGATTATTCAAGAATTAAAAAGATTCACACTTTATCATTTCAACTAGATCACAGACCAAAACAAAGATGGTGGTCTCTCATGAATCAATAATTCAACTTGGGAAGTTGCATTATTATTCAAGAACTAAAAAGATTCACACTATATCACAAGCCAAAACAAAGAAGGTGGTTTGTCAATAATCAATAATATAATATAGTAAGTTGCAAATCACCACTGAAAATCAAACTGGACAATCTTTCGAAACAAATGAAGTAAAACACAACAATAAAAGCAAGCCTGGTACAATATATTGAAGCAACACTGAAAAAATCAACCATGTAGGAAATTGCAAACAGCTTCCAATTACCAATCTATTCATTTCAAAGCTTTTTGGGTTGCTTTGATTTCTCTTTTTTTCTTCCAATATTTTCTAAAAAGTCAACTGAGTTTCTGATAACTTTTGTCCTTTATACTTTGGAAAGAGTTAAATAGTCAACTGGTTAATGTTCTAAAACTACCTTTTTCTGCAGCTGACTTATATCACAACCTGAAGTCAATTATCTTCTCTTTATTACTCTCAGATCACTTACCAACTTCAATACCAAATCATCGATATAAGTACAGGTATCAAAATGTTACAATATTGTTATATTGATATCCAATATTATTATCAAGATTTGATACACCAATCGGTACAAATATTACCTCCAATTTATATTATAAGATGTTGCTGCATCAACTTCGATCATCAATTATTTTTATTTTTAATTCAAAATATAAAATTAATATCAATAAATTTATCTTTAAATATCTTTTCATAAAAGTATATTTTACAATTTTTTATCATGTAATTAGTTACTTATTGATTAAAGTTTGAGATGAAAAAACGAAAAAGTTTTATATTTTGAATTTAAGGGAGTATTGAATAGAATGTTGGACTTATTTTGACAAGAAATCTTACATTGATATAAATAATTCATAAGATTGGAAATAATTTATTAACATAATGTAATAGTTATATATTGAATGTACATTTGTATATGTCCATGACTACTAGCAAAATTAGATCGTTGAAAGAAAAAGTAACAAGTTCAAGCAATGCACTAGCAAAATTAGACAATTGAAAACAAAATTAACAAATTCAACGGGCAAAACCTCGTTTAAAAGAAAATTCAATTCTTTGATCAGTTCAGAGTCACGTTCAGTGATTTACCTCCTTCTGAGTTATCTCATAAGAGGGATTCGGGAGCCGCTAACATGACGACTTCATCGCTTTTTAACAAGTTCAAATCATAAGATATCTCAATATACCAAAAATTGACCATTCAAAATTAACTTAATGTTTGAAATATTTTATCACACACGAATATCCTCTAATAAATTCATCAAGATGCACTAAACCTCGATAACTATTTTAAGTTAGAAAATATTTTATCATACAATCAAAACCACCAAAAAATGAGGTAATTTGCACCCTACTCTCTTGTATTATTATAAATTTGCACCCTACCCCCTTTATTATTTAATTAACACCCTACCCCTGTATTATTTTTAATGTTGCACACTTTTCCCATCTCTAATATAATATTAACATTAATTAATTGAAATATTAAAAGCATTTATACATCTTAATATACTATACTAATTGAAATATTAAAAGATTATACTTACTCCTAATATACTAGGCCGCATATATTTACATACTTGTCTCAAAAAGAATACATATTACCTGGTGTTAAGTTCAAAGAAATCACTCTCAATGTGTTTAAGAAAACTAAAAAAATATCAAGATTTTATAAGCGTATGTTTAGTAGATGGATTATTTTGCTCAAATTTTTTGCTTCTTGCTCACATTTAAGGTAGGTAGTTGTACTAATTGATTTAAAAAGAAACAGGGAATAATTATACTCATGTGAATCTATTATTTTAATTGTAGTATCCAAAGCAAAATATTATATTTTAATTAATTATCATTAAATAATGAGTTGTGAATGAATTAACAAGTACTATTTTATATTGCAGGATGCACAAGTTAGTCTGATCAAAGGGCCTACAATACAATACGCGGAGGACAATGCAAAGATATTTGAAAACATTGATGAGCACCCAGATGTATAAATAGTCAAATATTACGCCTATCGTTTGAGCCTTTCCTCAAGCTAAATATCGGGTTTATTTGCCCAAATGTCCTCTAAAATAGGTTGAACAACACCGGGAGCATGGAGATATAGCAATGACGTTAAAAGTGATGCATCCTTCAACAAACGCCATATCAGATGAATGGTAATGTGCCTTTTTATTCAGTTTGATACTCGGGAAAATCTTGACTATGAAAAACGCATAGTAGAGAGTGAATTCAATAATGATGATGTAAATCTTGATGATGAAGAACACATACTATGATTTAAAATGTTTTAAGGTAGAATATACCTAGATGTTCCAAGTTCAATGTTGCTAGCAACATGGAAGGAACAAAGAGATGAAGATGTTCAGAGTTTCACACGATACAATGACGAAGGGAATGATATAATTATGTAGCAGCAGCTTTTTGAAACAGAAACATACACCACTCAGGAAAAAGATCAAGTATGATGTCATAAATGGTGTTTTCGTACAATGGTGGGATTGATGGTTGGTTTAGTGATATTGAAGATGAAGATGACACTTGTTTAAATAATCCTCCTGATTATCATGTAGCATAACCAATTTTAAATCCTAATGCTTGATTGAGGACATACGACGAAAGCAAAGGGACGGTTCAAGGATTGGAAGCATTGTAGGGATGTCATAATAGATTATTCCATTCTCCGTGGTTTAAGGTGTTTGGAAGAGAAAGTTGTGTGTGTTAATAACTACATGTAAGTGGAATGTGGTCAAGATACACACTTCTCGTATTCTCGATACTAATACATTTCAAATCAAGCAATATTCCAATAGAGGTCATACTTGTAATCCTGACAAGGAGAATCCACTTGCAAACTATAAATTTATTGAAAAGAAGATGACATCAGAAGTTAAAGAAAATCCCAACACAGAAGATTTCTTTAATTCATAAAAAGTCGATAGTCTGGTTGGGCAAGAAATTTCATATCACAAGGCATTAAGGGCTAAAAAAGTTGCACTAAATATTCTCAAGATGGACGTTGGACGAATACAATATGCTTGGGGATTATTGTGCTATCAGAAAGAGCATAATCACCTACACGATCGTAATTAAGCAATAAATAAAATTTCGAAATTCTATTTTTATCTGTCTATTAAGTTTTAGGTGCCACTAAATGAATTTCAAATTTTATAGGCCCATAATTGGGCGTAGGGCGGGTTGTTTTCAAACATGTTTAAGGGCCGCTTGTTATCCGCTATGACAAAATTTGTTCTAATAACCTATATCCTTTAGCCTTTGCTGTTGTACCAATTGAGAGAGAATCGACTTGGTCTTGGTTCTTTTCTAAACTAAACGATGATTTTGGAGAATTTTGCTTGAACAATGTATCCTTTATTTCGAGTAGGCAAAAGTGGTTACTTAATGTGTTGCAACAATGAAGTTTCCAAGAAATCATAACAGTGTTTGTGTGTAAGACACTTGTATGTCAATTTCCAAAAGCAAATCGTCACTTTTTAAATTTAAGAGGATTGTTTGGGGAGCCTCTAAGATTTAATAAAGTTAGCTTCTAATTTCACTAGATTTGAAACATCAAGCATGTGGAGGATCCTAAAGTCGATAGTCAACAAAATCATATGAATGGTCAAGTTCAATTCCCTTGAAAACGGAGGCAGTCACATTTCTTCCAACATAAGTAAGGATGCAGAAATGACAATAACATGCCATGAGTCATTCAATAATTATATTTTGGAAGTCAGAATTGCCGACACATCTATGTCAAAACCTATTGTGATGTAAAGTCATCGCATTGTGATCCAAGCAAGTTGTAATGGAATGCTTAAAGTATAAGTGAAAAATTTGTCCAAATATAAAGAAAGTAGCAAAGTTTTATTATTTAGTAAAGGACGGATTGTCAATGGTTGGAGAAGAGAGATGAAATTTTAAATGGACTACAAGCATTGTGTTAGACGATAAAATAGAGCGTTTCAAGGGACGTTTCGCTGTTGAAATTCCTCGTCATTATGCTATGTGTCAGTATTATAAAAATATAGGAAGAATGAGGATGATTATGTTCATGCATTCTATACAAAAAAGACTTATATCAAAATCTACGAACACATGATCCATTCTGTCCCAGATAAAAATGATTATGGCGAGAGTGGAGTTGAAGCGGTTTTACCACCTCAATCGAAGGCCAAAGTGGGCAGGCCTCAAAAGGTAATGATGAAAGTTTCGGATGAAAATGAAAACCCAAGTAAGTATTCTACAAGGATTAGGTTACAAAAAATGTGCAAGAAATGTCTCCAAGCTGGACACAATATAAAAACTTATAAAAATGAGTATCACCAAAGTTCTACATTACTAAAAGTAAGTAGTGTTATATCGATTTGTTCATTACATGTTATTTCATTATTGAAAGCTCCAATTTTTTGTGTATTATTCCTATATATGTAGCTAATTGGTATAGTAAAAAGTTGAAATAGCATCACAATCATGTTTGGCCAACAACTTTGACACCATATTTAAGAGTCCTATCTCAAAGAATAAGGTATATGAAGATTAAAGAGAGTAGATTAAGCAACTGTAAAAAAAAATGATGTGATTTTTTATTTATTTATATTAGTGTAAATTTCATTGTTTATTTTATATTAAAATTATAGCTTGGTTATGTGGACAATGAAGCTACCTATAAGGTACTTATTCAGTTATGCTATTCATTTAGAAATGATTTTATATTTTCAAGAGAGATAAAATGATAATTTATTTGATATTTTAAACGGTTTTAATTTTTAATATCGTTTCACAAATCTGAGTAAATTACACTTCATTAATATTTTATGGACACCAGATATTTTAATGAGACAACATTAAAAAATATAATCCATACTAATTAAATAATATAGGGAATACGATGCAATTTTACAATAATACACGAGACAGGGTGCTGCCAAAAAATATTCAAGACCTCAACCAAATATCCTCCAATTAGGCAATTGGTTTTTTTTCAAGATGCATTAAAGTTCATTACCTATTATAAACAAGTAATATCAAATGAAATAAACAATTTCTCATTTTATCTTATTTTCATTTTACTTAAATTTCCAATATTGCCCATAAACTTTTTGCAGATTTGTCCATATAGAATCCTATAATTACCAATTAGCCCCATAAATTTTATTTCTCACCAGCCTCAGTTGAGCTTTCTCTTGCAGAGCTCAGCTTCACACTTTGGTAAACCATTTATTCATATTTTGATATTCTTTTGCTTTTAATTCATAAAAATTTGTCCAATTTTGAATTTTTATGGTTGACTAAAATATTCTTGAATATGTTAGGATAATATTTTGTGAAAATATATGAAAAGATTGTATTTTTAGCATATTTTACTATTAAAATGGTGAGTTTGATTCAAAAATGAAAGTTGGGTGTGTTAATTAGTATACTATTTTGTGAAAAATATCAAACGATAGTATTTTTGGACAATTTTACTATTAAAATTGTGATTTTGATTCAAAAATCAAAGTTGGGTGTGTTAATTAAGTATACTATTTTGTGAAAAATATCAAAATATAGTATTTTTAAACAACTTTACTATTAAAATTGTGATTTTATCTCAAAATTGAAAGAAAAGCACTAGTATACTATTTTGTGAAAAATATCAAAAGATAGTATTTTTGGACAATTTTAGTATTAAAATTGTGATGTTGGTTCAAAAATCAATGTTGGGTGTGTTAATTAAGAATATATTTTGTGAAAAAATATCAAAAGATTGTATTTTTATCCAACTTTACTATGAAAATGGTGATTTTGATTAGTCTGAGTATTGTGTGTTAGCTAAGTCCATAAAGTTTGTTAATTTTGACCATTGAAAAGCGAGCTTGATGATCTTTCAGTAATGGGGGTAGTATTTCATAATTATTTATTTTGTTGTAAAGCTGATTTTTTTTTAGATTTAATTAATATTTATTGGTTTTGTGTTTCAGATTCATTTTGGGGTTCATTAAGATTGGATCAGTGAATCATGGCTCTGGTGAGTTGGTTGTATTGTTTTTTTGTTTCTTGGTGTTTGTTTCGGCTTATTTCAGGATAAAGATATCGATTTTTTTTGTTGGAAGGGTGTGTATTGTGTTCTTGCTGTTTTATTGGAAGTTCAAAACTTTGTTAACTTGGTGTTAGTTTGTTAGTGTAAATTGTGTACTTACTTTGGTATTATATGTCTATTGTCATTCAAAATTGGTATTATACTGATGTTAGCAGTTATACTTGTTCCGGGGTGTGTGGTATCATTATATGTCAAGATTTCCTCATGAAGTTTCCTTTTGAAGCCTAAAGTGTTTGATGGGTGTGGAAATTTTCTTTAGTTTATTAGTGAGTGGATTATTAAAATTAGTATTTAGAATTTTAGTGAATTTGAAATCAACCTAATGGAAGTGTTTTGTTACAGTTTGGTTGATCTTTGAAATTGTTTATCTATTTTCTTGTGGTAGTTACTAGTTAGTTATATAATTGATCCTGGAAACATGTAGCTCATCTAATAGACTTGTTCAGTTTGGTGTATTGCTTTTCGTTTAATCTACTCATCGCTGTTGTCATTTGCAATTTTTGCTGATCTGCCAGCCGGTTTGCTTGATATCTGACTTAATGTGTACCTTCTGTCCTTGAGCTTGATAAAATCATTCATCTTTGGCTTGACGTTTTCTCTCATATTCTTAGTTGTTGGTTAATTAGAAGTTAAATTTGTACTTTATATGCATTTCAATTTTTGTTATACAAATGACCAATTCTTACGTTACCTGATCAATTTCTTTTGCTTATATAGGTTTTGCACGCCAATAGTACCAACAAGAATGGCTGGAAGGCTCTTATTGCTGCAGAGTACAGTGGTGTAAATGTTGAGCTAGCTAAGGACTTCGAATTTGGTGTATCAAATAAGACCCCCGAATTTCTTAAGATGAATCCTCTAGGAAAGGTATGTTATGCCCTCTGGTCAGGAAGGATTTTGTTCTTTCCATGGTTCTGGACTGGTTCATATTCTCCAGTCCTCTAAAGTGTAATTTGTTGAAAGAATTATTAATGGTGTGTTTCTGGCTTAGGTCCCCGTGCTTGAAACACCTGAGGGTCCTATATTTGAAAGCAATGCCATTGCCCGCTATGTTGAGTTTTTTCTATTTAATTTTTTTATTAAATCAAAGTTTATTGGCTCATTACATTACCTACACTCTTTATCTATTGGGAAGTAGTATATAATATTTGCACTTATCTTGGCTCAGTTTGATAACAGCTTCCCCTGTTTTCACTGGGGTAAGGCTGCGTGCATCCTAACCCTCCCTCTGTACACTACTTTAATGGGAGCCTCTTTAGAGGAATTGGGGCAGATTGTTGCTATTGTTGAAATCAAAGTTTGATTACTTATCATCTGTATTGTTGATTCCAGTCACAAAGCTTTAGCGCTGATAATCCGCTTTGTGGTTTTCACCATTGAATATGTAAGGCACCAGTTCCTTACTTTTTACCTATCGATTTTTCTTTTAATACCTCCAATTAGGAACTATGATCTTGGCTGATGTTATTCTCTTGCAGGCTCATATTGAACAATGGATGGATTTTTCAGCAACCGAGGTTGATGCCAATACTGGACGGTGGTTGTACCCAAGGCTTGGAATGGTTGCATATGCAGCCCCGGAGGTCAGATTCTCAGTATACCTATATTAATTCGTTTTGCAATACAACTAGTTACCCAGAAATATGGCTGTTCATAATGCAATGTCATGTTTTAATATTAACCTTTGATTTGCTTATTGTAAATGGCGGCTGAAGAAGTTGCAATCGCTGCTTTGAAGAGAGCATTGGGTGCCTTGAACACTCATCTAGCCTCTAACACTTACTTAGTTGGCCATTCTGTAACTCTAGCTGATATTGTCATGACATGCAACTTCACCCAGGGGTTTAGGAAGATAATATCATGAACTTTATGTCAATTCCCCATGTGGAAAGGTACTTTTGGACCATGGTCAATCAGCCAAATTTCAAAAAGGTTATCGGTGAATTAAAACAAGCAGAGTCTGTGCCATCTGTTCAATCCAAGAAACCTCAGCCAAAGGAGGCTGCCAAACCAACGGCGAAGGAGGAGTCCAAACCTCAAGAAACAGTAGCAGCAGAGGAAGAAGCACCAAAACCAAAGCCAAAGAATCCTTTGGATCTCTTGCCTCCCGGCAAGATGATACTAGATGAGTGGAAGAGGCTTTACTCCAACACTAAGAGCAACTTCCGTGAGGTTGCTATCAAAGGTAATATTTAATTACTCATTTTTATTAATTTATTTCCTCTATCATGAGAGATGGTAAATACATTTTCTGTTTTGCTTAACATTTTCAAGTCTCAGTTAATGTTACTCCGTAATATTTAGGCATGAGAATCTTGTTTTTACTTTTAATTAGTTGTCTACCTCCTGTCTGCGTTAGTCTAGATCCCCTGAAGTCTACATTTCATGATTATGTTGTAGTGGAAGAAGATTTTAGTGAAGTATAAATAAATTTTGCAGGATTTTGGGATATGTACGACCCTGAGGGGTACTTCTCTGTTCTTGTGATTTGCAAATACAACCATGAAAACACTGCCTTTGTGACTTTGAATAAAGTGGGTGGATTCCTTCAGAGAATGGATCTTGCACGTAAGTATGCTTTTGGCAAGATGTTGATAATTGGATCAGAGCCTCCATTCAAGGTTAAGGGACTATGGCTTTTCCGTGGGAAAGAGGTCCCAAAGTTCATCATGGATGAGGTTTACGATATGGAGCTCTATGACTGGAAGGAAGCTGACATCAATGACGAAGAACAGAAGGAACTCGTCAACCAAATGATCGAAGACCACGAACCTTTCGAGGGTCAAGCTCTTCTGGATGCAAAGTGTTTCAAGTAGATTGTTCGGGGGATGGCGATCGGCTTATATCTGAGGCTGTAGTTCATGTCAATTTTGTATTATCTCTTTCGTTAAATTTAAAGACTTCAGTTCTTTATAGTGAAAATGGAGGTGTCTTGATTAAAGAGACCGACAATTTCAAGACATTTGCGACTGTGCTATATGTTGCGTATGGAGTTCCTTTTGCGCCATCACTTTCACTCAATTTCTTTTACTTGTAGTTATATAATCTTAAATAAAAACAGGATAATGCATAAAATTAATATGACTTGACGAGAGGACTATCTCATAAATAATGTAGTTTCATACAAGATAAATGAGATCATTTTATTAAATTTATTAACATGTTGCATGTAAAATAAATACATAATTTTAAACCCACATTGAAAAAAGTTTGTTAAAAAAAATAAAACATTCATTTGAAAATTAAAATTCTCCCTACATTTTTTGAAGCAAAATTATCAATCACTCTTTCTATCTATAGAAACAAACTAAGATTTTTGATTACAAATAATGAGCACTTATAATTAATTCTTCCTCCTAATAAAAAATAAATGAATGCACTATTGTTAGTATTGATACAAATTTAATGTATCACATTCTAAAATATATATTTGAATAAATTATGCATACTTCTAATACAAAATCAAAAATTATAATAAACTAACGATCAATAAAATATCACAACAAATTTATGCACCATTGATTTGGTGTTATTTATTAAAGTCATATCTTGTTTGGATAAGTGGGTCCATCAAATAATGCGGATTACGTAGTATTAATTGTGGGAATCTTTAGCACCATGTTCACTGAATCATTAAATCCAACATTTGTATCTGCTGCTATGTTTTTGCAGTTGAACAAACTGCCTTCATGTCAAAGCAAGCATACATGGGAACTACTGGAGGCAAATATCTGGACCAACCACTTTTAACTCCTTACAAGATGGGGAACTTTGAGCTGTCTCATAGGTAAACTACTGATGTCTTCTATGGTTTCTGTCTATGCTTTGCCATGTTTAGATCTTGTCTTTCTTTTAAATTATGTCAACATGCATGTTTCTTCCATTTTTGTATTATCTAGCTCTTTCATATAATGAAATAAATTAAATGGTTCATTACACTATTACACTACATGCATGTACTCCTTATCTTAGTAGTTATTGTTTTTACTTTACTCTTCTGTCAATTCGGAAACAGCCACATATGGTAATAGGCTAATGCTGCATACTATTCAACCTACCTTATTAAGCGTGAGCCTTTTCTAAGACGTTGGGACATGTTGATGATGTTGATGTATGCATGTTTCTTGAAATAACAGAATTGTATTGGCACCATTGACAAGACAGAGATCATACCACAACATTCCTCAGCCACATGCTATCTTGTACTATTCCCAGAGAACCACCGAAGGCGGTTTTCTCATATCTGAGGCCGCAGCAATATCTGAGAATTCATTGGGGTAATTATAATTGATATGTTCCATGTTTGTATAAATTTCATTACCATGGTACATAAAGGACATTATGTGGTTCCCTTGAAGTGTTCTTGAATAATGGTAATCTGGTCATTGAAGGTATTCAGACATACCAGGTATGTGGACAAAGGAACAAGTTGAGGCTTGGAAACCTATTGTGGATGCTGTTCATGCCAAAGGAGGCATATTCTTTTGCCAAATATGGCACGGTGGGAGGGTCTCAAATGAAGGTATAGTGTTGGTACTAGTCCGCCAATAGAGGAACTAGAGGGGAAGGGGGAGCATTCGTCCCCCTAAAGTTTTAAAAATAAGTTTTTACTATTAAAAATAGAATTTTATCATTCATTTATTAAAAAATGAAGTTGTTCGCCCTTTTAAATTTGTATATTTTTCTTCATTTGTCTAATATTTGATTCCTTTGCCCCCTATATAAAATTCATGGTTCCGTCACTGTAGTTGACAATGCTTCTTTGAACTAGGATGGTATGTGTTCCACAGAAGCTTAAGCTTACATTTCAATTCTTGATTAAATGACTGATATTTTGTACTAAAGATTCTGAATCAAGCGTCTAAAGCTTAAGTGCTACTTTTTTCTGTTGTTCAGAATTTCAACCCAATGGTGTTTCTCCTATCTCGAGTACAGATAAGCCATTGGCTCCACTCCTTCTACCTAACAGGGCTGATTCTGCAAGATTCTCAAAACCTCGGAGACTGCAGGTGGATGAAATTCCCCAAGTAGTTGATCAATTTAGGATTGCGGCCAGGAATGCCATAGAAGCAGGTAGGGACTTCATGCTCAAGAAAACCAAAATCGACATAATGTGACAATACTTATGAAATTGAGGTGAACTACTTGAATCTGTGTGTTGAGTCTGTTCATGCTCAACTTGTCTTAAAATAGTTACTTAGGAACCATGCATACCTCCATTTAGCTTCCATGTATCAAGGGGGTTGAAGTTGTTAAGAATAAATATTCATCTGAATAGTAAATGTGAACCTGTTTCTATTCATTAACGATGAATTGATTTGATAGGGTTCGATGGCGTTGAGATCCATGGAGCACATGGCTATCTAATAGAACAGTTTCTAAAGGATCAAGTAAACGACAGAACAGATAAATACGGAGGCTCATTGGCTAATCGCTGCAGGTTTGCTCTGGAAATAGTTGAAGCTGTTGCCATTGAGATTGGTTCTGACAGAGTTGGGATAAGGCTTTCGCCATTCGCTAACTACATGGAAGCTGGCGACTCAAATCCAACTGCATTAGGTTTATATATGGCAGAAGCCTTGAATAAGTATGAAATTCTGTACTGCAGCATGGTTGAGCCGAGGATGATAACTGTTGAAGAAAAGGAAGAATGCAATGATAGTCTTCTGCCTATGAGGAAAGCTTTCAGAGGCACGTTTATCGTTGCAGGTGGTTATGATAGGGAGGAAGGCAACCAAGCGATAGCAGATAATCAAACTGATCTTGTTGCATATGGAAGATTATTCTTGGCTAATCCAGATTTGCCTAAGCGGTTTCAGCTGCAAGCCCCTCTGAACAAATATGATAGGGAGACATTTTACACTTCTGATCCTGTTATTGGTTACACCGACTACCCCTTTCTTGTTACCAATGAATGATGCTCTTTCTTGTTACCATCGAAATGAATATTTATTTGTTAAAATACTCCATTCGATGACACATCTCTTAAAGTGTCTCATTTGATAACACATCTCTTAAAATGTCTCATTTGATGACACATCTTTTAAAAGTAATATTTTCTAATTTTTTTGTTAAGTCTCGGTTACAGAGATCATGAGCCGTCTTGTAGTAATTCAGTCATCTATAACCTGTTTTTTTCTGATTAAAATAAGTGAAATACATAACATTTTTTCAAAATTTATTTCCCTCAAGGTATGATTAAAGGCATAATGGAATTATTGCAGCACATAATAAACAACCTTTGTGCTACGGTTCTTGATGAATTATTTCGTGTTCAATGACGCATTAGCGGTCTTAAAATATGTATGGGACCGGCTGCTGCAAATCCTGAAATGATATTTTTGGTAGCTATAAAATATGAAGATGGCATTTAATCTCCTGCAAAAAAAAGTTAAGCTTCAAATCAATTCAAGATGGAACCAATAGAGCAGCAGCATGAGCAAGAAGATTCACTCCTTACAAAATGGGACAGGTTCAGCTCTCTCATAGGTATATAACCTCTACAACTAGTATTTACTTGAAGGATGAAAGTTTAAAATAAGGTGTTACTAAAAGTGTATATAACTTCGGAATTTGATCTAGTGCTAAGCAATATGGTGCTAACGGTCTTAGCTTTACTGCCCAAATGTTGGCCAGGTCGTCGTTGTTTTTTATTAGGATGGTTAAGCACCACCAACAATCTGCAGAGATCTGACGCGTTCGTCAGCGCGTGCTATTTGTATTATTCTCTTCGAGAGGAGGACCACGGCGATGCTCGCTATCTCGAAGCTTCAATGATTTACGATCTGGCTCTGGTAAATGCTTGGTGTAACGATCGACATTGATGAGTTGAAGTTTTATATTAATGTATAAATATTAAGAATGATAGAGTAATATAAATTATAATGAATAAAGCTAGAAATATATAGAAGTAGTATTCCAATGTTATAGGTCTGATATAATCTTTATGGTAATAATAGTAGCTTTGGTACTTTCGAGTTATTCACCCAAAGCAACATGGTAATAATAGTGTCGCAACCAATATGCTATTGACGCACTTCGAGTTAGCGTCTGAGTGTGAATGTAAAACGACAGCAGATACTATTTGTTATCGTCCAGTGGTTTAGTGAACAAATCGGCAAATTTGGGCGAGTACGATCACATGTGAGGCAACGGATATAATCCATTAACAATGCATCCGTGCAAAATAATGATCCAGAACGATATGTTCGAGCGCTCGTAGAAACACAGTTCTAGCCAAATACCTTATTTGGCCAGCTATCAGCATTTAAATAGAACATCACTGAAGCTTCATCGCAGCGAACCTTCAGCCATTTTAGCTCGCGCGTCGCTTAGCTAAAATTTCATTCTCAGCCCGGGCAGGGAAAGAATCACAGAGTATCTGTTTAACGACTTATGAAATAGGTGAAGAACGAGATAAACCAATCCGCTTAAATGCTTGATAGTCGTCGAGGACATCTTTGCCAATCGAGTCGCTCAAATACCGATATTGCGGATCCAGGTTCGCCTTGACTGATACACACGGGGACCTTTGAGATATCGAACGCCCCTTGAGGCTGCTTTGCCCAATGATCTTCCTTCGGTGTTTGTAAAAGCGAGATAAAACATGCACCGAAAACACAAATCCGGTGAGTAAAGCCAAATACAACGGTCGGCGCTGCAGTGCCCGATGTTGTATCGGCGGGCGGGGCTCGTAGTAGCACAGTCGATCTCCCAGATGTAATAAAACCTTACGTCGTTACTATCGCCTCCTGAGCTTCGCTGACAATTTGATAGAATTGCCATGTGTTTGCAACAATAAGAAAACATCGGCGAGATATCTTCGCGGACCGTGTGAGAGTCGGAAATAGTGGGCTGGTTGAGGAAAATCAAAACACCAAAACATTGAGGCGGAAGAACATCGCCAAAGAACTAACGATGAAAACGTTCTTAGAAGGCAGCTCAGCCAATAGAAATATGTATCATGTAGAACCTTGGTCTTTTCGAACCAGGAATAGTTGTTGTTGCATTTAGCTGGTGACATACATCATAAGCGATTCACTCAACTCAGTAGACTAAACTAATCTTCTCGGCATGAAAAAGGTGTCATGGAATAGCAAATAATGAATATGCTGATGAATGTCGTTCTGAGACTTTAAATGACCACAAAGAATAAGTATAGGATGCTTCTTGTGGTTGAACGAGGATGAAAACATTTGGAGGTGTGGTGAAATGATTAATGCATTTGGTAGTACATTCATTGTTGCTGGTGGTGGCTATGAGAAGGAAGATGGCAACAGAGCTATAGCAGAGAATAATGAATCGTCGCGTATAACAAAAGCTACAGCTAAGATTTGAACTTGATGCACTCAAACAAATATGATAGGAGGCGTTCTATACATTTGATCACATTTGTTGGCTTCTTGATTATCCTTTTAATAAAGTGTGAAGCCTTATCATGGCTAATGACCATAAATTTCCTTGCCATGGAATCTATTGGATATGAGTTAATAGCGGGATGTACACCGTGATTATCCTTTTTTGTTTTTTATTCTCATGCCCAATGTTATTTCTTTAAGAGTGTAATGGAAGTTTGAAATATTCCTTCAGTGGAGATGTAGATTTTTTCATATTTTTTTATTCTACATCTTAATGTTATTCCTTTGATTAAATTCCAAGTTTCTGATATATCTATGATTTGTTTGGTTATAGTCTAGCAAAAATGAAAACAAACTTGTTTTAAATTTTGCGAGATATAATATTGTATGTCCAATTAATCGAAGCCACTTTGATATCGAGGTCTGACAAAATCGGACGAATATCCATCCGATAGAATATCGTCCAGGATACGGTTACGTTTTAGCCGAAGCCAGTAGAGGCAGGACAGGTAAAGAGGAGGTTATATAAATAAGTGAAATAGGTTTATAACCCGTTTCTTGCGCCCTCGATGCTGATACTGTTTCTCCGTTGTGATGAATAAGGTTCTCTCTTTTAATAATTATTTGTTACTTTTTCATCTACTAGAGCAACACGAGTACGAAACAATGATGATTTGCAAATAAAGGCTTTTCGTTATTCGATCTGACTTTGAAGGTGATTCTGAGAGGTTATCTAATTTTATAAATCGAGTCTTAATTAGATTCTAAGTATAATAAATCACGATTTCAATTTAGATTTATTATGATGAATTCGATTTGTATTGTATTTTTTTTTTTACATCTTTTGATTTGGCGATTTAGGGTTCTTGATTTGTGGTTTTTTATTTGGGTTTTTTAGATCGGACCATACAGGCAAATTCCCAGGGCCAGGGTATCCATCCAGGTTAAGCTACGGACGGGTCAGTTCAAATATCCAGTAATAGTTGGGGCCGTCGGTTAGAGCAGGTGTCATAGGTCTAGTCGTGGAAATATCCCAGATCGAATCGGACCGATAAAGTATTAGTCGATGTAGTCAAAAAGCAAGAAGAAAAATCAAGTAGAAGAAATAGAACATGATTAGAGGAAAGTGGGGATAAAGATAGCAATATTTCCACTACGGGCCTTCTTTTTGCTTGATTCGAAAAGAGTCTCCGTTACTCGGATGGTAGGTTCAGTAATTGATCTCCTCTTGCATAAAGCTTAGGCGGGGAACTTTCTATAGAGCATTGGGCATGTTGAAATGAAGCCATTTTTTCTTGTTTGGAGCGATTTCCTTCAGACCCCAAAGATGCGATGGGGTCATTAGCTGGCGAAAAATTGGTCTCTTGTGTTAACTTTATATGGCGTCCTTAGAGGAGGTGAATAAGGACTAAGGGTCATTGACCGTTTTTAAATTTATCTGACTTTAATTCAAGTTTGGCAGTTAATCTGGCTTTAGCGATTTGTAAAACAAATGGAATGTTAAAGTAATGCTTCGAATGGAGAATCTTCAGATAGATGGAAACAATAATAAAGCGATCTAGTAATCATTATGTGCAATAAAACATCAAAACTCATTTTGATCGATATTAACATTAAGCTCATTAAATGCATGTCTGATTAAGTCATTAAGCTGACTATTGATCAATCTGGCAATCTATTAACATACCTTGATTCAATACATAGATATACTGGGTGAGTTTAAGATATTCTTGATAGCGAGTTTAATTATGATTTGGTCGGTCTGTGAATAAAAATTAAGTTCATTAGTAAATCAAACTATCTAATCATGAATATTGAATTAAGATCGGCATGGGATATTATTATTTTAGCTCGATTAAACTTGGCATATCAACTTAACACGATAATTCAATTATATGGAAGCATCTCAATAAGCGTATAAACTAGCATATAATCGAATCCACAGAAATTCTAGCATATATATAATATGTGCAATAAAGTAAGAGTAGGGATAGAAGATGCAAGCTTCGACACGGTGTTTCACGAGGTCGCTAATCTCATCCCGACCCAGGCTCCACCATAGGCTTTCGGCTAGAATCCAGCAGATGGTAACTGTAGTGTTGGTGAAGCTGAACCAACTTACAACTCTTGGCTCATAACTTCTCGTTGTCACGTCACTAGAATTGAGGAATCGCTAAAGTTTCAACTCCTAACTCTGGTTAGAGACAGGCTTCAACCAGTTTCGTCTGCCCAGCTCACAGCTTCGTTAATTTTACGCTGGAACCCAGAGGCCAGCACAGTTCAACCCGATCAGTCGGAGATGCAACTCCTACACCTCGGCGCTCTATGTCACATTGGCGGCCCATTTGGCACCAGTATGGCGTCTTCGTTCTAGCTTGAGTGGCTTTCGCATGGCGCCTCGGACCACCAGGCACCGAGTATGAAGAACAAATCCTAACTTAATGGGAGACGTCTAACTTTTTATAGAATAGAATTATTGTTTTATCGATCTAAATGCTCCTCAGTAGACTCTGATAGGATTACAATTTTGGCACAATTTAACTCACTTACATTGAGTAGATATCATTGAAACTTGTTGACTCCTTGTTGAGTAGATAATAAGACTTTGAAGCTCTTGAACTCCCGTTTGGCGTTTAAATCAAGCAGCTGAATCTTTCTTTAGTTTCCGTTTCTCATTTCAAAGTTTAGCGCAAACCAAACTTCATTTCTCTTTCGTAAATGTGATTAAAGAACCATTGTGTTTTGAGAGGTTGGTGTTTAAAGATGAGAAATGGTATAAAAACATTAGAATTGTTTGGGAAAAGTTGGGAAGAGTTTGGAATTTGGTATTTAAAGGGTGAAAATGGGTTAAAGCGGACAAAAAGCTTGGCTAGTTTGACACCATCGGACACAAATCGAGAACTGGAGTCTCGATGGGGGTCTAAACAGAGAAAACAGCAACGCTTGGTCATGAGACCTCCTCGAGACCCCACGGGTCTCGATTGGAGTCTCGATGAGCCGATTATGAAACTTAAATATTTTCCGCTTCGTTATAGCTCCGATTTGAAGCGATTCAAAAGCGTTGGAAAGCTCTTTTCAAACCACTTTAATAAAGTGAATTCAAACCCCAATTTTATACACATTAAGATTTTCAAATATTTTCTTTTGACAAACGTGCCCAAAAGCATTAAGGAGGTTAAGATCTTAGTCAAAATGATTTGAAAAATATCTCCCAATTAAGAACTTCAATCAAGATCAAGGAAGAAAGTAAAGTAGATTCAAGCCATAACTTTTACCCTAATCTTTGGCTTGCATCAGACTCGTCTCTTCGATCTTGATTAGTGGTATGCTTGGTCCTTTCATGTGTGGGTAGATTGAACGATCTTCTTAACTAAATCGCCATTCTTCACTGAGCTTTGTATGGTTGATTCTTATCTCGCGTACTCATATTTTAGCATTGCAAAATCACCTTGAAACTCATGACGTTCTTCGTTGTCTTGATACCTTGATATTGTGCTTGTTTGATATGATATCGACTTTGCGTCGACAAAGCACCTTTCTAACATACTTAACTTGTCGCCATTCTTCACTTTGAGCTTTGTATGGTTGATTCTTCTTCTATCTCGCGTACTCATATTTTGGCATTGCGATAATCACCTTGAAACTCATGACATTTCTTGTTGTCTTTGATACCTTGATATTGTGCTTGTTTGATATCAATGTCGACTTTGCGTCCGACAAGCACCTTTCTAACGTACCTGAATTAAATCAACAGCGTATGTTAGATAGTAAATCCCAATGTTTAAGTCGTCGTTAAAAGCGAGGTGTATGAATTTCGTGGTGAACTCCCCACTTTTGATGATGACAAACATTATTCACCAAACCATCCATAACTAATATAAAGGTTAAGTACACAGGACATGGTTTGCTTTATATACTTTCATGCTAGATAAAATAAAATATTTAAGCATCTTGCGTGGCATATTTCATGGCGTCAATGACATTCTCCCCACTTTTTGAATCATCAAAAGGTACATATATGATGGATTACGTATAACGTGTCATTAGAAAAAATTAAACAATAGACATGGTTAAAGGAAACTCATGTTAAAACTTATAAACATGTAAGCACATTAACATGGTTCATTACAAAGCAAAAAAAAGATATGATGAAATATTGCAAGTGTATACGTATCCATAGCATAATCCACTTTCGTAGTTCAGACAAAAAAGATGCAAAAATTTGAACATGTGATGTCAGTTATATCAATCCCAAAATAAATTTAAGAACATTGACATATGATAAAATATTACTTCAATTCTCATTATCAAAAGTTTAAAAACTCAAAGAGAATAAGTAAAAGGATGGAGTCCCTCAACAAAGTTATCATCGGGAAAGGACAATCGTAGGTTTATTAATTCGTCCCTCGAACAAAAAAGTTCTCTTAGGGGCCGGCAAAGCAATGCCATATCACCTTGAACAAGAAGAGTCCCTCAATCTAGTTTAGATTTAGGTATCATTGCAGAACAAAGATGATATGCGATTATTATTATACCATTTTTTAAGAGCAGCTTGTTAAAATCGTATGGCGTAAATACCTGAGTGGTTATATGAAACTTAAAGAAAGTGAAAGTAAGTAAATGGTTTTGTTAAAGCGAGTTGGACTAATAATCAATGTCACCGAGGATAAGCGATTTGGACACGTTAGACGACTTTAATTACTCCCTGTCGAAGATAGGTAAGACTCTCCCGCTTTCTCGATAGAAGTTTACATATACCATTAAAAGGACATGTCTAGGAAGCCGATCGCGATAACTTCAAATACTTTCGAGAGTTTAAAGAAGAAGTTTAAAGCATATCTTGGCGGAAAATTGTATTTTCAAATCCTTTCGATTATAAAAGCGATGTTGAGCGCGTGTTTGAAAGTACCCGAACCCGAAAGATAAGGTACAAGTGAAAAATTTAAATCATGAAAGCAATCCTTAATCTAGTGCGAGCCAATGAAAACATAAAACAAAGAAAGCCATTGTTGAAACAGAACACGTTAATAAATCAGAAATACATTTAAACTGACATATGCGGATGACAAGGAATTTTTAAAAATATCTGATAGGCATATGCATTTTAAACCTTTTTGCGCATTCTCCTTAAACAAAATGTATTTTCTAAAATTCATACTATCATCTTGAAAAGATCAAAGAATGCTGAGTTGAAATAGCTTTTTACAAACGGAAAAAGCAAGTGGAGAAATAGTTTTAAACACAAAGGACCTCAACGTTTCTTATCAGTAATCAGAACGATAATAAGTATGAAAAACATGATTGACAAGATAAGTTCGAGTTATGAAGATTAAAAATTAAAGCATCAATTGCTTGGCCTTTTACATTAATTAAGCCTTGATATAAAGCTAGGGCATCTATTCTAATTCTGTAACCAAGAATGAATATCTCCGTTATTTGAAAGCGTTTTCTTGAAGCAGCTTCATGAGAGTTTTAAAAGCGGTTTTATAATGTCTTTAAGCAGCAACGTATAGCATGGTCAACAAATATGTGTCAAGTCCCACACATATATGAGTTAGGAGACATTCAAAGTCTTTGAAGTCTGAAACTCCATACAAGGGCATTAAATATTTTTAAACAGCCTAAAGAACATAGCTCCCCCCCACTGACTAATCATATAAATAATTCAAACATTCAATCTTCATGTTGACTAGAACATGCATAACTTTGAATTTCAAGAATGCTTAAGTCATGCACGGAGAGGGAATACAAATATACTCAGTTCAAAGAAAAAGTATGAAAGCATATTTTAACTTGGGTGAAACAAGAACATGTGGCTTGTCCTACCAAGAAGAGCATTTCTATCCTAAGAGACACACCCATTAATAGAATTTTGGAATCTGAGCCAAAATATATGTTCAATAAGAAAATTTGTAAAAGCTAATTTTTCCATATTACGCTATTCATACGCCTAGGGCCGTACCACATGTAAGAAATGAAGCGCGTATATATAAATATGTAGGATACTGAGGAAAAACATAAAACAGGCATCCAAACATATTTTGAAATCCACTTTTCCAAACGTGCGCGTTTAGAGAGGGGATAAGAACAAGGAAAACATTTTAAAGTCAAACTTTTAAAGTACTGTAGTGCAATCGAGTTTAAGTTATTACAATCCGTTTAAAGAAAATACAATGAATTAAAATGAAGGGATGTACAATCATGATAAAACCTCATAATCGATAATCATTGATTCAGTAAGGTTTATCAAAGACTCGTTTTTAGATATAATGCGAAGATAAGCTAAGTGTGTTTAAGCAGTATTAAGTTTAAGATTTATAAAAGCATAAAATAACGAATTAATCCCGAATCAATATTTGTTGAAAAATGACAAGTCGTTTAAGCAAAGTCAAATAGCCTCGAGTTAAGCACATATGAACAATTTATGTCCCCTAGTGGCCATCAGGCAATCTGACCTGTAAAATATTCAAAAGATCATCCAGTTAACAAGTAGCAGCATACCTGAAGGCCATCAGGGCATATTAATATTGAAGTAAAAAAAATTGAGAAAGAAATCACCGTTGCATTCATTTTCTTTGTGCATTAGTTGTTTGATCCAGCGTCATCAAGATAATTAAGTGGCTCGTCTTGAGGTTTATCTCCGGGCTTTCACGTTTTGAGTCTCCGTCGTCCGAGCCGTCTCACACTTTACGTAATCCGTCGTGAACTTTACATTTAAGCTCCAGTGGAGTATGGGTATCGATTCTTTGGATCGCTTTTGAATTGATGATGGCGTATCACGTGCAGCCTGGCTCAATCCTTAATCACGTATAAACTAAGTTTTATGAAATATGTTTTTATACACATAAAAAACATAACATATTTCATTTAATTCATGCGTGATCACGTTTAAGAATATCAATTAAGGCATAAGTGATTCATGCCCAGCAATTGAATATGCAATTTAACATAATGGGTGAATGACTCGGAATGAGCATATCGAGCATCAAGACTAGATTAGATATTCTGATCGGCACATGGAATCTTGATTTTCATTTAGGCCACGTAAGCTCGTTTTCATATGACATGTAGGCATTTTAAATTATGAACAAGCATTAAAAGCCTAACAAACCAACATGTCAATCAAGATAGGCAAGAATTCATGATATATATCAAGATATATAAATTTAAGATTCAATTTCATGAATAGAATTTTTAGTGAGTTTTTGAAAACGTTTTTGCACATATCAAGTTGTCATACAATAAGCATGGAGCAAGGAAGAAAACATTTTAATCATTTTGAAACACGCATTGCTTTCTAACCAATTCATATTCGATAATCAAGTTAAACTCGCGTATATTCATGGTTGCATCTAGTCATGTCTATAAAAAATAGACAATCAATTCTTAAAATTACATGAATTAACAAATTTAAGCTTTCATGAAACCACAAGACATATAACTCTTAAAATAACCAACGATTTAAATATACCAACTTTGAAACTCATATTTGGCCATCCGTCGAGGCATGGTGTGTCCGACCATAATTCCTTGATCATTTCTATGATCGCGTCATGACCATCATTTACCAACTTTAGCGTGTCCGGCTTAAGAGCAGGTACCCAGATTTCTTTTTTGGGTCCGTTAGGTTAATGTTTGAGTCACAAAATATAATTTTAGTTCAAATACATTTGGCGGAACTTCAGGGCAGCAAATGTCCATTTAACATGACGAGCATATAAATCAATTAGCGTGTGTGGGTGTGGGTGGCTCAATACATGTCAAGCATATGAAACATATCACTTTAAATGTAGCATATGGCGTTCACCTAAGTTCTAAATCAAATTAAAACATATAATCTGTTAGGCAATTAATCGTAGCGTTTGGTGCGTCATATGCAGAACGACTCTCACAGTTGTTAGACCTTCGATGTAGAGACACATTTCTGATAAAACATTTAGCGCATATGGCGCGTCATGGGGGGTGAATAAGGACTAAGAAGTCGTTGACGTTTCGACCTCTGAAACTTTAATTCAAGTTTCGTTAATACAACTTTAGCGATTGTAAAACAAATGCGGAATGAACTAAAGTAGTGATAACACCCTCAGATGAATGCTAGATAAAAGATGAAACAATAAGCGATCTAGTAATCATTATGTGCAATAAAACATCCAAACTCATTTTGATCGATAGTAGCATTAGCTTTCGTTCATGCATATGCGATTAAATCCATTCGTGGCTATTGATCAATCCTAGCAATCTATTAAGCATACCCCATGATTCAATACATAGATATACTAGGTGAGTTTAAGATATTCTTGATAGCGAGTTTAATTATGATTTGATCGGTCGCGAATATAAAATTAAGTTCATTGTCAAAATCAATATCCTAATCCTTGAATATTGAATTAAAAGATCGACATAGGATATTCTATTTTAGCTCGATTAAAACATTATCAACATGATAATTGATTATATCTTGAAAGGCGTATTCAATAAAGCGTATAAACTAGCATATAATCGAATCCACAAATTCTAGCATATATATAATGTGTCAAATAAAGTAAAGAGTAGGGATAGAATTTGGCTTTAGGCAGGTTGTTTCCACGGGGTTCATTGTCTACGTCCCTGGGCAGAAATTCGCCGCTTAGGCTTTCACTAGAATCCCACTAGATGTGACTTGCTTGAGTGTTGAGTGAAACCCAAGGCAATCTTCTGACTCTTGGCTCGTAAGCTTCCTAGTTAATCGCTTAGAACTAAGGAATCACCCTAAGGATTTCAACTCCTAACTCTCGTTAGGAACGAGCCTCAAACCAGTTTCATCTCTTGGCTCCACAACTCCTTCGTTAGTACACAGCTAAGAAGCAGGGGCCTTGCAAGTTTGGCCCGTCAGAGTCGAGTCTGACTCATACTGCAGGCGCTCATGTCGCATTGGCGAGCAGCCTCAACACTATGGCAATCTACTCGATTCCTAGCTTGAGTAAGCCTCGCTGACACCTCGGACCCTCGAGCCTCTGGTATGAAGAACAAATCCCTAGCAATGAGGCGTCTCTTTATAGAATAGAGATTATTGTTTTATCGATCTAATGCTCCTGATGAGCTACAATGGGATTACAATTTTGGCACAATTTATAACTCCTTACATTGAGTAGATAATACGTGAAGCTTGTTCGACTCACTTGTTGAGTGAATGTCAGAACTTTGAAACTCTTGTTTCACATTGAGCGTTTAAATGGCTTGCCAGATACTCTTTAGTTTCCGTTTCACATTTCAAAGTTTAGCACAAACCAAACTCGCTCTCTTTCATAAATCACAATTAAAGCTCATGTGTTTGAGATTTGGTGTTTTAAGATGAGAAATGAGTATAAAAAAACATTTAAATTGTTTGGAAAAGTTGGGGAAGAGTTTGGAAGATTTGGTATTTAAAGGGGTGAGAAAATGGAGTTAAAACGGACAAAAACGGCTAGTTTTGACACCCGTCGAACCTCGCCGAGCCCTAGGTCGATGGGGTCTAAACAGAAAAACAGCAAAAAAGCGCTTCAGATCGCCGAGACCTCATGAGACACAGGTCTCGGTGGAGTCTCGATAAGGCGACCCTAACGAAACTTCATCGTATTTTCCGGCCGTTATAGCTCCGATTTAGGCGATTCAAAAAGCGTTGAAACTCTTTTCAAACCCTTTAATAAAATGAATTCAAACCCAGTTTATACACATTAAGATTTTCAAAATATTTATTTTCTTTTGACAAGCATTCTTTAAAAACATTGAAGCGGTTAAGATCTTTTAGTCAAAATGATTTGAGAAAAATATCTCCCGAATAAAGACTTATTCCGAGATCAAAGGAAGAAAGTAAAGTAAGATTCAAGCCATAACTTTTTACCTAATCTTTGGCTTGCGTCAAGAGCTTCATCTCTTAGATCTTGATTAACTAAATGAACTTTTCTTCTTGGTCACTTTCATGGCCAGGTAGATTGAACGATCTTCTTTCTTAAATCGCCATTCTTCACTTTGAAGCTTTGTATAGTTGATTCTTCTTATCTCGCGTACTCATATTTTGGCATTGCAAAATTACATGAGCTTCATGACATTTCTTCATTGTCTTGATACCTTGATATTGTGCTTGTTTGATATCGATGTCAACTTTAATCCGACACCTTTCTAACGTACCTGAGATTAAAATCACTTAAGCGCGTATGTTAGATAGTAAATCAATGTTTAAGTCATCATTAAAACAAGGTGTATGGTTCGTAGTCAACGTCTTGCGTGAACTCCAGGCGTAAGGAGTTATTCGAGACCGGGGTCTCGATGGGATCTCGATGGTCGGCCAGCGTAAAGCGATTTTGAGGCGGTTTTTGGAATTTTTGGGGTTCAGGAACATTCACAGTTGGGTATGTTTTTTGCCCATAAATAGACAACTATTTGTTGCTGGTTGATTATCACACAAAAATACAATGTAGACATATAATCATCATAGGAAGAATATTAGGGTTTTAATATTTTTTATCTTTGTTTTGGTAGGCTTTGGTGAGATTTTTTGGTGATAGAAATACTACAACATAGATATTAACTAGTGGTAGGGCTTGTAATGATCTTGATTATAGTGGATTAACGGCAATGACAAGGCATACCTTTCACGTTGAAGAACTGTATAAATCTTTGATATGCAATTTTAATTTTACATACTTAAGTGCGTAAGTTGCTGATGATTGCTTGAAACTCGAATGGATTTAGAGGTCTAATCACAGTTGGTATCAGTCGGGTTCTAGCTTCGGTTTGAGTTTAAGTCAATGGAATGAAGCCGAAGGAATTGTGACACGGGTTGAGAGAGATATTCGATGGAATCGAGTTTGCTATTGGAGATGGACATGAGTATTATCTACATGGAAAGGAGCTAGATGTCTTCTTTAGGGATAAATTCGGATAGCCTAGCAGTGATGATGCTTGGAAAAGCTGGATAGGCAGGTGCTTGGTGTGATCGGATACGTTTATCAAGGAGCATTGTTGTCGACGTTACAAAATAACCACCGCAAAGAGTGATGAAGGCCATACCGCGATGAAGGTAGAATTGACAATGGTTACTGTATTTAGTGCAAAGAAAGGAAGAATGAGAGATAGGGATTTCGAGAACGGTGGAAGTTCACGGTTTAGGAAAGAATAATTTTGATACTATGCTTGTGTCTTTTGAAATTTTGTGGCAAAACGGGTCATATGGAAGCATTTGCAAAGTAGGGTAGAGGCTCGTATTTGGTGAGTGTTTATTATGATATTTTGGTACTAGTTGTAGATACTTACGTGGATTCTTGGGTTGTAGATTCTGGGCATTCTTTGTCATACTAGTATTGTGAGAATATAATGAGTGAATTATATGCAGGAATTTGGGAAGTTAAATGTCGCGATGGTGAGCAGGTTGGATATATTAGGTATGAGATGTGAATAGGATGTCTAATGATTCTTTAAAGGAAGTTGACAAATGTGAGTTATGTTCGAAGTTATTAAAATTTAATTTCGCTAAGAGAGCAAAACGAGGAGCATGTTGATTGTAAAATCACTACGAATGAGGTAAAGTCGATGATAGGGTAAAGGTGGCTATTAAGGTCTCTTGCGTTAGTCAATTTGAAGGCATTCGAGGAGATGTTCGGGTATTTGGTGTTTTATATTCCATATCTAACTAGTTAAACTAATCGGATGCGAATGTGAGATGCTACGGATTATACAAAATAAATGTCGTAATTACAAGTGTACGCTTTCTTAGGAATATATTAATGGCGGTTGAAAATGCAATTATCTCGAGAGTATCCAGCATTAATTGACTCCAACTCCTCCGTCGTTTTACTAGAGCGATTAAAGTGAAGCGAAACAATAAATGGAAGAGAGAAATAGTTTCTCTTCCAAAGAAAGGGGAGGCGGCCTAAATTAAAGGAATGAGAGGAGAAGTGCTTTAGCTTTAAAAGTTGGAAGAATTATGAGCAATGAATTATGTGGGGAGGTGGCTCTCTGTTATAGGCAAACGCGTTAAGAGTTTCGAGGAGATAAAATCTGCAATTCCTCGTCTTTCTGCGAGCTTTGATGGAAACTAAAACAAATGGAAGAGTTTCAATTTAAATGCAGTTAACATTCCTTAAATAAAGGCACATAAAATGCTAGATAGAATATTATAGAATTATACTTTTTGAAGAAGATTCCGGAAACCACGTCTCCTACCCATCTCAGTCGACTATGGGGTGATTTCCAACAATTGGAAATTTTCCCCAAAGCCCTTATATAGTTCTATTTAAGCTAGAATGTTTCCTTCGTGTTTCTCTTTCATCAGGAATGTTATAATACATATTGTATTAGTTGGGATTATTGTTTAATGTGACTTAGAGATTGGATTCAAGCCAATAGCAATATATTAGATAATATTAACCGATTATGAGGCGGACCTTAGTAAATCGTCATAACACAATAGCCGATGCATTGAAATCCTAAATATTAATTGTCTAACAATTAACATATATTGAACTTATAGTTTTGAATGTTTAAATCGGTTGATCAATCTAAATTGTTCAACGGACATTTTTATGAGATCGATTATCTCATATTTCCAACCTCCCAACATGGGCGATTTATGATATAGTAGCAAGACGGTTTATGATACCTCGTCGGCGATTCCCGGAAAGATTGATCCCTACGATAACTGCTGACTTCATTACAATCTAATTATGTGAAGTTGTGTTATTTTCTATCATTAGTATGTATTTCACATGCTAAAGCATATCTTATCACATTCCACATTAACCTTAACTTGTTTATACAAAATACTAGTTTCCATTAATGAATTCAAACTATTTGAATTGTTCATTAATTATGTATATGTAACTATTATAGATTAGGATGATGCGAAACATTTGATTAGTAGAATTTCTCGGTACAAGAGTCCTCACCTCGACTTTGGACAAATTACATTTGCTCCGGTCGAATCTTGTAAACATTGACATTTTGATTAATCATTTTGTGTTATGATGGTGTTTATTCTTTGATAAACTAGTTATCTTAGGTAAATGTTAATATTAGGACTGTATTTGAATATCCCCAAAGCCATTTCTGGATCATAATCGGATCATTTGTTGTTAGTTGCTTATATCCTTAAAAGCATCACCCTTTTATTTGGATTTACCATTGTAGTAACAACAGGTTCAAGTTCAAGTCTTATAGTTTGTCAACTGTTTGACTTGGGTGAAAGTTTTATAAGATCTTGAATTTGACTATTATGGAACAATTCCATATCACATCTAATGTGACGTTATAGCAGTGTTGATTATTTGTGATTCGGTGTTGATTCAAGTTAAGCTTCAGGAAAGATATCTAATCTATATTATTAGATGAATCTAGTTCGTCTAGTAACGTGCTTCTTTAACATTTTTAAAGAATGGCTAAATGTTCGTTTAAACCTGACTCCAAATCCATTTGACTATTCAAATGTACTTATTATATTTCTAAAATACATTAGTAGAATTGAAATAAATATATACAATTGTTTTACTAATGCTTCCAGCCAACAATGTGAGTGAATATATATTTATTTATTGATAAATAAGTCTTATTTATGACTCTAATAAATTATTTATTCTAAACATTTAATTTTGATCAATGATTGCCCATTTTGAATTATATTATTCACATTTAATCATATACTCTAAATATATTGATTCAAAATTCCGTCTTTATGATCTTTCATTTGTGTGATTATACTTTTATAATTCATATTGCACTAGGAGATTAGATTTGAGTCATCTTACTTGAATTCTTATGAAGCGTACATGTTATGATATTTATATTTAATTGAAAACACATTAATGGAATTTAATATAGTTTGCAATTTCATGTAGAATTAGATTGAGTGACTTAGATAATCTTAAAATATAAAAATTATTTATATTCAAAGCACCAAATAATAGCATTCATAATCAAAGCGAGGAAGCTAACTCGACAATATGTTAAAACATTTGTCCTATTCGCGATAAAACTTTAGGTCGTCACGGTGTTCGGATGCTTACTTGGCGTTCATTATCTAGGTTCGCTCCGTCTGGTGATCTTATATTCGATTGTCCAGCGTTTCAAAATGTGATACATACGATGTCAATAAGCGATGATGTATCGAGAAGTGACATCGCTATTCATAACATGGTACCTCTCGAGGTTGATCGTGATCGAATCGGGTCTCTTGCCGGATGGAAAGGTCCTCTTGGCGATTCCACATGATGACCAAGTGGTTATTTTAACCATTGTGCCATCCCATAAAAGCTTTTACTTCCACTGTTTCCATTACCTTTTAGTTTTGTGACAAAACTACAGAGGGTAAACGTTCGAGGGAATTCTCACTTATCCTTAGATATATCTCATGAAAGCGGTGAAAACTTCACTGTTTATCCATTGTATCAATAATAAATTGGATCTTTGATGAATAATCGTGATGATGTTGTCTTTCAGTCTGGAGATTGGGAATCTAATTATGTCAAAAGCGTGATTCTCTCTCAACGCTACGTTGGTCGGGGTGTATGTTTACTCAGCCGCTCAACAATTTTCATGAAAGAGTATATTATGAGCATAAATCGGATCATGAATACATTGATTCTTAACTTGTTAGGATGATCTTCCATGGTGGACAACATGGGCACTTGACTTCTACGGAATGCATCGAATGTTCATCTTATTAGTCGCCTCCCAATAGATCGAAATCCTTTGGAGTGCAGGGCTTTCGTTCGGTGTCGTACTCAGTATTAACAAATGGCAGACACTAAGTCATTTAGCATATATCTTTTGGTCGGTGAAAAACACTCGTAGAAGGGACTAATAACAGGAAAATATATAAGGAACAATTTAATCATATATCTCGTATAATATTCTATAAGCAGATAGTAGAATAACTATAATATTCTGATCACTTAAATACAAATTATACGAGAACTCGCCTAACGCTAAATGGACATACGCAACATTCCGACTTAAGCTATGCAAGCAAGTGTACAATCACATAATTATGACCATCATTACTCTTGGCATTACTAAAAGTTCAATTTAGACTATATTAGTAACCTCTTGTAATCGGATTTGGCGTGCTAACATTGGAAATCAGTTAAGCGGACCAAATATCTTGAATGCAAATTAGAATGAAAAGTGTAAGTTCAAATTCTTGAACTGGTAACTTGAACTATCCATCGGATCGCGTCCAGGATGTAACACGTCTAATGCTAGCAGTCATTACGTAAGTGACCTTATTCCGACTTTATATTATGGTATGACATTAGCGCTTATTTATTAAGTAGAAATTTGTTATATTTTATTATTTCTTACGATCATGTCAAGCATATCAATCGAACAAAAAAAAATATATATATACTCATGAATCATAAGAAAAATACTAACACATATTAAATCCTTGATATAAATGTGGTGGAAATATTTCTAAACTTCATATTTGGTTTCTAAATCATTTTCTATTGACTGTATCCTGCAAGGTGGATAAATATCTAATAATTAATTAGTTACATATAATTAATTATCCAATTTAATATATTTTATAAATACAAAATTAATTTTTACTTAGGTAGATTGGTATCTACAGGTCATATTATCTATATAATATATTATATGATAAAGTCATGACATCATCAAATATATCATATTATATTATGGATGATAAATAATAAATATTATATTTAACATCTGACATGGATGAAGCGTAAAGTAAAGCGTAGCATATTAAATGTCAAAATATTCATCAAATGAAATAAACTATTTAATTTGTTTAAGTGTACAAAATCACTAGTGATCTAATTCTCGTGTTGTTGATATTTTATTAATAATATGACGTCGAGTTATTATCTTATATTAAAATGTGTTATTAGTATCTAATATTAATAACGTGTTACATTAATATAATCTCCAAATATGTCATTAACCATCTTGTCTTTTTGAAGAAGATTAAAATCACGTCTCACCTGTCTTGGTCGTATGGGGTGATTTACATGATTGAAAATTCGCCCCCAAATCTATATAGTTCTATTGAAGACCGAGGCCTTAAGTAGCTAATGAGACCCAGAAGTGCCGATGGAATTAATTGGTCGGCTTGGTGGCGATTTTGAGGCGATTTTTTGAGAACTTTTAGGTTTGAACGTTAGTAGGTTATGTTTTTCTTTTATAAATAGGCAGTTATTTCTTTATGAGTTGATTATCATAAAAAAATACAATATAGGCGTATAATCGTAGTAGAAAAAATAATATGAACAATATTACTTGAATAAACTTGATTATCTTTTTTGTTCTTGGTGAAGAACTTTGTTTTGTTGAAATTTTTTTTGGTGATGAAAATAGTCGACGTAAATTAGTAGTGATAAGAACATGTGATGCTTTTGATTATAGTGGATTACATGGCAAATGAGGCGTCCTTCAAATATTTGTGTCGGTTTATTTCATGCATAAATCACATAACTTAATCTTGTCGTCTTATTAATTCATTAAGCTCGAGAGATGTTTGGGTCTTAAATCACACGTATGTTATCTTCTATTTACTTTAAATAGAGGTTTATTATATATGACTGTTCTTTCTTTTTTCATTTTCTCTTTCTTTTGTAGTTGCTGGTTTGTTATATGCTGTATTGAAGAACAGCAAATCAAATCAAACTACAGAAATCTGTTGTCTGTTTTCATTGTCTGAGATCAAATTAGCAACTCAAGACTTTAATGAAGACTTCTTTACAGAGGTTTTATCAATGATGGGATTGTTGCGATAAAAAGGTTGTGTGCTATACATCTAAGCAGGGACCATTGTGGATCATTTGTATAAACTTGACCACAATCAATCCCCTCTTTCTTGGGAAAAATGGCACAAGATTTGTACTGAGTTTCAATTCCCTTAAAGAAAAAGTATATATAACAGATATCTTTCTACTTCGTATATCTTCCTATCACAAGCATTGCAGTAAAGTTTTGTGTTTATGCCATTCTTCGATTTTTTTGTAGCAGTGGAGATTTCTGAGAGTGATGGCACCAAATTGGCTCCTGCAGAAGGGTGCGTTTATTCAGGGCCAACCTCTAGATTTTTCTCATTATCACAACTTAAACGCGCAACCAACAATTTTAGCAGCGATAACTTAATTCACGAAGGAAGTTTAGGGGTGGCTTCAGGAAACTGGGGTAGTGGCTATCAAGAGATGTAATCCTAAATACACTATACAAGGACATGAAGAATGGATGGTACTCCCTATGTTTCAAATTAATTTCAACTCAGTCGATGTTTTCTGCTCATAGTCACATATATTTCTTCTACTGTGGTAATAATGTAATAGTCACTGTCACTAGTTTCTTGTTATCAACAGTCTGGTAATAATTCTTTTGTTCAGGCGGAGGTAAATATTCAAGGAACACTTTCGCATCCAAATATCGTAAAGCTTCTTGGATACTTTCATCATGATAGAGAGCTTATCCTTGTCTATGAATACACTTCTAAAAGATTATTGAATAATCACCTTTTCTGTAGTAAGATCCGAGTCTTACTAATCTATATACTTATTCATGCATACATGTGTGCACCATTCGTTGGCCTCCTAAAATTGTATGTCTCTAAATTTCTTCAGGAGGAAGCTCCACAATCCAGCCTCTTCCCAGGATATAAGGGTGAAAATCTTAACTGATGCAGCAAGAGCTCTGACATTCTTGCATTCATCAGACACAAACATCATTTTCAGAGATGTCAGTACTTCAAGCATATTACTTGATGAGGTATTGCTCTCTGCTGGTGATTGTACATTATTTTGTGTTCCTCCCTTTTTACATAACAACATGCCTGTCGTCTGTAGAATTCGAGTACTCTCGACTAACTCGTTGTTGCATTGGAGCATGTTAATATTGATGTTGACTCTCGACTAACTCATTGTTGCTTTGCATCTGCTGTTTTAGTCTACAATACAAAGCTATCAGGTTTTGGCCTTGCTAGATTGGGTCCTTCGGTTGATGAATCGCATGTTAAGACACACGTTGTAGGAACATTTGGTTATATAGATCCTGAGTACTTCAAAACAGGTAGATAATGTACATTTTTCAAGCTTTTGCAGCAACATTCATCTGGTATACATCAAATACCACATTGAAAAAACTTCCACAAATCTGATTTTTCCTTACTTTCACTCATTCAACAGGGCAGTTTAACTCGAAGTGTGATATGTATGGATTCGGAGTAGTCATGGTAGAAATGCTAACAGGACTACGAGCACTGGATTCAAGGCGTCCCCAACAGACAAGAAAACATGATTCATTGGATCAAGCCTCATCTGTATGTGATCGAAAATTTGGAGGTCGTTATGGATTCCCAACTAAATGGTAGATACCCTCTTGAAGAGGCTTCAAATGTAGCTCAGACTGCTTTAACATGCCTTGAAGATGAACCTAAAATGAGGCCATCTATGAAAGAAGTGTTGGAGACACTAGAGGGCATCACTAGTCTTTCTTTATCCACAAGTTCTCTCATTTCTCCACGTTGAGAGGCTTCATAATAATAGGAAGCAATGATTCATTCTTAGAATGGCATTATAAAATTTGGCGTTTATTTGTAAATAGAATAAATTAAGAAAAATGAAAAATAGTGAAAGTCACGTTGAAAAGTAGAATGTATCGATTAAATAAAAGCTATATATCGTGATTGGTTGATAATTTAATAATAAAATAATAAAAAATACTTGCATTAAAAATGTAAAGCATTAATTTTACATCTTTAGAATGAGTAACGTATTGATTTTTTTGATTCAGATAATGAATAAATGTGTGGGAGGAAGTATATTTTAGGTATATGGTATGTGTTCTATATGCTTAATTTTTTTAAGAAAGTGCGTCATTTCTAGGTATTATATGACGATTTTTTCAAAAAAACTCTTATTTTATTTACACATTAACCCACGAATTTTCCTTCCTCTTCACGGACGAACAAAATCTTATTTTATTTCCACATTGACCCACAAAAATTTATGTCCTAATCCGTCTATTGTTTCTCCTTCACAAACAACCTTCAACAGAAACCATCATATTGTTCAAAATAGTCAAAAGTCAACTGTGGAGGTTCAAAATTAGGGTTTATAATTAATCATCAATTTAATTAAACATGTCTTCAACACTTGAAATTGAAGCTAGAGAGTAAGCTCCTCATCATTTTGTTCAATTTTTCCACAATAATTTTATTCTTAAAATCAAGAATTGAAGTTGAAAATTCATTAATTTTTTTTATAAAAATCATTACTTTTTTTTCTGTAGTATATTTAACTAATTTATTCACTTGGGGTTTCTTCAAATAGTTTAAATAGTGTAAATTTGTATGCTTTTTATTTTTTCCTGTATATATTATATTTTATTTTTTTGTATATGTTTCACTCTAATTTTGCAATTTAATATTTTGTTCAACTGAAGGTGAAGTTTTGATATATATAATTTTTTCAACACTGTAAATTTTGCATTATAATATGTTTGCTTAATTCAAGGTGATGGTTTGATTTGAGTAATTGTGAATATTAATAAATAGTTTATTAGTGCAAACGCTTGTATTTATTTTGTTTTGCTGTATATATTTTCCCTTATTTTGCATTATAAAATGTTGGGTTAATTAAAGGTGAAGTTTTGTTTTGAATAATAGTGGTTCATTGTAGTTTTTTTTTTTGCTGGGATATTTGTTTTTCATGTTGATGATAATCTGCGAATATGAGAGGTTAAGTAGGGGAGTATTGCATTGAGCTCAAAGAACAATAATGGAGATTAACAGTTTTCGACATTAGACCTTTCATGTTTAGAACAGTAATTAAGAAGTAAAGATTCGGTTTTTACTTGAAAACATCAAGAAGTGGAACATTATTTCGTGATGTCGAACCCCTTTATTAATTTATTACTCCCTCCATCTCAAAAAGAGTGTATAGTTTGGTTTGAAATGGTCAAAATGAACTAACTTTGTGGTCTTAATTGACACACGTAACATTGATCTGAATTAAAATTATCATGTTAATAGTAAAATACATAAAAAAATTATCTTTTGATGTATTTTTACCAGGTATTATATATTATATGTAAAAATAGTTAAGTTCAAAATGTAAGAAGTAACGCGAAAAGGGATTGCTAGGTGTGTTGTGGTTGTTACCTTTTAGCTTTGATGAGAGCCAACATTGTGCCCTGTCAAGCATGATATCTTATAAACGGCAAAAGCTTACATGGTATGATGAATCCGAAGCTTTCCTGTTATGGTAGTCTGTTTCAGTAATAATATGCATGTACTCATTTTGCTTGAAAATGGTAGTCTGACCGGTCTACTCTAGATTAAGAGTAAGTTCTGTATCACATAGGCATAGTGTTATACCTGACTTCTCCTTTAAGTTCAGACATATTTGGTTCTATCGCTGAGGAAATCCTTTTATCCTTTTTGGCATCTAGACACGCGTAATGATGTGATAGTTATACTGTATGCCCTTCATCAATTTTTCTTGTTTCACATATATTATTTTGTATCTGATTATTTGCATATTTTATTGTCTTGCAGTGTAATTAAAATAGTTCTTCAGTTCTGCAAAGAGAATTCACTTCATCAAACTTTTCAAACATTACAAAATGAGTGTCAAGTCTCTCTGAATACCGTGGATAGTCTCGAAACATTTATTACTGATATAAACAGTGGAAAGTGGGATGCGGTGTTGCCCCAAGTTTCCCAATTAAAGCTTCCTAGGAAAAAGCTCGAAGACTTATACGAACAGGTATACATCTCCTGATGAATCTAAGAAGCATGTTAACCATATATCTTCTCAGATAATATATATGTTTGTGTGAGAGATCTTCTATTTAACATGTGATAGAACCTATCGTTTCGTTTGAAGTTTATCCGAGCTTTTGACTAGCTCGGCTCATGCTCAACTCATTGACGACCTACCCATATCCCATATATCTAGTTCTCAAGTTTTGAACTCTCGGTACTTAGTTGCATATATGATCTTCCAGTTTTGAAGTTATTAAATGTTTTGATTTGAGTATACTGCTTATCACTTTAACTGTAAACTTCTGTTTAATTCAAATAATAGCAGACTTCCTGTACTGCTGCAGTGAAGCGTAATATCTGTTCTACGTATTATGAGTTTCCTTTATTTATACTCCTAACTATTTCAGCTTGTTGATCTATGCATACTTAATATCACATTTTTGTTAGTTTGCAATTAATTTATGTTCCTTATGTTTCTCAAATATATGATAGATTGTTCTGGAAATGATCGAGTTGCGAGAAATAGATACTGCACGTGCTATTCTGCGACAAACCCAGGTAATGGGCGTAATGAAACAAGAGCAACCTGAAAGATACCTACGGCTCGAGCATCTACTTGTCCGGACATATTTTGATCCCCATGAAGTAAGATTTAATTGTTTTGAGCACTTCTATAATAGATGCTATTATAGTTACACTCATGCCTCATGGTGATCATGTTTTTACTCGAAAAGACGATCCCTGTACCTTTGGTTTCACAGTTCTGCTTCTTACAAAATGCTTCCTAAGAACATTTTTCTTCTTCAAATCATGCTATTCATTATGTAGGCATACCAAGACTCAACGAAAGAGAAACGGCGTGCACAAATTGCTCAAGGTATGCTTGTAATTTTTTGCAGCAGTGCCATAGGAGTGTGTGTAACTCAAATATCACCAAATTAGAACTTACAATAAGTTTCAAATTATCATAGCATGGGTTGGATAGGAATCAATATGTCGACATATGATGGTACTTGATTACCAAGGGATCAACTAAAAAGTAAAGAATCTTGATATTAACTCAACATTCCTGCAGAGGAATGTAATGAATGAGCATCAAGTATGACATTAGTGCTCCCAGGTGTCTACTGTTGACGGTTTATCAGTAGCTTAAGGAAATGAAATAACTCTAAATATAACAATTAAAATGCTTTCTTATTGTAAAATTGCCTTGATACAGAGTTTTTAAGGAATTCATTGATGCAATTATTTTCATGTGTGTTGCTTCTCAATATATATTTTTTCTTACCAGCTGTTGCGGCGGAAGTCTCTGTCGTACCACCTTCCAGACTGATGGCTTTGATTGGTCAATCGTTAAAGTGGCAACAACATCAAGGTTTTATTAGATCAATGTTATTCTTGAGTTATGTTGTGTGATAACAACTTTTAAATGTTTTGCTTGACCTGTTAAAACTGCTTTCTTTTTATTCACACAAGTCCTTTTGAGTTTCCATACTTATAGACATCTCAATGGTTCAATCAGGTTTACTGCCACCTGGAACCCAGTTCGATCTTTTCCGTGGAACAGCTGCTATGAAACAGGAAGAGGAAGAGATGATGCCTACAACTCTGGGCCATACAATTAAGGTGTATTGACGTATCATGTGCATCTTTTCATTCTATTCTCATATTCTTGAATGGGTGATTTGACTCTATAGACCATGTTTTGTTTGAATCTGTTTACTGATTTATATGTATACTCATCCATCTGGGGCTGCAACCTGCTGATAAGACCAATATTCTCCAATAACATTAAACTATAAATACTCCGTATGCGTTATGTACTGTTGTATGTTCCATAATCATATGAGCTTAGAAATTAGAATATCTTTAATGATCATATTAATGGTTAATTATGTTTTATTTATTATTTTCTTTTTCATTTTTGGGGTGGGGTGGGGGGTTCTCTTTGGAAGTTTCACTTCACTTAATTATAAATATTTATTGTTACCCTTCGCAGTTCGGGAAGAAAAGTCACCCAGAATGTGCTAGTTTCTCTCCGGATGGTCAATTCCTTGCTTCTTGCTCAGTCGATGGGTTTATCGAGGTATATTCTAAGATGTCTGCGTTATCTTTCTTGAAATTTTCTATTCTCATTTATCTATTGATCAGGTTTGGGACTACCTAAGTGGTAAACTTAAAAAGGATCTTCAGTATCAAGCTGAGGTAATCTTTCCTTTATGTAGTAGTTTCTGGAAAACAAAAATGCGAGTTCTTTCATCACATTGCCAGTTTCATATAACTTCTATATGTAGGAGTTCATTCTATCTTGTATCTTTAGTTTGGTTCATATCATCTTTACAAATTAAATGTTGATAATGTGGAATTGAGTGAATAGTAGTATCTCATTATTGAATTACAAGTTGGATTAAGTGATACACGTATGACTAAACTTCCAAACAAATAGATACTTATGTTCTTCACCCTCACATTGAAGTTTATATATACATTTATGAAGTTGAGCATCACTGATGACGGAAAATCTATGTAGGAATCTTTTATGATGCATGATGATGCTGTCCTGTGTGTTAATTTTAGCAGAGACTCTGAGATGCTGGCATCGGGATCACAGGATGGAAAAATTAAGGTAACATCACTTGATCAGTCTTCTTATCTGTATGATTGAGAACATAGCAGATTATTTTTTTTCTTTTCCTTTTCCTTTTTCTATCAACAAGGACTGCAATTTAAATAATATGGAGTAATAAAAAATTAAATTTGAGGACTTACATGAGTTGTGGTTTCTGGAGGTTTGGCGTATAAGGACAGGTCAATGCTTGCGCCGTCTTGAGCGGGCACATTCTCAGGGTGTCACAAGTATTGCCTTCTCTAGAGATGGAACACAGATATTAAGCACGTCATTTGACTCTACTGCAAGGTATTCTCAGCTAATAAGCATTACATAGTTATGCATTGCCTTTTCTTATAAGTTTATAACGAACATCCTCATTTAATAGTGCCTGAAAGATTGATATCTGGTCTGGTTAAAACATCTCCTTGAAGGAGAAATGACTGTGAAATAGTTAGCAATTGTTTGACTGTATGCATTTTACCTCTTAAGTCTCACTAGCTGTATTTGTTTCCAAATTTCTAATTTGCTTTGAGCTTTATAATGTAGAGTCCATGGGTTAAAATCAGGAAAGATGTTGAAGGAATTTCGTGGACACACTTCATATGTTAATGACGCCATATTTACTACTGATGGATCTCGTGTGATCACAGCTTCTAGTGACTGCACTGTGAAGGTAAATAATCTAGGCCCTGACACCTTCCATGTTAATTGAGCAATACATGACTGGGCTTTACAGGTTTGGGACGTTAAAACAACAGATTGTCTACAGACGTTTAAGCCACCACCTCCTTTACGGGGAGGTGATGCTTCAGTGAATTGCAATGTCTTTATAGGCATGCTCATTTAACACAATAGTTGGGTTGCGCCTTGGTGTCTAACTTTCGTCTTTTTCCTTTACGGGGAGGTGATGCGTCAGTGAATTCTGTTCACCTTTTCCCCAAGAATACAGATCATATCATTGTCTGTAACAAGACATCGTCTATATACCTCATGACAATGCAGGGACAGGTAACTAGTTTACTAACTCAGTCAAATAACTAGTTTACTCAGGCTTTACACTTGAAGTAGTACGTTTAGCTACTTCCATAAACTCATTACAAAACTATGGAGGATTATGATGATCTCTTTGGCAGCCAACAGTTTTTGGTTTGAGGTCTTGCCAATCTGCTACTTCAAATATCTAGATCTATTGATTTAGAGTAAAAGTCCCTTCTGACTGACATCTTGACGTCATTAAGGTTGTAAAAAGTTTTTCGTCTGGTAAAAGAGAAGGCGGAGATTTTGTTGCTGCTTCGTTATCTCCAAAAGGAGAATGGGTTTATTGTGTTGGTGAAGACAGGTTAACTTTCTGCCAGACTCTTGTATTCATAAATTTCTGATACAGAATAATATTTGTGCTGGAATACTAATGACTAATTCACCATGTGCAGGATTTTGTACTGCTTTAGTCATCAATCTGGCAAATTAGAGCATCTAATGAAGGTATATATATGTCCTTCCTATTTTTCGTTAGCGATCTTTGGTAGATTTATGGTGTTATCTTCAAATTTGTTATGTGTAAGATGCAACGCCACTTTCCCTGAACCACTGTTGATTCATGTTTCTATCATCCGCTAACTGCACCTCTATTCGATTCCATTTCCTACTGGCAGGTTCACGAGAAGGATGTAATCGGCATCACTCACCATCCTCACAGAAATCTACTCGCCACGTACAGCGAGGATTGTACAATGAAATTATGGAAGCCTTGAGCTAATTGTAGAAGCTTATCAGGCACCATATGCTATAGCCTGAAGCAAGGGATGGTTTATTGGTCAATGGCTTGATGTACCATTGAGAGTTCACAATTTATGTACTTATTACCTTGGCCATAGAGATCATCTTCCATTTGTCTCTTTATTTCTCATCTCTTGTTCTGGTTTTTATGTTTTGTTACAGTACTAACACATTTATGGTGTTAACGGTATTAATTTTTTTTTCTTTAATTTATTTTAAAGTTTTTAATACATACACGTCAAACGTAATTCTTAAAAAACATCTATGAATAAAAATGATTACAAATATACTCAAACGCCGAAGTTTATATAATTGCATGCATAAGACATATAGAGTTCCGCATGAGTACAAATGTACTCCGTAAAAACATCTATGAATAAAAAACATTACAAATATACTTAAACGCGAGTTTAGAGATTGCATGCGACATATGTATTCGCATGAGTACAAACGACATGTATCATTATTTACGACCTAGGCGTTGATCGTCAATGTTGGTCATATTCTCGATCGGGATGATGGTGAACTTCCATCAATTTCAACTAACCTAATGATCGATTGGTCAACATTTAAAAAAGTTAGCACAAATTAGCATTATATTTATATTAACACATTATCAAATTCTGCGTTAACGCCCCCAATGCCTCTCATCGTTGTCGTCATTGCTTACTACCATAATTTGAAGGATCTAAATACCCTCAATGAAAGCATCATATTTAGAATTTGAAGGATTTATTTTCTTTTTTCTAAATTCTTGCATTAATTTCATGCAATTTAATTATCTAGGTTGAGCCAAAGTTTTTCTTTAAAAGCCAACTATAAAAAAGTGGGGTGCGATTTAATTCTGCTTTTACTCTATTTTGGAGGAAGAAAAATCGGAAACCCATTTTCTCGGTTTTTTTAGTTGAAAAACGGTCCAGCTTAACCGAAACTCAGACGGACCGGTTTTTTCGCTTTTGGACCAAGCTCGTTTTGTCTTTACAAATTTATTTATTGTATTTCATTTGTTTTGACTAATAAATTACTAGATTATATGAAACCAATAACAATATCCAAAAAGTGAACAAAATAAGCAAAGTAGGACAAACCTAAGAAAATAGTAAAAATCACCAAAATCCAAAATAATAACAATAATAGTTTTTTTTTAAATATAAATATTAAATCGATCGACTGTTATAATCCGATTTTGACTAATCAATAATCGGATCTCGAATTTTAACGGTGGCCAAAAAAACCGGTCCGATCCGAATTCAATTTTTATCCGAAGAATCGCCGATTCGTAATTTAATCCGAAACCAATGTATTCCTACATAAAAGAATTGAATTTTGACTTGTCAAACCTATCACTTACTTCATCCTCCTCCCTCATTTTAGTCATCAAATAGGAGAAATGTCCACGAGGCACATCCTCAATGACACGGCCGCCTCATGCGCCCACGTGACGGGGCGTGGGTTCGATCCCGGCGCCACCAAGTAATTGTCGCCGAACTCAGGCTCACGGCCACAAGCGGGTTACTGCTATGTTGGCGCCGCTGTACGGGTGGCTACGGACCGTGTGAGGCAATATCTCGAATAACCTAGATTGACTAACCATGTGTCAGCCTCTAAAAATAGCCAGATTAACGTCAGAGAACTGTCAAATGGTAAAGTGTCAAAGCAATAATTGCAACTTTGGGACTTAAATTTATTACTCATTCACGTTTAAATAATTTTGAATGAGATGGAATTAAGAAAATATGTATCCTGGGAGACTAGTTTTATATACTTCCGTCCTTTCTAATTCTCAATGCTAATTAAGAAATCATATAAAGCTACTCTATAAACCCTCGAAAGAAAGAATTAAATGATTGAATTAATAATGGATGATATTATACTCTATCCGTCTTTTTGGGCTGTTTTCTAACTTCATTCGTACATGATTAAGAAAAATAAAAAGTAGTCAAAAGTATATTGAAATGTAAAATGTCAATTAATTAAAACTATAATTGTTGATTGATAATTTAATAACAAAAAGACATTGAAATGTAAAATATAATTTTCTATGCTAAAGGACAGTGATTTTGAAACAAAATTGCTCTTTAAAGATAATTAAAGAGGAACTAGGAGATTCGTCTTCATTCCATGAGAATTAATTAGAGGTACTGGTAATGTAATTACATTTAGAAAGGTTAAAAGAGGAAAAAATAAATAAAATATACATTAAAATGCTAGAAAGACAAGTAACTTGTAATAAAAATTTAAGTTTAAAAAGAAAACTATATAGAAATATAGGGGAGTAATATTTTTGTGAAAATATATTAAATACTTTTCAACCTACTTTATAATTATAAAATTTAATTAGCAGAACAAAAAATCTTTGAATTAGCAAAAGTCAAAACTGTCAAGTGTTAACCAATATCAGTTCACTGCCACACATCATACAGACATACACATAATCAAATATTTACTGCGTTAGATTAGACTTTTGGACACATCACAGATTCTCAGGTTAACTCATTTACTACCCCTTCATTGTAATCTCATTAATTCTCCTATTAATTTCATTTTTTTTAAATATTAAATGCATTAAATGTATGTGAACCATTAGATTCTTTTCTTTAAATATTTCTTCACTAAATTAATTAATTAAACGGAATAATCATTTCGACACTCAATTCCAATTCTAAAGTATAAACTAATTTTATTCAATTAGTTTTTAGTGTTTAAAATATTGACACACGTAGTATCTAATTGTATGAATTATTTAATAGATTTCTCTTGTAATTTTCAAAACATAATAAGATTGTTATTCATCATCAAAACGCGTCTAAAATTAAAAAACACCATTTAACATGTACATGAACAGTTGGGAGTATTAAATATGTTTTGCACATTTATAAATACTAATTGCCCCTCTCATAAGCCTCATGCAAGTGAAACACCCTCATTTCATTGATCATTTTCCCATCAACTTCCCCTTTCATCATTCATGGCTTCCAAATCAAGAATCTCCCCCCTCTTCATCATCTTCATCGCGATTTCGCCGTTTGCATTTCTTGGGCATGGAGAGTTTGATGATTATAGTGGAGTAATCCCATCAGAACCAGTAGATATAATGAGTCCTGCACCAACTCCAGAGCCAGTGAGAAGTGGAGACCAACGTAGAATATCACCATTGGTGCCTGCTATGTTTATTTTTGGAGACTCCTTATTTGATAATGGAAATAATAATAAGCTACATTCTCTTGCAAGGGCTGATTATTATCCTTATGGTATTGATTTTGAGGGAGGAAAATCAACTGGTCGCTTCTCTAATGGTTACACCATGGTTGATGAAATTGGTATGTTTATCACGTACTATTTTATTTTATTTTTTATAAAAAAAACCCACCCACCGCCCTTTACTATGAGAATCGAACCCAGGACCTCTAAGTCACGGGAATGCCTCCTAACCACTAGGCTATTCGATGTACTATTTTATTTTGTTGCTATCTTTTGAAATCATTCAGTCTGTCAATTCAATTCATTTTAGTTAACGTTTTTGATTCTTTCAAATGAAATTTTTACAGTAAGTTAATTTGTATTCTTTTCTAAAAAATAGAATTAATATCATTTATTATGATTTTAAAATAATTGTACCTAAAAGAGCATTTCTCCATACATCATGTTTTTATTCTACTTTAATTATTTTGAATAGTGCATGATAATTAAATGTATTAGTGTTATAATTTTGATTTCAAGGTTTTTATTTCTTCCATAAATGAGTGTAATTGATTAATTTGGGATTGGTCCTTGTAAAATACTTGTAATGAACAATGGTCAAAAGAATGTTACCAACATAAATTATTCTACTATTCGAATTTTTTTCATGTGTTTGCCACATTTAACTTTACTCTAGATTTAAGAGAATAATAACTTCTTTTTCATTTTCAATTTCTCCAACTTCAATGCATTTCTGATGTCACATTTTGGTCAAACATGACAAAGTTTGAATTTTCTACAAACTAGTAAAAAATAATATAAATTGGGGAGTAAGATCTTTTATCAATAATAGGTTGTTGAGTTAATCAAGCAGAAACTATTTAATTAATAATCGCTTAATTAATAAACTATCTAAAATAATAATTTTTGTGGATTCCGATATTGATAAACTCTTTAAATTAAGACTCCATAAATTAATAATTCTATAAATTAATAAATTTCATCAATCCCAACTTTATTAATTTATAGAGTTTTTAGAGTATTTCACTCCCTCCAATCCATTTTAATTGACTTTCTCTGTTTCTCACATATTGAAATAAATCTTTGATATTCAATTACAATTCACTATATTATTAAAAATTAAAAATTAATATTATGAAAGAAAAGACGAATCCAATGATATGACATTTTATATATTTTTAATACCCACAATCACTACCAAAACTCAATTTCAAAAAAGTTAATACAATTAAAGTGAATTGAGGGAATATTTACAATGGACCAAGTCTTCACCATCTTTATGCACTTGCTGATCTCAGTAGTCTTAAAAGGACTAGTTTTGTTTGGCTTAATTTATCAAAATAGTGATACAGTATCATTTACCATACTCACTTATGTATATAATAATGACAACAAACTAAGCCTAAACATAACATAAATTAGTAATACAAAATTTTCATGTAACCCATTTGGAGAAAATAGCTCTACATTTTGTTATTGTTCATTTCATGTTTATGAAAATATGAATGTAGCATTCACTAGTCCTGTTTTACATGCAGCTTCCCAACTTGGACTACCCCTAGTTCCGGCACATACCGAAGCCGCCGGCGACAAAATCCGCCACGGAGTGAACTTTGCGTCGGCGGCTGCTGGCATCCTTGATAATACTGGCAGAAACTTTGTGAGTAGCCTCGTCCAGATAATTTTATATAACTTAATCGAGGTTAATAGATTCACCAGCACCAACATTCATTAACCTTCAAATTTTAGTACGATAAATTTTAGTAGGCACGATTAATCATGTCGAGACAACATATATATTCACCTTGATTTACCTCCCCTGCAGATTCACTAAAATCGAAACACACCATTAGTGTAGATCAAGAAAGAGCAAACTAATTGATTATGATCTCATTTTGCAGCTTGGACGCATTCCATTCAACCAACAGTTGAATCATTTTGAAGGGTCATTGAGACAATTTGCACAAATTCTTGGTGAAGATGATACTCCACAAATATTGTCCAAATCCATATTCTTTGTAGGGATGGGCAGCAATGACTACCTCAACAATTACCTCATGCCTAACTACAATACTCGACATCTCTACAATGCTAAACAATTTGCAGACCTCTTGATTAAACAGTATACTCAGCAGCTCACTGTAAGTTTAACACGACCAAAACAAGTTTTTATCTGAATGATCTAGTTGACTTATGTTTTATTCTTGTTTTCCTGAATATGACAGAGATTGTACAATCTTGGAGCTCGGAAATTCATCGTCGTTGGACTGGGAGAATTGGGTTGTATTCCAACAATGCTTGCTAGAAATGAAACTGGAGGTTGCCTGACTGATGTGAACAATCTTGTACTTCCATTTTCTATGAAATCAAGGAAAATGATATTTAACTTGAGTGCTAGCCTTCCAAATTCCAAGTTCACATACATTGACACTCTTGCCTTGAACAAGGCTCTTAATCAAAATCCTCAAGCCTCTGGTAAATATCAATCTGCTTATCTTACAACATTGATAGACTAATTGTACATTTTCTTTAATTTGTAGCCTCCCTGTGAGGCTGCCTACTATCCGACCTCCCTCCCCCTACCTCGCTTCTCTGATGCATTGAGGCATGTTGACGTTTGATGATTTTATTGCAGGATTTACAGTGACAAAGGAAGCGTGTTGTGGAGTAGGCCGAAACAAAGGGCAAATCACTTGCCTTCCATTTCAGACGCCTTGTTCGAATAGGTCACAGTATGTATTTTGGGATGCATTCCATCCAACAGAGGCAGCTAACAAGTTGTTTGCTGGAAGGGCTTTTAATGGAGATAAAGATGTTGCATATCCCCTCAATATAAAACAACTTGTCAAACTCTGATTATGTTGTTTTACATAAACCTATTAGTAGCTAAAAAGCTCTCTATCTTTATACATTAATGCATATGTGAGAATTAAGACAATGAATTTTATCATGATGAATTGTGATGGTCTATGTGGAAGACATTGCCCATTATATTAGTAATGGATACTTTTTTGTTATTGGTTGATACTTTATACAATTTGGTATATATGTAATCAATTAAATAGCTAAATTTGTAGGGAAGTAACTTGGCAGGACGAGGTTAAGGTATGCAATATACATATTAGCTAGTCCCAAGATAACAATTGCTATATTTTCAAATTACTTTCAAATTAGTATTCTTTCAATTTACCCCATCAAACTATTATATTTTGAAATTATCTCATGACATCCATAATAATATTAGGGGCCAAATAAGAGCTCAATAGTTCAGAGCAATAGAAAAATAAATCATAATTTTATAATATCCTCAATAAACTCACCGATAATACTACTATTAAGCCAAACCCATTATTTCGTATTAGGCCTTCTAATTTAAAAATATTTAACAAATTAATAATTTTATGACTATTATGTTAAAACTACGTTTCATCAAATTTGATGATAAACCAGATGTGTGGGACAATTTGAAACGATGGATATTTAGGGGGCAAAATAAACGATAGTAGTGAGAGCGCCAAAAGTCTAACATAAATGTAATTCTGTCCTTCCGTTAAAACTACATTCCATCCAATTTGACAACAAAACCAGATGTCATGGACAATTTGAAATGATGAGATACTTGTGGTCAACTGAAACCATAATAGTATTCAAAACACCTAACATATAGTAAAAAGTTTTTTTTAGTAAGCAACAATAAACAGGCCAAAACCAACATTCCACATTGAAACAGAGATGCAAAGGAATAAAATGACCATTTTGCCCGTAATTGAAATTTCCTCATTTTAATCAAGATCACCGCTAATGATCGAAAAAAGATCCTCTACCTCCTTAATACGCAACCCAACACGTTTCTCTTTTAAAATATCAGACTACCTACAAAAAGCCGGACCGATACAAGAGGATAATTTGACTCCTAAAAAACACTTTGGGTGGGTATAGCAGGGTAATATGATAAATATTTTTTGGAGGACAGAAAACCTTAAACCCTTGCCTCTAACCTCTTAAAACCCTAAAATTAAAGAGGAAGAAATTATTTGATATGGCAACTCCCTCCGATTCTACTGCCGTCAAATCTCTCAATAACGGCCCTGGACGACGTCGTTTTCTTGTAAGTTTTCCTTTTTATTCAATTTTTTCTGTAATTTATATATATAAATTCACCTATTACAACTTATTTATACAATTTATGTTCATAAATTGACCTAATTCAAGTTTTATATACAATTTTATGTGTATGTTTTTGTGATTTATGTACATAAATTCAGCTAATATAATTTATCTATAAAATTTTATGTGTATGTTTTTTGATTTATATGCATAAATTCAGCTAATATAATATATGTATACAATTTTATGTACATAAATTGACCTAATGCAAATTGTATATACAATTTTTTGTGTATGTTTTTCGGATTTATGTACATAAATTGAGCTAATACTGTACAATTTGTGTATGTAATTTTATATGTGTGTGCATAATTTCAATCTAACTACCCAAATTAGTTGATCTAGATTTCGATTATGACGGGATTCTCTCCTGTTTGATCTTCGTGAATCATCCAAACCTGTTTTCATCATGTTTGCGGTATTGTAGTCAATCTCCCAAAAAGATTGTCCACTTTCGGATCTTTCAAGGTCAAAATTTGTATTATTGTATAATATTACTACTGTTACTGTTTTGAAGGGTGAGTGAGAGTTGGAGTATACGTGGGTTTACAATGTCGGGTAAAAATGAAACATTGTGTCGAAAATTTTATATACTTAATAATTGAAAAAAAGTGAAATCGAGGAAGTATATATTAAGTACATTAAGTGAGCTAATATAATTTATGTATTCAATTTTGTGATTTGTATATAGGAATTGAGCTAAAATAATCTATGTATAAAATTTTATGTGTATGGTTTTGTGGTTTATGTACATAAATTGAACTAATGCAAGTTTGGATTGGGTTGTGTAGTTCAAGACATTTGCTCAACGGATAGATGACATCGAAATCGATGTATTCCGAAGCCTTCATCCAGTAAAAGCTGAACCGTCACAAGGCTCATCATTTTTCCTCGACTGCCTTGTTGAATGCAGGGTACAATTATATTATACTACCTCTATTTCAATTTAATTTGAAGGTTTGACTTGACAATTAAAAACATTAGGGACTAAATTGACCAAATTGAGAATACTTTAGGGGGCCACAAGAATTTAAGCCTAATATAATTAATTAATGGGTTTTCTCATTTTTTGAGATTTTTCCACTTTTTATTGAAGATTATGTAGTTAATATTTTGTTCTCGTTGTTAATGTTTGCAGGAATTGAATACTGCAGAAGATTTCATCTCATTTTATGAGGAAATGCTGCCTCTGGTTCAAACATTACCACAAATTATATTGCAGAAGGAAGTGATACTCTCGAAATTACTATGTAGAATGCAAATGAGGGGGAGACTTTCCCTGGAACCCATACTTCGGTAACTTCATCATTCTTCTGCTAGTATTGTTGTGGTTTGTAAAGACCCCCTTTGGTTTGAGGGAGATGAAATAAATAGTTCTATTGTTTTACATGATAGATTAAACTAATTATACACTTAGATTGACGATCGTGAAGCTACTTTCATCTTTATGGTCTTAGAAGCGTGCCTTATATCCATTACCCATAACCCCCTAGACTAGCTAGATAAAATAAGAGGTAGCTGCTTGTCTTTATTTACCAACATAACATGACTAGAGTAACCGGTAATGGCAAAGCAAGGTTTGTGGTTCTAAACCCCTCAAGTCAGAATACCCTATTTTTCAGATATGATATCCCCTCTAGTAGTGGTCCCCTGTTCAGGAGATTCATATGTTGGCACTTGGCTCTGGCAAATCTGATTTTCCGAATGGTTGGAGGATTTGATGGGTTAACACCCAAACTCATTTACTAGTGCCTGCATCCATTTCTTTCTATCACCAAAAGATCGACATTTTGACATTTTAGAGAATACACATGGGACTTCATATCATCTTGAGAGCTGGTTGTTTTGACTACATGAAACGCTCACACTCGCTATGACATTGATTCTAAGCAAACCTTATAACTGAACTCCTTCATCTGTACATAAGTGCATTGATCAATGATCACTTTATGCTTGAGAGTCTTTGAGCCTCATACCTCTTAAGTGGATGCTTTAGCAAAGATAACTCAACTAGCAGTAACCTTATAGACTATGATTGATGAGCACTTTTTTCTGTTGGTTATAACCTGTTTATTTTAAGTTTTTGTGTGACTTCATATCATGTCATTTCGTATATGTTTCTGATCTGAGTTGCTATCATGTATTATATTCTTGTCTGCAGGCTGATTGCTGCACTATCTAGAGACTTATTGGCAGACTTTTTGCCGTGAGTTTCTGTTTCCTTAATTTTACCTATTAGATTACTTTTATACCTATTGATCTTGGAAGATAGTTTTAGAACATTCTTCTGCAGAAAAGTTAGATTTCCGTTTTTTTCTTTCTAAAATACTCCCTCCACTCTATAAAAATTTTCTAGTTTTGACTTTTTGAAAAATTTAAGAGAGAATATTTTAATACTAGTTGAAGTTGGCATATTTCCTAGATTGCATGTAAAAATTGATCAAGTGGGACAAGTTACGGGATATGAAAAAAGATTGAAAATAGACAATCTTCATGGATTTAGAGAGTATATTTTTAAATATTGAGTACTATATTAGTAATTTGCCAAGTTCCCGTTTCGATGGACATCATTATTCTCTTGGTTCCATTTTTTCAGTTCATGTTTGTAACAATCATTTCATTGACTTAATCAATGTACTTGCTTGGTTGCTTTGAATATTGCATCAACTGGTCTGGGAGTGGATTAAACCTTATACATGTTACTATTTTGAGTTGAATGGAAGTGATAATTTATTATCTTTCTTTCAAAGCTTGTATTTTTGGAACTTTGATATATTGCATCATATTGCCAGCATAACCTGCTTCAGTCATTTAACTGGCTTTTGTTTACTTTGCTACCAGATTTTTGAGGAAAATTGCTGATTCTTTGGTGTCCCTTCTCGAAAGTGGTGCTGATAGAGAGCCAGAGATAATCGAACAGGTAAATAAGCTTCCCTTTTTTTGTGTTTCACGGGCGCTGTAGATATTTTACCAGTTCATTCTAGCAGGAATGAAGTCTAAATAGATTTTAAATTGCAGATTTTCACTTCATGGTCATACATATTAATGTATTTACAGAAATACCTCACACGAGATGTTATCAGTGTCCTGAAGTAAGTGTATTTGTTTCCTGATTGAATTTTGTTTACTTTCCAGTATACTTTGGAATGGTAGTCTGTTTAAAACTATCTTCGCATTTCCTTATCCGTGTTTGAAATTGTTTTAGCAAGGCGAAAGCTCTACGAAAGGATTCTTAAGGTATATTTTCTACTTTGCATATTTACCTACTCAAATTAGTTTTACGTATATAAGTATTAGATTTCCTTGGTAAAGCTTTTCTGGCTGCTTTTACTGACATTCTTGTCATTTCTACCAGAGTTACAGTGAAATTACGATATTACCCCAAAGATTATATTCAAGAATTTATGGCAGAATCAGTTTTTCGCTGGTGAATGTGCCTCGAGTGCTTAAAAGGCAAAATTACAAATTACAACTAATATTTAGTTATATACTCCCTCCAATCCATTTTAATTGACTTTCTCACATATCGAGATAAATTTTTGATATTCAATTACTCTTTAATTACATTATTAAAATATTTAAAACTAATACACATGAAAGCATTTTGTTACTCTAATCTAATGATATATAAATTTTTATATTTTTAGAAATAATGAATAATTAATAATTGATGGTCAAAGTTCAATTTCAAAAAAGTCAAACGACAATTAAAGTGGATTATAGGGAGTAGTACATATCCTATTAACGCTTATTGGTTTTTATATTTATTAATTTGTTGTTTCATTGTGTGGTTCAGTTCCATTATGTAAAATGTTGCTTTTAGTATTGTCCATCTTTAATGAAGTATACAAATCCTATGATGCCCATCTTTAAATGAAGTATACAAATCTTATGGTGTTAAAGTGAAGATCACACCTTGAAGATCAGCAATTTTCTTCATTCAGTATCTATTATAAGGCCTCTTTACATTCGACCTCTTTACTCCCACTTTAGTGGGGAGAACTGATTCTCGTAATCCTTAAGAGGCATTGAGGCTGTTGTTCAAGAGGATCATAACATTGTTATGTACTTTATGTATATCTGTCATTCTATCATACTTTTTCCTGCAGAGCCAGAAGCCATTACTGTGCTGGGTTTGTACCCTTCTTGAGATCATTACTATGCCAGTTAATTTTGCAACTTAATCTAACTTCAAGAACTTAAAGTATTAATAATTGATCAATTTGCTATCCTTAAAACAAAATAATGTATTTAGTACCTAATTAAATCGGGGTATAAATTGAGGCCATGATCTTTTGATGATGAACATATTTTTATGTCCTTTTCATGCTGCAGATTGTAGTAATGATTTTTTTTTAATGCTTGCTATGAATAAAATAGATCAATCAACTCCTCCTTGATATATACTGGAACATGAATGAAAGATGAGACTGGGACAACCACCTTGCATAAAGGTTGCTTGGGTGTATGACTGCATGGTTCCTTGTCTGATACTTTCCATATTTTGTATACATCAAGTCTTATGAGGACTGGATACACATGGTAAAAGAATAGGAGGATAGTATGGGTTCCATGTTCTAAACTAATCATCCTGTATAAGAAATGATCTGGCTGAAGGCAATGCCATTGTTGTCTTGCATCCTAATAATTTGGCAACCCCATGCAAGTACTAATTCTCGTTGACATTTTTTTGTTGCTTTTTATTTCTTGACGTGGAATCTTTTATTAACTACATGACTTGAAAAGGTATCAAGAAGGTCATATATGAAGTTTCAAAGAAACCATTGACAATGAGAAAGTCTGCTGTTAGTGCCTTATTATGGTATACTATGAGAGGAACAGGATTGAGGTTCCATTCAGGGGCAAAGCAAGTATTAATGCTTCTATTGGATAGCTCCATATTTGGTATTGGAGACAGAATCATGGAAGGTCAGCTTCTGTCCTTTGAATTGAAGATAAATACTAACCAAACGTAGCCTTTATCCACTATGTTTTGTGATGAAATTAAAGTTAACCATGTTTGTGAAAATGCATGAAATATCCCGTGGTTGATAATTATATTTTCTCTTGTTCATTTGGTAATGTTTTCACTTATACCTGTTTGCCCACATTTGGGACACACTAACAGGATCGAGCACTGTTCTTGAAGTTCTCGTGGTAGCCTTCCAGAGATTATGTGAGGAGATGGACTCTAGTGAGCTATGTTTAATGTGGGATTGCTTATATGAGGAAATAGTTGAATCTGTATCTAAACCAGACATATTATATCTTGATCGGTTGCTCTCCCTGCTTCTTTCCACTTTGCAGAATGGTTATGTGAGAAAAATTTCTGGTGAGCTTAATTATTTGCGAGTCTAATTATTTGTGAGTCAGTTTAATTTGTTTGATATTGCTTTCGTTATCTGACTTAACATTTCTCAATATGTTCCCTCCAGATTATGAGCAAATGCTTAAAGTTATCGTGCTGCTTGTGGAGAGATTCATAAACCTTGAAGTGGATCAAGGAGCCCAATATCTAGAAGTCCAATTAAAATCAGTTGTTGATAAAATATTGCAACTAATAATTTGTGTTATTGATGGTGTATCTGATGATGCCTCGATATGGTCGAAAGCATATTCACATTGGGCACCAGTGTTTAAACTGCGAAATACAAGGTATGTGGAGGACATTATGTGAATCCTTATTTTTCCCCTCTTTCAGCTAGTTGGTACCAGTTACGTGTGCATTTGTTCTTAGTTAAACTCAGTCTGTTGCATCGTCTGGTTTCAGTTTGCTGACCTTTATGAAAGATCTTCTACAGAAGGAACCCTGCGTTTCCCAGGTCTTCTGTAGTGATATAATTTGGTAAGTAGTGCTACATCTAGAAGTGGCCTTCTATGAAATGTTATATTTATATCTCATTGTTCGTTATATTGTTATAAACTTTTTATATCAATAACAGCGCTTTGAATGAGTTGGTTGAAACTTTCGAGGAAGAGGTCATAGACTTGCTGCTGACCATTTGTGAGAAACAAGTACAAGACTCTAGCTTCTCTAGCATGCTGTTAACAGACAACCTGATAAACATTCGCCGTAATGTTCTTGAAGCAACAAATCTTGAGGGTTTGTCATCCATTGAATTTTCAGAGGACAGATTTGCCCGGCTATGGGGGATTGTTTGCTGCTATCCTTATTTAGTAAATGATCAAGCTGATGCCAATTTGTTGTTGGGTCTCGTAAATAATCTAGAGCTTCTGATGACTAAACCTGGTAAGCTAAATTTGATATTATTAGACCGCACCAGTAACTCATTTCTAGATAAAAATGTTTCAAGTATTTCTAGGCTGATGATTTGTAGCTTGCCCACAATTATGTTTTTAGCCAGTACTTGTACGATTATTAGATAACCGTTGAGGATACTTATGGTCTTGTCTCTTTCATTATCATTGCTTTATTTTTTACCCTTGTAAGAGATGTGAATGATTTTCTTACATTCTGATATACCCAAGAAATTTGCTGGACTTGCTTGCCATATCATAACTTTTTCCCTTTGTTTTGTTCAACAAATCCCATCATGCAAAAAGTTGTGTGATAATTATGTCCTTGATCCATAGATGGTGAATTTTTATAGATAAAAATCCTCAATTTAACTGCCAAACATTACATAAGCTCCTGATTCCTATCGGGTTGGTATGACAATTCAACAGCTGAACTTGATATACACTATAAATATGCAGGATTTCCGATACCTACCGTTCAAAGCCTGATCGCCACAGCTTTGGCATCCTATTATAAGGTGTTTTCTCGCACCAATATAGGGACTGAGGAATCTGTAGTTGGCACATTTTTGAATTTTGCAAAGAAATACAAGTCATCGGCTCAAATATTGTCTTCTGTAGCTGACACTTTGGATTGTATATATGGGTAGGTGATTTACTTTAGTGTTCTCTCCCTGTAGCTGTATCTGTTAGGTTTTACATTCTCTTTGAGCATACTTTCTTGTTCTTAGCCTTATTCCATTCCATTTGAGCCTTTCTAATTTTTCACAATTGTGTGATGAAGTTCTGTGGACGAAGAAGGTACTGGTTGCCAAAGTCATCACCCAGAGTTGGTACCTAGTAAATTCGTAGAAGCATTGGATGTATTTGCTGAAAACTTGTACAATCCTAACAAAGAAGTTCGTTGTTCCACCCTGAGAATTTTGTCCCATTATGAACCTCTGGATGATGGCTGTTTATCAGGAGTGCAGCTGGATGAGGCGACAACCAAAACTGATATTCTTGATGCTCTTCGATCTGATAACAGAGATTCCAATGTACCATTGCAGACTAATTTTTTCTTTCTTTCTAAGTGAACGAATTTCTTCTTATCGATGTGGATTTTCTTCTTTCAATTATCAGGTTGTTCGACTTCTTCTCTTGATTGAAGCCACTCCACTTTCAGTTGCATCTAGCAGGAAAGTTGTTTTGTTGATTTCTAAGCTACAGATGCTCGTGTCTGCAACAAGGATGTCTAGACACTACATTCCTCTTGTCTTGAGTGGAATTTTTGGCATATTTCATAACCGGTTTAGCATTATATGGGACCCTGCATTGGAGTGCCTTGCTGTTCTGGTTGAGAAACACTCTCTAATGTTGTGGGAGAAATATGCACACTATCTGAATCATTCTGTCTCTACTTGTTTCTTAGATCATGAGCAGTTGGCCTCTGACAATACTGTGTTATCATCTGGTGAGACGGACATTGAATCAGGTGTGTGCCATTTTATAATGTTCTCGTACTCCCTCTAATTTCGTTGAATGGTTCCAAAGGATATACTGAGCTAGATAAAATTGCCAAGTGAATGGTTTTCGCTGAGTAATTGTCTAATTGCCAAGTGAATGGTTTTCGCTGAGTAATTGTCTAATTGAATTGAAATTAATCAAATGCAGAATCTCATCTATTTTCTCTGGTCTGATTACATTTTTCCCTCTTTAGGGTTGGTTGTTCGCTTTCGGTCACATCTTACTTCCCAGTCAGACAGCACGCCGCGAATGACTGTTTTGACTTATTTGATTCGAGCTTTACAGAAAGTTCCATCGGTCTCAGAATCTCGCTCAGTAGACATTGTGCCTTTGTTTTTGAAGTTCCTTGGATACAACACTGATGATCTTGTTAGGTATGTTCTATCCTCACTATTTTGAATCTTTTGTATTGTTCATCGTACTAGGCCTTAAAAAGTTTTTCAAGTAATCTCCTGTTTCTTTGAAATGTAGTGTGGAATCATTCAATTTTCAGATCTGTAAAGGGAAAGATTGGAAAGGGGTTCTTAAAGAGTGGTTGAACTTGTTCGCATTGATGCGTAATCTAAAATCTAGCTATCGGGGCCAGTTCCTCAAAGAAGTTTTACTATTCAGGTCTGTAAATCTGCGAGACGTTAACCTGAACTGTTGTACTCGTGTTTGTTTGAGGCATGAATTGAAATAGGACAACCTAATACGATTTGCATTGGGCTTTCCTATAAATTCCATACCTCAAACAAACACATAAGAATTATTTCTGAAGCCTGATGAATTATCCATGACTAATGCACTTGTGAATGTCTCAGGCTTATAGATGATAATGATCCTGAACTACAGATGAAAGCTCTGGATTGTCTACTGAATTGGAAGGATGAATATTTACGTCCTTATGATCAGCATCTGAAGAATTTAATCAATGCGAAGACCTTAAGAGAGGAGCTTACAACATGGGGCTTATCGCCTGAATCGAGTCACATTAATATAGAGCACAGAAGCTGTCTTGTGCCTGTTGTCATTCGGTTACTTGTACCAAAAGTCCGAAAATTGAAAAGTCTTTCCTCACGCAAGGTATTGTTTGCTCAAGATCCATCTCCCTAATTTTTTTTGGGTCATTTCTCCCGACTAATGTTTATGTTGTATTATCAGCAAACAAGTGTATTTCACAGGAAAGCAATTCTTGGTTTTCTTGCGCAACTCGATCCACATGAGCTCCCATTGTTCTTTGTCCTGTTGTTGAAACCATTGCAAACCATGCCACAAGAAATCAATTTAAAGATGCCTTCTCTTTATATTCCTCCTCCTAATGAAGTTGATACGATTAGCATCTTAAAGCATTTCACTGCTATGAACATCAAGGCCCTTTCTTGGAAGAAACTATATGGTTTTATGCATGTTGTTGAAGATGTTATGTCTGTTTTTGATGATATGCACATCTCCCCATTCCTTGATCTGTTGATGGGTTGTGTTGTTCGAGTATTAGAAAGTTGCATGTCAACTCTCGAGACCAACAAGATCAGTGTGTTATTCAACGACAAGGATGTTAGCGAAAACAATATTCTGGTCTTGGTAAGATGTAGTTTATACTCAAATTTGAATATGATACATTCTATTGATACTTTCCCAATTATTCTGTTGCATACCTTGAGGTTATTGTTAATGGTTCCAGGCCCAATTCTGCCTAGTACTTTACACTTCCTCATTTGGTTGAATGGAGTAGAAATATTATATCAAGTGGGAAATTTGTCTGCTGTTTTAGTTTACTTTTCTTATTGATGGATACAGTGGGTTCCTAAGTCAACATTTTCCGGTCCTTCAATAACTTCTTGACATTCATTCTGCTATTTTAAAATAAGCAATTCCTAGCCTTCTGATTGGAAGTTTTACCTTGTCTGCAGGGTGGCAATGCAGTTAAGCAAACTAAGGAACTAAGATCTTTATGTCTTAAGGTCATCTCATTCGCTCTGACTAAATACGAAGATCATGATTTTGGTGGTGAATTCTGGGACTTGTTCTTCACATCAGTAAAACCATTAATTTCCTGCTTTAAGCAAGAAGGAGCCAGCAGTGAGAGGCCGAGTTCACTGTTTTCCTGTTTTCTAGCAATGAGTATAAATCCCAGAATAGTGCCTCTGTTATTGAGGGAGGATAATCTTATTCCTGACATCTTCTCAATGTTGACTGTTGTGACTGCATCTGATGCTATTTTGTCTAGTGTGTTTAAGTTCATAGAGAACTTGCTTAATCTTGATGAACAGTTGGGTGAAGATACTTCCATCAAGAGCATTCTGCTTCCCCATGTTGACATACTTGTCTCTAGTATTCATGGTCTCTTTACACAAAATAATCCATCAAAAAGGTATCATTGTTCCTCTTTCTGTTACTTATTTCATTTTGTTTTGAATTTTTTGCTATTTCTTAAACTTCTTGATTGGATTGTTAACTTGTCTATGCTTTTCTTTTTAACTTGCCTGTTGCTATCATATTCATTTACTATCTCATACTCTGTAGTCCGTTCTTTCCTTGAACTATTGTGAAGCTTAGGGAACCAAGCGGGACTTGAACTAGATGACCATATTTTCTCTCCCTACTCATAGTCCTCTAAAGATTCATCATTTTCATGTTTGTAAATATATTCATTCCCTTGAATTCTTGCGTGTTTGGGGCTGTCAATGTTCAACTATCTTGCTCTTAGTTCTCTCCTGATGGAAGGTGAAAAACGTCATTTCTTTAAGAAAAATATTGTTCTGACTGCATAAGAAACATCTGCTGAACACTTCACCATCACCAAGGAGTGTTACTAATTTATATGTTGTCTTAACTTTGCACATCATGTGCAGTCCAGATAATTTTCATCTAGTCTTTCTCCTGAAAATATGTGAATTTAGGATTTATTGTTTTAAAAATCTGATATTATATTTGATAGAGATGTTTATTCCACCATTGACTCTTTAAATCTGGTTAAAAGTCAATCAACATAAACATAAGGAGATTAGATGTAAAGAAGTAGGCATCTGTTCACTGTGACTTTGTATTTTTGCAATATAAAATAATAATGTCCTTTATAATTATTTTCAAGTTCTTGAATCCTTTAATTAACCAGGAGGATGAGACATCCAGGGCCCCAAGAGCTAGGAGTTTTTAGGTTGTTATCGAAGTATATAACTGAATCTTCAGCAGCACATAAATTTGTTGATTTCTTGCTTCCAATTTTGTCTAAGAAGCCTCAGAATTCTGGTAATTTTTTTGTATATCATACTTGGTTGATTTGATTGTCATATGTAGTTCACCTAGTTCAATCTGATTATCTTGTCGATGTTCCTTAAGCAGATGTATGCATGGAGACCCTGCATACAATGCGGCCCTTGGTGATTCTTATTCAGAGTGGAAATAATAAAAAGATTATGAATTCTCTATCTCAGCTTCTTACTTATGCTGATCCGGAGATTCGCCCATCCATATGTGACGTTATTGATGCTCTTGCTCAAAGTGATGTCTCTTTGGTTGATGTGGTAATCCGTCCTTCTAGCATCATGCACTGTCACTCATTTCTTAAGATCTTTCACCATCACTCTGATTCTTCTTTGTTAACTTGAACAGGCAAAACTTATCCGGGAACTGAATCCCATTCCTGACATGGACATGGGTGACTTTGACTATGAGACCAAATTTGCTGCCTATGACAAAGTTAATATAGACTTATTCTTTGCTATTCAGGAAGAACATGCAATACTCATTCTGTCTCATGCTATCTGGGACTTGTCATCTGATGAAAAAACTTTGCGGGAAAGTGCATATAGATTATTTCTTTGTTTCATTGAGTTTTCTGGCAGAGTCCTTGATGGGAGAGTAGATCAAGATCACTTGTCTCACTCTAGAGCTTCTGTTCAGCATGTCTTAAATAATTTCATTCTAAGGCATATGGGAAACGCAATGAACAAGGAAGGTCCTGTTCAGAAGGTACAAGGGTTAATTCAGTCCTTTGTTTCTTCATTATTTTCTTTCTTCCTATTTTTTTTCCCTTCCGATGCTTCTGTTCATCAAATTTGTCCCATTTACATCTTTTGAGAAGTTTAGTATCATAAACATTAGTACATGGTATCACTAGTCACACTTCAGAAATGGATTATGTAACATATTTCTATGTAGTTTAGATGTTTACAAAATAATCGATCCTTGCGGATTACCAAATTAGAGTTTTTTTATATAATGAAAAATGTTCTCTCAACCTTGTATACTGTACAGTAATTAAGAATGAGGTTTGCAAGGGAACTACCAACTCAACCGATGCTAGGAATCGAGCTGCTTAGGATATCTTAAATCATCTGTGTTCTCTTTTATATTTTAAGAATGTAAAAAAGTGATTCCTCGGGTTCAATTTCAGATGTGGATTGAAATATTAAAAGAAATGGTGGTGAAGCTTCCTTCCCTTTCTTGCCTTGAACCATACAGAGCACTGTGCAGTGAAGATCCAGAGCAAGATTTCTTTAACAATATACTTCATGTACAGGTAAATCATCCTATCCCTTGTAATCTATCAGTTGTCATTACCCTTTTTGGCCTATGGACACGACATTATATATTTAAACATAAAACTGTTATGTAGAGTCCTAAACTACAAACTTCTCTCTCATTTGCTCATTTGTTAAATTTGCCTACTATTTCAGGGAAGTGTATTCCTTGTAACTTTCAAACTGTACATTAGCACCCCTCCTGAGTCCTGCCATTTTCTTTTTCATTGTGTATACTATTCTCTCATTGTCGAAATCTAGCCATTCTCAGGAGAATACCTAGCTATCCTCTGATTTTTTACATGTGACATCTTCTATTATTTTGTGCAGAAACACATGAGAGCAAAGGCATTGTCCCGCTTTAAAACCAAAATCAGCTCAGAGAATTTTTCTGAGGTAACAACTCTGGTACTGAGATTAGCGGACAACAAATTCCAAATTTATTCTATCTAGAATAGGCTAGTGCGAGATATTTACATCTCATCTTTGATGAACTTTTATGGACTTGCAGCTTATACTGAATAAAGTATTCGTTCCACTTTTTTTCAATATGTTGTTCAACGTACAAGATGGAAAAGGGGAACATGTTCGCAATTCATGTTTGGAAGCGCTTGCATCTGTTTCTGGTTGCTTGAAATGGGAACCATATTTTGCTCTGCTGCTCAGATGCTTTCGGGAGATGGATATGAAACCAGATAAGCAAAAGATTCTCCTGCGGTTAATCTGTTCTATTCTTGACAATTTCCATTTCTCAGAATCTACTCCCCACGGGGCCAATGAATCTGGTACCCTGGATTCGGACATCACTATGCTACATTCTTCGTCAACGTCAACCATATGTTCTAGCTCTGAAAAAATATATTACAGGCAGACTTGTCTTCAAACAAATCTGTTACCTAAGATACAGAAAATGTTGACATCTAATTCTGATAGTGTGAATGTAAATGTCAGTCTTGTGGCTCTTAAGGTACTGAAATTACTTCCTGGAGATGTATTGGACTCACAGCTTCCAAGTATCATTCATTGCATTTCTAACTTCCTCAAGAATCGCCAAGAAAGTGTCCGAGACGAAGCTCGATCTGCTTTGACAGCTTGTTTGAAGGAGCTTGGGTTGGAGTTCCTGCAATTCATTCTTAAAGTCTTGAAGAGCACACTGAAAAGAGGGTTTGAGTTGCATGTGTTGGGATATACGCTCAATTTTATATTGTCAAAGTTTCCTCTCTACCCCATTAATGGCAAGTTAGACTGCTGTTTAGAAGATCTTTTGTCAGTTGTTCGAAATGATATCCTAGGAGATGTTTCAGAAGAGAAAGAGGTGGACAAGCTTGCTTCAAAGATGAAAGAGACTAGGAAGCAAAAGTCGTTTGAGACACTCAAATTGATTGCACAAAGTATCACATTTAGGACCCATGCAACTAAGCTGCTTTCTACTGTGACTATTAATCTAAAAAAACACCCGACTCCAAAAGTTAAACGGAAGTTGGAGGGTATGTTGAAGGAAATAACTTCTGGTATCCAATGCAACCCATCTGTGAATCACACGGAGCTGTTTGTCTTTGTTTATGGTCTTATCAAAGATGGTATAACCGATGAACTCTGCGAAAATGAAAGTACCGTTCTCTTGAGGAAGGAAGAGCAGGCTGATGGTGTCGTTATTTCTAAAGAAACAGATAGATGGATTGATGTCAATCCACGATACTCCCACCTTATAACTGGTTTCGCTTTGGGGCTTTTGCAATCGTATATGAAAAAATTGAAACTGAACAAAAAAGATGAAGAGATGCTTTCACTATTAGATCCTTTTGTTAGTTTATTAGGAGATTGTCTGACATCTAAGTATGAAAACATTGTATCTGCAGCACTCAGGTGCCTGACTCCTTTAGTGAGATTACCTCTGCCTTCTCTTGAATCAGCAGCAGATAAGATAAAGAATTCATTGTTGTCTATTGGCAAAAATTCATTAAGCAGTAGCTCCCTAATGGAATCATGCATTGGCTTATTGACTGGTCTCTTGCGTGGTACCCGTGTAACTCTATCCACAGATCAATTGCATATGCTGATTCAGTTTCCTCTCTTCATTGACCTCGAAAAGAATCCCTCATTTGTTGCTCTTTCACTGCTGAAGGCGATTGTGAACCGGAAGTTGGTTGTTCCTGAAATTTATGATCTTGTTAACCGAGTTGCAGAGATAATGGTCATGAGTCAAGTTGAACCAGTTCGTAAAAAATGCAGTCAAATATTACTGCAATTTTTGATGGATTATCATCTGTCTAAAAAACGGTTGCAACAGCACCTCGACTTTTTGCTTGCACATTTGAAGGAAGGGTATGATGTTATTCATGTTATTTGCCACTTATAGTATGTTTAAATGTTCTTTAAGCACTTATGACCGGAACGTTTCTGCAGATATGAATACTCAACTGGGAAAGAAGCCGTCCTTGAAATGCTTCATGCTATTATAATGAAGTTTCCTGTAAGCATCTTAGATGAGCAGTCTCAGACAGTGTTCTTAAATTTGGTGCTTCGGCTGGCTAATGATCCCGACAATAAAGTCAGATCCATGATCGGTGCTGTCTTGAAGCTTCTTATAGGTCGTGTGAGCTTGCATTCACTCCAAGCCATTCTTGACTACAGCCTTTCTTGGTATTTGAGTGAGAAACAAAAGCTTTGGAGTGCTGGAGCGCAGGTAAACTTATAATCATTTAATTGCCTAAAGAGATTTTATCATATTCCTGTATTTATCAATAATTATATTTGTATTTCATATTTTTATCTGTACCAATGAGATCTATGGAGCCCAGACCATCAGACCCAAGTAATGAAAGATTCATAGGTCTCCAGAAGAGTATCTATAGCTATGCCTATGAGGAATAGCATATATTGTCTGTTCTCTTTTTCAGCTACAGCTGGGTCCTTAACTCCTTCCTCTTAGACCCACATTCCTTTACTGTTTATCTGTTTATCCTTTCTTCCAAACTTGTTGATAGTAGCACCTTTATTGCCTTCTGCTCTGCCTACTGTTCTTTAAAGCTGACATTATCATTTTCGTTAGAACCTAAGCAAAGTCTCTGGCTGAATTGCATCCCAAGCTTTGGTTCCACTGGGAAGCCTCATGTCTAATCTTATTGAGTTCCGCTTTGGTGAACCATCTGCATAGGTGTAGAAGGCTATCGCTCGACTTATGGGAAAGCTATCAATACAATCTTAAATTAATAGCTAAATCCTTCTTCAGCTTTCTCCTTAATGTTGCATGTCAGAATTCTCAAGGGCAAATCTTAGGAGTTTGACCAAAAAGGTCTACCAGTTCATTCAAATAAAAACAGATGAAGTAGTTATTTTTTAAGTCGATATGACATATTTGTCATTCAAATATGTGTTTTATTTTTGAAGCCGCCTGAAGAAAGTGGAAACTATTGAGTTTGAGCAGATGATATGTTAACTCTTCATCTTTTTACACATAGACTAGACCACAATTTTTGTACCCCAGGATGTTAGCTTTTCATTACGTTTTCGGTATGATATGTCATCAATGTTTGTATTTAATGTTCTAATCTTTCTGCTTCAGTATTTTCTTACTTGTTGCATATTTGTACCATGTCGAATTGCATAAATATTGCGTCAGAGAAGCATGTTTTGCTAATTTCCTCTTTGAGGTGAGGTTCATAAAGTAGGTTTTGTTAAATGTCCAGGTTCTTGGGTTGCTTGTGGAAGTGATGAAGACAGGGTTTCAGAAACATATCAGTAGTAATCTTCTGGAGAAAATGAGAAGCATTCTACTGTCTGCTATGCATGTTCAACAAGATTCTTCTGATAATAGCACTCCATTCTGGAAAGAAGCATATTATACACTAATTATGCTGGAGAAGTTACTGCACCAGTTCCCTTCATTAATCCTTAACCATGAATTCAAGGTATCTGCTAGTGGATTTCATAAATGTGGTCATATTGGTTAATATTTTTATGCATTTGCACAAGTGATCTCGTTCAAATTTGCTTATCATTTTCTAAAAGAGAGGAATCGTTCTTACTGTACCGTTGATCTGTTTCGTTTGGAACAAGATTTTAATTAGATAATTTGAGGCTCCCCCCGTCCTTGTTTGTTGGTCTATTTGCATTTTTTTTCAAGTCCTATCAGAGCCCATATCTTTCGTTATAATGTTTTTAGATACCTGGAATAATGTGTTGATACATAGGGGTATTGTTCTAAATAATACCTAGAATAACTATAATGGGTACGGTTCTTAAAAAAAAAAAAGAAATTGGTACAGACTTCTCCATATTTTACATGATTGATCTGTTTGTTCTTTTCCAATCTACTTGATGAAAGTCTTATTCTGAGTTCTGACAATAATGAACAATGAAGTTCGGAACATGTTGAACTCATAATGTAACATATTGAGTTTGAAACCACATGCATTTTATGAGAAATCCCCATTGGGTTGCTTCTGTATATGAAGTGAAGATCTGAAACGGGGATTGCTAAAATAAGTAGTCTCATTTGTTGTTTTATGGTGATGGTGCTTTAATGTGACATACTGACATAGTCTCTTATGGAGTATTGGAAAGAGAGGGGAAGAGTGAGGGAGGGGAGGGAGTCTCTAATATTTCTTGAGTTATATAAGTTGCACTGAATTTCTGATTGGTCAATTGAAATACGTGGTGTCCTTTGTCTGCCATATCCAATAGGGCTCTTGAGCAATGAAGTTTTCCATTTTCCCATTGTTGAACAACCATTGTTCTTCCCTTTGTTAGTCACTTTTGTGTTCTTATTATAACTTTAGACTTGAAACCCTCTATCTGCACCTTAATTTTCTCCGTTCATTTTTATTTTTCTTGCAGAGCATATGGGAAACAATTTGTGAACTGTTGCTACATCAACACTTGTGGTTGCGCAATATTTCAAATCGCTTGCTGGGAATATATTTTGTCGCAGTATCTGATGCTCGCAGAGAGATGAATGAAGGGGTTTTGCAGTCGTCCTTTCTCATTTCTCCAAGTAGACTTTTCTTCATAGCGGCTTCACTGTGCTGCCAACTCAAGATGCCACAGATTGATGATGCAGCTGTCAACTTAATCACACAAAATCTTTTCTTCTGTATTTGTGGTTTGGATTCTTCCTTAACCGAAAATCTGTCTGAGAACTCTCAGAAGTTGTGGTCCTCCATTTCTCCAGATGAGCAAGGGCGATGTCTTAAAAAGCTACTAGACCCCAGAGGAATTATACTACTTGCATCTCTTAATTCTGATCCCGGCAACTCACAGAACAGTGATCTCTATATGGTTGTTTCATATTTACTTAATAAGTTAGGAAAGATCTCTCTTCAGATGGAACCCATTCAGGTTTGTGTTGTGATTCATTTCTCATCTTCAGTGATTTTTTCTTTCGACTTTTCTTGTTAGTCATGGTTATTCATCCCTGTGCAGATGAAGGCTGTCTTTAATCTTTTCAAATTGATTTTGCCGAAACTCTTTCATGGTAGTAATATTGTCTCACCAATCATCGAGGATGATAGACATAATCATGCTTACCAAATTTTGTTACCTCTGTACAAAGTTTGTGAAGGATACGCCGGCAAAATCATTTCAGGTATTATCATTGTTTCGAACTAATTGCAGTTCTTAATTAATTTTCACTTGAATTCATCTCTCATTTGGAGCATTATTATGCCTTTGAATTATCTACAATGTCTATCTTCTGCTTGAGCGTATCTGATTATCACTGCCTTATCAGATGATGTGAAGCAATTAGCAGAGGATGCTTGGCAATGCATGACGAAGACTATAGGGCATGAAAATTTCTCAAAAGTCCATAAGCAAATAAGGAAAGATCTGAGAGGAAAGAGGGAGAAGAGGAAACTTGGAGAGAAGATCGGAGCTGTGGTAGATCCAATGGGAAATGCTAAACGGAAGCTGAGACTCGCGGTGAAGAACCGAGCCTACAAGAAACGGAAAATTATGACGATGAAGGGAGGCAAACGGAAGCGTGAATGATCAGCAGCTTGAGAAGCATGATCTGATGATGCCCATAGAATTCAATAGATGAAAGTGAGTCCACCATTTACATCCTCTTGTTTATTGATGGACTGCATTAATTTTGAACAAATATTAAGCTAATTTTATGATTATAGTTAAGGACACATCTCCTGGCAACGGATGTGCTTCGATTTTGGCATTTTGCAATTGGTCGTTTTTCCAGTAGTGACCGCCTTTGAATAATTTGTTAAATACAATTTGTATGTTAGTATTTGGAACACCTCATACAACTAAAATAAGTCACTCTTTATGTAATAACAATCAGCAACAAAAGAAGGAATAACTATGAAGAATAGTAGGATAAAAGTATAAGATTTCGACAATTTTAGTTGAATACACATTCTGGTCCACCAAAAATACAACCTCAATCCTTGTGTCCGACCAAGTTAAGAAGATTCCATTACATCACAAAATCCAGAATGCCAAAGGAGCACATGAATGGAGATCTTATTTACAAAAAAATTGTATGGAGATACTGCAAAACCACTATAACCTGATCGGAGCTCGACGTGAAGCTCGCAAAAGGACGAAGAAACAACCACGCCATCAAGAATATGCCTTTAATCGACTCATTTGTCAAATATTCTATTCTAGAATTTATAACCAGAACCTGACTGTGGAGGTGCAGGTGGTAATCGATTAGGTGTCCTACGGCTAGCAGAGTTTGAGCGAGAGTATACATCACAGTTCTGAGCTGGATCATTGTTCCCGCGGCTGTGACCATTCCCATACCTAGAGGAATCCCCGGGACCATTTGCAGCACCATCAAATGCAGATCTCCAATCATCACCGGATGAAGCCCCTGGCGTTCTAGGACTGCTTTCTGCATGACATAAAACAATGAAGAACTTGCTCATCTGAAACATGAACATATCATATTCACGCAACAAAATCACAAACGGATAGTTAGAAATAACATAGTATATAGTACTTCGTTCATACTAATTCTTACAGCAACTCCTCGTTTCACCCAACATTAGTATCTCTAAAGGTGTTGCATGAAGGCTTGTTTTAGTCAACATTAGCTTAAAAGCTAACTTAACATATTGACGTGTTTAAATAAAAATTTGATGATAAGCCTTAACCAAACATACCCAAAAAGCAAAAGAAGACAGCTTTAAGATCCATATGCACTTATAAGCTCCTAAAGATGGATGCTATAACCGAAAATCCTAGTAGGGTTTATATTTATATATATAATTCTTAACAGTGATAACCTGCTCCACCACCATCTGAGTAACTAGCAGCGGCTGCTCTGGTGTCATGGATACTCAGCTGCCGAGTTAGGTTAGAAAGAAGGGAAGACTGTTTCTGAATCCGCTCCCTCTTCCGCTTTACATTATGGTCCTCCTGAAGCAGCTCTTCAATCTTCTGGATACTTTGAGCACTGCAAACAAGAAAAAAGCTCAATTAACTTTTACTTGCATGATAAATGTTCATCAAATGTACGTACAATAGGTCACAAACCTGATAGAACTGTACAACTTGGTAAGCATGTCTTCTTTTGCCTTTTCAACTTGACAAAGAACGACAGCCTGGTAAAAAAATACAAGACTTTAGCCAAGTCTGTCGAGACTCTAAAATTAGGCAACATGAAGTTCTGAAGGATGGATTTGCAATAACCAAGTAGACCTTAGGAACATTAGCAGCAAGACTATTAAGGACAGCTTCAACATAACCTCGCACTTCTTGAGACATCCACCGAAGCTCTTCTTCAGGGTCGGCAGGTCTTCTGTTCATTGTGTCCTAAATATTAGATAAAATCTATCAGTTGACCACAGTAGCAACATTTAAGGTGGACGGGACTGATAAAGTGACGAACACCAAGGTAGTGAAGATGAATCAATCGTTACAAATAATTGATTTTAAAAATGTCGAAATCACTTGGCAAAACTGCATACAAATCTGAGTGGATGTAGGACAACATATTCTAGGGTTCATAAATGACTAGTTATCCAGAAGAGGGGCAACTACACTATTGATTCGCCAAAAAGAATAAAGAAAGTGCACTAGAAACATGGAAGCACAAGAATGTGAATGTGAAACTGAGACACCAATATTCAAGTGCAACAGCTAGCATGGTGTAGATGCTCACAAGAGAACCTTCTGAAAGAGTCTGACGCATAGAAGGTGGACCAGATTCACTCTTCACTTGGCCTCCTTTAGTGCTGATAACGGTTTTCAGCTTATTCAACCACTCAGTCTTATCTGCCACACTCTCAGCTTTCAAAACAACAGCACTATGGGCTGCAACTCAAATAGTAAGATTAGCCATGTTATTTTGCAGTTAAATACTGAATAAAAGACAAATCTATTACAAAAACTAAGTAATGCAGGCTTACCTTTTAGAACAGTTTTATATGGGACCCGACTGGTTATCTTGAAGACAAGATTCGGCCCTTTTGCATCAGGCCCATTTGCCTTTTTATCCTTTAAACTTTTTGAAGGGGCTTCTTCTTCTTCAGAAACTTCTTCAAGATTACAATCCTAAACAAGTCGGCAGTACTATCAGATGAATAACTTCATCCAGGTAATATTTCCAGCGAACTATTATAACCATATAGTTAATCGAAAAATCACAGACAATCTGGTCCCTGGCTCCCTGCTAACAGGGTTGGACTATTTCCAAGGCACACAACACCTTTCTCCAAGACTATTTCCAAGGCACACACACATTTTTGCCTTGGAAATAGGCTTGGCCCTGCTAACATCTATCAAAAGCCCTCATTCCAGGACCATACATAAGTGACCGGACATGAAATTTTAGGTAAACTGAAGAACATTTACCTCCAAAGTTATTACCCCACGAAAATGTCTCTCTTCCTGCTTTTTTGTGTAACCAAGCTGCAGAAGAAATTAATATAGAATCCTATTAGTCTAAAAAGTTCAAATGTTCACTAAATATGATATCACAGCTACTTAACTTGTTAAAAGACGTCCATGGTCAGTGTTAGATAAGCCAACACATAAATGAAAGATAATCACACATTCATACTCCAACTACATAAAAATAAGAGCAACAGGTTAAACAATAATAATTAATAAGTTCTAACAGATCGATGCTACAGCTGGTTCTAGGCAACCAAGCGAGCAAGCTTTTAAAACAAATTAACATCTGCTAGTACATGAGAGCTCAACTATAAAACATTAGGAAAACCAAAAAGGAATACTCATAGTCAACCATAGATGGACATACAAGAAACATGAATCTGCCACTTACCTTTCCAGTTTTCTCATTTAGAACAAACCATCGCCTACTCCATCCATTGGTTTTGGCACTTTTCTTCAATAAGAATCCTATAACGTCAAGTAAGAGTTCAACCAAACAAGGCAAATGCCATAGAAGCTACAAATACATCCCAAAATCAAAGAGATAAATCAACAATTACATGATTGCATGCCACAGATCACATCCAGTCAAATATAAGATAGTAAAATGTACCACTTGCTCTACAACTTAGAGGATACTCTAAAAACTAATGAAGTTATGTGTTAGAATTGACGGAAATCAGCAATATAATAGAATGCAGAACATTCAATACGGAATTGGTATCCTGTGCTATGAGCAAATGACAGTTCCCCTATTGCCCTCTATCAGTTTCCAACTTTCTATGTAGAGGTTCTTGTTAGTTGTAAAAAGAGTAGTTATACTCCACTAAGCATGGAAAACTGTTATTTATATGCCCTCTCCACATAATGCTCAAGTAAGTATTTATTACATGCTAGTCTCATTTAGCAAATTAAACACATTCCACATTGAATAAGTATAAGCTTGATTCTAGGATTTATCGAGTCATTATGTAAGAGGCGATCTTATCTACCAAATGTGAGTGTCATAAAATGTTCCGCTGGGAATGAGTAATAGAATAACTATTCCATTTAAGAAACCTGCAGTTATCTCTCCCTCAGGCCCTGCTGTTTTCAGGGCTGGGCCTTCCTGTGCATCCTTTTCTGGTTTATCCTTCGATGATTTTGAGCTGCCTCCAGTTAGTGGACTAGTTGCCTAAATGTCAACATTAAGTTAGTAATGCAAGTTGTGTTATGTGCATAGAGATGACTAAACTCAACTACAAGAGAGATTTCAGAATGAGGAAGCAGTTCTACCCTATTTAAAAGGGATTGCTCGGCCTCATTTGCCTTCTTAGAAGATTTGCCTTTTAACTCTTCTTCCCGTCGTTGTCTATCCATCCTGTGAAAATCAAATTAACAGTTATATGACAAGAACTGCAAAGGTTTGTCATAAATGTATAATGTAAATTAGTTGCAGTTGGACCTAAAAAAATAAGATTTTAAGAATGCAAAGTTATAACAAATTAACAGATGAATACAATATCAACCAGAGGAGAAGCATCAAACGGGAAATGAGTCGATGTCATATAACTTTTTCGATATTTAACCTTGACCATTAAGCAATGCACAGTACAGTCTACCACATAGCATGAAGTTCAAATCTTATTATATTGGTCTCTCACATAATAAATTATTTACTCCCTCCAATTTTTCAGTAGATGTCATATAATTTTTCAATATTTAACTTTGACGGTTTGACCATTAGTTTTATTTATATATTCTAACAAAGTATAAGAAATATACCTTTAATTTAATTTTTCTCATGTTTCCATATATAATTTTTTCACATGCTTCCATAACGTATTTTTTATAGTTTAAATGATAATTATTAAATCAATTAGAGGTAGAAGATTGATCTCAAAATCTATTTAGGGTTCGAGGTATTATGATGCTCTAAATGATAAATAAGTAGTTAAACATGGTAAAATATCTTATCTCAAATTTTCTGTTCCTGGATTAAATGAGTTATTTCCCCATTTGCATAAACAATCAAGATTGCCAGTTTCTATTATGTACATGTTAAACCACAACGAGAAATCAATTTTTAAGATTCATAGTAGCACAAAATCTGACTTGCTGCCACATCTACTTATGTCTGCTGTCTACAATACTGTAACTAACAGCGAGTAATTCGACTAGAACTCCCTGCTCTAGCACTACAATCTTAATCAATAGAATAATGAAGCAGGGCAATGAGTAATTTCGCACACTATAATCTCTGCAGGAATATTTCAACACTCACAATGATAAGCAGTTCAAGTAAAGACACAAATATAATGAGAATAAGGCTAAAATACCGTAGGAAATGGTTATCAATAACTGAACATACCGCCTCTGTACCAGACGAATAAAATGCTGAGGGGGGACAAATGCCCTCTCCATGTCAACAAGCGCAACTACCATGTTCTTTGCTTCATTTTTAAATCCCTCCAAAGCAGTGGTAGCAATAGCGATCACCTAACAAAATGATACCCCAATGTGAATGTTATCAGATACTAAGAAGCAAACATAAATTAGTATATCATCATTCCCAAGAAACACAGATAATGTAACATGTTTCACCTCTCGCTTGAATACAGGGTATCTTCCCAGACCAGGTGTTGCATTGGCAGAAGCAGAAATAATATCAACTAGTACCCGGTGTACCTAATGCAGGAATTTTAGTGAACAAGTAAAATACAGAATATGGGAAGAATTAACAGGTACCAAAGAACAGATACTATGGAGAGACGTGAGCAACAGGCAATCATATCATAATCATAGCACTCTTTAAAACATATTCTGATGCCGCTTCAGAATCACAAAATTTACCTTATTAAAAGCTACAATATGATACCAAAGAGAATAAATTCTTTGATTCATCTCAAGGGCGACTCCTAAAAATCCCATGACTTCAAGCATTTCTTTGAACAACTAAGAGAAGGAAGTTTCAACAGAAAAAGAGCAGGAACAGAAAAGAAAGTTCCACTAACATTCCTCATGAATAAACATAATGCAAGACTTTGGTTGAGCTTTATATCGCATACATAAGGATACATGTAATAAACATACAGCTACAAGTTTTTTGGAAGCACTCTTACTTTTGAGTTACAATAGAAATAGCATACTTAAAATGTTGCCCTTATAAATGAACAAACAAAAGAACACTAAGCCCTTCCCCACAAAAAGCAAAAGGACAACTAGGTAAGAAAGTTCGGAGGGGTAAAAAAAGCACAGTCACCAAATCTATAGGAGGCCATGCAAGAGAAAAAAAGGTTAACTGATTCAATAGAAACACTCGTCATATGCGTCATTGTAAGGCCGAAATGGGTCAAAATAAGAAACCATATCTATACACTTACGCATGCAGTTCTAGGGAAGCACTACAAAACTCAACATTTACAGACACTCATTAGTCAATGTGACCTGAAAGCAACTACTGAAACCTCGAGAATGCATACCTCGTCAACACAGAGACGTGAAGGTTCTTTTGCAAGCTCTAGAACAATCTTTATCAATGATCTTAATCCCTTCTCAGGAGAAATAAGGTAAGGCTGATAACCGTCTGCTTCTAGCACGATCTGGAGAAAGTGATTATTTAGTACATATTTGAAACAGAATCAATAAAACAGGATATCAAAATGAAATTTAACACAATCCTCTTGACATTGTTGATATCAAAGTGTTTATCTAAAGGAAGCTGTTTGATCCTATTAGGGAAATTGCCCTCAAAACTTCCAACAACTTTCCAGCCATCACCCTGAAAGTAATACCACATCAATGAGATAATTTTAAAATTACTTTCGTTTGGAGCATAGTCTATGTTGGAATCCCAAAATTACATTCTCTTTTTTTACAATGTGAGAGTGGCTACAAGGGAAGTTTAAACATGTGCGTAATTAAAATTTACCCTACCCTTTTTAAGTTGTGTAGAGGCAACATCCCAAACAACATGGAACGGGGAGAGTACATAATTAATAAGAATAGAAAATTGACCAAAAATTTGGGAACACTTTTAGAGATCTGGTAAATACTTACCTTACGCTGCAAATTATAACGAATATCCTAGTAAGAAAACTAAAACAAAGAATATATCTTGTACACTCTAAAGGGGCTAGGATGTAGAAATTAATCTTTCAATAGAAAACCGATGCACTACCATCTACTCATAAGTTTTCATAGTCAAACAGCTTCACAACATTTCAGGCATCCGTAATTCTTTTAGAAAAATTACCTCGCCAGTTGTAATGTGCTGAAGAAACTTATCCTCGAATTCTCTGCAAAGCTCAAGAGCTAAAGCTCTTGTACCTTCAGAACTACTAACCATCGACTCACCAAGCCTCACCAACTCATCCTGCACTACTTGAGACTTCCCTTGAAGCCTGCATGGATTGTAGACGTAACTAAGAACCACAAGATAACAGGATATGTGACAGTAGATGGCGAACTAAGATTGGAAATGAGACAGCACATATTAGACTATTTAATAGCAACTAAATTACATAACTATCATATTCACCATCAAATCAGACAAACAGAAAAATATGGTATACTAAAACAAGTTGCACTCATTCAGGATATAGGTGCATTTAAAAAAATTCATAAGCTACATACACGGAATAAAATATTTTTAGGTAATATAAAGACCCTGAAAAACTCACAACCCAACATCACAATAATAATGAATTACCCTGATAACAGACTCGGGAGCCTGATCTTCATACGATTACGGATTTGATGTGCAAGGGTCTCCACTAATGCTAACCGCCCCAGCTTGTTCTGGGGGGCACCAGTTAATATGGACTTTAAGCTTTCAGCTTCAGCCCGCCACGAAGTTTCCAGAGAGCTATCCGAGCCTGACTTGGCTGACGCAATAGCAACAGATTGACCAATCAAAGCAACAAAAGGAATATCAGATGTACTTCGAGGCCCTTGATTCAATAGAAGTGCCTGAACAGCTGCAAGTGCTTTTGAGTCAGAAGCTGCTTGGTCTATCTTAGTAATAACACCAACAGTTCTGGTGCCTGTATGAAACAATTCAAATTGTTATCTATAGAGATCATGAAGTTACTAAATTAGCATAAAGAATAAAAATAAATTGAAATCTTATTAAATTAATAAGCACATTTACATACTTTCTCCATCAAACTCCTTTGCTATCCTGAGAGCTTTGCATGAAGAAATTTCTGGAGCTTGGACAGCAGGAACTACAACTAACAATATTGAATCATGGTGCTCAGCGTAGCGAGACTGCAATAAATTAGATGTGCCATGTTACCAGGTAAGTGATTTGATAAACCATAAGCCTAAATCACAGGCAACTAAGATGCTCAGAGGGGGGAGGGGGCTATATTGATAGGGCAGCTGACCAGTGAATCGTCAAGATTTCCTTTCTCTACTCCTGGCAAATCCACCAACTTCAGGGGTGGACCTACATCATCGAAGGTGAAATTAAGAAGTTACTGGACATCAAATAGACACAGAAGACCAACACATTTTAACTCTAAAAGAAGGGATTTAGAAATGGTGCACACCTGTACTTGTTCGAAGATCGATGTATATTTCATCACGACTTTTGCCCGAAATTTTGCTCAGCCTGCCTTGTAAAGTATGTCTAATTGAACCTATATTAGGCCAAAAAAGGAAGAAAATTGAACCATTTGACTATCATTACAGAATTACAATTCATGATTTCTACTCAAGCGATAAATGAGGTCTCACTTGCAGTAACATCCATCGGTTTACTATCAATCAGCAAGATAACGGATTTGCTACTCAAGGAACTGTCCCTTGTTAAGCTAATGCAGATAGAAGCACGAGTTGCACCTCCTTCACCAGTTGGCTATAAAAATGATGGGAAACTAGTAAATACAAAACTAACTGACCAATGATTAATAAAGAAACGTTCATAAACGGAGAATATAAAAACAGAAAGAGCCTTACAAAATAAATAAAGGCTTACCAAAACAGCATGACCAATCACACTGTTCAATACAGCTGACTTACCCGCACCCTGAATCAGTCAACCAAAATTAGAATGTCTCATGGCACAGCAACTACATAAAAAACTGAGATCAAGCAACGGAATTTAAAATTTGTATACTTCTTTAAAATTTAAATACTTCTTTAAAAATTTAAAATATGTATTCTCTGAGATCAAGACCATAAACTGTGATCAAGCTAAACAGCAAAATCACTAATCACATTACACACTACAATTAACCAAAAAGTTCCAATCTTTAAGCGAATTCACAACTACGTGCAAATTGGGCATCACTATCATCAAGCTAAATAACAAGATCACAAATCACATTACACAATAAATTCACTAGATTCAACCATAAAGCTCCAATCTTTAAGCTAATTTACATCAAAATCCAAATTAGGTCTCATTATCATCAAGCTAAACAACAAGATCACAAATCACATTACAAAATAAATTCATAAATTCACTACCTTCAACCATAAAGCTCCAATATTTAAGCTAATTTACAAATTAAATATCACAATCATCAAGATAAACAACAAAATCACCCAATATCTTTACAATAACCAATCTTACAGTATTTCCAAGAGCAACCACATTCAGAAAAGTCGAAGTTCGCTTCGACGAAGAAGACGAATTCTCATCAACATCTTCATCAGCCAACAAGGCTGCAGCTTGCCTCATTGAATCAGACAACTGCGCCAATTCTTCAATCGCCTCCATTTCGATATTAATCAAATTTAATCACTCAATTTAATAAATCTGTATATCAGATTCACTAGATTAAACTTACCCAACAAATCAAATCCAAAAAAATCAAAAAAAATGCAAAAAATTTAAAAAAATACAAAATTGATAATATATTGGTGTGTATACATATGTGGGGATAAAGATTAAGGGAAAAAACATGGATTAATTGATGATGGTATGTGAATTTGTGTGAGTTAGGGTTTGAGAAAAAGGAGAAAAGTTCAAAAGTTCAAATTTTTATGGAAAATGAGAATAATTTGTTTTTTTCTCAATGTTTGTAATCATCATGAAGAATGAATGATTTATCTTAATTAAAATTATTAATTCGATTTTCGAAAACTAAGCAATTATTTTGAATTTGTTAAATAGTTACTAATCTTAATTGGTGTAATTAGCAAATGATATGTGTTGTCTCGATAATATAAAAAGTGTTTAATTGATTATGTTGTATTCAATGTAGTTGCACCAATTAGTCATAGGAATTTGTATGAGGAAGTTTAGTTTAGTCTCATTCGTTCATATAATGCTTGATTTACTTTCAATTGACATTATACTCTCGTAGTAGTCTTAGAAGTTGGTCAATAATGAAGTGTAATTTGGATTAATTTGCTCCTATAGATGTGTTGGATTTACTAATTGGCAATGGATTCAGAGCATTACTCATCGAAGCATAAAGCATTTCGAATCAATTGTGAACAGCAAACCACGCCTAACTGGGCTTAAACCTTATTACGCTGTAGTGGAAACGAACTCATATTCTGGTCGGACGATTCGCTTGAATTTACTCAACCACCCTAAGCGTGATATCATATATTCCATCAACTCACCACGCTAACCATTACTTTCATAGTAGTCACATTTGCTATTTGAATACCAAAATAACATAAATTCTCTTTTTTCTAGTATCATATCCATAGGTGCAATAGTTGTCCAAATTAAGCCCCAATATATATAATAATCCCAGAAAAAACTGTAGCATTAAAAGATTGATAATTCTCACCTGTTAAAAGTAAATCATGAATCCCTAATTAATCGCGATATTATCCCACACAATTAACTATTTCATAATATCCAAAAAAAAATTTCACTGTGACGCTGATGACAATTAACTATTTAATAGCTGTCCAAGTGAAAATGAAATTTATTTCTACTAGGCCAAATAATCATTTTAGGAATTGGACAATTTAAAGCATATTCCCATTTTCTTACAATCACAAGTCATTTTCCTCCATTTTCTTTCACTCCTTCCTTACCTAGTTACCTCCACCAGCATTCAATTCCTTCCTCACTCCCACTACCCTCACTCCCTACCCCCTACTCCCCACTCCCCACCCCCACCCCACCTAACAACATCCCCAACCATGGATCTATGTTGCCTACATGTGAAATACCCAATTTCTCCAATCATAGATCAATCCATCAAGAATTGTTTCATGTTTTCATCAAGGGCAGTTGGGGTTGATGATTTGAGAGTGTTTGGGAATTTGGCTATTGGGTTTTCTTCAAAAAAGTTGGTTGTTTCAAAAGGGTATTGTAATAATGATTCATTTGTTGTTAGAGCTATGGGTGGGAAGAAGAACCCTGACTCATCTTCATCTAATTCTGGTAAAGATTGAGCCTTTTTTAGTATTTTGTCCCAAAATGATTGTCATCTTGTGGATTTTTTTATGGTTGACTTTTTGGATTTTGAACTCAATTTGTTGTATGTTGAATGGTATGTAGTGAAAAATATATGCAAATATAGTATTATAACCAAATTTGATTAAACACAATTTAATTCAGGTAAAGATTGGATATTGTTTTTGGGTTTTTAGTCCCAAAAAGATTGTTAAGTTGTGGATTTTGATGGTTGAATTTTGAACTCAATTTTGTTGTATGTTGAATGGTATTTAGTGAAAAATGTATGAAAGTATAGTATTTATAATCAAATTTGATTCATCATTCTTTACTTCAGGTAAAGATTGAATCTTTTTTGGGTTTTAATCCCAAAAGGATTGTTAAGTTGTGGATTTTTTATGGTTGACTTTTTGGATTTTGAACTCGAATAGTTTTGTATATGTTGAATGGTAAGTATTTAGTGAAAAATGTATGAAAATTTAGTATTTCTAACAAACTTTGATTCATCATTCCTCTTCATCTTCTAGTATGATATTTCGAATTAACTTGTAACGGGATCTCAATGTTGCTATAATGGGATTAAGAGGACAAATGTGGATTTTATGTAAAAAGACAGCAAAAATGCTCCAAGTTTGATTTTTACTATTGCGTGTTTACTGCTGATCAAACACACTTTAAGTTGACGAGGGATGACTAGTAAAATATTGTCGTTTCTTGTAATTTTAAACAATAGAATAAAGTGGAAAGAAAATATTTTTGCGAAGGATGGATGAATCAACAAGTTCTCGACTGCTGAAGTTCTTCATATGTTGTAGTCATGTGCTCTCAGTCTGCACTAACCTTTATTGTCGTTACAATTATTTCAGGAGATAATGATAAAACAAATCCAGAAGGAGATGGTCTTAAGGGAAGCAACCCATCCCCGGAGAAGTATGAATCACATGATGCTCCCTCTCAGAAGTCTCACATAAAACCTTTAGATTGGAGGGAATTCAGGGCACTACTCTATATAAATGAAAAGGTGGGAATTTAGTTGCCATAGGCTTAATTACAACTATTCCAGAATGGCCTCTTAAGTGTCCAAAACTTTTATGGATAAGCACTTAGAAAATTTTCATGGTATGATGGATTTCATTTCTGATGTGTGCTTCTGAATATGAGATAATTATTTCCTTTCGGTACTGTCGTTGTACTGTCGTGCCCTTTTATGTATCATCTACTGAGTGCCTACTTTAATCTCCATTATATTTATGGAATACATAACAAGTAAGAGACTTTTCGCTTAGAAAATGTTTCATTACTGGATAGATGCCTTCATTCGCCCAAATCTACTCATGTTCTGCCAATATCACTTTTTTCATGATTTTAAGATTGAAATTGTTTGATCGTTGGTGGTATGTGATACACTTCAAAATAGTCTTGCATCCATGTTGCACCAACCGCAGCTATCCAAGTACGCAAACATGCATTTTGGGCTCACCATAGCCATCCAAGTCTAGACGATGTGCATTATTGTCATCAGATAACTACATGGTCAACCATGCTGTTATCTGCAATATTAATATAGTCGTAGATATTAGTATGGTGGGGTCTGAATTATATGGTCTGAAGAGATGATTAAATAGCACAAATGACTAAATATCTGCGAGTCATAGAATTTGGGATGTAGATAAAACTTCTAATTGAAGCATGCACGCATGCATAATTTAATTGTTTACTTTTACCATTTTTTCTTTGTACTTGCACTCTTGGCATAATTTCAGTACTGTTGGAACTTTTTCCTGACCCAATTACACACTAACAGTCTTTGGAATACTACAATTTTTAAGCCTTATTATTTTATTGGGAATCCATTTTTACAGGCTGAAGTTTCTGAAACTCACAAGCAAGAGAAGTCATCATCTGGCTCAAAAGCACTTCCTGCTAAGTGGGCCCATCCTCTTTCAACACCGGAAAATGGCTGTCTTCTTGTTGCCACTGAAAAACTAGATGGAGTCAAAACCTTTGAGAGAACCGTAGTCCTACTCTTGAGATCTGGGACCAGGAATCCTCAGGAGGGACCCTTCGGAATTGTAATTAACCGACCACTCCATAAGAAGATTAAGCATATGAAACCCAACAATCTCCATCTTGCAACCACTTTTGCTGACTGCTATTTGCATTTTGGAGGCCCCCTTGAGGCGAGTATGTTCTTGTTAAGAGCTGGAGAAGTTTCAGATCTTACAGGCTTTGAACAGGTGACACCTGGTGTGTGCTTTGGTTCTCGAAACAATTTAGATGCAGCTGGTGAATTAATCAAGAAAGGGATGCTGAAGCCCCAAGATTTCAGATTCTTCTTTGGATACGCTGGATGGCAGCTGGATCAACTGAGAGAGGAGATTGATTCTGAATATTGGTACGTTGCTGCTTGTAGCGCAAATCTATTATTAAGCATTTCTCAAAATTCTACATCAGACGGTTTATGGGAAGAGGTTTTGCAACTAATGGGAGGTCGCTACTCAGAGTTAAGCCGTAAACCTAAGCAAGATATTTAACTTTGTCATCATATTACGAAACAAGGTGTGGATAGTGCCACGAATAAGGTGTAGCTCAACTGTATAGGTTGCCTGAATAGAGTTCATGTTTAGTTGGATTGCGTCCATCAGTCTTCGCTTCAGAACTTGTTATCGACGCTATATATGTAAATTGATAGTGTAGTGAACCTCTGGTAACTTTTTTAAGCTATTCAGACATTATTATTAACATCTGATGAGTTATACGCCAGCATGGTTTAGTGAGCAAGAATGAACTGTTCTGCTCATTATCTCTGGCATTGCAATGTTCCATCTTATTATGAGTAGAACGGTACAAGTTGTCACTAATTACGTTCTTAAGTCTAAAGCTTACAAACGGCTTCTTAATTAATTTCCTGTTTAACCAATGTTATATTTTTTCGAGTACTTTCATATTTTGTACACAAACTGATGGTATCAAAAAACACATACATTATGGACAATGTAGTAGCCAAAACCGATTTAAGAATGTTCAAGAATCTTTCTTGAGCATAAGCTTTAAACTTAAGAACCTAATATGAACTAAGAATCAGTGCTGTCTGTGTTCATGTATTTTCTTGTGTTGAACTACCCACACTCTGCAACATCTCAAGAAGATGCAAAGAAAAACTCGAAATGACATTTATAACAATTAACAAGGAACCTACAGGAGAAAATATGAATATACAGCTCATGCATCTATAAGGCAACTGCTCAACTTCTCCCTACTATCAAGGCCAACTCCCTGCTATACAAGGAACATTTCATTGACTTCAGACTCATGATTCTATTATCTGGGATCATGGAAGTAACAGGGGCTATAAATATATAGGTGAAACCAATGCGAGGGACGAGAGGTATCCGGATTAATTTATCCAGACCCCTCGGTGGTGGAACTAGGGGGAGGAATAGGAGGCAGTACCCCCACATATCGAAAAATAGAGAAATGACAAAGAATCAACAATAATTATTTGGTTCCCCCCTCAACTAAACTTTTATATTTGTTCATGTTTTTCTTATATCAATTCTTTCGTCACCCTATATAAAATGCTGGTTCCGGCTCTGGACCCCCTAATAATGATAGCAGGTTTTTTTTGGTTTTGATCTTGTCAAGTCTTGCTTTCCGAACTGCCTCTTGGATTTGCTTTTCGTGCTCGTTCAACATTTCTTCCATGTTCCCACCAGGACGCATTAGTGGTCCGGAGAACTGTAGCCTATTTCTCCTTGGTACATACACCTGAAATGACAGAATAAGCCAGATATGGTAAGTTCTATTGATCTTCCTAAGCAATAAAAGCGAATGGAGGAGAAAACATGCAAAATGATTCAACCATGGTGTTATTGTTGTAAATGTAAAAGAGTGGACAGATTGAGTATAAGGGTGTACCGATGAGTCCTGTTCGGATTCAATCCCATCCCTTCTCGACGTTTCTCTAGTTCCATGATGCTTTTGAGAACCTTGTCTAGTGAACTCTCCACCATGTAAAGAGGAGCCCAATGCTCTCCCATGAACTGATGAACCTGAATCATGTTTTGCCTTTGAAGCCCACTGATATCCTACTGCATTGGGATGTACTGCAGAGGTGGCGTGGGGTAATCCTTTCCGCAATGCCACTCTGGAAGGTTCAATTGGAAATGCTGTTCCACTCTCCTCCGTGGGGATGAATTTGACACCGGTGCTCTTATTCGATGGTCCCTGCTAACCATTTTAGAAAGCATGAGGATAATTATAAAGACAGATGAAAAGAATACCAACAGAGAGTAAGGGTAAGTAGACCTGTTTCTCATCGAAAGCTGTGACCATCGATGATCCGGAAGATTTTGTTCTTAATTCTTTGTCATTTCCTTTGACACTTTCAGCCTTTTGCCTGGTATCAATCACAAAAATGCATGTGTTTCTGATATTAAAAAAAATTGAAATCGAAAGAAAGAGGATGTTATTAGCTAAAGGTAATCTGTTGTTGCTTGGAGCTCAACTTATTGATAAAATAATCATCAGTAAGAACCATAATCTTCCTTTTCGATGAAATCTCAACGAACGCTATGGCTAACAACGTAAGTAAACTAAAAGATTATCTTGGATTACATGTTTAAAGGAGAAATTAACCTGGTTAAATTTTGTAAAACAATATATTCTTGATCACATTCATGTTTACACAGAAGGTATGTATGTACCTTCTTTCTTCTTCTCGCATTTTGGCATCAAGTTCTTTGCTTGGAGGATATGTGGGTAAAGCAGATGGATCACAAGGAAGAGGCTTTGTATTGAAAAACTGGCACGAATCAAACGATACTCAAATTAGTGAACTATATACAAAAAGAGATGGGGGATGCTACACCAATACATACAACAAGAGAGGTGTGAATGGTTTTGACAAGGTTCAAGATACTACATTACTACCTTATATAGGAAATGCTACAAGAATACATGTAACAAGAGAGTTGTGAATGGTTTTGACAAGGTTCGGAAGATACAATCAAATTCTTTTACAAATGCAATTATGCTGAAATGATCTAAACAACTAGCAAATATTACTACATCAACGATTAACTTTCACTTTATGTTTTGTCCAACATTTAAAGGCATGAGAAGTGGTGTCCTTCAGTTAATGGTGGAAAACAATGACTAAAAAAAGAAATATAATTACATCCCTTTTTGTACCTCGCTATTAAGTGCTGAAGTAGCATCACTACGCTGATTTGGTTCTATTGAGAGGAGATCATCAACAAGATTCAAAGCTGCAGGAGGTAGCTCCTTAAAAGTATCTGTTACATGGCGCATGTATGGTTGATGTGGTTTGAAACTAGTCGCATGTGGCAGTTTCGAGTCTCTCCAATATTCCTCAGACGGTGATCCACATAGCTTGAAAATCTTATGCATTTGCTCAACCTGAAAGGCAGTACACACACTAATTAACCATCCAAATACATATGAAGTAACATATTAAACAGACTTGATCATTTGTTGTCTAAGTAATGACTGGTAACACTGAAACATCATAATCAATATGGGAAGGAGGTAATATATTATAACTCGAGTTATACCTCTGTTCTTCCTGGAAGTATAGGCTTCCCCATATACAGTTCTGCAAGAATGCAACCTGCACTCCACATATCAATCGCAGGTCCATACGCTGTTGCACCAAGCAAAAGCTCAGGGGCCCTATACCAAAGAGTGACAACACGACTAGTCAATGGCTCCTCTTGGTTTGGCTCATAAGTAGTAGCCAGACCCCAATCTCCAATCTTCAGATTTCCATAGTTGTCTACCAAAAGATTTGAACCCTTTATGTCTCGGTGAAGTACTCCACGACTATGACAATGTTCAAGTCCGTGCAACAATTGCTGCATATAGCATTTTATCTGCAATAGAGCAGGAAATTCATAACAAACTTATCACGGGAAATGCATGTCAGTGTAAGAAAATCAGGTACCACCACATCCATTTGTGTTTATTGAAAGTACTAAAATATGTACCTGTGGTTCAGTGAACTTGACCTTTGGTGAAGCTAGAAGTCCAGCAAGATCATGTTCCATGTATTCGAATATGAGATACAAGCTTCCTGTGATCCTTGATGTAGCCAGAGCCTCAAGCTTCATAACATTTGGATGGTCTAGTCGACGCAGAATAGAAATTTCCTTTGCCATGAAACGAACACTCTCTGGATCCATATTTACAAATTTTACTTTCTTCATCGCAACAACTTTATTAGTTGTCAGGTCAAGGGCTCGATATACGCTACTGTATGTTCCTTGTCCAATCTGCATAACAAATGATCAACATTAGTGTGAATAGAAGTTATAAGGAAACAGATGAAATGAGAAGTTATAAGACCAACTTTATCGATTTTTTCGTATGAATCTGCACTCCGAGGAAGCCATCCTTGAATTGCCTCGCCTGCAACTGAACTTAGCCATATAGGCCATCCTCCAGCTGAATGTTCGCCTACAGGACCAAAATGCGAACTTAGAATCGTAGACAGACTTTCCTGACCTCTACAACCTCCAACTCCAATATCTATCGTTGATGATCGCCTATGACATTGAGTAGGCCTCTCAATAATAACTGTTTTCCCAACACTTCCTTCTAGTCTTGAGGCAGGAACTACACCGGCATTAGGCTCACCACTCTGCTTCGATATTGAATTTGCAGAAAGAGCATTCGTAGGCTTAGCTACAACTGCAACAAATTTCTCTCTTTTTGGGGGAGCTGTCACTACATGTACAGAAGACTTCCTTTCACCATTATGTTTCTTATTATCAATAACATAATCAATTACTTCGGTTTCTTTCGAGCAAAGGCTTCCCATCTTTGATCAAAACTATATCAGTTGTGTCAAAGATTTAGGCTTCAAATAGATATATGCAATCAACTTCCTCCCCCAACCAATTTGTACAATGTCATGCCATCCTTAACATTAAAATTATACAAATCAGCTTAGGAATATATTGCATTAAATGTAACAATGAAGCCAAACCTCAAACAACTTCACCAATTTGTTCTACCTCCTGATAATGCAATTCAAGAAAGTTCCCTAGGTTTAACAAAGAGTCAAAGACTTTCTCAAAATCTGCAAATCTCAAACCCCAACAATGCCAACCTTCAACACTGCATGCAGATGTGCATACAATCCAAATGCATAATTTAATTCAACGTCAAAGCTTGATAAACTTCAAACAACAAGAGGGGTAGGAATATATTTTTATTTAATGTATTGAAAGAATGTCATCTACAGATTTGACAGCTAGATTCCAAAGGAGAATAAATATATTTACACGAATCTTGAAATATTGGGATGGATAAATGGCCAAAACCCTGACCAAGAATCCAGCTTTAATTTCAAATTATAGTTGCAGCATAATAGCATATGTAACTATATACACATGCATTAACAAATATGTCAAAATGATGCCATTTTCTGTTTTCTTCCGAAAATAATGCAAGAATTCTGGCCAGGGATTAAATGATGAAAAGCAATCTAATTGAAAATTTGTTTTTATTTAATATCAGCTTCTAACATTATATCAACAAGTGTAACACAAACCATTATGCTAACAAATTATAACCATTATATGCTAACAAATGTTGAGATGTGACTAGATCCCAAAATGTAAGAAACAGATTAGCCTGGAAATGATTTGATCATCCAAATTATGTAGAAGAGATAAATTGCATGTCTCATGACACAACCTATGCGGCTATGCTTATGTCAATTCGTATATAACTTCATTATTATCATAAAACTAAGATGGCGTAATATCCAATTCTCATTATTTTTTTTAGACGAGAACTTCTTTGAAGGCACAGGGACATATCGATATAGAGAAATGACATGCATGACACTCAAGTATATGAATGACCAATGATTTTCCTTAATCTCTCACATACATTTTCATCATTTTATAGTTATAAACTTTTTCATTTGATAATTATAGTAAAAAACATGCAAGATTAATTAAGGAAGCAAACAAACCTTATATATATATAGGCAGCTTTATGTCTTCATATTTAAGACTTAAGAGGGTTTATTTCTTTGTTCTATCTATACATATGTGTTGAAATTCAGTTGTTTATTTTATCTAGATATAAGAGTAACAAAATATTGATAATGTGAGATCAAAAAAGAAGAGTAGAGGCTAGGAGGGTGAAGACTATCAGTTGGAAGAGCAAATGTGCATGCATGGCGGAAAGAGATGTGGGAACCTATGTAACATATTTGATAGGAACAATGTATTATAGTTGTTTAAGACTTTAAGATCATGATATCATGTATTTTTTGAATTTATGAATTTGAAATTAATCGATATTATTATTGATAAAATATAGAGGGAGAATATTATTAATGATAATTGTTGTGTAAATTTGTAACTATAATTACCCGGTCGCTTTATAAGCAAATACTAAACATAAACCTAGTAGAAAATATACTTAAATATGGAAGCTAAAATATCGTGTCCTTGAGTTCTTTGTTATCAAGTCGTTCTAACCACACTCGAGTTGGAACATCGAAATCACATGGAGATTCTCAATTTGTAATGAATAAGCAACTGATCAAATCTTCAAAATCAAACTCCCGATCTTCTTGAAAAATTGCCCACAAAGTGGACTTGATACTTCATCCTCCATAACTTCAATGACTTAAATATAACCTTTTCAAGATAAATTACTCCCGAATCATAGCCCGGAAGGAAAGAGATGTACTGTCGAAAAAAGAAATGGTCCGATAATTGTAATGTTTAAAAAATTGATCCAATATGGTGGTCAAATCTGGATACAAGAGTTAGGCTATCAAAAAGTTCTGAGGTTAGGTTTGTAAGAAAGAGTACAATAATTATGGCCCAGAAAAAAGAAAATTAAATATGTCCTATGTCTTGGCCTACAGAGGTCCAATGATCATGGCATAAACTAAAGTTAATAGATTGCACAAATCAACCGTATAAAACAAAGTTCAAATAGTTGACAAACTTCATTGAAGTGATCATAAAAAAACGTGTGCATCTTACAATAAATCACAAAAAGAAAAAAAATAAAAGTACAATGATATTTTGTCATCAAATCAAAAGAAAATTGTGAAAATAAATTGATAATGATCAGAGAATAAATAAAGGGATAAAATTGAGAAAATTTGATCTCTGAAATCGAAACTTAAGCGACAAGAGTTGATCAATTTGATGTCTTGAATAGGGAGATAGTGGGCTTCCCTTATGGTTTATCTTTTTCTTTTTGTTCTGATATGAACTCATGACTTTTACTACTTAATTCTCACGCATATTTTTTTTTTTAATTTCAACTTGTATTTACTTTCACAATTGCTCATGAAGTATGTGAGCCGTTCTTTTTCCTTTAACAAAGGATTTTTTTTTTTTGAACAAAATAGAAAAAGAACATAAAAATTTACACCGACTTGAGAAATAACAAAAAAAGCACAAAACTAATATGAATTTTGACAGGAAAAAAAAACACCTAAAAGCGAAATCACGCATGTGGGTATCAAATAGTAGAAAACCCACCCCGGCCGGGCGTGAGTACATTTAGGCCTTAGAATCGATAGGCTCTGTTACCATGATAAAATATAGAGGGAGAATATTATTAATGATAATTGTTGTGTAAACTTGTGATTACAATTACTAGAGAATGCCTTTATATAGACAAATACTAAACATAAACCTAGTAAAAAATATATTAAATATGAAAACTAAATATCATGTCTTACACAGAATTAGCACATTGTCGAGTCGTTCTCTTAACTTTGTCACTCGAATTCTGTAGCGTATTAACGATATAGTATAATATCCCAATAATTATATAGCTTCAACCTATAGAACCTAAATGAAATTAATATTAGCCTCCGGGCATATTTCGATTGGTAGGAGGCGAGAGTCTTAAGTGTGTGGCGGCGTAAGCTTTTCTTACGTCGCAGTGTGGAGTTCGAGTAGCCTTGAGTGGCGGGATCTTGATGATTTAGGCAATACCATGCTTCTTGGGTGAAGCAGCATCCCAAAGTGATTCTGGCACTAAAGTCGAAATTAGCGTGAGGGGATCTCGATGGGCTAGTTAATATGACGATTTCATACTTTTTATAAATTAATGATACTTAATTCTTTCTGTCCATCGGTCGTTCAAAAAATTTGGTCTTTATTATCAGGGCTCTATGAAAAAAAGTACATCTTATGGACTATCTCATGAAATATTAGAAGTCGTTTCAATGGACTTTTCATGGACCTACAAAGATGTATATGATTTGATAATAATTAATATCCACCTTATCCCAGACTCCTTTAGCTTCAACGTCAGTTTTTTCACCAATTGCAATTTCAGTTCGATTTCATTTGAAACTTATATATATAATCGTCATAAAAATTGTTCGATGATTATATTTCAATTCAGTTGAACCCCTATTTGAAGGCGTTTTTCTTAACATTCTTCTTTGTTGAAATCTTTTGAAAGTTAGAAACTACACTTGTCTTTTTGCTCGAGGAGTTAATGCTACAATTTCATCTCGGAATTTCGTTAAAAAATATTTGTAACATCTAAATTTATATTTTATGTTATATCTCTTTCCTCATTCATCCGCGTGTACTCCTCTGGATTGGTCTAACACATATCTTTATTATACCCTCCTTGAGCCATATTTCTTTAAAATTAGGAGTGTTAATGCGGATCGGTTTGGTTCGGTTTTAGTTTTGACGAAAACTAGAATCGAACTTATTTAAATCGGTTACTGCTTAAAAGCCGAGCACCAAATTGGTTCGGTTCGATCGATTCGATCCTATCGATTCGGATAGGTTCGGTTCGGTCGGTTTTGAGCAAATTTTTTTTAACATATATCGCCTTGAGCTCAAAATTAAGTATTAAGACTAGATTTAATCAAGTAATTTGATGACTCGCTTTTAAGATTAATTATAAAAATTTATACATAATACCACCACTATTTTGACATATCTTTTTTATTTTTATATTATTAACTTTTAGACATATTTATATTACGTTATATCGATAATAGACAAAGTTAAGCACAAATTTCAGGTATTAAAATATCTGTGTCTGAAATACTTATAAGATCTTGAAAAATATAATAAATGAAAATTGAAATCTATAGAATTTAGCAATCGGTTAGGTTAGGTTATTTTAAGGCAGAACCTAAATTGGTGTTGAGTTCCCTCAGTACGACTTTAATCCCGGACCGATTCAGAAAATTTAGGTTATTTTACCGATTCACAGTGGTTGATTAGGTTTCGGTTTGTGCCGCACTAGCTAAAATCACACTCCAAACAGTAACAAGAAGGGATGTGAAATTACTATTTTAACCTCCCTATTTGTAAGTGTAGTGTTTGAGAAAGTTTCATTTAATATCAAAATAGTCAGTAAGAATTTTTACTGTTTGGATGTATGCTTTTTAGCGGGACTCACTTCGAGGTAAACTCGAAAATATTATTTGGGTGTGTGTATGGTGTTGTCCGGCTCGATCCATCCTAAGCACCAAAACGAAATATAAATACCTTTCTCACTAATGTCCTTACATCTCTTCAACTCCAACCCCCCCACCCAAAAGAAACAGAGCCTACCTTAGTTGCAAACGTACACAAAAATGGCTGATGAAGATTATGAGATGGATGGAGGGTTAGTTAACAAATCTTATAATAATTTAAAATAGTACCTAATTTATATGTTCAATTGTTTGTAGTTGAAAAAATAAATATTGAATTTTTTCCCTTTAAGTTTCAGTATTTTATGCGTAATAATTATTTAAAATAATACTAAAATTACTTGTTCAATTGTTGTTAGTTGAAAAAATAAAGATTGAATTTTTTCCATTAGGGTTCAGTATTTTATGCATAAATTTTCCATTTTCTTCCAGTTAATAATTAGTTCAAATAGTACTAAAATTATTTGGGTTGTTGGTAGTTGAAAGATTGAATCTTTTTCCATTAGGGTTCAAGATTTTATGAATTTCATCAGCTAATTATTATTTGTAAATTTCATCAGCTAATTATTATTTGTAATGTTTTGGGTATTGAATTGTTAAGGAACTGGACAATTTTGTGTGCTGAATTAATTAAGAAACTGGACAAGTTTTGGGATTTTTGTAGCTCAAAGATTCAATCTTTTACCATTAGGGTTCAGGATTTTATGCATAGTTCTCCATAAAGTTGCCATCTGTGTGTCTCTGTTTCAGCTAATATATTATTTGAATTTTTTTGTACCGAGTTAATTAAGAAACTGGACAATTGTTTTCGGATTGTTGGTATTAGGGTTCAGGATTTTATGTATAGTGCTCCATAAAATTTCCATCTTTATCTTTGTCTCGGCTAATAATATTATTTGCAATTTTTTGTACTGAATTGATTAAGAAACCGGACAATTTTTTGGGATTGTTGGTAGTCGAAAGCTTGAATCGTTTACCATTAGGGTCCAGGATTTTATGCATAGTTCTTTATGAAGTTTCCGTTTTTCTTTCAGTTTCAGCTAATAATGTCAATCACGATTTTTTTGGGTATTGAATTGCTCGAGAACTTGAGCAAGTCCTCAAGTTTCGTGCTTTAACATTAGCTAATTTCTCTAAAGAATTAAGCTTGATTTTTTTTTTCTAGATTGAACACATAATCCTTTACCCTAAAAAATCTGTTTGTTTTCCTAATTCGAGCAATGGATATAGATAGTGGTGATCAAATTTTGAAAATACTCCTTACATCAGAAAGAGATTTTCAAGTTTGATTTTCAATGGGGTCAAATACATAACTTTGATTTCGATCGAGATGTCATGTGAAATTTCGAGGAAGTGGATAAATTGGGTTATTGAGGCAATCTAAGAGAAATTCTAGAGAATGTTTGATAGTAAAGTAGGTTGAAAATACTAACTTTTGATGTTTTTTCACCAAATATTATACATCATATACAAACATATTTAAGGTCCAAATTTAAAAGGCATTCATCATAATTCCAAACTTACCATTTTTTTTTGGGTTAGACCGTTGGAGGTAATAATGTAGTATCACATTAAATGGCTTGGTGGAAGTAAAAAACAGAATAGTTATTTATTTACATTAATGGATGCCCATTTATGCAGATACGAGGATGAGCCTTTGGAACCTGAAATTGAGGTTAGATGTATAACCTTTATCAGCTATAAAGCTTTTCAAATACTATTAATTAGTTCACATACATCATGTTCCACTGAAACCAGGAAGGGGCAGATATCGAAGAAGAAAACATTAATGAGGATATACCAGACCCTCTCCTTGGAGACGGGGAAGACAAAGCTGAACAGGAACCATTTGAGCGTCAGCGGAAAACCTCCAAGTATATGACCAAATATGAAAGAGCTAGAATTTTGGGTACACGTGCCCTTCAGATTAGGTATTTTTTGGTCCTTAGAGGTGTAAGATAATGAAAAGTCTTATTTTATTGTTACTGACCGGAGGATTTTCATGTTAACAGCATGAATGCTCCTGTAATGGTTGAATTGGAGGGTGAAACTGATCCACTTGAGGTAATCCTTCTTATGGATGTTTTACTCTTCAAAAAAGAATTATGCTCCGGTCAAATATCTTATTTGTAATGCTGAGTTTGTGTTGCCACTGATTTTTTGTTGATAAAATTCTTAGTCCATGTTTGTTGTCTAAATGAAACTTTATACTCGAATGTTTTGGGTAACTTCCTACAGTTATCCCACTGCCTTCTCTATGGTATGACTTCCAGGGCGGTCATCTAAGATGTTTGATGAATCACATTCGGGGTTACACCTTTCACATTTTTATTTGCTATACTTATTTGATAATCGGGTCCAGTTAAATTCTTAAAATGTAGCCAATACTCTGGTTGCTATCCGCAAACCTTTCTGAGTTGTCTGGTGAATAATATAGTCATGTTTTGCTTAGATTGCTATGAAGGAGCTTCGGGAGAGAAAAATCCCTTTCACCATCCGACGCTACCTACCAGATGGAAGGTATGGCTCTCTAATACTCCCTCATTTCCTTTTTAATTGTCAAAAAGTACATTGAAAATGTAAAATGTCAATTAATGGTAATTATATAATTGGTTGGTTGATAATTTAATAAGAAAAAGTAGTCAAAAGGTATATTGAAAATGAGAAAATACAATTTTCTATGTTAGGACAAGTATTTTGAAACAAAAATTTAAAGCTAAAAAGTCAAGTAAAAAGAGGAACGGAGGGAGTATTATGAACTGGAGAAATGTTTACTTTTAGCTTTCCGTTTCATCTACAACATTTTGCTTTTTAGTTAGACCACTAACAGAGTAACAGGCAAAGAGGAAATATCTCGACATGTCTTCTCAATTATATCGTCTTTCACTCTAAATACCTTTTTGTTCTATATCCGGTGTTCCAGTTATGAAGACTGGGGAGTGGATGAGTTGATCGTAGAGGACTCGTGGAAAAGACAAGTCGGAGGTGATTGACTGGCTTCTCGATGGATGATGTTGGGATTCCGCATCATCTTCTATCTTGGACACTGCCTCTTTATTTACAAATCTTTGAACTGGTTGATGATAGATTGAATTCTAGAACCTCTAGTAGAAGTCATATGTTTAAGTCTTGTAATGTTGGTGAAGCTCCCTGTGCTTTATGTTCTTATGATGTCATTAGTCATTGGTACTTTTCATGTAATGAATGCCTCCATCTTTGAATGTGAATTTTACAAAGATTGAGATGGTTTGATTAACATCATTCATACAATTTTTCAAAGATTGAGGGTGCACTTGCAAGTTGCAATACTTGTGTTCTACCAAACTAAGTTATTAAGCCCAGATTTAATTAAATGCGATTTGATGACTTTTTTTAGATTAATTATCTGACTTACGTATCTGATACAAAATTTCTTTTACAAGCTAACTTTGTATTACCATATTATTAGTTTTAGAAAGATTTATATATATTTATTTCGTTATCACCAAATAATGAAACAGTTAAATTTCGATTAAAGCTGGCAAAATATGCGCATCTTTAATAAATGAAAATTGAAATATCTACGTAAAATTTAGAAATTTAGCCGGTTTGGTTATTTCAAAACTGACCTAGAATGGATAAGTTTTTTCGTAGAAGCTGCATCGATTCGATTCAGATGAATTACATTCGGATATTTTGTTGATTCGGTCTGATTCCAGGACAGTTCGAATTGTGGATGCCTAATTCATGTCTTAAAACCGTCTCACTATATTGTTTCAATTTTTTCGCATTTACGAAATATGATTCAAGATTATTATATTTTGACCACTCATGTCTTAAGGCACCAAATAATATGCTAATTTTACCATTTCAATTTCCATCAAAGCTTCACCTTGAGAAATAATGAGTAGCAGGAGGGGGAGACATCTATCTCACCTCACTCAAGCTTGCATTTAGTTACAAGTATTACATACATATTGATCTGAACTAGAAACACAATATCTGTAACTACTTGTACCTATTCTTACCTAAAAGAAACAGCAAAATCACATACTCTTTTTCTGTTGAGCAATTCTTCCATCAATATCAACTTGCAAATCTTGCAAACATATCCTCATAATCTAAGCAAAAAATCTTGATGACATTCGAGTTCGACCAAACCTATTTCCAACATAAAAGTGTACAAGACACCCCTTTAGATGCCTTGTAAACTTTTTGTGGCTTTGTGCAATTGCCCTGGAAATAGTCTCACCCTCGAACTTCCTTGATTTATATGTAATCATCAACTGAAATGTTCAATTCTGCACCTTCCCAAGATGACCCCCCTGAACTGTAACCATCACAACACTGCCAACTTAACCCCTCTCCGCCGCCACTTTGATCACACAACTCCACCGTGTGATCATCATCTTTGGGCTGAGAAATAATCTGAGCATCAATAGCCAAACCAGCATCAGTGGCAGTCCTCTGCACTGATCTTGGAGACATACTTTTCTGTATCCCTGGAGGCAACTTGTCAGGGAAGTTGAAGTCACCATATGAAGATGTCTCTCTCAAGCAATAAAATGCAACATCATGTGCCACCGCAGCCGCCTCTGCGGTGGCGTAAGTGCCTAGCCAGAGGCGTTCTTGGGTGCCAGGAACACGGATTTCAGACACATATTTTCCCCATTTTCGACGTCGAACACCTCGGAATTTCTTCTGGGATGTGTTGTTTGAACTTGCAGCTTCATTTGAATGGCTCATTCTTGAAGAGAAATGTTCAAGAGTTGATGTTTTCTTGAAGTCAAATGAGAGGAAATTAAATAACGAGTTTCTGATTCGAGTCTTTCTAATGACACGTGACTAATTTTTTTAATGGAAAAGAGGGGAGGGAAAAAGTTTATGAAGAGTTTGAAGTAGCCTTAATGTTTATATAGTGAAGTAAAAGAAAGAAAGTCAAAAGCATTTACATTTGTGAAGAGGTGGGGAGTAAAGTCAAAATTGTCAAAGGTCAATGAAATGGAAGTGTCAGAAGTCAACCATTCTTTATTGAAAAAAATAGAGCTTCAGAAATGAATCAGTAGGACATTGGTGGCCTAGTGGGCATTGGATATTTTGAGGTTCATGAATTTATTGCATAAGGTGGCTTTGGTTCAGTATTCAGAGTTTAATGTGATAAGTAATTAAACGCAACTCATATGTTTGGATGAATAATAATTAAAGCTAAGAAAATGAAAACTATAGAAAGAAATTACTCCGTATTAAATATAAGCATGAGTCATTATTATGAATGGTCCGATCAAAACTTTAAATATTCTCTTCATTTCAAATTGTTTGGGAGATTTGACATTGATCAATATTAAGAAAATTTTGAATTGAACTAATATATTTTATTTTTCCTTCAAATCACTTTCTCATATTTGGTCAAAAATAAAATTTGTTTTGAAATTTTCTTAAATAAAAAAAATTCTCAAACAAAATGGGATGGACGGAATATTTTAAAACTTCTTCAAACATTAGTTTATTAAATATAAGCATGAGAAATGAGATAATTGTGTATGGTTTTGATAAGACCTTAGCTGGAATTATTTTGTACCTTTTTCACACAAAATTTGGTTGTTCTCATTATAAGGATTCATGTTGAGATAATGAGCTAAAAGTTCACAATTAACAATTATAATAGGCATCAAATATATATATTAACGTATATCGTGACTGATGAACATCATTAATTTAATTTTGACGAACTACTTGACATTATGCCCAAGTAGATAAAATGATATTTAACATTGATTATGTCGATGACTCGATAGCATGATGATATTTGACCCAAGCTTTCATAAGGGGTCTCGGCTTTAAATCTTGTTGGTACCATATTCTCTACTTTCTTTTTAACACTTAATCTAATTGTGTTTAGTTAGAAATTTCTGTATTCGTAATTTGCAATACTATGTAATCGTATTTTTGATCATTAATTTAAAAAAAACATTAATTAATTTCTTTATGTATTTAGTAGGATGGTATTCCATAGTTGGTGCCCTATGATGTGGTAAACACTAAAACACTTCCACACTATAATCTATTTCCCTATTACCCATAAAAATAATGAGGAAGACTTTGAACTATATCATTCATAATTTAATCATTTTTACATAGCAGTATTTGCTACATATCCTTTATTCATTTCACACTGTGATTTGTAAATTGTGATTAATATCAATTGTCAAAGATGATAATGTTAAAGCCACCTAAGTGAGGAATTGATCAACGTAACGGCAGGTCAATTACAACTGGGAAATCAACGCTGACCAGAAAAATGAATCTAGCAAAGTAAATCGTCACTTGTTGCATCATGAAGCACCATCCTCGGTTGTCAATTCTAAAAGGTCGTTCATTTTGTTTATCAATCCAAAATTAACAAATTTTACTATCGATCTAAATTAACAAATATAACTTTTATATAATCAAAATGAGTAGAGCGCCTTTATTGTTTGAGCGTATTAGTCAAACATCCAAAAAAAAAGTCAAAATTAAAAATTTAAAAAATAATGTTGTAACTATTTGCTACATTAAAAAATACTTGAGTGTTAATTATTAGTTGTCCAAGAAATTAAAATTTTTATAATGTTGTAATTTTAAAAAATAATTTTGTAATTTTTATAATGTTGTTAATTATTAGTGTTAAAAAAATAATGTTGTAATTTTATAATCACGATTTATGTGTTAATTATTAGTTGTCCAAAAAATTAAAATTTTATAAATGATAAATGTCCTAAATCTGTCATATTGTTAGTAAAAAAGCATATTGAAAACTATATTTTGATATATTTTTATTTCCTAAAATACATATAAATAGTAGGTAAATGAGACAAATTATGAGAAATGAAAAAAAAGTGAAAATAGACCGGTTTTATGAAAAATAGGAAGTACTTCGTATAATATATATAATAATATTTGAATTTAATATTTTTTTACAATGTCAATTACAAAAAATTTGAAGTGAATAATTTTGGAGGGTACAACGGAACATGCAGGAAATATCTTCATGTTTTGTCGATTAAAATATTCTATAAGTGCATGTGCTTTTACTATAAAATTCTATAAAATATTGTGGTACCTCAATTTTGACTCCCAGAAGAATCGAGATTCTTCTGCACGATCCTGTAGTTTTTTATGTCCGTTTCTTCATGTGTCTTTTCATTTATTAACGGTGTAGTAATAGAATTTATATAAAAATATTACAGAAATTTATATTAGGGGGAGAGGTGAAGTCTGATGGCTTTATTTTAAATGAATAAATGATAAAATATTAAATTTTAATAATAATAATAATTTATTTTAAAATTTTATGAAGACAATTCTCCTTTCACCTCTAGATCTTCCATTATTATTAACTCTACTCGTTTGATTGGATTGTCGTCTAATCGAATTTAGTGTTGTAAAGTACCGACCTGAAAATAGGGGAGTAGTATTATGAGTCGAGTCGAGTTCGGATTGAAAAAAATTGAGAGCAAGCTTACAGACATGGTTGTCTTTAATATACAATATTCAATATTGTGGCATACAAGTATGTGATATATAATATTTGAGTTGATTTAAGTTGGAGAACAAAATTAAATCAGAGATTTGTGATTAATAGGCAATAATTTGAGTCATAAATAATAAAAGCAAACAAAAGAATTTTATCTGAGGTTACGCCGATGTGAAGGTGCAACTGCCGATCTACTAACAAATGGAAAGAATGTTCTGTGCTGCTCATTATTTACTAATGCATGTTGAGTATTTTGCTTATACCTTGCAAATCTTAGCTTCTAGTCTATCGAAACAGATAAAGCTCGAGTTCTTGAAGCAAAAACTATGTTGCTATGTAAAGACCCTAATATTATTCTAGGATGAATTTTTTATATTATATGTTGTGTGATAAATAAAGATTAACATCCAGAATTGCTAAATTCAAAAACTATGAAATGCTTCTTCTTTGGCTTCAAAGTCTTCAAAACATACTTCCTTCGGACTTGCCGTGAGACTTTCGGGGTGGAGGCCAGCATCTCGATGCCGTTCTCCAAATTAGCCAAAAAAGGCTTCCACATCACAATGATCTAAAAGCAGAGAGCGTTTCGAATCACCATCTTCAAATAATCCTTCGAGTTAAATGCGTCCACGAACTTCAGCGCAGTGATCCCTGACTTGATACCTTAACTTTTCCGATCATCATGGGCTGACGACTACCCAGAAAATACAGAATAGTCATTCGGCTCTTTCAGGTGAACTTTTTCACCTCATGGTGATCATGTCTTTGTCTTGCTTTGATCTTGTATTCTTGACACCTTTAAGAAGCCTCGGAAAGTTGATTAAATGATAATTTCTCTCTTCTACCTTCCCATTCCACGTCGACGACTTGGCTGATCTAATTAAATTTGACACCGATGTTTGATCGGAACATCCTTCAACGGTTAGCAAATAATTAAAGTGATTTAGACATCTACCACATGACTTTCTGCGAAACACTTACATTAACTAAACTGATTCATAAACTTACCAACCGGTTGCACTCAGCTTCCCGGAAGTTCCTTTGGACTTGAACTAATCACCAATAGTAGCCATTACGCGGTTAGGTACCTTTACGACCTTCATTGCATCTCTTCATTTGCAGCTCACAAAATCTCGAGAGCCTCTAGATGTATCCATACTTGAAATTTCACTAGCAGCGATCCTTTTAACATCTTCGTGAAACTCCATGAATCTTCTTGCTGCTGCTTTTTACGGATCCTCTGTTTCTTCAGGCAAGATTGAGTCAGTATGACATCGACTTACGCCGTTGCTGTACCATTGCTTCCAGAACAAACGCTGATTTAAAGTAGCCGAAGTGGTTAATTCATAATATTAATCAGTGACTCACGAACAAAGCTCTTTAATTTGGACATACCTCATTTTGTCGGTTTCAAAATAACCATTCGACAACTTGATTCCATCTCTACATTGCCTCTCTAATCAACATTTAAGCATCAGTAGATGAGCAGTCCCATGAATTCCAGGAGACATAGTCTGTATGAAGAAGCTCGAGAATCTGTCAGGATGGGAGTATTCTGGACAAAACCAGTCAGATATTCAACCTGACATGAGCATAGCGTTCCGGCTTTCGGTGCCTCTTCATTCACTTGACCCCAGTACATAAGTCAATTGCTTCACGCCAATAACACGTGATCTCCACAGCTGTTTCAAAATCTTTGTCTGCCAGTTCTTCCTTACTTTTCTTAATGCTCACGGAGACCTTGCATTCATGCCTCCTCAACTGAGATCAAGCCACCTTAAATTCTAGCCACTTGTTTAAGTGCTAATATTGACTTTGTCATCCGGGCTGCATTAAGACATGCTATGATTAACGTCTTAAGGTGAAATAAAACTTTTTTGAAAGCTATTTCACGAAGGTTTACCATGCATGCTCATATAAAGCCTTCATGACCCCTTGTGGTGGTCTCGCCTTAGCGATTATGGCGTTTCTTGACAAACAAAGATACGTCGCGCTTAGAAGATACAATGCAAATCGATTATCAGATTCGTCGCCGTCAGTAACTACCAGAACACTCCCCAGGTGGTTTTCTTCCATGCTTAGCAAAATGCGGATGTCACTTAAAAATGCGTCTTCCAATGTGAAAAATCGATTCCGTCGAGGTTTTACTGACATGTGTCCGCAGTCGCCGACAGGTCGTATTTGATTAGCAAAACATCGGCCAGAGCTGCGGCCAGAGCTCGTGCAAGTTTTGTGATCGATAAGAGCGACAAAAATTTAAGTGCGGAAATAAGCAGTGCTGAATTTTATCTGTAGAAAATCTGGCTACAAAGTCATCGAAACAGATAAAGCTATAGTTCTTTAAGAACTGAAACTATGTTCTTCAAAATATAAAGACTAACATTATTCTAGGATGAATTTTTCTATATTCTATATATTTTGTGATAAATAAAACTCATGAAAGCATCATGATTTATAAATTTATAACTATAGTATGTTTTTCTTGGGATTCGAGAATCATGAAACCGTCCCAAAAAACTTTTATTTTGGAACTTGTCGAGGCCACAAGAGTGCCGAATAGTATCTCTGAGAGGAAGCGATTTTAAATCATCGAGACCTATCGAGACCTCGGGGTCTTGATGGCCTCTCGATACCCCGTTCTCCCAGATCGGCCAAAGGCTTCACATGCAACATGATTAAGTACAACTTTTGATATAAACTCTAAGTTAATTGATTGAAAAACAAGCTGATTATTTATTGAAAAAATACATCAATTATATTAGAATGGATGTTTTGAATCTTCAGCTAAAGTTCGCCCAATCTTAAAAATGAGTCAGAACTACATTAAATTGAACTACATTAAATCGAACTTTTCGATGCAAAACGAGCTTTCAAGATTTTTTACATGGTCTGGTACATCAATCGAAAACTTCATCGACAATGTAATGGCTAAACGAGTGACAATATTTTTCAGAAACTGGTTGCATTTTACAAAGTTGAGTGAGGAAATACAAACATTGTGCAATATATATTGGTTAAATAAACTAGTACAAAGTTATACTACATTGAAGAGCAATAACAAAAATACACATGTATTCTCTTGAAATGAACTTGCTACCACTTGAATTTAAGACAATTTACAAAGGTTTGATGTTGCCATATATTGTTTAATCACTAATTATAAGAAGTCTATCATATGGGAGATTCGACGAAAAAAATTAAAAGCCAGTGAGGGGAGGCTAACATTAAAGGATTTAATCTTTTCGCTTTGCGTTGAACTCTATGCAGTGAGAGATACCAGCATTGCGCGCAGTTGAATTGATATTTACTGGAAACTGTTTGTAATGGAATAGAAGAAGTCCAAGAATCCAGTTCCCTTCAGTAGACCTTTTCCAGTTAGTAGTTCAAAATCTAGCAGCAGAAGGAATCCAATTGCTGCTGCCTTCCCATTGATCAATTCATTCTTCCTCGAGAAACCAAAGCCCTCGGATGTCTCATCAACGATCATTCTCACCTGATGACATACATTTTTTCATAGTCAGCATTTGCGATTTTGTTATCAGAATAAGGCTAAGGAGATAATCTAAGATACCTCGTTCACATTGACATCAGTTGCTGTTATACCAGGCTGAGCTTTCCCACTGAAGACTATTTCGGTTTCTGCTTCAATTTTGGAAGCTCCCCCCATACTGATATAAATATTCTCCCCATCAAGTTTCACTGGAAAGACGAATAGGGTATTCAAAGCAGGGGTGAGGACTCTTAGCACAGGATTATTTGGATACCACTCTTTGACAGCTCCAGTCCGTAGATCAAATGTGCTATCGGTTGTTGGACAAACGATACAGCCATCCTGCACCATAAGTCCATAATACATACTTTTTTTTAGTTTTCTCGGCAGGAAAGTTCAGTGAGATAATATATACTGCACATCATCTTGAACAATGGAAAATAGTGCTACGTTATCAGTTAAAGTAATGCATATTTCTCGTCCACAAGACATGTATGCACTCCAAAACAGAATGATTTGAGTTGAAGAATACATTGAGAGTTCAAATATCAACCTTAAAACTTCAAACAAGGATAAGAAAATAAACAGTTAGAATGAGTTGCACTCCATTTAACATTAAGGAAATCTAATAAAGCAACTTTAACCCCCCCCCTCACTTCCCTTCTTCCTTACCCATCCAACGTTTACATGTTTTCATGATAGACATATCAGGCTAGAGATAACAAGGAATCAGTAATGTAGACCTCGAGATTGGTTTATTGGAAAGGTTCTCCCATCTAGCCATCTACCCCTATGCAAATTACCATAAAAAGTTCTACAAAAGGATCCCAAATGAAACATCATGTATAATATAAGTGAAAAATCAAATTAACTTCCCACCTGCCAAATCCAATTTCACAACCAATGTTTCCAAAGTTTCACAACTGCAAGTATGTTCTCATGAATCATAAAGAGTGCAACTTCCAGATCAACAATACAACAAAAATACAATTCAAAACAGTAAGGTTCTAAGGATTGCATTTGAATAACTTGTACATAGACAAAATGCAAAGATTGAACAAAAATCAAGAAAACTGCAAGACCTGAGTTAGCTTAGCATTGATAAGTCCTTCACTATAAGCACCTTCAGCAGGAGACCTGTTTTCAATAGCAAACACCTCATCCTTATACCATAACAACAAAATGGTCTCTCCATCTTGAATGATCACTCTCCTCTCTCCTTTTGGCAAAGCAGCCAATGGCACCACAGGTACCCAATTCCCTATATCTTTGGACACTGATGAAGACTCAGGAGCAGCAGAAGAAGATGATACATCAGTAGCCTTGCATGCAATGTTCCTACTTCTTTTTTTCAAGAACTTGCATGATGATGAAAGAGTAAACATTGGTTTTGGAGTATTGGTGATGGTTGTTGGAAGGTAGTGAATTGGAGGTAAATTCTTGTAGGGTGAAGATGGTATGGTGAAGGTGGTTGTGGTCACCTTAGAGGAGGCTGTTGTAGCCATAATAAGTTAAAAAAAAATAGGTTGTGGAGGGAGGAGGAGGGGGGGTCAATGTATGGAAGTGTGTGTAAATGTCTTTGTGGAGGGAGGCAAACCAAACAGAAAATGAGTGGAATTGGAGAAGAATAACCACAGCCACAGAAATGAAGATAAAATGACACAGGAAAAAAGTATGGTTCCAGCCTCACTTTCTCTTCTAAGTCAACAGTATCGAGTTCTATATCCTGAGCTGTTATACACACCAAAACAGTAAAAAACAGTAACTGTTTGGAGGTGAAATGACTATCTTGTCCTTATACTTGTAAGTGTGAAAGTTACAGAAATTATGTTCAGGGGTAAAATAGTCATTTCAGTGTTAAAAAAACTATTTGAGTGTATATATATTTGGGTGTTTGTATATCCTATGTTACATTTTATATTATTTCGTACAATTTATGATACAATTCATGATCTATCATGATAGTGCAACACTATGTCCGATTAATATAATCTATTACACGGCAATGTAACACCATATTGAGTTCATATTATCGGTTACACTTTGTATTACAATATATATGATATATTTTGTCTTACATGTATGATGTACTTCATAGAGATCACAACAATTTCTTTGCTTATGACTTTCAAACTAATGTAAAAGAAAATCCTTCACAATCTTAAACAGTTGTAACAAGAAATTGCATATATATAATGTGTAACATACAAGAGTATTGTTTACATTTGTTTCACTAGAGAGTTGGGGGTATAATTTATCTCCCCATTTTCAATTCTCAATATAATGTTTTGAGTGTACCAATAATAGGACAGATGCATTGCCAGTAGCAAAGTGAAAGAACAGATGAAATTCCTAGGGGCAAAAAATGTTGGAATAATTTTTTTTCCTCAATACTGCTTCCAGAATTGTACAAAAATGCACATGAAATCCCTATACTACAAATAATTAGGAACTTCAAAAGAATTGACAAAATTACATTTGACAAGCATGTTGATAAAACTACAAATAATTGTATCCTAGGTTTATCTGCTGTTCATGCCATTTAACATTCTGCTTAACTAAACCCCTTGGAACGAGAACGAGAGGATCTTGAATAGGCCATCTGGGTTATCTGCTTGTACCTGGAAGGAAAATGCACATTTTTAAGAAGTCACTTGATTTCATTTTGATCTAATACTTTCATGGTTAACTTAGTGCGCATCCAAAATAAAATTATGTTAATGTTACATGTACCTAACATACTACCTTCTGTGGTTTCTTTAGTGGATATCCAAAATACTAAAGTAAATTGTTTTGATTACATTAATTGCATGTACAACTGATTTCTTTGATATCAGAGATATATGCACAGACTCGGACATCGACCTTAATTTCTTCAAACTACGTTGAAACTGGAACTAATGTGAACTAAATACAGTAAGAGAAGATCCTCACCCAATGGCCGGCATCTTCAAGGACGTGCATTTCAACTCCGCCTCCCTCCTCTACAGCTTGTTCCTCAGCTGTATGTATTCTCTGAAGATCTTCAAGAGCCCACCGATGTAAGCTTCTTTCTGCTTTCAAAAAATTTATATGGACACCTCTGGGGACGTCTTCCACTATTTCCCTTCAAATATCCATTCATCAAGAAACACAAAACTTACAGTGGGACCACTCTTTCATAGACTTTTGGGGGTTGGAAGATGACACCATTAACATTGGATTGGCTTAAAAAGGGTGTCACATTCGTCTTCAATTATGTTATGTATTTAAATAGTGAGAGACTTACAACCATGAACAAAATTCGAAGGAGATGTGTAAATGGAAATTACCACAAATTTGTTTCTTCGTATGATTGATACATTTCAGAAATGCCTTGAAGATCAAACATCCATGAGAAGCTTGGTGAACCAGGAACTCCCGTTGGCTTCAGATTAGTTGCCACCCACTGGAATATGAACAAAAGACAAGAAAAAAGGTTAGACGCGAGAGCATGAGCTCCAAGTGCAAAGATAAATGAGTAGCAGGTGTTTGTGTAAACATACACAAAATATTTTGACAACACCAGTTTTACTGGATAATGTGAGATCGTGAGTATGTGACCAATGGTTAATAATTACAACCAAACCAGGGTAAGAGGTAAAGAAGGTAAGTTTTGGGTCTCTGTCAAATGCCTCTTATAATGTTATGCAGGATACCTCGAGTACAAACAAGTCAACCACCAATACCAATAAAAGAGCTGCTTCAAAATTATACGAGAGTAGTAGCTCCTAGGACCTAGATTATAAACAAAGCCAGAAGGCAAGAGCACGACTTTGTCCGTAATATATATACACAGACTCCTCGGGCATAATTAGAATTAATAAAAACTATATAGGCTATAGTTGGCCTTTGTATAACTGTTGTTTTATACTACGTCTTAACTAGTGAAAGCATACAATAACATCCAGAAGAATGTCATATAAATTCTATCACATAAATCGAGACAGAAAACGAAGGCTCATCAGTTAACTAGTTAAGTAATGCAAGTTGAGAAAGGCAGAAGTACTTCTTGGAGAAGAAATTAAGAAACTAAAATTACCTGAGCCACATCTTTTGAGAAACCTTCTTGAACCAGAGCATCCACGACTTCACGTTTTGAAGAGACCTTCCTTAATACCATTGAAACACAAATCATGTCTATGTACTAAATGATTAGGATTAGGCTGAAAAAAAAAGAGTTAGGGGAAGGAAGGAGAGGAGTTAGAGTGTTAGACAAGCATGCTCACCTCATTTGGCAACGTACTCAGAAATGATATAAGTTCAGCAGGGTGGTCATCTCCATCTGCACCGGCTCGAACTTTTCCAGGTGTAGCATCTAGACTCCAAACCTATAAGTGGGGAGAATGAAGAATAAATACGATGGTGAAAAGATGATTAATATGCAAAGATGAATAGTCAGAAAACAGAAGAATGATATTAAGCATCATGAGATTAACTAACACGTTTATTCTGTTCTATGACTAGTCTTAGTGAAAAGGTACGAAAGAAATTCCAGGACAGCCCAACTAATTTTCTATGGTTGCTGGTGCTATGAAGAAGAATTAATTCTGTTCTAGGACTACTCTTAGTGAAAAGGTACGAAAGAAATTCCAGGACAGCCCAACTAACTTTCTATGGTTGCTGGTGCTATGAAGAAGAATTAATTCTTTGTCCATGTCATTATGGTAAGTTAAAAATGGACTAAGAAGTTCAAGAAGTTTGTGATCTTACTCTGACAGGTCTTGCAAGAGGTTTTGCAGCTTGCTCAACCATGCTTAAGGCAACTGCATGCATGTAACAAACCGAGCACCAACCCGAAAAAGGCATGTAAAACTGAAACTGCTTATTATCAACCTGGAAGGCTAGACTTACCTTTGCCTCCAAAGCTGTGACCAACTAAAACTCTGGGAGTAAGTCTCAGTCGTCCAACCTAAACATCAGAAGGAAATACTGTCATCAACCATGAGATGTAAAGATGACATTAAAGTAATCAGTATTTTGAGTGCCAAAACCAGCTTTTAAAATGTAAGTATCACCATTTTTGCCCAATTCAAGTCGGGAGACAAATGAACATAGAAGGTATTAATTCCACAGAAACAAGGAAGATTGGCGTCCAGTTTCAGCATGATTACATTAACATAAGGAACAAAGAGTGGAAACATTTTCAATTCTAAAGCATAACCAGTACACAAGCATATAAACAGATTTTCTAAGGTCTTGGGCTCTCGGACATTCTAGTTCTTATCCATCCAAAGGGAGACATAATAATACATTCTATAACCTAAGAGGGCAGATTCTGCTCTAGCTATCCACAATGCCTGGTCAACTCTACACTTAAAGTTGCGAAAGTTCATAACATCTGCCTTAGCCAACAATGTAGATACCAATTACAAAAGTAGAATTCGTAGACCATAAAGGTATGCATATCCAGGTGCAACTAGAGTATGAGATCGCACTAGGCAAAAGAATACAGAAGACAAGCTCACCCCCATTGTTTACGTACTAGTTTTAAGACATCAAGAGCAGCTGAGGCAACAGTATTAGGTCCACTCTTCTTGATAGCTGCTGATTCACCATGACATCGTAAGTCCACCAAGAGAAACTAGGTCAAATTAACACATAAGAACAGAGTAAGACCATGGCAAATGAATATCTGCATGCTTATATAACAATTGCAGCTGAGAAACACTACATTGACATTTGGAATGGCATGTGCCCTGAACTAAATAAGGAGTGCAGGACTTCAGTCACATATTGATCCAAAAAGAAAAATTCTAAGAAAGAACCAGATGAATGAGGATGAAAGAAATACTTGTCAAGAAGACGAACCTGCCACTTAGGAAACTCTTGAGCCAATCTCCTGGCAAAGGTTCCTGTTATTTTGTATCATCAATAGGTAAAGCCTTCTTGTAACAACTTTATGAACTGGAAGAAATTGTATAGTTTTCTACTTCTCAATATCTTTTATCAAAATTTATGACAGGATCAATATAGAAACAAATTAACAAAAGCATCATGTGCATCTCCCTTCGAGACATATGAAAGTCCGATAGCATGTAAAGGACATATCAATTTGATCATTAATACAGAATTAGACACCAGAGAGAAGTTTATACAAATTTAAAGTGTGATTAGTTATACAAAAACAGTATCCCTTACAACATGTTTTTCGGTGTGTCTTAATCTCCACACATAAAAGAAAAGATAATTACCAGTTAATTAAAGTAGTAAAGACTTAGAAGCTTCGATTGTTATGACGTACAACTGTACAAGACTTCAATAATGAAAAACTAAACAGTCACTCATGCCTCAGCATGAATTATAACAATAGATCCTCCCACATTGACAATGACAGTGGCACACATATGAATCGGTTAAATGAACTGAATATTACAGGGAGAATATAAATGTCTGGTGAAAAAAATTAATTGAGCATGAGGATTTCCTACCCCAATTTTTTCGGCTTCCTAAGATACCATGCAGAAGAACAGCAGTTGGAGGTTCAGGTGCTGACTTGTCCATAATATAACTCCAGGTAGCCTAAGCATCTCATAGAGATAAGTTCAGTCTCATCTAAATCAATAAGATGCAGATTCGAATTCGAATAACGTAACTTGGTGGTTTAATATCTCGAGTGATTGAGCAGAGAAAGTGAGAGAACCATATTTAGCATTAAAGCTTTTGTTAGTTTGACTATCAATAACAGAATAGTATAATATGGTCATGCAACAAAAAGGAGATGTTTAATATTGATATTGAAAGCATTTATTTCTAAATAGACGTACATGAAAAATGAACAATAACTAATGAAGAGAGCTTGATCATGGGAAAATGTACAATAAATTTAATACAGTATATTAACTTACATCTTTCCCTTGAACAAGTTCAAATGCCTGCATGAACAAGAAAATTCACGTGTTATAGGATCAAATGAGCAAGTTAGCATCGTTGAATCATCACATGGATCAGAAGGGCAATACCAAAATTTCTGATGGTGGTTTCACTAAGACGCTCCCTCTTGCAAACCGCTCATCCACAACGGCCATACGTATACAAGATCCACTGATTTCCCTCCTTGACCCATGAAGATCCACCTGAAAAAACGAAATTGCAGAAGTAATGATGCTGCAATGCAATAAGAATTACTGTGACGGCTGCAGGACTTGTATTGGGAAGAGTAATTCAAAGTCAGATTAGACAACATAACAGCTACCTCGATGAGAAAAGGTGACAATGAGACATATGTCCATGCAAATATGATCTTAGGGAGAGGCAAACATGGAAAGAAACCAAACTGATGCAATTGAGTCACTCTTATGGAACTGTTGCTGGCTCTATTGCATCAGAACATAGAATTAAAGCAATTGAGTATGCAACATGTTGGCACACACCAGCATTACAGTATCCACTCTTTAATGCTATATTATTATTCTTCGAAAAGCTTTCTTCACACATACACTAGCTTTAGGACTGACATCGACACTAAATCTCAAACTCGGTACATATACTCAAAGCAATCATCCACTTCCATACAGCTCAAGAACTTTAAACAGCTGCATTTAATGGATTCATTTCGTCTTTCAAAAGGAAACCTATCTAATCTTAAACACAGAATTAGAAAAACAAAATAAAAATCCAATCTTGAACACATAATTATAATTCTAGTCCACATGATCAAATTCAATGAAGAAACACTACCTCCAAATTTGATCATTACCCATCATTTCTTTCCTAATCCTTAATCAAAACACTTTCTTTCCAATTCTAATCCAATAATCACGGCCTCATCATACTATAACAACCACCATATTCAAATCTGGTAATACTAAATCATGAAACCAAACCAATCCAAACCAAACAAAGTGTTATCCCATTAAATGGGGCCGAATATATGAATACAACGTCACCATTCAGCTCTATATTGGGTCATCCGTTAAGCTCATAAACTCTAGCTCTTTTATTTATTTTTTTATTTTATAAGTCCCCTCTGTGAATCGAACCAAGACCTCTCATATGGAGGCTTGGGTGATAACCATTAGGCTAGAAGCCTTGGATAATAAACCCTAGCTCGTTTGCTACAACACTAAATCAATAAATTTAAAGAACCCATTTTTAATGCTTAAACTAGTAATATAACTACCTGTTTCAATTTTCTTGACAACTTCATCATCCTAGGAGGCAACCAACTCAATGTCTGAAATTGCAGAGGCTTCTCCATTAATGCAGCACCACTAAAGCTTGAAACTTTGGCCATTCTTGAATAAAACTCTTTTGTGGGTATGTATATATTAAATAAAAAAAATTCAATTTGTGGTTTTTGAGAGATTGGTGAGTTGGATTTGTGGTTTTTGGGGGGGGGTAGATCATAGAAAGAGAGTGTGGACAATTGAAGAAAGTGGACAAATGGAGAAAGTGGACAAATTTGTGGAACAAAACACTTGTTGTAATAGATTCTACCGGAGAGTGGCGGCAATAACAAAGCTCCGTTGCATGGCTGCTATAATCACACTCCAAACAGATTCGAAATTACTATTCTAACCCCTCTATTTGCAAGTGTAGTATTTGAGGAAGTTTCATTAGAGGCAAAATAGTTTATTTCACTAGGTATGAATAGTCATTTCACTAGGCAAAATAGTCATTTCACTAAGCAAAATAGTCACACCTCCCAAACAGAGATGTGAATTTAAGTTCTATCTATTTGTGTCCTTTATCACTAGTACGCGAGTACGGTACCCCTCGATTTTCATCCGATTAGGCTACATGACATTAAGCCAATTAAAGTTTTATTTTGCATATGGCACCTTATACGTTTGTTTTATGAATCTGGGCTAATATTCCATTTCGGTAATTTTATGTATAATTTTACGATGTGAAAAATATATTCATTTTTATTAATATGACAATTGAGATAAATATTATTTTTAATTGTGTTTTACTTTGACTAAAGTTGAATCATTTGGACGAATTAAAAAATATTCAAACATTTAAAATATTTATTTCGATTACCTTCAAATATGTTAATTTTTAAGTTTTGTCTCCTTTAATTCATCGTAATCCAAAACAGAGCAATAATTGTACATTTGTTTTGATATAAATCAAGGTTAAACTACTCATTGTCTCAATTACATCTAACAAAAAGTTTCACCAAGCTTAATCATACAAAATAGAATTCATCTACCATTATCTTTAACTAAATGAAAAAGGCACATGATATAGCAGTTTATAGGAGAAAATACTGCAAAATTTGTTTGATAATAAATTAGTAAGTTGACCTTCACCAAAGTGACATCTAGAGGTAGACAAAAAAAGGAGTTAATTGCTAAGATATTGCCCCACAACAAGCATAATTTCCTGAAGAAATACATCTAAAAGTGGTAGGGACCTTGCCAAATATCTAAGTTCTGAACAATCAACAATAACATTCCGTGGAGTTAGCATATGTCTAACTGGAACTTGACACTTTCACTTGCAATGATCTACTTCAAAAGGTGCTAACTCCAGTTTCCGTCTTAATTTATCCTGGCCCGTCGCTGCCTCAACCTTCCAGCAATACTATCGACAACTGGTTCAATGGCACAACGACCATGCATTTTCTTGGATAAGGGACTTTTCTCTGTCTCGTCTTCTTTAACGTCGCTTGCATCTTTGGGATCATCATTAAGTGAATTCAGCTCTAGATTCATGTTTGCTTCAGGTGATGACACGCCATTTGGAGGGTTGGTGTTATCGACAATGGTTTGATTGACCTCCTCTGCACCTGTAACTGGCTCGTCTGGATGGACATTCTTCTCCTCCTGTAACTTATACTCATCCAGAATTGGTGTTAGGACACTGGTTGACCCTGACTTCGGAGAAGCAGCATCCTCCTCACTTATCTTCATGATAACACAATTGTTTGGTTCTTTTCCTACTGAAATGTCAGTTTCATTTTCTTTCCTAATCTCGACATTACCTTTTGTTCCTCTGATTTCAGGTTCTGGTGAACCTGGACAATCTTCAGGAGGCTCAAAGGTAATCTCAGGCTTGACAACCATCTCTATTTTATCTGCTGATATCAGCGTACTGTTAGATAGTGCATCAACTAAGTCATGTGCTTTCTCTTCGATATCTTCATTGGTTTTCTTTAGTGTTTTTGCTTCTTCAGGGTTAAAGACTACTAACTCTTGAAGATTGTAGTTAGATTCTGAAGTTTCCATGTCAGTGGATGCTGTTTCTGTTTGAAGAAAAGGCAATGCTCTTTTTGCTGAGAGTGGAACCTTTCTCTTTATGTCATCATCTGAGACAGCCTTTTCCCTTCTGGTTTGTATGAGGTAATGCGCCACTGATTTGTAACCAAGAGCTGAAATCTGACCAAGAGTAAAAATTGAGTTAGTTAACTGCTAACATAATGATTCAAGTTTTGGGGCTTAGGTGGGGTGGGGGCTACAAAAGGAGGCTTGTGAAACAACCTTCCTGTAAAGAGAACCCGTTGGAGGCCAGCCCTTGGCTTGTCTGCATAAACTGCAGTTGCAAATTCCACGACACGCAGGGCAGATCCAATTTGGGTTCTGTTTTGCCTCAAGTACATGCTCCCCATATCTGATCCAAGAAGACATTTGCATTGTTAGCTTTTCAGTTTACCGGCCACAATGAGTTAGCTTGAATGTCAGGATTATTAACTCGGATACACCTCGAACACTTAAAAGCTCCGGTAGCAAATATGTGAATGATTTAGAGAGCATGAATAAGTAACAAAATGCTATTTCAGGTTATATATAGAATATGGCAGAAGGCGGTGTTGATTAGCATGAGAAAATAGGTTCTGAATAATAGTCATTCAAAGTAAGAAAACAAGAACTACTTGTCCTACACGATGATCCACATATATTAACATAGGTCATACAGACAAGGTCGAAGCCCAGAAAGATGTCAAGCTCAAGATGAGGCAAATAGATATATCCAAAGAAAGTAATGTCAAAGAATAGTTCCAGACCTCATATACAAACAATCTCCACAAAACTGCCCTTGAACCATGTTACATTTGCAGCAATGAGTGCGGTGACCAAGAGTCTTCTGCCTGCAGGAATAAGGAAGTTTGAGATTGACAATCAAACACTGTGACAACTTAATCACGAAACAACTCCAGTACTTTTCTTCTATTTATAAAGAATCAAGCTACAAAGCAGACAAGGGTACCTGCATTGGTGACAAGTTTTCCCGTTAATCGAATCATAAATTCTCTTCCCATCCTTCCCACACCCATCTACGAAAAGCGTCCAACTTTGCTCTGTGCTTCCCAACAACTTCTCATGTTCCTCTGTATAAACTTCTGGTCTCGAACCCTCCAGCCTCAACAAATTATCCCCGAAATCCAAAGACTTGTCCTTTTTGGGTACTTTCACTTCACAGTAGCTTACCGGTGTTGCGTTCTGCAAACTACATTTACCCAAAAAACACAAATTATGCAATTTGATCATAATAAATTCACTCCTAGAAGTGAGAAATTACCTAAAGAAAACCACTACCCACATCCACATTCAAGAAAATTTAACAGTATTCAAGGCATTACAAATACCAGGTCCCTAGCCCCGGTAAAGGAGGAGTGTCGTGTTAGGGCTCAACACCTAGCGGAAAACTTTGTTGAACTCCTATAGTGAATAGGACACATAATGAATCAACATTGGGGCATTCCTTATATAAGTACGTGTTGTATGGTTCAATCTAGAGTTTATGGGTTTAAAACATAAGTATACAAGTAGGTTTGGACTTTAGTCGTACTCATATAGCCGACCCCACTTAGTAACATAAGGCTTGATTTGGTTTTATTTAACTATAATATACTTGAAAATACTATCTTAGTGGTACATTTACACCAACACATTAAGAACTCTTTAAATTAATAATCGATAAATTAATAAACTCTCAAAGATAATAATTTTTTTGAACCCCACATTTACCATCTCTTTAAATTAACACTATAAATTAACAAATTTCACCGGTCACGACAGTATTAAGTTATAGAGTTTTTTCTGTAATGCACAACAAATACAGATCATTAGAGTTCAAAATTTAAAAAACCATCCATCAAAAATCAAAACTGGACAATCTTTTTGAAACAGATATAATAATAAATACCGAGAAGAGCGGCGACTAGGAGCAGGAGGAGGCAAAGGGGAAGCAGGAAAATGGGTTCTTGAAGTTGATTTTGAAGAGGGTTTCAATGATTTGACTTGAAGTGAAAGATTAAGTATTCCAAGCTTCTGCATTCTTTCAAGATTCTCTTTGATTCTTTCTTCTCTTGATCTTTCATACCCACAAACCATCTCAACTTCTTCTGCATTTTGCTGAGTTTCTGCACAACTTCTTGATCTTTTCCTCACCATTTTTGGGTAGTTCAAGGTTGAGGGTCAGTGAGAGTAGTGTGTGAGAGAGAGAGAGAGAGAGAGAGAGAAATAGCTTGTCCAACGGATAGTTTTAAGGTTTTTTGGGCACCAAGTCTGGTTCGAAAATTCTTGGGTTTTGAAATTTGAATTGATTATGATTAGGTATTGAAATTCGGAATTCGTTTATTAAATTCGATTATTTTATCATCATACAAATTTGTACCAAATAAGTCCTAAATTAGAGTTGTTATCAATTGATCGAGGTAATTGTTCGTTTATCCAGTTTGTTAAATTCAGATCGAAATTGGCTCAGTTTGTGATTCGAACAGGTTATAAATCATTACCTTCAATCGAAATTCATTTTGATTTGATTTGTTAACAACCCCGACCGTTCGACAGTTCGAGAACCGTGACTTGTGATACTCTGCCTAAATAGAGGAAAAATTGAGTTTGTGATTGAGCATTAAGTTTTGTTTGGAAATTAGCATCTACCTTGTTTTTGTGTCTTGTTATATGACTATCGTTTTATAATACTTCATATTATCCATCATTTATTGAACAAATCATGTGTCTCATTATATGGACATTTAAAAACACCGAGACATGAAAAAAACGAGACAATTAAAGTAAGCAGCGGAACCTTTTCAGGTTTTGTTAGTTCGGTGGAGTGTTGATGATTTAAAGGTAAAATCTCAAGATGACTAAAAAAGATTCCGGCAAATTGAGCACCAAAACCGAAAAGAAATGATGATTTAGAAGGCAAGTCCGAAAGGATAAAAGTAACATGGTGCAACTTGAAAAGATATCTATAATAAAACAAACAAATTATAAATAAATGAAATATTCAACGCTCATCTCAGACGTTCAAGCATATACAGTCAGCTTAAATTATCTTAAAATAAAAAGTAGTCTCACTTTCTTCCTCTTCAAATTCGACCCCTTAACGTTTCTCATATTTAATATTTGACCCCAACTTTTAAACTATTATAATATTCTTCCATATATTATATGCAATTATTTGCAACCAAACACTCGTAAATATCTCAAGAACTTCAACTTAAGGTTCGTTTTCTGATTTGTTTCAATTAATTATTTAATTAAATTTAATTATTTTTATTATTTATGTTCCAAACAAGCTCAATTTTAGTTTCAGGATAATTTAATTGTTTTTAGGATTTATTTTATGTTAATTTATTATTGAATTGGGATTCTTGGTTTGGCTTTTCATTTTCTGTATTATATTGTAATTAATTGGTTAATTTTTTAATTTTTTTTATATTATTTGGGTTATTTTTTATTATATGAGTGTTTTGAAGATGAATTGAGAAAATTCCAGTGTTAATGCCTAAAAAAGGTGGGATTTTGTTACCTGGGCAGATGTCAAATCAAGGTGGAAGTTTGATTGGGGGGCAAATAAATAATAAAGATGGGATTTTGTTACATGGGCAGTTGTCAAATCAAGGTGGAAGTTTGATTGGGGGGCAAATACAGAATCAAGGTGGGATTTTGATTGGTGGGCAAATGCAGAATCAAGGTGGAAGTTTGGTTGGAGGGCAGATAAATCATATGCAGCAGCAGGAGATGAGTGGGAACTATCAAATGCTGGGGCAGTTGCAGAATCCCGGGGGGTCGTGGCAAAGTATGGGACCGGAGTCTCTGAAAGCTCGACACTTTATGCGAGGGAAAATGTAAGTTTTTTTGTGTTGTGTTTGATTAGTTACTATTTAAGTTGTTAGCATGTGTTTGATGGATAATGGATTAATTGGAGTGTGAAAAATGGACGAGTTTCTAAAAGCTTGGCGCTTTATGTTTGGAAAATGTAAGATGTTTTATGCCGTGTTTGATTGGTTGCTTGTTAGCATGTGTTTGGATAATGGCTTGATTGGAGTGTGAAAAATGTGCGAGTTTCTAAAAGCTTGGCGCTTTATGCTTGGAAAAATGTAAGATGTTTTGTGTCGTGTTTGATTTGTTACTATTTAAGTTGTTAGCATGTGTTTGATGGATAATGGCTTGATTGGAGTGCAAAAAAGAGGTTGAATTTGGTGCATTTAGTTCTATGACTAACCAGTTCATAACAATGCTTATTTTCGATAGCTCTTTGTAATAACATTGGTATCGGTTGGTGTTAGTGGGAGAATGGTTTGATTTAGAATGCAAAGATTATTTAGCAGGCTCAATTATGTTTGGTATTTTCTTATTTATTTCTATAACAAAGCCAGTAGGATACTTGGATTTGGTTGGTTATAGATGGTACGAAACACGTGTTGCATCAGGATAATGTAGAAAGTTGAGTGTATTAGCAGTTCTGTTGCATATGCATAGGGAAGTACTAGATTCGTGATAGTTTTTGGTAACTCTGTTTGTAATTTTTTGCATTCATCAGTTTTGATATAATGTATTTGGTTGTGTGCGTTAGCGCCTATCTGAAATATGTGAAGGGAGTGAAGCAACTAACTTGAATATATTATTAATTGTTTTGTACGCCAAACTTTAGATACTTACTGTTCATTCATCCTGTGATAACACCTAATTGATCACTGAGAAGTCTTCTTGAATTTGTATAACTTTATAGTATTAAAAAATGTGGGACAGTTCACATTGAGTGACCTCATTCTATAATTAACTTGATTCGTTGAGCTTTGTTGTGGTACAAGATTCTCTCATTATCTTTCTTATGGAGTAACATTTTATGAAAATAGTACAGGAATCTGTATTCCTGGTTACCTCCGAACCCTATCTGATTTTTGGAAAGGAAAGTGGAGGGATTGAAAATGTCGTAAAATGTGTATAGATTGATCAGATCTATACACATATGAGACTTTCCTATCCTGTCTCCCTATTTCCTAATAAACAAACTGGGGGTAATGTTTAAGTCTTTCTGTATGTGGTCTACTGCAGTCTATCTATCAACGCACATTTATAAGAGGCATACCAGGGTGGTGGTGTAAGATGGGATCTCTGATAATATAAAGAACCTATACATTATTACCATATCCATAAACATAAATACAAAATGAAAATGTGAGTCAATTGTCGAGGATACCAGGACTAGGAGACAATTGGAACATCTACTCGGATACCTAAGAACATGAAAATTTGCACACCATAAGCCCACATATCCAAGAGGCAGGCCCAACACCCATGTAACACAGCTTTGAACTGTTTATAATAAGTACCCTGTTCGATTAGATACTGTTTATTTATTGGGAATACTTGAGAGATTACTACTAGAAGATTATACCATTTAGGTTGTCCATCATGGTAAGTTAATCATCGTAGGGTTTTCGTCCTGTTAGAGCAGGCGCCGCAGATTACTTAAACAACTCCTCATTCTAAATATAAAATTTAACCAAACAAGAATACACAAATACAACATAAATCCAGATTACGTATATGAAGATTGCACACACTTCCTTATTCGCTTAACCCTCGCCAGGTCAAAATTGTACCGCTCTGTTCACAAGCGTATATGCGTATGTACTTCACACTTTTTAGTTCTCTCATTGTTTTTGTTAAACTTCGATTCACACTTTTTAGTTCTCTCATTGTTTTTGTTAAACATTTGATCATTGATTGCTGCATTTGATTTAATTATAACTGCTTCAATCTGTCTTTGAAATCCGAGATGTTCTTTAGTTGTTCAACTTCGTCTTTGAAATCCCAATTGATCAAATGTTTCTGTGTTCCATCTGCGTTTAATTTAAAATTCTTTGGTGGCTAGAACGCTGCAGACTGTTGACTCTAATTATACTATTGACGCTGCGATTTATTTAGAAATCTTTGGTATTATAATAAGTTTTATGATACATTTCTAAACAGATATGAGTTTTTCATGGGAAGGCAGCAACAAACTCCCGCGATGCCTCAATCAAAGATGATGGAAATAGTAAAAAGATTGGAGGAGGGCTTACACAAAAATTCTATCTCACAGGTTTTTTATTTTATTTTATGTATGCACATGCAATTTTTTGGGTGTCTTGTTTTCATCAACTCTTTTACCTATATTCATTGTAGATCATGCTGCCTGCATCCAAGTAGTTCTTCCTTTCTTGTTAGAAGCGATTTCCTTTACCTAATTTTGTCTCTGTTCTGCTGTGGTATTTTAGGATGAGTATTTGAACCTAGGTACCCTGGAAAGTCGTTTACATGCTTTGGCCAGACGGGCTCCTGTGGGTAATCGTAATCCACAGTACTCAAATGTTAATTCACCTTCTTCAATTGGCACAATGATTCCAACCCCTGGCACATCTCAAAGCAGAAATTCAAGCTTAATTGCAGCATCACATATGGATAATTCAATGGGTCTAAGCAATAATAATAACAGTGGTGCATTTGCCACTTCTAATTCTGGGAATCTCTTGCCAACTACAAATGGTCATGCTGCAGGTGGAATTCCTGGTTCATTAACTCAACCTGAAGGTATTCAGGGCTAATAATTTTGAGAACTATTTAATGTATTTGCACATCTTCTAGTTGCTTGTTGAACTGCCTTGTGAAAGATTTTTGTGTAATGTATATCAACTTATAAATGTCTAGTTTCTCTAATGATGCAGTTAATGGTAACATGGTTACTGATGCAGAGAGAATGCGGACCCAAATGATGCCTACCCCTGGGTTTAGTAATGCAAACGGGAATATGAACCTCGTCACTAATAACCATTCATACACATCTGTCGAGTCTACAATGGTGACACAGCCTCTGCAGCAGAAACCACATGCTGGTGGCGGAAACAGTCGCATTCTGCGTAACCTTGGGACTCACATGAGCGCTGGAATTAAATCTACTTTGCAGGCTTCATATGGGCTATCAAGTGGTACTTTGAGTGGCGGGGTTGGGAATAATGGTCATCTTATGAATGTTCCAGCACCGTCCGAGGGGTACCCTACAACAACCATGTCTGGTAACTCCGCAAGACAACTAGATCAACTTCAGCAACCATTATCACAAGGTTCTCTCTCTCTCTCTCTCTCTCTCTCTTAATATGGCTCTAGGTTTTTTTTTCTTATGGTATACTTACTTCAGCTAATTTCATACAGGCAATGTCTATGCTATGCCACGTGCTGGTGCTTCAGGATCTGGAAATATGTATGTTTCTGTAACATCTATTGATTCATTGACAAATAATCGAAATGCAATGACTTCAGCTGTAATTTCAAACACAAGTCCTCCTTTGCTGGCCAGTCAGGCAAACTTGCATACTGCCCAGCATATGAACAATTTAAACCCTCAGTTGGTAGATCAATTGAACTATCCATCTCAAAGTTCGTTCTCTGGTAACCTTGTACAATCTCACGAGCACTGGAAGTTTCAACAGGAGCCTCATCAACTTCTCCAAACTGATAATCAACAGAATGGACAAAATCAACAACACCATAGTTTGTTGGATAACAATGCTTTTGGTCAATCTTATCTGTCATCTAATCTCGGCAGTCTATTAAAATCAGAGGCTGAGTCAGATAGCTACATTGGAGCTATGCATTCTCAAGCTCCTGAGCAACAACAGTTTTCTGACGTGCCAACTCAAGTAACGCAGAATTCTATAAATAATAATTCTAGGAACAGCCAGTGGCAGTCTTTTCCATCTGGCCCACAGATTTCCCCTTCATCATTAAATCAGGCTTCACAACAAATGCCACAAATCTTGCATCAGGACCAATTTCTTGCCAACTCTCAAAGTGACTTCAGATATCCATCTAGAGGTGTTCAAGCAGATGCAATTACGCAGAGTCAGTGGTACCCCAAGCCTCAAGATGAATCTCCTGCACCAGTGAACTACCCCAGTGAACCGGATGTCCAGCAGAAATATTCTCAGAGAATAACTGGGCTAGATGAGACCCGGAAAAACAATATATCATCATATGCATCTATGAATGGTCAGGTTGTAGCAGCTCCATCGGAAGACCAATTAAATATTAGTGGCTCCATACGCAGATCCCATGGTCTTGACCGCAAGCAGCAGTTCAGAAATCAGCAGAGGTGGTTATTATTTTTGCATCATGCCCGCCGGTGTCCATATCCAGAAGGGAAATGTTTACATACTCATTGTATCACTGCCCAAAAATTATTATTGCATATAGAACAGTGCCATGTATTTGAATGCCCATATCCACGTTGTCGTGGTACATTGGATTTAATTAACCATCATCGTCGGTGCAAAGATACAGGATGCCCAGTGTGTGTCCCTGTGAAAAATTATGTTGGCACACATCTAAAGGCACATACACACTCTGATTCCAGAACTTCATCGTATTCAGTTATTCGATGTTCTACACCTTTTTCCCCTAGTGAAGTTGCAGGTAGATCCAGTCTAAAGACAAGTCCAGTAGTTGATGAGAATGCTGTGAATTTAGAACCTTTTCATAAACGTGTGAAGATTGTGCACTCCTTGCAACCTGATGTATCCGAGACAGAGACCAACATAGAACCAAATACTACTGGAAGTGAGATTCATGGCTGGCAAGAATCTGCAGAAAAACAGTCTAATACTGGTGCTCGTTTGAAATCCCAGACTAAAGATATAAAGATGGAATTTACTAGTATTGGTGGAAGAGTTCCAGAAAGTAATGCTCTGAATAGCGAAAGTTTAGATGGTTCCTGCATGCAGAGATCCAATATTGACCCAGGTATCCCAGATAGTGGTGTGGATTTTGCTCAAGAGGAAAGCATTAAGTTTGAGAAGGAAGAGAGTGGTGTCAAACTACAAAGCATATCAGTGCCTCTTGAAAATGCAAGTGGATCCAAGTCTGGAAAGCCAAAAGTTAAAGGAGTATCATTGATTGAGTTATTCACCCCAGAGGAAGTTCGTGAACATATTCAAGGGCTTAGGCAGTGGGTTGGCCAGGTTAGTATGATAATGATTTGATCCTATAGACTTATGCAGGTCATCGGAGATTTTATCCCAATTGTGGCACTTTAGAAACATAGTTGTTTTTATAATTCTCATTCGACATATATCATTGATGTTACCTTGTAGGTAGTACTTCCTATTTACACTCCCACTACTATTAAGTACTATCTAAGATGTCATACTCTTATGGTCATGCGGATTAGTCTACCTAAGTAATCAACGCAGTGTATAAGGAAATAAACTGAAAAAGAAATTGACTCACTGACCGACCTATAGATTACTCCCCTTAATTCAGAAGAGATGAACAGAGCTTGCCACAATGTGCTCAGAGTAGTCAATTTTTACCTTTTAAAAATTGTTATATTGCTTCAACCTATATGTAGTCGATAAGTCTGACTTTGAGATGTTTAACCTGTTTGCATTTTACTGTTCACTGTGTCAAGATCTGTTTATGCATTTGCGGTTTTGTGGCCTGACTCCTGCCATGAGTTAGAGATAGATCCTTACTTATTATTCCCTTTTCTCTTTCCAGAGTAAAGCTAAAGTGGAAAAGAATCAAGCAATGAGAGAATCTATGAGTGAAAACTCTTGTCAGTTGTGTGCTGTGGAGAAGCTTACATTTGAGCCACCTCCCATTTATTGTTCTACCTGTGGTGGTCGAATAAAAAGAAATGCGATGTATTATACAATTGGTGCTGGTGAATCTCGACATTGGTTTTGCATTCATTGCCATAACGCAGCTCGAGGGGAGACCATCATGGTTGAGAAAATTCCTATTCCAAAGGCAAGGCTTGAGAAGAAGAAAAATGATGAAGAGACTGAAGAATGGGTATGTCTATGTCCTTTGCATATTTCTTTAAAAGTTCCATAATAGATCTCAAGAATGTATGAGTTTTTCTGGTTTGTACAGTGGGTGCAGTGTGATAGATGTGAAGCTTGGCAACATCAAATATGTGCGTTGTTTAATGGTAGAAGGAATGACGGTGGGCAAGCTGAATATACATGTCCAAATTGCTATATATTAGAAGTTGAAAGAGGGGAAAGAATTCCCTTGCCACAGAGTGCTGTTCTTGGAGCGAAGGATCTGCCTAGGACGATCCTTAGTGATCATATAGAGAATCGATTAGCTGGGAAACTGAAGCAGGAAAGACAAGACCGTGCAAATTTTCTGGGAAAAAGTATCGATGAGGTGATTTAGTTGCTTTTGCATGACTTCATATTGAATTCTTGTTCATGTTGCACATTATCTTTATTAAAGACCAGAGAGTGTTACTGATGACACACTTTATGGTGTGGTGCTACCAACTTCAGTTCTATTCAACACTGGGTGTACCTTACTCCTCCTAGTCCTACCACTAGCAATACACGCATGGTGCTGCATATCCTTTTATCAAGAAACTTCAATGGACAGCAATAATTTACTCAATTTTGTCATCCGCTTCATGCGCTTTGCCAGTTCAAATTTTATATACGCTTCTTATCTATTGTGAAGTAGTAGATAGTGTTTCTGGTACTCCACCTGAGTCACCCTAAACAGCCTCCTGTTATCACTCGGCCCATTATTAAGCAAACAAACATGGGTCCATAAGAATTATCATTTCTCTTGAAAGGCCTTTCATGTTATACATATCATGCCCAATTTTTTTAATCAAAAAACCTAATACTATTTTTTATTTTATTTTGGTATTTTATTTTCAGGTTCCAGGAGCAGATGGAATTGTTGTACGAGTTGTCTCATCCGTGGACAAAAAGTTGGAGATCAAACCACAGTTTCTTGAGATCTTCAAAGAAGAAAATTATCCATCAGAGTTTCCATATAAATCTAAGGTATCCAGAAAGTAGATTAACTTGGGTCCTAAATTTATGTTTGCTTCCAAGTTGAGATTCCCCAAGACGATCCTCCATTTTGGAGAATTCCAATAATATTGCCTCTTCAAGTGCTGCATCATGTTAATGTATAACACTTGCATGTTGTTCAATGAGAAACACTTGCAGTACTTGATGTAGCATTGTCATTACACTTCAGAAAATTTGGAAACATGTAAACATGTTTCTCCAGATTGGTTCTTTGATTCTCTTGGAAATGCCGGCGGGTATGGCTGATGATGTTTGAATTTTGCATTTATGCTCTTATTTTTTGCTCGAACATATAAGTATAAAAACACCCTGGTTTTAATTTGTAATATAGCACTGAACTTTCATTCTTTTCCTACTATTTTCTGAATATTGCAACTTTCAGGTGTTGTTGTTTTTCCAAAACATTGAAGGAGTGGAAGTATGCCTATTTGGCATGTATGTTCAAGAATTTGGATCAGAATGTGTACAACCCAATAATCGTCGTGTTTATCTCTCTTACCTTGATTCTGTCAAGTATTTCAGACCAGAGATCAAAACAATATCTGGAGAGTCACTTCGTACATATGTCTACCATGAAATTTTGGCAAGTTTTTTTTGTCCCACCTTCTTAAAGTGATGTTTATATGGTGAAATGCTTTCACAACTGCCTATGTCCATGGTTAATTTGAATTTATCTAACCAGATTGGGTACCTCGAGTACTGCAAAATGCGTGGTTTCGCCAGTTGTTACATCTGGGCTTGCCCACCACCGAAGGGAGAGGATTACATTTTATATTGCCACCCTGAAATTCAGAAAACTCCAAAATCAGATAAACTTAGAGAATGGTAAGATAAAGTGGTTGGATATAAACAATATGCTAATATTGTGTCATGGACTTATGGTTATCATTTAATGAGGATAAGAATATTTGATTTTCAGGTACTTGTCAATGCTAAAAAAAGCTGCAAGGGAGAATATAGTTGTTGAGCGCACTAATCTCTATGACCATTTCTTTGTGTCCACTGGTGAATGTAGAGCTAAGGTGACTGCCGCTCGGTTACCTTACTTTGATGGAGACTATTGGCCTGGTGCTGCAGAGGATATGATTTTACAGCTTCAAGAAGAAGATGAAGGGAGGAAACTGCATAAGAAGAAAAGCATCACAAAAAGAGCTCTTAAAGCTGCTGGTCAAACTGATCTTTCCGGGAATGCATCAAAAGATCTAATGCTAATGCATAAGGTAAACTTTTGCTCTAATATCCTTCTCCTTTTCATATAATCCTTAAAATTATGTGCTTGATTGATAGTATATGGATAAGAAATACTAATATGTTACATCTTGCGTGTTTGGATTTGTAAATCTTTCTGAGGTTTCAGATCTTTGTCTTCTGTAATGATGTTGAGTTTGTACGATTGTCAAGAAATGAAATTTTGATTGTGAAAGTACATGATTTCTACAATATTTTGGGAATTGATTATTGCATACTAAACAGCTGACTTGTAATTTTTTTTGTTCAAGCTAAAATGGCATTCCCATATTATCACTAACAGTAAATTAGTAGATTTCATATGTAGCTTAATTTTTCGTCTATATGTTTTTAAAGGGCAATTATAAATTTGATTATTCCATATTTTCTACTAGTTGAAAGTGTCTTGGTGCAAAAGAACAATAATTTGTAGCTTGTTGCTACAAAGAGCCTTGATATATTGTAGCGTTATATGCAGTCAATTATGAAGGGAATAGTCTTACAGTACGATATGCTCTTAGATGTCTCGTAAGAACACTGATGGAAGATGTAATGCTGTGTACAAGTATTTTAGGCAATGTTTTGGCACAATACACAATATGTTGCTTGCTTGTTTGATCTAATTTGAGATGAATATGACAGTTTTAGAGCTATGTGTTACTATTTTATATAACTTATGTTGTTTTAAACATATGGTGTCCTCTTCCATCTAACGGTGATATGTTTTGGATTATGAACTTCTTCTTGTTTTTTCCTTTTCCTGTTTTCTAGCACTCTAATGAAAAAACATCTGTGTAGCTTGGGGAAACAATTTACGCAATGAGGGAGGACTTCATCATGGTTCACTTGCAGTATTCATGCACTCATTGTTGTATGTTAATGGTATCTGGAAAGCGCTGGGCTTGCAATTCATGCAAAACCTTTAATCTCTGTGACAAGTAAGAATTTTTCTCATTGTTGGAAATATTTTTCATCTCTTTTGCTCAAGATTTCTAGCATAACTAGGTGTCAACAAGTCAGTGACTTGATCACCTATGGTAGTGAATTTTGCACTCTGACATTAATAAGTGCACTCCATAGGATATTGTTAATTAATTTATTCATTTGAGCTTTTTTCTTCTCGCCCTCATCTACATCATATGGGTTAAATGGAAAGAGGCGAATGGATGATGAGAATTGGTTCTTTATCTTTCTTTTATCATCCAGGTGTTATGATGCTGAACTAAAACGAGAAGACAGAGAGAGGCATCCTATCAATCAAAAATTCAAGCATCCTCTACACCCTGTAAGTTATATGTCAATTTTCTTTTACAGAATTTTAGTTCAGCTGAACATTCTCCTTACTTTACATCACCTCTACTGGATAAAGGGAGAATTGGTAGAGCTTGTCCGTGCAGCAAACTTTCGGTGATGATATAACTGAAACTTGGACTTTATGAAATTTGCAGGTTGAGATTAAAAATGTACCATGTGATACCAAGGATGAAGATGAGATTCTTGAGAGTGAATTCTTCGACACAAGGCATGCATTTCTTAGTCTGTGTCAAGGAAATCACTATCAGTATGACACCTTACGGCGTGCTAAACATTCTTCTATGATGGTCCTCTATTATCTGCACAATCCCACAGTGCCTGCTTTCGTTACCCAATGTGTGGTGTGTCATCTTGATATTGAAGCTGGTCAAGGTTGGCGTTGTGATACTTGCACTGACTATGATGTTTGCAACGCCTGTTATTCGAAAGATGGTTGTGTCAATCACCCCCACAAGTTAACTAATAATCCATCTGTGGCTGATGTTAATGCACAAAGTAAGGAAGCGAGGCAACTCCGAGTTACGCAGGTATACATATATTAATGAGACTAAAATCCAGTTATTGTAATAATAATTCCGGTTAACAAGCTTGATTTGTGGCAGGAAGTTACATTTTTTTTCTTTTCATGCGTAGTTAATCCAAGCATGATGTGACTCGACGCGTTATTATCTCAAATATACGTTTTCTCTGTCAATTATCTGCCTGATGTGATTTTCCTTTTTGGACTTTGCAGCTCAAGAAGTTGCTTGAACTGTTGGTGCATGCTTCACAGTGCCGATCTCCTCAGTGCAACTATCCTAACTGTATCAAGGTCAAGCTGCTTTTCCGCCATGGTTTTCAGTGCAAAGTACGCGCTTCTGGAGGTTGTCCGCTCTGTAAGAAAATGTGGTATCTCCTTCAGCTTCATGCTCGGGCGTGTAAAGAATCCAAGTGCAATGTTCCTCGTTGCAGGTATTAACTCGATATTTTCATAATGTAGTTCCGAACACCCCCGACTCCTCAAGTGTCTACATGCCCCGAACATCCTTAAAATTACGCACGTCTTAATAAATTTTCAGAGACTTGAGGGATCATTTGAAGCGGCTGCAACAACAGTCTGATTCTCGACGAAGAGCCGCTGTGATGGAGATGATGAGGCAACGAACTGAAGAGGTCGCCGGCAGCTCTGGATGACCAAAATGTGAAAATATGGTGATTGTTGAAAACTAACTCCTAACCCAATTTATGTTGTTGATAGTTCACATCACAAGTAACAACACTTCAAACTTCTTTTTAGAAAGAAGATCGATAGTGGTTCCCCACTTATTCCGTGATGTGTACTGATGTGTACCCGAAAGTAACAACACTTCGGTCATTTGTTTATATGTAGGATTTAGTTGTTATTTAATATTTAGAGTTTGAAAAAATAAATAAAAGTTTATATGTCAATTTTTGTTCAAGAAATATTTCTCAAATTTATGTGGATCAGCTATTAAGCTAGTTGTTTTTTGTTGAATTAGTTAGTGATGAATGTTAGATGAAACTTAAAGAGAACTCATTCTAGATCATAAGTTAGACAATAAAGATAGCCATACAAATCAATGCATCATATAATTATGCTCTTTTTTGGTAAGTCCCATAATATGATTTGGCAACTATAATTTTCAATGATCTAAATAAACTAATTTTGTGTTCGTAATTAACATGCCTATAACTTTTTAAATTGCACTCAAGTATTTTGGTGGAGATTTGGTTACTATATTAATTTGATATCTAAATAGATTATCATTATCGTTAGTCCAAAGCCATCAGCTGGTCATTACATGCCAGAAATGTCTTATTGAGTCACACATGCTTAAAATTGTGTCTGCTATCATCTGCTAATCGATGTTAAATCCTACGTTAGTAGATCACGGATCTGTCACGTGACTAATTTACCATGAAGTTTAGCTCATTGACGCTACTAACGAGGGAATACTGATTGTAACGGGAGTGACCAATCAGGACACAATTTTAAAACATGCGTGATCGAACAAAGCACTTCTTAAAACATGCCATGATCAATGAAATAACGCTAAACACGATGATCATTTCGCTTATTAGCCCATCCAAAGAATTACTAACAGACCTATTTGAGAATCATTCTTAAGTGACTTCCAAGAATCGTTTTTAAGCTTTATGCTTTCCAACAAGTCGACATGATGGAATTCTTACTCGTTTATTTGATTTATTCAACACCCTATTTTTTAATTTCTAACATTTCACATCATGTTTTCTCTCTTTCACATAATAATTTAAATAACAATTCATTTAACTTCTTTATATCTCCACAACGGTTTTCATTTAATAAAATTCAACACCCTACCCACCACTTTTTATCTAATATTTCATTTACTTATATTATTTATTTTACGACATATAATTATAACAATTATCTTTTATAATTGAATAAGAATAATTAACACTTAACTAAATTATTTTTTTGAGATTTTTTAAAAATGAATATTTATTTAAATATTTTTTAATCTCATATTCCTAGTATTGAAATGGTTATTGTTAAAAGGGTATTGAAATGGTTATTGTTATGATCCATTTTACTAATTGATAATTATTTTAATCTTAAATTGGTAATTATTAAAATTTTGATAGCTAAAAAGGTAGTTATATAAATTTTGAGTATTGACATGGTCATTAGGATACGTTTATTAAAAAGATATTGAAAATAAAAATAAGTATTATAAAAGAGAATAAAATAACTATATTGAAAATGAATTATTTTTTTGGTATCCAAATCAAATAATGCAAGTATCGTATAAAAAATAATGAATTTTGATATCAAAATTTTGTTTAAAAAAATTAATTTATTATTAAATAATTGGTATGGATATAAAATCCAATTCGAACTAACCTATAAGAAATGAACAGTAAACATTCTTATTTTTCAACAGCTACTTTGTCCAATAAGGATTTAACGCGTGTCTACTTTGTCTGCTCCATCCATATTTTTCAACAGCTTAAACTTTTTCCATCAATTTAATCCAACTCAGTTTTCTTCCTTTATTCAACAGGCCATTGTAGTGATTCAGTTGTTGAATTAAAAATTCAACAGCTCCATTGTAAAATGGTCTTAGAACATCCATCGAGTAAAAACCAACCACAAGACGGGATTTGAGTATATGTTTCGTTTCGATATAATAAATACATAAGTGTACGATTATGGATTAAGTAATTCGCTTTTGCCGACTGACTGCTAACAATCCATATTAATTCAAACTAAAGTTGAAGTTGAAAGCACAAGATGTCAAGAAGTTTGACGGACTTACCAAAATGGAAAGGACCAGATTAAATTATCCAATTCCTCGTATGGAACTAATGAAAGTGAAATAGATAACATATTGTTACTATCACAAATCTCTAGTGTGCGGACGACTTTTCCCAAGGTGCTCACGCTAAGACATACTCACTCCACCCTAAGACATACATTGGCTCCGAAATATTACTTTGAAATATTATAAATTTTGAATTCAAATATTCTGTATTAGTTTCAGATTTTCTAATCCATTTCAACGCTTTCTTTACGTGGTTTCATGATTCATATACTATATCATATTTCTGTGACATACACATCGCATGATGTAAAATATATAATCACACAATACATTTATATACAAAAACACGCAGTATCAGAATGCCACATAAAGTGCATCTTAGACTCGAGAGAGGACCCAAGAAGACTATATGTGACCACTACTAAGCTAACGCTAGTGGTTATTTTCGCCAAAATATATGTATCAAAATGTAACATTTTCTAAACAATTTTCCATTAATAAGGTAATTCAAAAAAAAGTTATATGTATTCATCAATATTTCAAAATTTGTTAATATTAACAATTGAGAGAATAAGCCTGATAATTTTTTAGGATTCAGTTGGTATTATTCTATTATCATTTTGACAATGCTTAAGGGCTAAGGCCGGCTCGGAATATTACTTTGGAAGATTCCGTCTAAATGCGACAACTTTTAAGACAATATGAGTTGTAATTTTTTCATTGTTTTGCTATGCAACAAATGTAAAAGGTTTATGTTTGTTTTGTACACTTAGAAAAAACAATTAAAGTGGTAATAAGTTTTTTTTAAAAAAAACGTTCTAATTGTTTAAATTTATATATACATATGCTTTAATTTATTTTTCAAGATCTACTTTAACATCTTAATTATACATAAACTCTTATTACAATATAATCAATTTATTGACATAGTAAAAACTACTACAGACTTACAGAGTATTATAATATACTCAATTTATTGGCATAACATAAACAACTATTATAATATTCATAAACTATTAATTTAATTTAATTGACATTTTTTTTCATCTAAAAATGAGTTTGGACCATAAATTACTTTTTATTTTTCATTCTTGTGAATATCATTGTATTTATTTTTAAAAATAGTCATTGATATGATTCAGCATGTCATGTAATTTTGAAGAACTACCTCATATATAATAATAGTTACAAAACAGTTCTCAATACGATCTCACCTACAATTGAGAATAATTAACATATAAATTTATTCTTTGAATCAAAAAACTAATTGTTATAAATAAAAAAATTATCATAACTAAGTCTTTTTTTCCTCCAATCAAAAAATTCAAATTTATTATGTGATGTGAGGGTAAATTATACTTAAATGTGGGAAGATGTCACATTACATTTATTTCACTTATTAATCTATCCAATTATTCTCTTTCCATTTTTCTTCCTTTATATATTATATTATTATAATAATTATTATTATATCAATGTCAAAAATTATTACAATAATGGTTGGTCACGAATTTAATGACCTGACACATATATCGATAACTGAATTGTAATTAAAAAAAATCATTCTCTATTAAAGCTCGACATTGAAAACGTTAAAGTAAAATGAACCAAAGACAATACTACATCCGTTCCAATATAAGAAATTGCTTTGGATTTAATAATTATTTCAATATAAGAGATTGTTAGATGTTATCAGACTTCTGGACCTACATCAAAATATCATCACTAATGAGAATGTTCTTTTTCTCCTATAATATCATTGTTCATAATGTTCTAAAGTAAATGATGTATAATCTAATACCCTCTGCTCCTAAAAAGATTGCCCACTTAATTTTTAATAACTTCAACCATAAAATATTTTTATTTCTATTAGAGAAATTATTGTAACTAAACCCCTCTAGATATGGGCTTTTAATCGAGCAGTTAATTAAAGTCATAAGATCAACATTCAAAAAGTTGTGGGTCACAACAAGATTAACTCATCCAATTAAATCTTTTTCTCCATTTCAACTGTTTTATCTATGTGATGTTTACTTTAAAGATCTATGGTATGTTTATTCCTCTTTCTTGAATTTTGGAATTTCATAAAATAATGCAAATTTGAGTCTAAATGCAACTTTTGATTGGTTTTGCTTGATTTTTCTTATGTTGGTAGTTACTATCTCCCAAAAAGATTGTCTAGTTTTGTACTTTGAACTAATATTTGGTGAAAATATATAAAAAAGATAGTATTTTTAGCATACTTTAGTATTAATATGATGCAAAAAGATAATATTTTTAGCATACTTTAGTATTAATATGATGCAAAAAGATAGTATTTTTAGCATACTTTAGTATTAACATGATGCTTTTGATTTAAATCAAATTTATTTTGTGTCAATTAGTTCTAGTTTTTTGTTTTTGTTTTTTTGATCATTGAAAATGGAACTAGACAATTTTTTGTTGTTGGATGGAGTATTTATTTACTGACGAGGAATCAAAGTTTATTTTTGTTTGAATTTTCTAAGCTAGTGTTTAAAGTGTTTTGTAATTTAATGATGATAACAATTTCTTGTATTTGGTATTTGTTGCATAGTGTTTAAAACTGCAAACCCTGAAGTGATTATCTTTTTGTGTTCATTGTATGTTATCATCAAGACTCAATTTTTATTCTTATTTTTGTTATTTGGTGTTTGAGTTTTGGAGGTTGTTCACACAAAATTGGATGTTATCATCTGTCTGATTTTATTGAGTTGATATGATTACCTAATCCTGATTCGTTGCTTATGTTATTGGTAATTCGAACATGTGTTAACCTAATTGCATCCACAACCCTAGCTTAGTTCTGATCAATACTTCTATAGAGGATCATCCGTAGGACGGTTCTAGAATGGATCCCGATAATGGAGGTAACAACAATCCAAATTTATCATCTAAACATCGCCTGCGTTGGACACATGAGCTACATGAACGATTTGTTGATGCCGTTGCACAACTTGGTGGGCCGGACAGTAAGTTACTTACCATCTTCCCTTAGTTCTGTTCACTTTCTTTCTACAGGCTCCATTTGCCTTATATAAAAAATGCCGAGTAAAAGGTTGGATGATCGCAGCTAGTTAAGCTCGGAAAGCCTTTTAAATTTTTTATATGCTTTAATTATTAATGAGATAAGTATGAGATGCCACTTTCTCACGTTTCAGGGGCTACTCCTAAAGGTGTTCTGAGAGTTATGGGTGTCCAAGGGCTTACTATTTATCATGTGAAGAGTCATTTACAGGTATTTTCTATGCTGATCTGTATGACATGATAATTTTGCTTTGGCTTACTCTTTCGAATTATTCTTCCCTACATGACATATCTTTGTTTTTTATGAAGAAATATCGACTTGCAAAGTATCTCCGGGATTCTTCATCTGATGGTAGGTTTGCAGTGTTCTTGATATAAGTTTTTTTTTTTGTTGGTAGTACTATAAGATTTAATTGACACAAATGCTTGGTCAACCTTAATCTGATGAAAGTTACTTATCCGTTTTATCTCTACATCTGATTGTTAGGTAATAACGCTGACAAGAAAGAGTCCAATGATATGCTTTCAAGCCCTGATGGTTCACCGTAAGTGGATCTTTCCAATTTCGATAAAATAATTCTTTATGTGAATAGGATTAAACATGATTATGGACACATGCTCAACATTCTAGGGTTCTGCCTGAATAGTTTGTTGAATCAGAAATTTCTCGACCTGTGTCATATTTGTTAACGGCATCAGATGGTTCGGTGCAACACAGTACCACACTAGATGTGCCACAACCTTATGTCTTACCACATATTACCATTAATGACTACCTTACTCTTTACAGGGGTCTGCAAATCACAGAAGCTCTAAAGCTCCAGATGGAGGTGCAAAAGCGGCTTCATGAGCAATTAGAGGTGCAATTTTTACGTAATCTTGATATGAACTTGGATTAGATGCTCAAGTTTATATTTCTCCCATTAAGAAATGTGATGATGGCTTCCCGTTTGTGTTCTTAAAAAAATTGATTATGTCTTGTTTTCAGCATATAAATTTTGAAATGTGGAATAAGATGATTTTCTAACCACTCGGGACATTATGTCTTATTTTCATTATTACCCTAACTTAATTATGGCATAAATGAACTCATTACATTATAAAAAATAGAATAGAACACAGAAGCTCATCAACTGAAGTTCCACATGGCCCCTTCAATTTTGTAAGCACTATATGCTTGTGCTTTTCAATTGATATGTGGCCTTATTAATCGAAATACCAAATGTTGTAACCTGAGCCTTGAGAAATGAGGATCTTTCATGAAACTAGTTCAACTACTTTGGTATATCAATAGGTTAAGAGGGAAAAAGAAGGGGATGGGAATATTGTTGTTTCTTTTAAATTATGCCGGTTGAGATTCAGAAGGTGTATGGTTTGACCTTCGAATTTCTTATGACAGGTTCAGAGACAGCTTCAGTCAAGAATCGAGGCCCAAGGGGAGTATCTAAAGAAGATCATTGAGGAGCAACAACGATTAAGTGGAGCTCTTGAAGCACCTGGGTCAGCATATAGTGAGCCTGAAGGGAACAACGATCCAGAATCAGACCACCGAAATGTCCCTACTACTCCCCCCCCAACTTCTGAGACTCCTGTCCCGAGTAAGCCCGAGCAACATACCGCGGCCAAGAATCCCTCTCTTGATTACTCTTTCTCCTTTGATGAGGAGCCTCTGACACCTGATTCAAGTGACCTTTTGCAATCATTTGCCAGCAAAATGGGAGATGAGAGGTTAGCAAAGAGACAACGGGCCATCGCTGAGCCAGAAGGTGCACATGCTCACCAGATACTGGAGTCAAGTTCGAGTCCACCTCAGTAGCAGTAGCGCTTTCTGTACTTGCGACGATAATACAATTCAATCGATTATCAGAAATATCTATTGGAAATGGAGATCATCTGGAAAGAAAAGGTTTCTGGTAACGAAACGAGGAGGAGCTCTGCATGCAACATTAAGCAAGGTCTTTCAGCTTACCATATGTTGCATCTGCATGTCTTTAACATGATACTTGATATGTGAGGATTTAGGATTATTAATTCTCTGTCTTTCGTCCTTTTGAATTGAAACATACAATATGACTTAATATAGTGTTACACCCTTTATGAGTTATGACCACTCAACTTGCCATGTGTTAGGTCATGTTCCCAAACTAATGTTTTATATTAGATATCCAGATTAATGTTTTATATTAAAAATTTCTCATGGACTTGCACTCGCGGAAGCTTAAGCATGCTCATGAGTATTTATTTACTCATCACTAAACTACTGTCTTAGTTTATAAAAACATATAAAACATGTTGTAGTCATCTTATCTGGGATACCAAAACTCCATTTTCCACAAAAAACTATTTTGATGTATTTCAATACATCAATTTTGCATTCATACACAAAGTTGAATCCAAGAAACAAGCTTAGAATTCCATTAGTCCACTCAAATCAGCAATTACCTTAGATTGTCTACCATACATTATGTAAGAATAATACGACCAACTTATTCCTTATTTTTAATAATATGGATTGTAATGATTTGGAATAGATTATCCGTTATACTTTATGTGATATACTTTGTTATATTCTATTATGATCATGACGTTTTATTTTTTATTTTTTAAATTAACTTTTAATAAAACAAACAATACACATGTCATAATATTAACGAACTGTAACATATATATAGAGTATCACACTAGGTGTACGGAGGATTGGGACTCCTCACGAACTTAATAAATTGTAACGGATGGAAAATGTATTGTTACATAAAATGTAGTACACAATTTCAAACAATTAATGTAAAATTCTTATTGTACCTCGGAGTTAGAGGCCTTATAAGTCCACATTATATCGCACATAATTTTCTGATAATGTTAGTTTATGATGATAACTCTTAAGGAATAGAACTATATATATAGAATCCCATCATATGATTATATGAACTATCAAGTTAAGTTGAAGATGAACAAACAGTAAATGAACCAACAATATAATAATACTACAATTACTCCGTACATCATATTAAAATTCTTAATTTATTCATTCCATATGTTGTTGAAATATTACACTCTATCTCTGTTCTCAAACATCACTCCTGGATCTCATCTCATGGGGTTGTAATACCTGCAAATATACAATGATATGAAAAACTATTCTTATGCAATAATGTAAAAAATATTTTAATATGAAAATCATACATTATTGTTAAAAAAAAGAAGCTAAAATAGTGCTGATAACTAATGACTCCCTTGTTGATATGTGTATATTAACATACTTACTTCCACACTTGTAGTGACGAGGCACTGCTCTTCCACATCCTTGAATGACTTTAATTGCATACTTTACATTAATCAAAGCAAATAATTTTGGATTAATAACTGGACAAACACATTCAACACGAGTAACTCTCAACCTTTCACAACAATAACCACTAGGTGGTCTTCCTGTTACCACAATCTTGCATGCATTCACTAAAATGTTTCTTTCTTCTTTGCATGTTAAAGCCTCCACTTTTCCTACATGCAACTTGCAAAAAACTACAAGTAAAAGAAATGGTATCACAAAAACTTTTGGATTTTGGAATTTCTTTGCCATTGTTTTCTTGATTCTTTGTCACACTTACTTAGCTTGAGATAAACAAATATTTATAGAGCTAGATTAACTCCATTATAAATTGTCATAATATTAAATTTTAACCATTCCGCGTTCATTTGGACATAACCATTTTTTTAATAGAGAAAAAATTGCAAAAAAAGAATAAATAAAGGAGGCTTCTTCATCATATTATCTTGGATAGAGATTGCATGGTTGACTTCAATAGCTTTTTGTAGACATGATTATTATAAGAATTGTTGGTGACTCAGTAAATAATAAACAAACCCCTTTTTCTCCTTTGATTATTTTAAGCCAAGTTACAGCTTTTGTACACTTCTGGTTCTTGAAATTACAAAGAAAAGAAGTAGAAGACAAGTGATTCTTAAGTTGAAAGTCAATAATGGACATCAACGTTAACTTAATTTCTCACATAGATTTGTTTATGTTTCAAAGTGATCTTATTCGATCACACAAATTTTAAAAATTGTCTCAACTTACTATATCCATTGTCAGCTTCTTCCCTCAACGGATCTTCTTCCCTAACAAGAAATAGGCGAAAGTACCAAGTTGAGACATCTATAAGACTCAAATAATGGAGTAAGGTCATTCAGAAACAAGAATGATTGATGTGAAAAAATAAATAATGTTAATGACCATTGTTGCAGTTTGCCATTGAAAAAGTGCTTAAAAATTAATTTATTGTTGAGTTAATTGTCATATATACATCATTCAAATCCCCTCACATTACACAGACTGAAAGAAAACTAGCCTGCAGAAGTGATCCTCAGGTGAAATGTCAGGGGGGCTATTTTCGCCGAGGATGTTATGATGATCCCTTGGGTAACTTATCTTCTCCAATTATCCATCTCGTTAACTGGCTAGGATCAACAGCCATAGCTCTACAAGCCTTTGGGATAATCCCAAGATCTGCCCCCTTTTTCTCGAACTTCTTCATAGCAGCTTCCATCTCTGCTTCAATGGCTGCGTCCCTAGAATCCACTACTCCTAGAGAGAGGAGGTCAGAATAATGTTTTTCCTTCTCCGAGTCTTGGCAAAATAGTTCCGTGGAAGGGCCCTGTTTTTCGGACAATTTCAGTTGTAGCCAAGATATAGTTCATACCTAAAAGCAAAAGAGAACATAACAAGCAAGATAAAGCTCATTTCACTGGGACACAGGTTAACTTTAGCCTGATAAATTTTCTATCAACTCTTGTAGTTACTCAAGCTAAAGCCCTCTTATATAATTATATCTCGATATCCAATAAAATAGCTTTTCTTCTCACCACATTACTTTAGTTGATTGGATAGGAATATCCTCGTTAGAAACATTAAAATTTACTGAGCCAGTAAAGTGTTAATTAGAAACGCAAATTAGTAAAATAAAAAAGCGTTCAAACTAGAAATGTATAGAATATAAATGTTGCCACTAACTATGCAGTAGAAGTGAAACTGATTAACCTGGATAAGTTGTGCATAATGTTGATAAATCTCACTGTTCTCATCTTGATCACCAAGCAAAGTACCACCATACCAACCGTTTGCATCATTTGCTGAGGTCATTGTAAGATAGCTAGGAAACGAGAAATATTATTATTAGCCTTATAGCACCGAGTAAGAAAACAACTGTTGACCAATACATCAAGGATAAACAAAAAATAAGACTGATAAGAGATCATATAGCCTAGCAGGAAAGACGTACTGTATAATCTACTGAACATATGGCCATATGCTCAAATTACTAAATAACAATGCCCCAAGGCATCTAAAGAGGCTCCCTCCTAAGTGGGTAAGGAGGGCCGTATTGTACGCGGCCTTGCCCTTGCTATAACAGGGAGGTCAAGCCTCTGATTGACAGATGACGTGCAAAGACAATCTACTACTTCACAATTAATAACCAGTGTAGGTAGTGTAATGAGAACATTTGTTTCACTTTATCAATAGATTGTTCTTTTAAATGGTTTGTAGCTGAGTTGGTTTAGTATATGAGCTTTTATCTTGTTTCACTTTATTAATAGAATGTTTTCACCCCATAACTTCTGATTGAACGAATATGCGAGTGGTATCAACCACCTTACCAAGCATCGGTATTGAAAGTGAACTAATTATAGCTCATGATTTGCAAGTGATGAATTCACTAATTTAGTATATTATTTACCTTTGGTAAACATCCTCTTCCTTTCTGTGAGAGACAGGAGTGAGCCAGCTGAGGTCAACTACTGCATGTGTATTTTTCTTTTCTTGACTAACTCCATTTGCAACTAGATGTGAAGCCGCTTTAGGAGCTGTGTTACTTCTTTCATACTTTTTTTGGCCAAAAATCCAATTCGGGGTCTTCAGTTGTATTTCCCTGAATAAGTTAAAATAAAGATCAAGTAACATTTACACATTATATAGTTGTAAGAAAAGAGATGAGTGCCAATGCATCAAGAAAGGATAAACCGGGTGGTGCTGCAATGCAGTTAAGGATTTGCTAGAAGCATACAATTGCAGTATTGTGCATGTAGTAGGAATTTTCAGAAGGCAGGGGCAAAACTTGACAATAAGAGAGAACTATTATTTGCAAACAGGTATGCACGGGAGAAAAATTCATCAGCATTGGTGCCATTGCTTGTGCATGAAACAACTAATACAACCAAAAGTTGTTATTTCCTAAATTTTACGAGAACAATTTCTATTCATTGAGTAGGACACTCCTCTTTGAGCACAATTCATAAATTAGAGCATAAGTAGCAGATCCCTCATAACTCTCCTCATCTCTTAAGTCATAATTAGAATAGGGTTCACATAAAACTACACAGAATGATACATTAGCAGATTCCTTCTCCTCAAAACAGTTATTTTTACACTAGAGTGTGGCTTAGATCATTTCTACACCAACCCCACAACACTTCACCATTTTATAGAACGTTTTTATCCTACTTTTCCCATCTCTCTCTCCAATAAAATAAAGTCTTATTAGTTTGAAAATAATATAAAACGGACTATATTTTAAAGGGTTTAAGTGTAAAGTTGTGTATTATCTGACACCCCTACCCTGCTTAGACAGAACCTCTTCAAAGGCATTGGGGCATGTTGACGTTGAAGTGTAAAAATAGGAAATGTGATTTTGTAAGTAAAAACAAAGTAGGTTTCTAAAAGTAATAAAGTTGATATGAGCTATAAGAATAAAGAAAGGTGATATAATATTACCATCCTTAGATATAACACTGTAATAAATTAAGTTTTAGCTTTGCTCATTCAAATGATAAACAAGATTCAAGATTATTTTGAAGTTAAGATCTTGTTTAGATTGATAGGTCATCTCAATTAAAAATAAAGAATGAAGGTGTAACAGAATAGATTCAGTATGTTAGAACAAAAGGCAAAATAAACTGTGTTATACAATGGTACTTACGCAGCATCCGGGGCCACTCCATAACTACCAGATTTCTGGTTAATTTCCCTGCAAAGCCTAACATCCGTGATGGAACTGCAGGTTCTTTCAATTAACTTGCCAAATGAAGTGTATTTCATGCGGCAGAAGTCCTCCTTGCAAGCTGGAACAGGAGCCAGAGTAATATTTGCTCCTCTGGGCTCAGCATAAGCTGAGAAACTGCAATACAATGTTTGTAAAAGGTCAGTAAAAGAAAGAGCAAATATATTTTACATGAAAGAAGTTCGAGCGATCACAAAACTAACAGATAACAAAAAATTAACAAACCAATAGAACCTAGCCCCCAATAGGGATCGCCTATCAAACAATAAATATCATAACATTCCTCCAAATGACTGCATCATTAATCAGACATTAACCGAGATAATTATAGTGAAATTTGAGGTATCCAGGTGTTAAAATCCAGATGTACACACTCCAAATTTCCCCATTACTGTTTAAAACAAGTCATACATTTACAATTATTCAGGTAAATGACCATAACTCAGAAGTAAATTTAGAAACTAAATATCACCTCTTTTCTGTGAAAAGATCGTCGTTAGTACCAGACACGTGTAGATAATAATCAGAGTCCAGTTCCCATAATGCAGGCTTTCCTTCTTGTGGCTTAAAATAACCAAGGAATCTGGTGAAAACAAAAATAAATAAACAAACACATTCCAAAAAGTAGATGTGACGCTTCTTTTAGTTAGTATCAAATTCATGGGTTTAGTCGTGGACTTAACAGGTTTATTGCATCTTGCTTTTCACCATCTGTGTATGTATTGCTGTAGTATCGCTTAATAGACTTCAGGAATTCCTTAGATTGAGTGGTAGCTTTCCACTTGCCCTGCCTCTCTGTAAATACCTAGATAATATACAAAAGAGTTTTACCTAACTCGAACAATTCTATAATTCTCATAAAAGATGCAAGAAAATAAGTAAATTCTTAGGAACATACAGTGTTGTGAGCTTCAGAGCCACCATATTGTTGGGCTAGAGCATCACCCATTCTCTGATACATGTCCATCAGAGCAGCAGCAATGCTGCTGTCAGCATCCACTTTAGGTTTATCAGACAACCCCATTGCATAAAGCTGGCGAATCTTTAGATCATTAAAAAGATATTGCTAACATTTGTACCAGGCAGTCTATGCAATTATCCGCGATAACTCCTTTTGGAACTGTGGCAACACACATATGTTTACATCTGTTGATCACTATCTCTTTTGTGTATTGTTTTAAGTAAGGATGGAATATTCATCAGCTGACACTAAGTTTGTGAGATCTATGAGTTGATCTGAAATCTTTAAAAAGAAGTTATCTGCTGAAGTAACAAGTGTGAGATAATTGTAGACATAAGAGAACAATAAAGAAATTGTTATGAGACACCTATATAGCTGCCTGATATATATTTCCCTGGCCCTTTCAGGTTAAAAGGAAAGTGAAGCACAAGCAATGTGGAACACTTCAAACATGTAGTGATCTAATCGAAGTAACATGTAACTTGTGCCAAAATAGTTCGGGTGGCTTTGAAGCAAACACATGAATCTTCTGATACGACTGATTGACTTCATTAAGATAATAATGAAGGATTTTTAGCATCAATAGAAGTTCTGCTAGCACTAATATTGAAGAATGTTGAGAAATTTCATTGCAAGTGGGCTGTTAAGTAGTAAACAAAATGAAAAACTCTTATCCTTCCAGATAATATGAGATGAAATACAAGCAAACCAAAAGGAAGCCAAAAAGAACCAGCCATGGTGAAACTGACACAACTAAGATGCGGAGATAAAAGGAGAAGGAAATATATTTTTAACGGAAAAAAGTTCATATGTTATTAATGGAATCCAAGAAAATACAGGATCAGATGAAGCTAACTGCAAGAACACCACAGATGAGCATAAATTGATAAGAAGCCACATACATTACTTTCTTCATATTCAATACCATTGTTGCTGAAATCCAATCTATAACTTCAAATAGCATGTACCTACTAGCAGTTGTACTCCGACTGAGTTGAGCTTGTTTCTTCAGAGCTAAAGATTTTCCACTGTAATATAGTCCTGTCAAATCAAGCGCTTCACTAGCAACACCGCCCAAGACAGCTAAAACATTTGCAGATTTGCTTGAAAACAGCAAAAAATTAAGTAAATAAAAATATGAAGAGGATAAAAATTGCAAAATTGCAAAATAAATAAACAAACCTCTTTGCGAACTTGTTGAAGTCCCAGTGGATGAACTTAAGATGGCTTTCTTCTGGGAGAATTTGATTTAGGTACCCTACAGCATTTGCAAATTCCCTCCGTAACATCATCTCCCGTGGCCTTTTCTCGAATGTCTGTATCAAGAACAACCATCTTTGAATGATGGATATATTGAAATCTTTTTTGGGGTCGATAATCATAAGTGTGTTGGAAACAAGCCAGCAACTGCTATAAGAAAGTATCTCTGCAGTCTGAACAAACCTTAATCAGATTAAGAACAATAATCGGGTTCCCATATCTCCTGGCCAGATCCTCAAAATGCAGTTTAGTTGAATCATAAGTAGGATCATATCTTTGCACTGGCACAACATAAAAGTAGCATCAGAATTATGTTTGTGCACACTATAGATTATATACAGCAAAGGGGCAGGGGTTTGGTCTAGCGGTAGGATTCATCTAATTCCATTTAGTAGATGTTGGTTTCAATCCTCAATAGTGGTACTACTTTTTTTTTTTAAAGATTATATACAACAAAGAACAACAAGAAGAACAAAATAGAATTTAAATCTTACATATGATATCAGGTTTAGGACTAAATTTTGAAGCTTCTTGAGACCAAAAGAGAGGTATTGAACCCCTCATCTGAATCACAGAACTCATCTTTCCCTTGCTAGATCCAGTTTCTTCGTCCAGAACAATTTGTTCTGTTTCAACATCATTTGCCACCCTTCCACGATCATTAACTCCTCTTTTTAAGTATCTGCAATAGAAAGGGGAGGTTCCCAAAAAATGACAATCAATCATGAAGAACATCATAACTAAACTTTGTCCAACACCTGGAGATCCATAAATGCAGAAACAGAGAATACTTATTTTTATACCACTGTCAGGTCCCCTCGAATTCAACTTTCCACACTCAAGTCAATCCCATAAAAAGTAACTCTCCATACAATGATAAAAAGTAATATTGGTAGGCTTACTAAAAGATTGAAACTAATTATTTGTTCAAAAAACTGTCAATTGTTAGGATACACATAAATAAAAACTGGTATACTGTAATTATATAATAACTCATGATAGAAAGCCATACCGTGTACCAGCAAAGTGTCGAGACCGTCTAGAAATTAAAGAGACACTGAAATCTCTTCCGAAAATTGACAGCCTCTCCTACAATATCAAAAGGCACAATTTTTCTAAGATCTTCCATGCCTAAAGCTAGTGCTACGGTGTTATACATAGTTCTGAAAATGACAGGAGCAGATAATAACTTCACATTGTAAAGCATCCCCACAATTAAATCAGAAGGCTTGATACGCAGCAGCAATCAGGTGGACCTAAGCTATTGTGAAATAAAATAGCAAGTGTTCGATCTTTCGCCAAGCAACAAGAAGGCAATCTCAGGTTCATATAAGGAATAAGGTACTTCACATCATGAATACATCATCAATTTTTAATTTAATTGAGCTAGCTGGCGAGTTGCTATCTTGACTTAAGCAAGTTATGAGCTCTTTTCTAACCCGTTATGTACCAAATGTTTCCCTTAGTTCTGGTCTTATTTAAGGTCTAACAATGAAGCGAGAACTTATGCTTCCCTACAAAATTCATTTTTTATCTTCTTCCTGCAACTTCCAAGTCTTAAAATAGATCATGGTATTTTAATAACCAACACAAACCCATTATTAATGAAAATGTCAAGCACCCCTTAAAGAGAGTTAAACTTGAAATCCCATGAGGGCTCTTTTAAGGACAAAACCGAGATGTGGCAAGCTCACTAAAGCGGACAATACCTCATGCGGGAATGTATGTGCAAGTAATTGTAACAACAACAATGGCGCCGTATGTGGGAATCCCTTACTGGTCAACCGAGACCCAAAACCCATCAAAGTCCTTGATATGGTGCTAGTATGGGGAAGGATTTCTCCCACATTCAAAGTGTCAAGGATTAGATACACCATTTAAAGAGAGTTCATCTCCCTAATCCCTACCCCATGAAAATATACAAAGCAAGAAAAGATAATTACCTGGTGAAAATACCCGTGGACTAAAGCAATTGTCCACATAGTAACACTGCATCGTGATCGTATTTCTTGAGTTAGAAAAGAGTTCCACACAAATATATTTTCGTAAGGCATCCCTTCCTCACCCATAGATGACACATTTTTTTGCAAACTTTGCATAATAGGATATGTATAGCTGTAGAAAAAATCTTTAGTCAACTCCACACTTGATAAAAGCTTCTTGTACCTACAATTGTTAAAGGATTGTTAGCTGACATTCAAACTATGTATTCATTCCAATGAGATCGTAAAAGAAAAGGATAACAAAATATAAAAACTACCTCAACTCTGTTTTTGAATGAGCTACGTCTGATTGAACTGAAACATGTGGAATGGTAATAATTTGGCTTTCATCTATACAATATATTGGATGGCCACATATACTCCCAATTTGCCGCCGCTTCGTCACCAATACCAAGTAATGAGACTCCAAGAATTTAATACAACCTGAGGAAACAAGTAGCAAGATAATTCAGCAAACTATGTCGAATAATACTCAGCATCATAACATCAGGAATTATATGAGCAGGTCACGAAATCTAACCAGCTATGCCATAAACTTTAGCCACTGGGGTTAATCCTCCAGTAGCTCGGTTTCCATCAGCAATCCTATGCAGCAAACTCTTGATTTCCTGAGCTGTATACACTACAGGGTCTTCATTGATATTGAGATCGGATGCTTCCATCCTATCGATCTTTAAGACTCTGAAAAACCTCTTGTTCCTATCACTTCCAATCAAATAAAACCTCTGCATAGGAAATTCAAAGAAGAATAAACTATAATCCCAGAAACTGCTGTAAAGATCTTATTGCCACTATTATACAGATATGTGAACTGGAAACCAGATTAACTACAATATATTTTCTTTTCTTTTTAAGTACATAAAACTCCAATATAAGCTATGCGGAAGTGGAGGTAAACAAGTCGTAATTAGCCACATAAATCCCTGAAATGACTAGAAAGAACATAAATGTAGTAACAACTGCTGAACACTACAATAACTAGACACAGCAATTAATGGTTATTGTCTACTAGGTTCATAACTACACCTCAAACTCTTTCGAAACAAAATGCAGCCTCAATTCCAAACTTCAACTGGAGCATAAAGTTCATAGCTTTCACCAAATTTTTATCAAACAGAACAACTGTTGATCAATTACTTCAACTTCAGAGCAAAGTTCACATATTTCACCAAAATTTCAACCAAGGCCAGAAAATAATAAAGAAAAATGATCTCTTGCGAGGAACCAAATTTGTCTCATCAAAAAACAGTTTAACCGCGTGATCATTTTCCAGAAAGCAAGTCGAAAAGGAAAGTCATCAAAATAAAAACTCATTATACTTGTACATTCATACTACAGTGCTACACTCGTATACAAAACGTTTATCATAACCTTGAAAGAACAATTTTTTTAACAAAAACACATACAACATGTACTATATTAATATATTTATGTAAGTATCAACTATATCATTTTCACCTAATCTCCCACCAAAATTATGAAATATACTCGTATATACATATTGACGAAATGTTTCACGTCCCATACTTTACTAACATTGCAAAATTCCTCAATACTGAAACTCACCTAGCCCCTAACCAATTCCAATAAAAAAATTAACTACTACCTGCAATTCACTATAATTAAGGATTTCGAACTTCAGAACGAATCTTTAACTATCAATCACAATAAAAATTAATCAATTTATAGTTAAAACTTCAACATTAAAACCGAAAACATCCATTAAATGAAGTACTACCTCCAATTCACTTTAATTTACGTTTTCAAACTTCAAAAAAGAAACTTTAACCATGAATCACAATAAAAAAATCATTTATAAGCCAACCTTCAACATAAAAACCGAAAATGTCAACTAAAATCAATAATATAGCGTATTATTTTACGATCATTTAGAATACACTCAAATTGATGTAAAATAACATGGCAAAAATGAACTAAATCACAATGCAAAAAAAGAATTTATAGTAAAAAAACTTCAGCATAAAAACTCGAAAAACGTCAATTAAAATGAAAACCATGCAATATTTATTTTACGATCAATTAAAATACACTGAGATTGAGGAAAACAAAATGGCAAAAACGAATTAAAATCACAATGCAAAAAAAATAATCTATAGTCAAAACTTCAGCATAAAAACTCGAAAAAGCGTCAATTAAAATGAATTACATAATAAAATATTATTTAACGATAATTTAGAATACTTTAACGATCATTTAGAATACACTAAAAAATCTAGGGAAAATAAAATGGCAATAACGAATTAAAATCACAATGCCAAAAAATAATTATATATCTATAGTCAAAACTTGAGCAAAAACCCGAAAACGTCAATTAAAATGAATGAAAATATATTATTATATGGAGTATTATTTTACGATGACTTAGAGCAAACAAAATGCAAAATAATAATAATAATAATATACTAACAGCACGGGTTTCATAAAGGCTGAATTTTTCGAGGGAATAAGCATTTGTTGGATGATGATCAGCTCCATAATTCAATGGATAAACTCTTGACATGTTTGATCAACAATTTCATCATTCCTTTGATTTATGCATCATTATTATGGAATAATATCAATTTGGTTGGTGTGCATGGACAAATTAATATGGAATCAAATATAATTTGGTTATAATATTAATGGAATTGATATTAGATATCAAATTTAAATTTAAGTATGGAATAAGTGAGTCCGATTATATACACACCAAAAATATTAAAAATTTGTGAAATGACCTAAATGAAATTTACTCAAACACTACCGTTACACATAGTAATTTCACCCTTTTTTAAAAACTATTTCAGTGTGTTTTTACACGTTATGTAAATAAATGTGGAATGAATTGGATTTATGGGAATTTGTCTGTAATGTTCCGGATTTTGCATTGTGAGCGCAGTTAAATGAAAAGTTGTTTTCTTATATCATACGTGTTTATTATCGATCATGCAGACATCACAAACTTATTTGACAATTAATCTTTCATTGAAAATTAACAAAAAATTTCGCAAAACCATTTTTCCTCAATAAATTACTAAAATTACATTTTCGTAAAAATGATCCAACTATATTTGCTTAGTTTAAGTGTGTATATCATATATCAATTATATTTGCTTTCAATTTTAAATAATATCACATTTTTAATGTTCTAATTTAATTTACTTAAATCGTTTAAAATTGACATTCAAACATAATAAATTAATTTAGAGGTTAGCATAGAGTGGTTTCTAAAATGTTTAAGGTAAGTAAAGAAGATCGTTTATGTTAGATGGAGAAAATTTGAAGAATTGTGAAATTGGAAGATTAACAAGCTTTTGTTTTAGGATAAATATCATGAGTTTCTGTTGATGTCTCGAAAATATTCATGCCACTATTTTGTTTATCACCATCTTCATCGCCTCACCACCCCACTCTTTTTCCTACCACCGAGCAACCATCGTCACCTTTCTCATTTTACATTCATTTTAATTAATTTTAGTTCATGTTCATTGCCTCACCATCGAGTATATACTTTGTAGCGCATTATATACAAATTTATAGTGACGCGCTTATAATAAAATTCTATAAAAAGATCATTCATATGTTATACACCGCCGATCATCTATAACTAACATAATATACACGCTGGATCATCTATAAATTCAATATATTTGATCGGACGCTTGATATAAAAACAAGAGTATTTAATATTTCATGCTTTTTCAAGATCTAAATACATATCAGATGAATGCTTCATGGCGAATGTTTACATGTTTTTACTTGAATTAAAGTGAAAGCATAACTATACCTCTTATAAAGACTTACAAGCATTTAAATTGCTGGGAAACTTAATTTAACTCTACCACCCATCCTCGAGTTAAGTATATGTGGTCGTGTATTATTGTGAGATGATAGCGAAGTATGGTCAGGAGAAAGAGGTTGGTTATTATTTATCAATATGGCTCAAATTGTGCCATCAACCAGAAGATGGACCCATAATCGTACTCACCCAGTTGAATATCGGGTAGAAAAACGCAGAGTCACGACCACGCCCAACTAGTTAATCCAATACAACTCACGCGATACGCCATCTAATAAAGCTGCATTTAATCGTTTCTCAAAGGACATCTCACTTCGCTATCCTAGCTACTTCATCACCAGCCTATCAATACGGCACACGGGTCGGGCTTTATAATATACAACTATCTCTATCTAAGAAATACATCTAGCTGAAGCTGAGCGAATATCGACATTTACCCATTCGACAAACACATTATCAAACCATATAATTACATTATCGAACAAGAGATTATATTCAACTCCAACCCCATCAACATTCAAACCCCTTTCAAGTCCACAAATTTATACAGTAATCATCATATCAATTGAGTTGTTATACACACCAAAACAGTAAGTGTTTGAGTGAAATGACTTATTTTGCCCCTATTTGTATATTATCCCAAGTATCAAGCTTCACTATACCAGGATAAATTTCACAAAACACCTGAAACCTCACCATGGCCTCCTCTTCCGACCGAATCGGATCCCACTTCCTCCACAAATGGTATATCCGCCACCACCACCCCACCCTACCCCCTAACCCACCCACCCCTCAAACCCGAAGATTTCCCAACTGAGCTAGACACAGTGAAAAGTTCCGGAGGCTTTTGCACAATTAATAATGATAAATTATCAATTATGTACCCAGGTGTACACCAACATGATCACGATGTAGGGGTTGCTCAAGCGAATAAGGCGGCGCCGACGAAGAGGATGCTTTATTATTTTGAGATGAGGGTCAAGAATTGTGGGGATAAAGGCAAGGTGGCTATTGGGTTTACTCCTTCTGGGTTTATATTGTGCCGCCAACCTGGGTCAGTTGTCCCAAAATGATTGTCCACTTTCATCAATTTTGATGGTTGACTAGTTAAATTTTGAGGGTGAATATTTTTTCTTTATGTTGTATGATATTTGGTGTATATGTGTTATTTTGTCCCAAAAAGTTGTCCAGTTTCATGAATTTTGATGGTTGAGAAGTCAAGTTTTGCTATGTGGTGTATTTGTGTTGTTTTGTCCCAAAAGATTGTCCAGTTTCATGAATTTTGATGGTTGAGTATTTAAATTTCGATATTTGGTGTATGTGTAGTAATATATTTGGTGCAAAATTATGAAAAGATGGTATTTTTATGATAGTTTGTGATTAACATGGTGATTTTGGTTAAAATGAATGTTATGTGTGATAATTGAGGCTGCAAAGTTTGTTGATTTTGATTATCGAAAATCAAACTAGATTATTTTATGGGATGGAGGTAGTATGGGGTAGTACTTTGAGATTAGTGTGAAGTGTTGTGGGGATAAAGGGCAGGTTTCTACTGGATACTCCTGGATTTAAATTATGCCGCCAACCCGGGTGAGAATGGTGTATATTTGTTCCTTTGTCCCAAAAAGATTGTCCAGCTTCATCAATTTTGATGGTTGAGTATCTAAATTTTGAGGGTGAATATTTTTAGTTTATGATATTTTGTGGATATTATGTCAATAGATTGTATGTTTAAGTTAGTTTATTGATAACATGATAAATCTGATAGGTTGCTATTTGCTAACATGATAATTTGATTCAAATCGAAGTTGAGTTCTAATTTTGAATTTTGAGTATTTAAATTTTGATATTTGGTGTATATATGTTATTAATTCCAAAAAAATTCTCCAGTTTCATGAATTTTGATGGTTGAGTATGGTGTTGACTTTTTGAAAATTGGTTGTTGACTTTGTGAATATTTGAATTTGGATGGTTGAATTTTGAGGTTGAATATTTTTTGTTTATGTTGTATGATATTTGGTAAAACTTATGTTAAAAGATTGTATTTTTAAGTTAGTTTATTGATCATATGATAAATTTGATAGGTTGTTAACATGATAATTTGATTCAAATCGAAGTTGGGTTGTAATTTTGAATTTTGAGCTAGATTTTTTTATATGTTGTATAATATCTGGTGAAAAAATATAAAAAGTTTGTATTTTTAAGCCAGGGTACTATTAATGTCATAATTTTAATTCGGATCTAAGTTAGTGTGATAACTGAAGGAACACAGTTTGTTAATTTTGATGATTGGAAATCATCTGGACTATCTATATAGGATGGAGGTAGTATTTTTAGGGGTATATTGTGTGTGTGTGTGTGTTTCATGAGAATATGAGACGCAAGCTGAGAGTTGCAATTGTCGATAACAGATTAACGTTAGTAAAATGTTATCCAATAAAGACCCAAACTTTATGCGAATCAACCAGCTCATAGTTGCGAATAACTCACATTCAGCGTGATGTACTATAATCGAGCTCATTTATGACAGGTCCAGTGCCATCGAGGCTCTTAAGGATTGAGTGCTTCTGTTCTGGGGTGTCATTGTCGTAGAGCTGTATGCATTGTTGTTTGGCTATATTTATGTTTCGTTAATTTGAATATACCATAAGTGATGGAGACATCATTATGGTTTTCTATGCTTATAGGATGGATTGATGAGTAATTAAGAACACCTCCTCCTCTCACACATTGCATGACCCTCACAAAATACTGATGAAGGTTTCTCTAGTGACTGCATAATATTTAAGGATATTTATCTATTACTCCCTGCTATGATAGGGTGCAGTGCTTAGCATTCATCTCCATTTCACTTACTCTAATAATTTACAGTAATTTATACCTTTGATACTCTAAAGTTTATTAGTTTGTTATAAATTTGAGGTATAGAGATATGGTTGCAGAGACTTAAGTTATCGAATGTCTTTCATTTGTTTTAGTTAGTTTCAGGTCTTACTACATTATGATTAATTCTATAATTTCTATATGACTCTGACAGTTGGGAGCCAAATAGCTATGGATATCATATAAATAGGGTCAACTTATCAGACGAGGACCTGAGAAGCTTTTGGCCCCACATATACTACTGGTGACACAGTCGGTTGTGGTATTAATTATGCCGATCAGCAGTTCTTTTTCACGTCAGTTATTTTTTTTGCTCTTCTTGTTGAATTGTTGTTCTTAGGTCTGTTTTTTTGGGAGGTTATTTGACAATCTCCTTCTGAGTGTTGATCTCACAGTTTCTTGTTCTCATCATACAGAAAAAATGGAGAGATAGTAGGAAGCCCTGTGCCTAAGGAAGTGAATGGCCCATTATTTCCTACAGTTTCTGTTCATAGCCACAATGAGGAGTAAGTGGTATTACTTTCTTGTTTTATGGTTTATATGGTCTCCCTGTTCTTTCTCGTCTTTGCAGTTGTGTAATAACTTACATCATGTACATTTTTTATACTACGTTCTCGTTGACAAGTGTCTTTAATCTTATGAGAACTTGTTGGTGCTGGTGCTAAGGTTCTTGCTTAGTTTATTAGATGCTTCGAACAAAGTGAGGCCTATGATTTTGTTTTAGTGTCCAGAGACTTTATATATGTCAGAAGGCTAGATTTAGTTGGAGCTTAAACTTCTTGATGTGTAGGTACACTGATATATTTTATCCAGAGGCTAATTATGCTTCATTCCACATCATTAACTGCATCTTATTAATAGGATTTAGAATCACAAAAATATCGGCTCAAGGCCTGCCCTAAATTTTTAAATTATAATGATGCTATTTATTTGACATTGATGTTATGTCGGCATATGGCCATATAATTTAGCACCATTATATAAATATTTTTACAGAGTAATTTTGTTATCATTTTAGTAATTGACGTTTCAGATTATTACAACAATAACAATAACATGCCCCAACGGCTATAATGTTTTGAATGATTATGAACAAGATATGTGACATCATAACTCAATTCATGTCACCTTCAGCGCTCAAAATGCAATACTTGCATAAAAAGTCGTATGGTGTTTCTATGCACCTGTCCCCTTAATTTTTTCCCCACAAGTCAATCACTATTGGAAGCATACTGTGGAATGTATTGCTCCTTCCTTTGTTGTGAAGCTAGATAACTCTTTCTTCCACTCACGGTTCTTGCTTTTGACCTTTTTGATTGATTGACTTGTTGCAGTTGCTTTACTATTGCAGGATAACGGTTAATTTTGGCAAGGACCCCTTTGTTTTTGATTTGAAGGTAACTAACTGTTAGTTATCATTTTTTCTTTGTTTGCCAATGTAGCTTTCATCATGTAAACCTATTCTTAAATAGTCACTTTTTACCATTCGTAGGATTAGATTCTCTTTGTCCATTGAAGCCTCACAGTTACTTTTTACCATTCCTAGGATAAAGAAGTATTGACTTTTCCAATTAATTATTAGGATTTTGAAGCACAGATCAGGGCAGATATGAAGTCGAAGATTGGAGACATATCTATTCAGCAACATACAAGTTACGAGTAAGTCCTAGAATATATAATTTTTTTTGCTTAACAAAGGCATATCTGAGATACAAGTTTATTGGTAAGTATGTAGTTCCAGAAAGCATGAGCTTTACATGTTCAAGATAAAGTAAGTGGTCATATAAGAAATTTAACATGCTGATTGATCTGGTGATAATTTTCCTTACAGTTTTTATACTGTATTTGACAGATGATCATGCGTCTCATTGAATTCGACATTTACATGGTCAGAATGGACATCTATTGACCCACATGCTTAATGATTATAAACTCCGGCATGTTTATCTATTGCTGTTCTAGTATCCTTGTCCAGCTTTTAGTGAGTCGATAAGTCGATTGATATGTAGAATGAGATGGTTCTGAGGGATTTGATGTCTTAAAACTGGATTTTCTTTCGTAGCATGTGTTAAATGGTCTGCTGTTACAGAACACTAACATGGACTGGGCATGGTTTGTAGGTTACGTTACTATGATATGCAGTGATATGTTTTCCATGCCTGTAGGATTGTGCGGTCCTATTTACAACACTACGGATATGAAGAAACACTTGCATCTTTTGAGTTGGCGACCAAGAATAGTGTTCCTCCCATCTCCCTTGTTAATGAAAACAACATGAATGAGGAGGAAGATGTTTATGCATTAAATCAAAGGAGGACACTCCGTCAGGTAAAGTGGACCTGAACTACTTCCTACTAATTTCTAAACTGAACTTAAGCTTTAAATATATTCATATTCAAACTCGAATCATGAATAAAAAGTCGGTTTTTGCTTTGACTTTCTTTCTTTCTGGATTTTTAGAACACCTTAACGAATGACAAACGCGTCACTTTTTCTATAATTCTATCTCGGGTTGGTTGGGTGCATGATTTGGGTCTTTGGTGTCATTCACTGTCATGATCCAATTGCAGGACCAATGCTGTACTGATCGCTTTTCTATTTGTACATAAAAGGTTGGGACATTTGAGTCGCTCATTATGATGCAATATACTGCTAAAACCGCCCATTGTTTTGTAAGCAAGACAAGCAGCATGTGATAGTCTTTCCAAGAATTAATTTAGAGCTGCAATAATTTCAATTTATTTGGCTTGAGGACTTCATTTCTCAACCTGATCCTCCAAATCCATCTCTATGACCTAACATGAACTTGCCATGTGGAATTTGTTCAACTAATATAATGGCCAGAAATGTGAAGTGCATTTCTGTTTGTTTTCACAATTCTTTGACGTTGTGATCATTCTCCTGTTGATTTTCTTCATGCAGCTCATCCAAAGTGGTGATATAGTTAATGCGTTCAGCAAACTTCAGAATCTGTATCCTGCGATTGTTCAGGTTGGTGGCAGGAATAATTAAATTCTTAATTCTCATCCTTTTAATGTCAGTAGTTTAATAAGTTCATTTGTGGTAAGTAGGTTCCTTTTCTGTTATTGATGCAACTTTTGTTTTCTACAGGATGAGAAATCTGTTATTTGCTTTATGTTGCGCTGTCAAGAGTTCATTGAGCTAGTGCGGGTAAGACACCTTGAATTTACTACTAATGAAACAGTGATTTCGTTCATTCATTTAATTTGCTCCTCGCATATTTCTGTAACCATGTTTATTCATAATTACGGTCTATTAATGACCTCGCAAAATTAATGGTTGCAGAATGGATACCTTGACAAAGCTATATTATATGGCAGACTACATTTGAATAAGTTCTACGGCTCAAAGTTTGAGGAGCTTGTAAAGGTATTGTATGATGATGATAAATACAATTGTAGTTACTCGAGGAGCTATATTCATCAACATTGTCATAAACCATCCACCAACATGCTTACACGTCTCTCCAAGCAAAAACACACGCATGGAAATATTTCTTATTTACAAATCATACACATTTGTATAGGAAACAGATTTCGGGTAGGAATTTTATAGAATCCCCTTGCGATTGCATGTGCTCAGATTTCCTGGAAAAGTTTTATCGGACTCAACTCTATTCTCTACAGCAACCAATGAGTTCATGAGCTAGGCTTAGCTATGGAATTCCACGCCTCACTATCTTTAAGCCTACTATTTTCTTCAACATTTTGATGAAGTAGCCCAAGACTGTTGCATGTACCCAAGTTGCTCTGTTTAACTGAAATTGACTGAACCTGTTTGGTCACTGTTGTAAATTTCTTGAATGCAACCTATTCTTACAATTTGGGGATACGGATGTAGGATTGTTCTGCTTTGCTGGCCTATGAAGACCCACATAGTTCCTCCATTGGGTATCTTCTTCAGCCACATCAGCGGGATCTCTTGGCCGATGCAGTGAATGCCATGATCTTAGCAACAAATCCTAACGGGAAAGACATAAAAGCTTGCTTGCACTCGAGGCTTGATCAATTACTTAGGCAGCTTTCGGCTAGCTTCATGGAGATCAGGTCCTTGAATGGGGATCAAGGTGAAGCTTTCCATCTATGGAGGGTACTCGATAGCAGTAAAGGCGTAACTACTAGCTGGTTTTAAAAGTATCTCCACCTCCCTCCTGATGTGTATATATTGCTCATCTCTTGTGATTCTCAAGGTGATATAAGATCAGGGGTACCTCAGTAGTGCTAGATTATTGATGCCCCCATGGCTGGATATTGAATTTCATTCCATTTGCATGATGGTTTAATTGTATTGCTCATGTATTCTTTGAACTTTGTCATTTGTACATGTTTATCTTAGCTTCTTGTGTTCAATTCAGAATATTAGGTGCCTAGATTTTTTTTTCCACCAATGTTATAAATTGTCAAAGATATGGTATTCTATTTCTCAGTTGTTTTATTTGTTTTCTAGACACTTTTTTTCAAATTACTTGCCTTTTTAAAGATGTAAAATCAGAATTTTACATTTTTAATATAATTTTTTACTACTTTTTATTAAATTATCAATCAACCAATTATATAGCCAACTAATTTTATTTTGTATATTTTAATGTATTTTTTGACTTTTTATTTTCTTTAATTCATGATAAATAACTAGAAAGACAACCAAGTGAATGCATTTAATAATATATAAATAGGGACTTAATCTCGTAGTAGACGTCGTTGCCTTCTTTGTGAAGTTTGATGCATCATTTTCATCTACGCTTCGGTCACTTTTGTGTATTTATTATATCGAAAAATAATACTCCTTTGTTTTTAAATTTTAATTTCGCTTTAAAATATCATTTTAAAGATGTAATCAGATTACATTTTCAATATATTTTTCGATTACTTATTAAATTATCAAATCAAATCCACTATATAGCTTTCAATTAATCGACATTTTATATTTTCAATATATTTTATTTTTAATTTACGCCAGAACGATCAGAAAGATAATTAATAGCTTTCAGTTTTGAGAGAGATTATTTGGGAGATCCGTGTCAATAAATGAGCCTAAAATTTATTAATTGATCTATAATAGACTTTTTGGAAATTTTAAATGTGCACCAGCCATCCTCTAAAAAGACAATTGAACTAAACTCTCACATATTATAATTTTAATAGATTTAATTTTTAAAATGAGAAAGAAATAAAAGAGAACAACTATAGGTACATGGACCTTTCATACATTGACTTTCATTATTTACGCTCTACCATCCATCATTCTATAAATAATCACCTTAATATCTTTAAATTGTTTTTAACTGAATGAAATGAAGTTGGATATTAATCTGTAAAATAATCTTTATACTCATCTATAGGCAACCCTTTTTGGGATCTTATACTTTTCGGGCTCAACCTCCTGAGCCCGGCCCGTTTCTCAAGATCTCATCCGGTTTGCATTATCAAGGTAATCATATTCACATTTCATTTCTTGTTAATTCCATTATACTTTAATTAGTTTTTGAGAATTTATGTTTTTTCTTTTAAAAATTTGTATATGGACAATAATTATGGAACAAATGAATAGCATTTGGGTTTCTTAGTATTTTGCATGCATGTAACACATACATAACAATAGGATGGTGCAATAACAAATACTGATGTGTTACGTTTATAAATGATATATTAATGTTTATACTTATGTTTTATAAGATGTTCATGACATGCAATATGGAGTATATAATATATATGTTATGTGCATATATATTGTCTTTTGATAATGTGACCAATGTATATTGTTTTCTCTATCTAATATGTTTTTATGAATGTTTTATTAGGTTCTTTGGTTTCTTGATAAAAAGATGGAAAGTGCAAATGTATCCCCAAAATTTGAAAACTTCACACAAACGAATAAACAATCAACAATTTCACCATTCTCATACTTACATATTGCCTCATCCAATTCAGAATCCAATTTGATAGGACTCAAAGAAAGTCCAAAATCCATAATAAAAAATCATCAAAGCATTAATAATAATAATAGTTTCCACAAACGTTGTTCATCTGCAAGTAGCTTACTTCTTAACATAGAAGATGATCAACCTTCTTGGCTTGAAGATCTCCTTACTGAGCCAGAACAACAACATTAGTCCAACATAAAACTCATGGATATCAATCAAGTGATTCATATTCTATTCCTGAAGCATCATATGATAGTAAATCAAACTCTTCAGAGGAAAAATTTGGCAAGGTTTGTGAAGTTTATTGAAGAAAATAGTATAATTATTTTATTACGGCTACTGATATATTCATAACAGTTTTTTTTTTATATTCAGAATAATTTTTTATTCAAAGATAATTGTATCGTCACCTAATTAATAAGTGATTTGATTTCATATTTAAATGAATCTCTTATGTTCACGTTGAATAAATTTATGAATTGAATATTCAAATTACAAAAAAGAATTTGATAGTATTTGCTAAAACTGATACAATTAAAGAGGGATAATATTGTCTTTAAATCAAAAATTGGCCTGATATACAAAACTGTTTTGGATATATATTATTAGCCTTATTTTATCTCTTACTCATTATTTTATATTTTAAAATATGATATGTATATATAGGCACTAAATGAGAATCATGAGAAAGAGTATCAAAATGAGCAAAGTGGTGAAAGTTCTGGTGAGAGATCTAACTCAAGACCAACTAAATCAAACGCAACAAAGATGGAATCGAAACGAGCTAAACAGTATGTATTTTATTTAATCTTAATGTTCATTAACCAAACTAGTTTCATATACAATCAACATTTTTAGTCATGATAAACATTAATTTGTTTGGCTTGTCTTTATTGGTTTAAACTATAGTTCTTGTTTTGGTATGATCTATCAACGAAATATATATGATTAACATCACAAATTAACCAATGCAGACACTCTGCTCATCGATCTCGTGTCCGAAAGTTGAAGTATATAGCTGAACTTGAGAGTACCGTTCAACTGTTACAGGTAGATATTATTGATTACTTATATATTTCGATATTTGTTAGCTTGGTAATTTTATATTTTAGATTTGATTGATACAATAATAAGTGTAATAATATAACTTATATATTGGTATGTGTAACAGGTTGAAGGGTCACAGATCCAAGCTGAGCTTGAATTCCTCAACCAACAAAATCTTATATTGAGTATGGAGAACATGGCCTTAAGGCAACGTTTGGACAATGTGTCACATGAGCAACTCATAAAACACTGTAAGATTCAACTTTATATTTCTTTTAACAATATGATATATATTAAAATATAATATACTTGAATCTCGGCCTTATACCCATCCGTTTCAAAATGTATTTATCGTTGTAATTTAAAACGATTTATATGGATAAATAAAATCTACATTTAGATCAGAAAAAATCTACATTGGAAATGTAAAAAACTATATCGGTGATCAGAAAAACAAGATAATGGAGTATTAAAAATGCAAACAATCAAATATTATGAAAAAATAAATTTTTTCTAAATCACGATTTCGGTAATTTTGGGCTGAATATTTTAACCTAAGGCATGCATAAATACTACTTCCCTATGTTTCTAAAAAGATTGTGTCTGGGCTGACTTTTTCGACTCTTTTTCATAATTGAAATTTAAACGTAGATATTTTTATTTGTATTATATAATAATTGATGAAAAATATATCAATAGAAAAAGTTTAAAATATAATTTATTATATCGGCAAGTCACTAACATTTATTTTTATGTACTTTTCAAACAATTAGATTGCACTTCATGTATCTTAGTTCTATAAACTTATTGCATTTACTAAACACTGTGAATAAAAGTAGGGACCTCGGACCCAAGGCCGTTTATGAGGTAGAGGTTTTTGTTAGAAATGTCTTAATTTATATATCATCTCTGAATTACAATTAAAGTTTTAGTGTAATTGATAAAGATAATGATGTAAAAATTAAATGTTTATTTGTTTAAGTTCCTAGCACAATTATCTTCATTTCGGTTGTAGTTGATGCTTTTTTTTTTAATTCAAGATTTTTTAATCTCAAGTTCGGTCTACCACCTATATAATTTTTTAAATTTCATGCACCTTTTCCAATTCTCATCGTTGCCTGGCCCCGAAGATGTACTCTTGTTTAAACAAAATTATTTTTCTCGATTTCAGACTCATTCAAATCCAGATGACCTTGCTCTGAATATTAATGTAACGTGTTTCTGCATCATAACATTTATTAGATTTGGATTGTTTACTTTTTATTTGACCATCTTATTGTTTGATACAGTTGAGCAAGAAATGTTGGAGAGGGAGTTGGGAAGGTTACAAGCTCTTCATCAGTTACAAAATCAACAACAAATGAAAATTCCACATCAGATTATGCAACAATAATCTAGGAACCAAAGATCTTAATGAAGAGGTCATCTTGATCTACCTCAATTTCATAATCTCCCAATGATGAACAAGGTTGTTACTTGGTGTGATATTTAAGTAAATTTATTTTAATTTCACCATTTTCACCCCTCATTTTCTTCTCTCCACCAACTTTTATATAAGAAGAAAACTTACCAACATTAGAATAATGATGTCTTCCTTGATATGTATAGACTAGCAATAGTTTTCAAGACATCTGTTGTTGTAAGGAAAACCTCAAGCCAAAGGAGAGTAGCATATTTAGATTTATGCTTTGGCTGGTTTAATTAAGACAATTATTTTATTGTAGTTTTCAGATTGAAACTTGTATAAGATACAATCATAATGTTATTTATTACTATATTATTATATTGCTAATAAGATTGAATATATTTTTAGTCTTAATTGATATCAAATGAAATTAACTTTAGTGTGGAGACTTGTATTATTTGTAATTTAACATTTTGCACACTACGAGAAAAAAAATGATTGACAACTACTTGTTCTTTTCTTATCATGTTACTTATAAAATAATTGCTGCAATTTACATATTGGATTAATTAAGTTATTATTTATCACTATCTCAATGTATATTATTAACACTAACCATGCGATGATGAAGTTATTAACACTATCTCATATGTTGGATAATGTTAAAATTACATATTTATATGTGAATACATTTTAAAAGATTAAGATGTCGACTTTATATTTACACAAATGCTATATAGAGTCCTTTAATATGACACTAATTTTTACACTTCATTTAAGTGCACTTTAGTTTTAATATATTAGTGAATTCAAAATAATAAATAAAAAAAGTGATATTGTCAAGAAATAAAGTGAAAATCACTACTCTATTAGTTCACTAAAACAGTCATATATAATCATTTCAAATTATTTTTTGGATTGTCATCTATCTAAAATATAACATAAAATTAGCACTCATCATCATTTTGAATTATTATATATTGAGAGACGTCACAAGGAGTAAGGTAATATTTACTAACAAAAAAGTTATTGAAGAAAATATTTTGTAAATAACTTATAACTGTGCAATATATTTCAAATTTTTAAAAGTTGAGTGGAATCATCACTCTTTAATCTTTTTTGAACTCTGTCAATAATTAGATGTACGTAAAAAAAAGGCTAATTTTCATCCAGTCACCTAAACTATAAAAACCATTTTAAATAGTCACCTAAATATTTCAACCTTTTAAATTGATACATGTGAGTAATTTTTGGCACCTGAACTTTTGGAAATATTTTTTTTGGCACTTGAACTCCACTTTAATAGATAAAAATAATTATAAAACAGAAAATTTGTATATATTACACTTTATAGGTCATATTTTAGATAATAAATAATTAATTGGTATTGGAGCAGAAACACTACACTCCATTCGGTTAAATTAACAATTTCTATTTAAATTAAAACTCTTGTTTTAAAATTAACAATAATGGTCAACAAAAAGTCAAAATCGAGTTTTGTTAGTTTAATATAGAATTCAGCTAGCATATTTGAAAATGATGAGTTTTGTTGGCATATTTGAGAGCTGAAATTTCTAATTTTTTAATGGGGGTGGGTAGTTACGAGACAAGCGTCAAGACGATGATTTTTTTAATTAAATTAATTAAAATTGATCTAATTAAGTATTTATTATTTTAAAAATGACGTATAAATTGTAATATATATAATTTTTCTATTTTTTCCTTAGGCTTACTTATTACATTAGAGTTCAGTGTTACAAATGACCTCCAATTGCCTATTTAGTTATATCAAATATTTAGATACTTATTCAAATATTTTCATAATTTGCTACTAAATTTAAAATTTAGCAAAAAAGAAAACTAGACGTTAACACGACTCATCTTTATTTCAGTTTCAATTACTTACTAAATTTACTGTCATGTCGTGTATGAAAAAGAAAATAAACCACAACACGACTCATCCATATTTTAATTCAACTACAAATTTTTTTGTTATGTTGTTATAAATATAATTAAGAACAATTAAAAGTCTGAGAGAATAAGAGAAAATAGAAGGATAATAAATTTTATTGTTTTTGTTATCATATTGGCTTACTGACAATACAACGAAATAATTATTTACGCTTTCAAGATAACACATGGTAATTGATTGGTAAATAAGTAATGTAGTAACTTGATAGACAATTCATCTCATTTCTTTCTAAACTGAAGATAACTTTCGCTGACAAGACATCCACATTATTTCACAATACCCTCCTTGAATGTCTGCAAATAACGTTAACATGTCCTCAAGTTAAACCCTTGCTGGTAAAAAACCATTGCATAAAATTGCAGGGAAAATAGGTGCATTATTCTTTAATATATGTTTATAATGCCGACTCATTAAACCCATCGTAAAATCATTTGGGGTAAAACATTAATTAAGGAAAAATAGTACAACGCCGTATTAACTCCCTCATGACAACATCACTCGACATCATTTAATTCCACGTTGTCCTATACTTTGGGATAACTTTTCGAATGTCGAGGCAATTTAAAATGATTTAGTGAATATATTCCGCTTGATTATCACAAGATTGGAATTTGTTGAAAATCTATTTCACCATTCTTTGAAGATCATAGAGGAAAAGAACACTAATATATTTTTGCTTTATCTCCTTTGACACGTTAGTTCCTTTAACCGGCAACACATGTGCCAATTATTAACATAAAGATCGCTCTGATTCAACTTTCATACGATAAATCACAAAGAATACTTGATCTACTCTGATCACATAAACACTGCTATCTCGCGATAACCAATTGCCTAGAAACGAATATGTTTCACCGAACAATATCATACTCATTATACATTTTTAACTTTCATACCAATACTTTCATGGTAAATAAAATGTACTCTCTTATAATAGATTAATAATAATATTATATTCTGTCTCTCGTTTAACCAGCAAGATACATTATTGCTTCTATAAATTTATATATGGTACTGACTATATAATTCTTTTTGCATGTTCTCTTAGCATTAATGGAATTTGTTATTCACACTGCAATATTATAATTACTGGGATATTCACTGTGGACTTATCAATAATGTTTCATCTCAAATTCTTCTTCAAGAAGTTTACAACTCTGAAAGTTCTTCAGAAAGTTCCAATAATGTTTTAAGTCATAAACGTATATCATTTTCATAAATTTTTCTTCCTATCTTACATGTAAATACAACGCTTGCTATAAGATCATTCGCTTAACCAATTTTGGTTAAATATTCACTAGGAAAATCCCCAGAGGAAAAAGAACCTTAACGGTATAAAATATTATATTCTCTTTGGGAGCATGCCTACGTAATTGTCTCATTAAAAACTTTACTACGAAAAAATCGTCTGAGATAAAAACTAAATTGAATGAAAAAGAGTATAACGATATCATATCTCCTTCCTCACGGTGATCATTATTGTGATCATTCTATATCATATTTACCTCGATGAGATCATCAATATAGATAATCCAAGTAGAATATCTAAATAACGCTACAAGCCGCTTGTCAATAGCCGCATGATTAATTGCCATTATTGTACGATATACATTAGAATCGTAGTCCAAGCATCAAGCTCATTGCTTTTCATTTAATTTGCATACTAAATTATCTCTATGTAGTCTCATTAATTGAAATTATTTTATATTTCCCATGTATCAAATATGATATGAATTTATACTTAGACGACAATTACTGTGTGTATATATCTTTATTAAATATATTTAATTTCAACTGACAGATATCTCGGTTCTAATAATCAGAACTTTATTATGAAGATGAATTTATAATTATATGCCTAATTGACTTGTATATACCTTTATAAGGCATTTGATTCCAAATTTGGTTATAAACATCTTGTTTAACAACCGAGAACTTACTGTGAATTCCCTCAGGTTAACTTATTCATGATAATTATTCAAGGGCAATGCTGCCCATTAAACCTTAAAAAACTTACCATATTAGTCATTCTGTCAGTTGACCATTAATTCATTTTAGACATGATTGTTTTGTAATTATTTTTAAATAGGTCATTTTACAATAAATATTTTTGAAACATGAATATTTTATAATTTTTCAAAACTTAACATTTAAAAAATATATATTAAATTCTTTGACAAAAAAGTTAAAATACAAATTAAAATTATCCATTCATTCAAGAATCCCATCCGATCACACTCTACAACCTTAAATCTGTCTCCACCTCCTTTCCACCTTCATTACCAACCACAAACACACAAATTGCCGACATTTTATTATAAACAACCTCAAATTTGTTAACAACTTCATTAGACCCTTGAAGCTGGGTTGACACTTGACCAACTAGGTCACTAGTTGAATTGTAGTAGTTGTATAAACTATAAAGTTATAATTCAGCATGTTCACTTGCCAATGCTCGAGTCAAAGTCAACAAGTGAGTCCCAGCTGATTTCAATATCGACGAATTATTCATGCTTTTGGCTAATGCTGTCATGGAATTGGGTTTGTGAAAAAAAGTGATAAAGGTGGTGAGGGGAGTTACAAATGAGGTCGGGGTTAAAGTGAGAAGATTATCGGCTATGACGTAAGGCGTCGCGTCGTGGGCGTGGTCGGTGATGCATGGGCGGTGATTGGTCATAAAGATACAAAATGAGCAAGTAGTCGTCAGTGGGTAAGTGGTAGGATACACGTATGGAAAGCATTAAGTGTAATTATTTATTTTATTTGTAATTTTTTATTTTAATTTTTTTATTAAAGGTTAAGTTATTAAAAATTACAAAACATCCTTATTTTATAAGGTTTAGTTTAAAAATAACTTAATTAAAAAATAATTATAGAACAACCCCATTTAAAAAGACTTAATGGTCAAATTAACGTGTCAATAAGTTTTAGCGTTCAAAGTGGAATGGAAAAATGTTACACGACGATAGAAATTGTGTAGAAAAAATAGTTCAATGGGCGGTACTGACTTTGTCATTTATTCAACTTAGAACTCTTCTAAATTTGTAAACTATAATTGAATCTTCTATAATATCATTGAATATTTTGATCATCAATACACCAATCAACTAAAGATATAAGATTATCAACTTACACTAAATAATTCAAATGTCTCATACCACGTAATAAATAAACAACAAATATATCATAGAATTACATAAAAGATAATATAAATATAGAACTAAAACATGTATCATATCTCTACCCGATAGACTCGCATATACATGCATGTCAATAAAATGATCATGCAAATAAACGCCTAATAATGTGTCAACTTGAAATCCATCTTCCTCGGATGTCTTTAGTCATTCAAATATTTTCATGAATTCTCAATCGAAGTTAAGTTTTCGAATATATGTAAGCCTGCATCACAAATATTTCTACATGTTTTCAAAAGTATGTATTTCTGGCCGTGACGCTACATTATAAGTCATGCACGCAAATCAAGAATTTATCTTTTGTTGCCTCTCTATAAAAAAAGCAAGTGGTCACCCACAACTTGTTTAGTGCTTCAGAGTATAAATATTATATGACAAATCTTAGGTAATTTATTCTCATAGGTACCCAAGACATAATGCACTAGTATCATCTTCATTAGACTTCAATTCTAAATTTCTCACTATATAATGAGTTTCAAGCATTTTGATCGTGATCTTTTCTTTGACACCATAAATATATACATCTACTCACTCTAGTAAGGAGATAGATTTCACATCCTCATATTGCTTCATGATATAGAGCTCTTTATTGTATGCAATATTTATTGTCGACAATATTTTTCTTGGTTCCACCTCATTCACGATAATCGGTATCTCATTATATTCATGAATTTTGTTACAGAAATGCCCTGCATATTAGTTATAGCTTCTAACTTATTCATGAGATATATTATTCATCTACCTCTTCTAAAGGTAATATTCTTCTAAACTATCTTTAATGTCATATCTTCAATGATGGAACTATTTCCTCTACAATGGTTCTTTAAGAACCTACACTCTAGTTTGAGTGTTTAACCGTATATTATTTCATTACTATCTACGTCGAATTTGTTTGGTAGTAAACTTGGGTTCATATTATCCCTTGAACTGTCATATCTTTCTGAACTTGAGTTCATTTATTCATCTCTTTAGTGATCATATAGCATATGGATATTTCAAGATAGACTATTTTAGTTGTACTATTCTCCTCTCAATGTTGAAAACATTAATATATCACAATGAAAACGCTTGATAAATTTATTTCAATTTCATATTTCCAAAGATATGTATGACATACCTTTTGAGTGTAATGTATTAATTTAAAAATTATCATTTGTGCATGCTATTCAAAATATATGATGCACATATAAAATTAGAGGGTAAATATTTTCTGTTTCTCGACCAAACTAATTATATCGAGGAGTTGTATAATACTTGGCCTTATGCGAACAAAGAAAGTCATATATTATGCTGTGTAACATTTCAATGATCAATTGGGATATCAGATGTAGTTCAACATGCCCTACACGCTAACTGAGTTTTACACTATGAAACTTCAAATAATTCTTTCAAACTCATTAGTTTATTGCTTTTCAATGAGTTTTCGCTAAATTTCACTATTCTTTGTATCAGAATTTGATCAAGGATGGTCTTAACTGGTCATGCTAAGTAATAAAGTTTCTCACCTCAAACTGTTGCTCACAAAGTGATTTTGATATACAAATACGCGAGTTACTTCGTGAAATAATATATTAGCTCTTCCTGCAGCCTTCTCATTGGTTTTGCCACAAGCACTTTTGACAAATATTAACTCTTCTCGAGGTTTCCACTTGTCTCAATGTCATGACAATTTGGAGTATGTTTTTAAAGTGATTAGACTTCTTTCGTACTTAGCTATCATGGTCCATCTTTGAATACACATCTTCGAAAGGGACCCATACGCGCTCTTCGGGAGCCTCAATCAAATTTACACTACCTCATATCAGAATAACATTCGCTTTTGTTAAGTAAGAAATTGTTCTCATATTTAGAATGGTATAAATTCTAATATCAACAAGTTGCACATTCTATGAACTATATACACCACTTCGGAAATATAATTAGATAATCAATCACTTCAAGAATTAATCACTACAAGAGTATATAATTACGTTGCACACATATGATATATGTATCATCCTAGGTTATAACATGTAAACATGCATTATATCTTCCAAAAGAGTCAAATAATTTTTGTATATTTAGATAATTTCATATGTAAGGTACTTGTGGACCTAAATGAAATCATAGATAGTAATCAAATTCATAAAACTCATATCATGTCACTGAATGAGTCTTCGAGTCTCATAAGTGAATTCATATGATTTCATATTTAAAAAAAAAACAATGAGGGCATTGATAGAAATTCTTCCGGAGTAATCAGAAGTCCTTAATTTTTATAGTTGTCAATTCTAAACCCTTAATCTTTTAAACTAGTCTTTTCGACTAGTTATGATTATAGTAAGATGCACTAGATACATAACTAGTCTTTGACTACAATCAAATTCTTTGCCTTTGTCATCTCTTTTTATCCTTGAATATGGGTATGTAATTTCCATTTGTTCCTTAAAACTGTAAGACATCACCGCCTACCATTTTTCTGAAGGAAAAATGGATGACCCATGGGGGCATCCACAAATGTGGCACCACCTCGAAGAAAATCACTGAAATCGATGGTGAAAATAGAGTCAGTATCAAGATCCAAAGGGTATCCACAGACAGTAAGTACCACTCCGACTTCACTGACAGAAAACTACCAAAGCAGAGTCGGAAGAATTATCCAAGAGGGCATCCATTGATGTGGCACTACCCCTTTTCATTATCCATGTTTAGATCTTCCATCAATATTATTCATGTTTCCTCGCGAATCCGGCCTCATTGACTCAAAATATATCATCGGTAAATCATATATTATATATATTGTGAATCGTTGTCGCCCATCAAATATGATTCAATGAATTCTGATGATAAATAAATATGTGTAATCGAAAAATAACAGTCCAATCCCACAAGTTGTTCACCACCAAATCCAATCAAGAAAGCAAAGAAATAAAGCTGAACACCTAACCACTAAATCAAATCAAGTAAAAGTCAAGAAAACACCAAAGATTGCCAGTTAGCATGAACGCTTCTACTTACTAACGCCCTCAAACAGGAGTTTGCTAAGATTAGACTAAAAAAACCAAAGACGGTCTCCAAGAAAGAAGTGGTCACGAAGATAAGGAAATGTTCCCTGCCCACTAATACCACTAGAACCCATGGTTGCCTAGACCAAGGTGTTAATAACATCTGACGAAGTCTTCTAGACCGATCAGAAGTATAAACACCTGAAAATAAATATTTTCACAAAGTTTCCAAGTCTTCGCGATCACTCTAAATATATCATGTTAGTTATCGATAAATCTTCGCATTTAGATATTTGATGCGAAAAGATACAAGTTATTATCAAAACTCATAATAATTATGATATACAAAAGATAATCTATCGAACATCATACAAGTATGTTGGTGACACAAACAGAGCATCTCAGTCATGCAGGGATGAAAAGTGTTTATGTTGTTCCGCAAAGATTGGCATTATATATGTTTCTCTGGCAAATATCCTAGGCTTGTCAAAATATTGGCCTTTAATTTCGTATATATATAATATTGTAACTATTGAGATTTTGAGTACACATTATAGTCAACTCTTCGTAGCAAAGAACATATATATCTTTCACAATTAATTAATCGGCGATCAAAACACGCAGAAAATCTAATCAATTGTACCTTTCTCAAACATAAAAAACCTTATATATTTATGTATATATCTATATTAATAACGATAAAGGTTCAGTATAATAGAGATTACCACCACCATGGTATAATATAGTCATAGTCGGGAAACGTATAGAGAATAATTTGAGAGACCAAAATTATGCATATGAACTCGTTCAGTGGTAGAGAGAGCAATAAAATTTACATGTATGTAGCAGTATTAATTAATAACAATCATGTTAGATATATAGTCTTGAGTATAAGTGCACAAATATATTGCATTAGTCACCAATAAATTTTTTAAGATTTAGATTTTTGATAACTATTTTTCATTTAACCTATAAAGATATCAATCTACTGATTAACATATCATAGATTATATTCACAGTTATTGAAGAGGGTGGTACTTACCGAGGTGTCTATAGCTTGTAACTTGTGAACACACATCTATGAGTATTCGACCCTCTTCACGTCATCTTCTAATAGAAATTTCATCAAATAGCAGAAGCCCTCTGGGGAATCCACGATCAGAATAATTCATAATCAGTTGTTTCTGCCAGCCAAGTAAGCAACTATAAGAATTTTTTCTCTGTTCTTATACTAACATTTATCGCTGCTTAATAATGCTATAAATATAACTAACAAGAAAGATCGGCACGTTATATCAGGCTTATAATATTTTATTAATTTTGTTATCATATTAATACAATACACAAGCTGTTTATTTATGTATCTTTCAAGCATAATGATACATGATAATTACTTGATAAATAAATAATCTAAAGAACTTTATGTATAATCTATCTCTTTCTTACTAACCAAGATACTACTTAATAAAGACATCCACATTATTTCATAACACATGTCTTGTTGTATAGTGTATTATTGAATTTTCATTATTATCTCCTCTTACACAAGTACACAATCCCGGATTTAATGGATGCCAAATAATAACTCTATGCACAATTCTTCTCCTCACTGTAAAATAAAAATCAAAGTAAATGTGCCATTTTTACAGTACAAATTCTACTATTTTAATCAATGAGTTAAGTAAAAAGGAGTATTCTACCGACTAAAGGCCCCTCCCCCTCTTTATTACATTTAGCTGTTTCTCACCTTCCTCGTGAAAGTCCGTTTAATTCTTATGTCCATCACTCATTCACTCTAACCCCACCCATCCCCTTTACTCTTTAATGCCCCTCCTCAAATTTACCCTTTCTTTCACCCACCTCTTATCTTGTATGCTCCTTACTTAATCGATCAAAACTAATATACATAATTACTTTATGGAATATACTTGTTCCGTATCAATATATATGATTTATCTAAAAATAATTTATTAAAAATGTATGTTAATTTTTCTTTTTCCTTTATTAGTTAGACATAATCATTACATTTTGAGATATTATTAAAACTTTATAGAGACATAATTGTAAAGATAATAAAAAGACTTTTGTTTAAAAGTCAAAACAATTAATATTTTGATAGAATATTTTTAATATGAACAATCAATTTATATATTTATTTAGAGTGACGTGCATCGCCTCCTAAAAACTATAATGTGAATCGAAAAAATTAAAAATTAATAAAATGATGCATTTTCAGCTTCCTTAAAATATAGTGGTGTGAGTAATGATTGGCATTTGCCCCTATTATTTTTCTAAATAATCATTTAAGAGCATGTACATCATCTTTTCATTTTTTAAAATGCACCTCTAAATTACTATTTTTTTTATTTTTGTGAGTTGTTTTTCATGATGTTATTTAGCAGCTTCCTTATTATTCATTTCACTATTGAAAAATAATAGGAATAATATAAATTTCAAAGTATGAGTGACGCTAATAACTTTATAAGCAAGAACTTATTTTGTGTGAAATAAAACATAATTTTTTATATTTTCGCAATTTCACCCCTATTTTAACTTTTTGGGCTGAAAGTAACCCTTTAGTTGTCTCAGATACTGGCAAGTTATAAAAATTTCATAATAATTAAGTGATTATGTCATAATTTTTCATAATACACTCAATACATTGTCTATATTACTCCTATACACGCGTTATAAAACATGAGATATAAAACGACATGAAAACGAGATAGACGATTATTCCCGAACAATTTTTCCACCACCCCTCTAGGCCCCACCATGTCCATAATCCATAATACTCATATTATAAAATAAAACGAGTTAGGAAATCATTTCCAAACATTAATCCAATATTATAAAACACGAGACATATAAAATGACACAAAAACGAGATAGACGATAGTTTCCGATCATTAACCCCCTCTAGGCCCCACCATGTCCTTAACTACCACCTCACCGTCAGTTCTAACATAAACCCAAACCTCTTCCGACACTAAACACGCACTACACACACTAACTCTATACCTTTTCACACTCACATATTATTTCTTCCTTAATTTCCTCTAATTAAGCTATAATTAATCCCCTTAATCTCATCTTTAGCTCCCACGTTTGATCCTCACAAATATTTGCTTATTTATTTATAGTTTAAGCTTCATTTTCATATCTTGGTTGTTCAATAAAGTTGATTTTTTTGCTTAAATTCTGGATGTTTATAGCTTGATAGATCAATAAAGTAGGGAATTTTTGCTTTATTTCTTCATTTTGACATCTTGGTAGCTAATTAATGTTGATGTTCTTAGCTTAAATTCTTGATTTCTATATCTTGATAGATCAATGAAGTAGTGATTTTTTGCTTTGTTTCTTCATTTCGACATCTTGGTAGCTCATTGAAGTTGATGGTTTTGCTTGAAGTCTTGATTTTTATATCTTGATAGATCAATAAAGTTCATATTTTGACATCTTCGTAGCTCAATAAAGTTGATATTGTTGCTTGAATTATTTGTTTTTATATCTTGATAGATCATAGAGTATATATTTTTTGCTTAAATTTTTATTTGACTTCTTGCTAGCTCAAAAAGTTGACATTTGGACATCTTAATAGTTCAAAAGGTTGATATTTTGCTTAAATATTTTATGCTAACATCTTGATAGAAAAAAAGTTCACATTTTGAGTTCTTGTTAGTTGATTTTAACATCTTGGTAGTTGGAGAGGAGGTCCCACATGCACGGGCCAAGCCGGCTAGGTGGAACTACGACGTCATCGTCGTTGTCCCCACCTTCATCGCCGCGCTTACGGCACGGTCGGAGCAAGAGCAGTCCAGGGAGTGGGATTGTCGGTGGAGGAGGGGGTGGAGTGAATTTTAGAGGTAGTGGGGAAATGTTGAAGTTGCAGAATTTGGTGGAGAGGTTGGGGTATATGGTGATGTCTGCAGTGTATAGGAGGAGAGGGGTGTTGTTATTTGCACCTTTGTTGTATATATCAGGAATGTTGTTGTATATGGGCACGTTAGGAATTGATGTTAGAGGAAATGGCAGCGATGAACCCGCTGTGCCCGGCTCTGTTTATCGAAGCCCTCAAGTTTTCGAAAAGCTTTGGCCTTTCATGGAAGCTGATACTAATGGAACTTCAAATTTGGTACGAGGGATTTCTATTTCAATCTTATTTGGAAATGTCAGAACATTATCAGTTGTTCAGTTTATCATTTTCAAATTGTTATTTAGTATTTGGCTTCAGGTTTACTTGCGTTTTTGATAGCTAATCGATTATAATGGTATTGAATTGAAAAAAAGAAGCATATGTAAAATGCTCAGTTCATAATGATCACCGGAAGCGCGTCGCCATGGCTTCAGATCTTCTACACTCTGTGATACATTAACTTGAAGATTTTGTTACGTACAGTGTGACACTTAAACAAATCTGCTACCTTTTGACTGACAGACATGCAAAAATGCAGTGGTATTCTACCAAATTACACCGAATTATTCAAATTAGCTTCTAAATCGCCAAGTGTCAATAGGTAGAAATGTAGTACTAGTGGAATAATGTATATGCATTGGGTAGGGAGTTATATACCCCTTTCATTTTAGAGGTAATATATCAAATCTGGTATAATCTTGCTATCATGCAATTTTAAGAAAGTTTAAAACTCATATGCACATCACTTGAAACTGGTTTTTGATGCGTATTAATAGAATTATGTTGTTGCTATCCTCATATAAAGCCTTGTCGATCACTAATAGTTATTATAGACACGACATGTAGAATAACTCCTCTGTCACATCATGCAAATTATAATTAGCCAAAGGCAAACATACACGTATGAAGTATCTGAGTATCTTTTTGAACAGTAGATGCTTTGAATCTGGAAAGCGTTAGCTTTATTGAACCATGAAAACTAAAGAAAATGGATAGATAACATGTATACATCTTCAGTTATGTGGGGCAACACAACTTGTTTCTCTCCATAGCAACCTAAACAAGATGCTAATGTACTTGTTTTAGTTTTTAACTTTGATTTTGATCATGTTATGACTAGCTATTTATAGATAATCTTTAGACTTAGAACCTAATTTCTGACCTAGTGTCAAATAGATTAAACAAATTATGTCCCTTGGTTCTGATGATCTAAGGATACCTCGAATCTTAGTTATCTTATACCCTTAATTTTGAGTGCTCCAATACTCTTGCTTGCAATGCCCATGCAAATCTTCAATCAATTGTTTATACAATTTTGAGCTGGGTTGAATAACACATCTTAGGGGTTTAGATTTGATATGATCGAGGTAGATGTGAAGTTTACATCCCCTAAAAAAGGTAATGTTGGACCTGGATTTAACCAATGATGACAACAGGGCCTAACCACAGACCTAACTCGACTATTTTGTTCATGTTTACTTTAACTGCACTCTCGAGAGGTGGCCAAGATTAAGTTTAAGTGATGACTTATAACTTAGCAGATTATGAATGTATGGAAGCCGAAGCCACATACAGTTTGGAAGCCTTGCCTCGATCAGACGTTCTCCCAAGCAGGTTCTAATAATTTCCAATTTATTCTAGAAGATATAGACATTTTTGCTTCTTTCAAGGTGTTTTGGTTCAAAATTATTTGTTGAGATAAAATGATGAATACTAGATGATCTCCCTTTTTTTTACCAGTTATACGTTTCGACAACAAAAATATTAATTTATCTGTGGATATTGGTTTTGGCTCGTAACATATTAAGCTAATATAAACTTCACTCTGTCTTTTACTTGAATGACATACTGTCTGAATAATCAGTGCAAAATTAATGCCCTTTGGGGTTCGTCTACCTACACTAGATGTTAAAGTTGTTGATAGTATTCCTTGTTTTTATCCTCCCTGAGGTGCTTTCCATTGCTTATGTCTTAATTTTTTTTCCATTTTGTCCTTTTAGGAATGTCAGAATTGCCACAATCGAATGGTTTCCTTGTAGTTGAAGCAAATGGTGGCTTGAACCAACAAAGATTAGCGGTATACTTTCGTCAACTGAATTTAGTCTTTAAAGGAGAGTGATTTTGCTAAAATATGACTGGAACATTTCGTTACTTCGGGCCTTCTGAGTTCTGACTGCAATCATTTACAAATTCCTAACAGTCATGTGCAGTCTAGAACACGAATGGGAGTAATAATTTGCCTCCTAATATTTTCGTTTCAAACCCAGTTTGATCGGTTTTCTTGTTAGCCAGTGTTTCTCTTATACGTTTTCTGTAACAACTGTAAAACCATATAGCTTGACTTCGAAAATATAATTCAATTTACTTGTAAATTATGACGTAACTGACATACGCTCCCCACCCCAACAAATAAAATATTAACTTATTTTTATCGACAACTGTGCCTGTTGTTCCCATTAGTTAATTCCTTATACTTGACAGATATGTGATGCCGTAGCAGTGGCTGGCATGCTGAATGCTACCCTTCTTATTCCGATATTTCATTTCAATAGCGTTTGGCGAGATTCCAGGTTGGTCATGCAGCTTTCCATTCCATAATTTGGTGTATTCATTTAATTCGGCTTATGGATTCCACTTTTTTATTTGCTTCAATGTACAACCTAAATGCGAATATACTCTCTTAAAACATTGATAAATATGGTTCCATTAATAATTCTGAGATTTTTATCATTCCAATCAATCTTTAGGTCATTCAGTATGATTGAACTCTCATATTACAGCTGTTAAACAGTAAACTTGCCATGACATGCTGACTTTTATCTTTTTGCAAAATTTTCAGTAAATTCAGGGACATATTTGATGAGGAATTCTTCATTTATGCACTCAAGAACAATGTCAACATTGTCAGAGAGCTTCCAGAAGATACTCTTCAGGGGTTCGATAATAATATAAGCAATATCATCAACCTGAGAGTGAAAGCATGGTCTAGCCCCACATACTATCTTGAGAAAGTTTTACCAAAGCTGAAGGAGTTGGGGTATATATACTTATTGTTTACCTTCCACTTTGTTATAAGAGTTCTGGAAGTAATTCCTTTGTAGGACAATTTATTTTGTTCTGAAGCCTTTAGCCTCTTCAAACACGTAATTCATCAACATCATCATACTTCAATGCCTAGCAGGGTAGCGGGTTGGGCTCTGATAAAGTACCTTTACCTCACGATAACAGGAGGTCGCTCAATTGACTCAACTCCCAAGAGTAAAGTGAAAACACTGTCCACTTCGTCACAATAACTAAGACGCCTAGGTTGTGGACGAGCCAGTTTGTTTTGTTTAATTATACCCAAGACCAGGGAATATAAAACCTTTGACTCCTTAGGACATGCAGAAAGGAAAACCTGGCCTGATTGTATTAAATCAGATCACATCCATTGTATCCCAATCTCTTCTACTATAATAGAAACAATTTTCGTACATATTGAATTACTGAAACTTTTTATGTTTTTTTTCCAAAATATTATTTAAATTAGCAGTTATGATATAAAAAATTACTTAAATTTTCTTTTTCCGTTAATATTTAAATCTGACATATACTATTTATGCATACGACATATATCCTTACATGATTCCTTTGTATATCGGTATCCTTTACGGAAATCAAACTGCAATTGATTTTTAATTTATTATGATCATTCTGCAAAGTGGATGAATAAGTAGATTTTAAACTATATGGGTTGATTTTTATTTATTTGGACAATTATTACTCCAACCCAATCTTTAATCTACCAAAACAATGATGGTTCAAATCCACTTTGCCTAAGTTTTTTACTAGAAAATTGGGAAAATAGCACTAGTTTGATAACTTCTTTAATTTTTAATATTCAATTAATTTTCTTTTGGCTAAATTGACACCCTCCTCTCTAGACTTTCCTTAAACCGTAGTTTTTAAATCCTTTTTTACTTTTCATTTCTTCTTCTTCTTCTTCACTCAACTTACTTTATTCAAAACCACCATCAACCCCCTCCCCCACATATTTGCGACCACCATTCTCCCCTTCGCGACTCCCTCCCCTTACCTTTATATTTTCGATTTTTTCTCAAAAAAAAAATGAGTTCTAAAACCTTCACCTTGGCCCGATTTTCAAATCAAAAGCTACATACAGTTCTTTATATTGCAAGAATCAAATCAATCAATTCTCTATGGTTTCTTTCAATTTAGGGTATGTAAAAATGTATTTCAGCAAGTTTGGGATTTGTCCCTTTAGGCTATTCATTTGCTACTGTTCATAATTTTTTAATTATCGTTAATTTCTCTCCTAGTTTTATTAGGTTTTGGCATTTGTTGTGAAATTATGAATTTTGTATCAATTTGATTTATGGTTAAGCTTCATTGTGCATTTTTCCTGTAATTTTTGTCGCTTATTTTTTTATCTAAACCATGTTTTTCTGTTAGTTTTGTTTTCATGCATGTAAATAATATCGTGAACATCTCATATACGTTATACGCCAATAAAGTGCCATTATACATCCGTGAAACACCATCCGCGGACTTTTAGGTGGGCGGGAGGGTGGCGGCTTTCGGGAGGGGAGAGGAAACGGGGTAGGGGCTGTGGTCAAGATACGTTGTTAAAAAGGCGTGCAGAAAAGTGCTTGGGAAGAGAATGGTGCTTAGCATTTATGGTGATGTGCCAGAATTTGGTATGATTTTTTAAAACGGTAGATAATTTTAAGATTTTTGTGATACGGTGTTTTCAAAAAAATATGTTATTTTTTCCAAACATTTTTATTGATTATGTTATTCTTCTAAATTTCTCGCAACAACATTACCCAACCGACGTAATAAACTCACGTGGCATCAACAACAATGCAAGTGAGGCAACAAAAAAGAATCATTATATTCTTCAAATTTTATATTGTATTGAGTTATTTTATTATATTTTATACAAATATGATGATGGATAATAGTTGTACCCATTTGCATCACTATTGAGTATAGAAAGAGATGTTCAATTTAGAAAGAGTAACTGGGAAAGAGACAAAATGTGGAGCCTACAAGCACAAGATGGCCAACTCATCTTTTAAAAGTTTACCTACCTACCAAATCAATCCACATCTATCTGTTAACCACTCTGTATGTCTTCCTCACCAACTTGGTCAAATCTTCCTCATTAGTACCCCCACTCTTCAGTCTTCACACCTCTAATTCTTATGAATATTAATGTACAATTTTAATTATATTTAAAGTTGTTATCTAGTCGGTTTGGTTGTGGGGTCATTATACCTTCTAACCTTCACCCACTCAATTCGAAACATAGATGAAAACTCGACTTGAATTGCTAGAATTCTGTTAACATATTGAATGTTGAATGAATTAATTACTCCCTCAAGTCTAACTTGTTTCTCCATATATAGATCATTTACATTAGGGAGATTACATGTTAACTTTTTTGGGGGTAAATTGTTAAATATTGTTTGAAATGGCATTGTATTGTTACATTCACAATGCATATCTATCCATCGGATAACTCATTTTACAACAAACAACTGTAACATCTTCCGTAATACTTGATTTAATGTACGGAGTATTAATAAATTAATTGAAAATGAAGTCTGAGCATTATAAAAGCAATTGTGTCACACAAAAACATGAACGACACCCAACTTATTTTATGTAACTACTGTAAATACCAATATAAACATACTCTTCACACACTATCTAAGCTAACCACATTTATAAGTAAAATTTAGTACTAAACACAATATAAATCTTCAAAATGAGCTGAAAATTAAAAGGGTATTATATAACCATTTGTAGACGGTGAAAATTTATTAAAAAATACTAAATGATTAAACAAATTAATCAATTATTTTAAACTGCTTACTCAAAAAATGTCACGTGCATTGTGTTCCCCCGATCGAACCCTAAATTTAATGTAAGCACTGCTCGAACAAGAGTTTCCTGGTGAAAATAAAGATCGAATTAAATGCTCATTAAATCTTGCGTCCGAGATTAAAAACTTTAATTTTATTCAATTAAACGGCCGGCCTAAAATTTATGCCTGAAGTCGTGGCTCAAAACGGAGACTCCAAAAATAATTGTTCAAAATGAAGACTATAAGTCAAAAAAGTCAATACTTAAAAATATTGCTCAATCTAAAAAGCATTTATTTAAACCTTCTTTACATAAAAGAGGCGCCTATTGACATTACTTGAGGCAAAGTAATTTTTCACATCCCGACGGTTCAGATTCGCTTAAAAAAATTCAACTAAACTAACCAATCAAGCAGAAGATTCAAAAGCCCCCGTAGTTCTCTATAAACACCCTCATATTTTCAAAATCGGCGGGACAATCGACACGAAAATACCCAAAAATACTGAGGAAAATGGCTGCAGAATCATTTCCTGAAATTTATCTAAGTTAAATATTTTAAACCACTAAAGAAACACCACTTCGCCATAAAATACCTCCGTGTAGTTGAAAATAGACGTCAAATCAAGAATTATTGAATAAAACCCAATACTCCTTCAAGTTTGAAGAAAATCTATGAGAATCGACGCAGATTTAAGAACGTCAATATCTGCGGTTAATCTAAATAGCCCTTGATTATTCAAAAAATACTGAATGAACACCTCGCAAAATCTCACGCTGATCTTGCCAAGCTCCAGATAAAGTAATACACCGAACGTTAGCCTCCCTATACTGATTCCTGTGCAGTGAAATACACTCTAAGGCCGCCGTTTAAATCGACAAGATCATCAACAAGGCCAACGCTCCACCTTCATAATGATGAAGACTACAACAACAACCGCGCGCCGTCATGTTTATGCCGCTTCAAAGCTTGGGAACAAGTATCACCTTCTTCATCACTACAACAACAAAGCCATGGGCTGCTGTAAGCATGCTGTAAGCCATCAAAGCTTAAATCAATTACTAAGTGCTAAATCTCACCAAGCTCACCCCAGCATATTAGCTTATCCAGTCACAACCACATTTGGGGTCATATCCCTTAAATCTCGCCTCGTAGTTTTAAGTCCCACCCCAAAGTTAAAGCATTTAAACCTGCCCCACACCGCAAAGAAGCCCACTAAGTCCGAATGTATCGTTCAGCACCCAAGATCGCTCATGCCGCTAAGGTTTCCCTGACTATATCCAAGCTTCAGACGAGCCTCAAAGTTCATCAGTATTGTGACATATATCCCAAATTTTAACATGAGCTACTATCTAACCCAAATCAAGACAAGTCGCTCAAATGTGTTTCAAACGTGTCGAGCTCATACCAAGCCTCCCATGTATTAATTCGCTAAATCAAGTCAAGGCCAAAGATATTCCTGCCATCAAACTACGACTTATAGCCGGACAATGATCATCTTCGATTCGATAAAAAACCTACACACTAAAGAATTTTTCCCTATAATAAATTTTATTTTATACCCCTTTTCATAAATAATAAAAATTCTTCCGTGATTACACCATTAAAAGTTACATGAATTGTCAAATTCACATGTTATGCTCAAAATAATACTCCACTTCACCAAAATTTGATCTATTGTATATAATAATATGAAAAGGGAGGGATACTAAACATATATTTGGTCACTTGTTAGAAAAGCTACTGATCACATGCATCATACATTTACTTGAGTCCGACTATATTCACACCGAAATAGTAAAAATTTATGGTTGGGTTTTCGATTTTGCCCCAGTATTTATCGTGTAGTATATGACAATAAACCTCGTGTGTCGCTGCAGGAGCCACACGACATATCTTGAGTTTATCACACGATATACTAAGGATGTATTTGCTGATATGGCGAATTGTCGATTTTAATTTCGTAGAAGTTGCACGATACAACTACGGTGTGCTCTGTGAACTTGTCTAATATATCCTAAGTATATCCTAAATTCTACGCACTCAATTACATTGATTTATAGAATTTTTAAACTTTCAATTTAAATATATTTATTTTATTTATAGACATTGATTTAAAATATATCAAATTGAAAAATTAAATTATTTTTCTATTGATATGTTTCATCAAGTATTATACATACGGTCAAAGCTAAAATTACGCTTTAATAAAAAATCAAAATTAGATAAATTTTGATGAGTGGAGTATCATTTATTTAATATTTAATTATTATTCTAATAATAATAATATTTATTGTTATTCATCATTTATTTGTGAGCTACTATCTAAACTCAAATCAAGACAAGTCATTCTACGAAGACCAAATCAAGCTCGCCAAAGCTTTTAAATACATCTCACAAATCGTCATCGATTGCCTTTTCTGCTCATTCACTTTTTCAGATTCACTTTTAAGTAGTGCAAGTTTCCTCCTTTTTTTCTTATGTTGGCTCCACTAGTAAATTTTCTTTTGAATTTTTCTCGCCTCAACATTTTCCTCAGTAGCTCAATATTTTTGTTAGCTTCTAATAAAACTCTAGAGTGATTGTTCATTATTGCTAGACAATCTGGAGATTCCTAGTTGATGCCATGCGCTTTCATCACAATATTTTCACGCTTATTTCGAGCACTATTCCGCCAATCCAGATAATGATATTTTCTGCCTCTCTCTTAATTATTGCTTATACAACTCAAAAGTGATCAGCGGATCTTTATCTGGCTGTGATTGTTAATATTATTTACGCTGTTGTAGTCATCAATACATAACTCAGAATGTATGTTTGTTTTATAAGAAAAACTTTACATTCATTTAAAAAAGGTAGTATTAATTGTATTTCACTAACTTATTTGATTGTAATATATTATTTATTTAATATTTAATTATGATTATAATTTTTAATATTTATTGTGTTTCAATAAATTATTTAATTGTTTCAATAAATTATTTAATTGTTTCATATATTTTATTACTCATTTAAAAAATAAAAATTTTCAGAAAAAAAAAAAATATATAAGATCTTATTTAACCATACGACATATCCAATGCCAGACGCGGTGAACCTACACAATGCAACTGGAGGTGTATCAAAATCGCGTGTGTTCTACACGATACAACCTCTAAAACATGCGCATGAATGTAAGTTCGTGGATATAGCTTCAGTGCCTACTTGCTTATTTCTGTATCTTTCCCACTTTTATATTCAATACCCCCCCCTTCCCAACGTCTTTCATATAGTTACATTGTCAGCCTCAACTACTACTGTCTATCTCATTTCAATAATAATTGTAGCACACTAACTTATCTAACTTCTTTTGATTTTTTCCCTCCATATATTAATATCCAACCTCCCTCCATACATTAATATCCAACCCCCCCTCTCTTGTCAAGCAACATAAGAGGAAAAGAAAAGGAAAGAAAGAGATTTAGAGAGAGATCAAGAAAGAAAGAGATTCAGAGAGATGGGACGTTCACCATGTTGTGAGAAAGCTCACACAAACAAAGGGGCATGGACTAAAGAAGAAGATGAACGTCTCATCAACTACATACGTACCCATGGTGAAGGTTGCTGGCGTTCCCTCCCTAAATCAGCAGGTACATATACATATATGCTCTATTTTGAAATGAAACATAATATATCTATTAAGTCACTCGAAATATTTTAATCAATGTTCTTAACATGTTATCATAACCAGATAACCTTGCACCGGTAAAGGTGACATGTAAAACGTATATGTGATCCAAGTAGACCTGATTATGCAGGAGGGTATTGAGAACTAAGTCTTATAGTAATTGATTATTAAGAACTTTTAGATCTATTAATAAAGTATTGAACTTTAGTATGGAATCACATATTCTTAACTATGGTTTCATGATTTATTAGAATTTAACTATGTATAAATTGATTTGAATTGATCGATTCTTCATCAGGATTGCTTAGATGTGGGAAGAGTTGTAGATTAAGGTGGATAAATTATTTGAGGCCTGACTTGAAAAGAGGAAACTTTACTGAAGAAGAGGATGAGATCATAATCAAACTTCATGGTCTTCTTGGAAACAAGTAATATGTGTATTATTATTCTTGTACATTAGTGTTTTCCCTTTTCTTGATTTACATGGATGATTTGTTTTATCCCTTCCTAGTTTGGATTATCTTCTCATCAACCATCAGTTTCTTTTTCTTTTTCCAAACTAAAATAGATAAATTGTTTGGGGCCACCACCTGAAATGATTCTTCAATCTTATGTTATTGTATGAGTCACTAATTTGACTTACTTGGTACACAACCAACAAAAAATAATTCTTATCATAATTGTATACGCCCCCCCCCTTTTTTTTTTCTTTTTAATGTGTCAATGTATAATGATATGTAGACTTATTATTTCTAAAACCCAATTTAGTGATTCCCAAATTGTTGTATAATGTTGATACACTAAAACAACATAAAGATTTTTAGTGTATCAACATCATTAAAGTAACTACTTTAGAAACTAATAAATTATTGAATCTTTATAAATTGGCTAATCTAATAGGAATAATATTGTTACTATAGGTGGTCTTTAATAGCCGGAAGATTGGAAGGAAGAACTGATAATGAGATCAAGAACTATTGGAACACACACATCAAAAGAAAGCTCATCAAGCGTGGCATTGATCCACAAACCCACCGTCCACTCGACGGCACCGCCACCACAACCACCATTAATCATGATACAACCACCACACCCTCCACCACCAACATTTGCATGGACTACTCATCACCAATTTCACCATTAAATGACAAAACAAATATGATGATAATAAGTCATCAAACCCTCAACAAGTTCGAGGAAACAACATTAGTTGATGACAACAACAAATGTTCAAGTGGAACAACTCAAGAAACATTATTTTTTCCATCTCAACAACAAAACAATAATAACAAGTCATCACTCAATCTTGAATTGTCAATAGGGCTTCCATTACATGATCAACCAAGTCATCATACTACAAATGTCAATGTTTTTGCTACTTCTATTACTTGTTCACCGTCTATGGACTCAAGCGAGTCCAAAAAGTTGTCAAGCTTCAAAAAGTTTTTATAGGTATTGGTTACAGTAAAATTTAGGTTGAGTTATTTTAGTAAAATATTGTCACAATTGTAATTTTTTTATGTAATAGAATTACGGGCCATATAGTTAGATGTTATATATTGATCTTTTGATGTAAGATACTGATTCCATCTCTCTCTTTTTGTTTTCCAACTATATATATTAATCAATTTATTATTTTTTGAACAATTGTTCATTCATATAAATTTAATTTTTTATTATTATTAGATACTTCATACTATATAACAAATACTTGTATGTTAAAACTTTAGGGAATTAATTATCAATTTGGTCCATTCCAGTGGAATGTCCGAAGGCGAATGGCCTCTAGTTAAGAGTAATAAGTAGATTTAAGATTGATAACATACATGAAGTCAAATTCTATTTTCCTCGGAAATCTACAACAGTTAACTATTAACATGACACACAAGTATAGATAATGTGACGCTTTCAGATGGAAATGATTAGTATCTCTATTATCTATATGGGGACCAACACTATTAGAAAAAAGGAGAAGTAGTTGCAACGAATTAGATATCAGAACTGCCACCTAATTCATTTATTTAGATCAAATTAAAATTACCCTAAAATTTAAATATTAAATAACCTGAAAAATGTTTGATCAGTTTGGATGTTTTCATCTACAAGGAAAAGTCTTTACTCTATCCGTTTCAAATCAATGCGTTACTTTGACATTTTTCTTGCAAATTGAAGGTCATATAGATGTAAACACATGCCATCTGGTGGATGTCAACCACCATGGTCGGCGTCTAATTAGTTACATTTGGTATATGTAATATATTTATCATATCATGTGTTCATGTCATGATGAACCTCTACAAACGAACAACTAATATTTCTATTTGACATTTAGATTTTATTTTTAAAAAATTCAAAGCCTTTTTCTGATCTTTAATATCACATCATGAACTATCTAATTGATATAAGTGGTTAATTTTGATATTATATATTTGCATGTATTCTTCAAGTCAAAAAGTTTCATTAAACCAAAATTTTATGTAAATATAGTTACATTTAGTGGTTATAATGTAAGAAATTTGCTTTATAAAAAAAGGTAAAATAGTAATTTTGCATAAAATAGATGCTAATTCAAATTAAAAAAAACAATGTAAATAAACTGATTAAGTGCTTAATAATGATCGATTACCAACGCTTGAGAAAATTGAAAAGATCACATTTGAGCTTCGAATCCATTAATAATAAAACTCATTTTGAAATTCTGTGTGCAATTACAAATTAATGACGTTAAAAGACTAATTTAATTGGCCATTAATGAGATGAAAAACCTTTTTTATTATCACCTCCAAATCGACAATTAAATAAATAATCCAATGCTTGCAAGGATAAGCTGGTTACTTACAAAAACATAAAGCTCCTTAAATATAAAACTCTGTGAAAATTCTATTTTTAATAATAAAATATAATTTTCAAAATTTTTAAGTGACGAAGGCTTCCTATGTTCCTTGAAGCTCCTCTACGGATTTTTGTTTGATTTGTCAAGAATTTCAATGAAAATTACAATTTGATAAATGATTATTTAAGATTGGTTTCTTTTGTTGAGATAAAAAGATTGAGTTCATAAAACATTTCATGTGCTTAGCAAACATGGAACTGTTGATATATTTCAGCTGGATTTTCATGTAGAATATATTGACTGAAAAAATTGATTTTCTTTAAATTTGCTTATCCCTATAACGAATAAAGTAACTTATATGCAAGCTAGCTAGTCCATGAAAATGCTATTTCTCGTCAAGATGATAAAGGTTAACAAAAGGTAGTTAGTAATGTATTTTATTCCTTTCGAAGCTTGTAAATTTAGGTGTTTATATTAACATTCATTAAATATATTATATACCTACCACTGTTAGTAAAGGGCCACCAAGCGATTCCTCTTTTTGAAGTGAAAGCAAGCTAAAGTAATAAAATTATTACTTAATTAATCTCAACTTAAGCCATCTAAATTTCTGTAATTTCCCTCTTGTTGGAAATATAGTTTATTGTTTCGCCAATTCTATTCTCTTTAATTATTCAATTAGCCTTGGGCACTAGATAGTACAATGGCCAACATGATGGTACTTTATATTAAAAGGAAAAATAATAAGTGGATACCAATATTTGTATGATGCCAAGAACCCACGTTACTTTCCCACCCTAACTATGGTGGATTCTTTAGTTTCTCTTCAAAGACTTAATTACACATCTCAACCACATTTTAACTGTACTCTCAGTTGTGCTAAATTGTCCTCAAACTATTTCTTTCTGCTCCTGGAACTTATCCCATTCATCCATTTATTATGTTAGAGTTTAACTTCTCTCAGTACTATTCTATAGTATGAGAACAAGATAGTTAATCTGTTCTTTCTGTTTCAAATTTAACCCATTTTTGTGTCAAAATTAACTTTTCAGAACATTCTCATATAGGGAATAACAGGTAGACAGTAAAGAGGTTAGATAATATTTTATGAAAAAATATATCAATAAAAAATATTATTTTAAACTATTTATGACATATTTTTTCAATAAAATATTATACAACACAAACAAAAATATATACTACGTAAATTAAATTACGAAAAGGAAATTAAAGAATATTTTAGTAAAGATGAGTGCTAACCAATGCCAAAATTAAGTAAAGGACAATCTCTATTTAACGTGAACGTGAACGTGAGTGATGTTGCGCCATTCCCCAATAATATTATACAAGTAATTGATTGCAAATATAAAAAGTGAAGCATGAAATTAAATATTTGATGATTTTAATGCACCTGAATTCCCCCATCAATAGGACTACATTGAACAAGAACCGGACCTCGATCAACCGGGACTTGAACCGGAACACTAAACCCTCTCCGATTTCAGTATTAATATTGCTTATTCACAAATGGAGGTAGATTAGATGGTGATGGTGATGAATTGGTGTTTGATTCAGCGTTTTGTTGTCGATTTTCGAGTTCTTCGTCTTTTGATAGCCCTAAAAACCCAGCAAATTTCTTAAACAAACCCATTTACTGATGATTAATTGTTTGATTTTCTGGTGGATCTAGAATTTGTAATCAATGGCTAGGCCTGTAAAATAGCTAAAATTTCGATTGGTTCGTTGGATTGAAGGTTTGGTTTGATGTAGTTCAAATCGAGCTCAAATCGAGGGAATTCGAGCTGAAGGTTCAATTAGGCTTGATTGTACGCATTTGTAATTTTTCTCTTATTTTATCATGAAAATTTGAAATTCTCGTTGGAGCTTCAAACCATTTGAACTTTCAAATTTTTCGGTTCGTTTAAAAAGTCCGATTCAAGGTTTGAGTAGGCTTGATTGCACACATTTGTAATTTTTCTCTTATTTTATCATGAAAATTCGAAATTTTCGTAAGAACTTCAAAGCATTTGAACCTTCGAATTTTTTCGTTTGCTTGAAAGTTTTGATTCAAAGTTCGCCTCGAGCAGGCTCTCAAATCAAGCTTAATTTTAATCGCACGCAGGTACTTTTTCTTTTAATTTTGATTATGAAAATGAAATTTCCTGCTCGAACTTCGAATCATCCGACTCATTTTCCAATTGCCTGAATCAATCAATTGAAGAACCCGAATTGTTATGTTCCAACCGAACCCTAAAGATGTTTGGTATCGTTCGATTTGTTCACAATCCTATGAATGGGATTGGCAATTAGTCAACTATATGGAATTCGAGCTACTCGATTTGGTAGTATTTATATTGGGTTAGACTAGATTTAATTTGACATCAAATACAACATAGGAGAAAAATCTCTTAATTTGACAAAGGTTAATGATTTTCCCATAACACAATTACACAGCTTGATATCAACACTTGATGGCTTTGTTATTTTGAATCCAATTTTGTATTATAAATGAAGTGTGATTAATAAGAATTGGAATGTAAAAATCATCACCTTCCGACAAGATATATGGAGCCTCGGGACCAAATTACCCATATTCAGTTGAAGGGGCAAATGAGTCCCGATTGGTGAATAAGAAAAGGTACATGTATGCCATTGAGTAAGAAATTGTTCATTATGTCATATGAATCTAGACAAACGAATTATTCCATTGTTATTTATTTATTAAAACCAAATTAGCCTCACCATTTTATCTTTAATAGTTTATTTTAACAAATATTTTGGATGAGGTAAGAGTTGTTAGTTATATTTGGCCCCAATTATTCTAAAATCTTGTCTTCGGTGTTCTAAAGTACTTCTATGACAATGTAGTACGAAACAACTAATGAGTTCCATAATGAGTGGAGAAGTGCATAAACTACAATCAATTAAAAGACAAAAGGCTAACAAATTTATATTTTGCACCTTGCTGTGCATGCAATCTCATAATAATAATAATCTTACAAAATATCAAAGTGTTCTTATTCAGAAAAAATTGTAGTCTTTCCAGACACTACAATGCTACTAAAACACCCTACAATGCATAAATCTTGAAAGAATTATCATTTTTATCAAAGATAATATTTTGTTACACCTCTAAATCTCTACTTTGTCTTCTATAATCTTGTTCATTTATCAACTGAAACATGTCCATGAGGTAGATCTCTTGAGTATAGGCTTCATTTGCTTATCTTCCTCCAAAGCAATCATCCCCAAGTGAGAAGGATCTTCAAGCATCATTTTCGCTACAAGATAACCGGCAATCGACCATGTTTGGTACTTCCTGGCCTGTTTTCCAATATATCTTCCTGTCTTACCATCATAATATTCAGGCCAACTGTCTTTGAGCAATCGACTCTCAGCGAGTTCAATTGCTTTTCTAGCTATTTGCGGACGCCCTGTCTTGATGCAGGCAGCTGTTAGCATCCATAGCAGAACTGCAATTTTCATGAGAGGCAACACATTGAAGACATTAAAACATATTGAACAAGTTGACTAAAATGAAATAGTCATAAATTCATACAACAATGTTCCCAGTGCTCCATGTCATATATAGTTGTAAACACATTAACTCGTGTGCCACAAAAGTTATATTCTCTACATTTTTATTGGAATGACCTGTTTTTATATGAATGACCTATATTGTTTTCGGTAAGTAGGCCATTCAAATAAAAGCGGAGAAAGTAATTAAAAGAAAGCAGAATATTCTGCCACAGAATTGGTGATAAAGGGTCATTAAGAATAATAGAGTATATAACAGTGAAGAGAAAAATAGATAGAGAAAGAGTATTGAAAGAACCTGGCCAAGATCCTCCATTGTGGTAACTCCATCTGGTATTCTTAGGATCACATCCAGTAGTGATCCGCCATTCATGTCCTTCGAGGCATGGATAGGTGATTTTTAGAGGCATTTCCCCTACCAATTCCTCCCAACGCGCTTCAAATAGATCCATGATCGCTGATGCTTGCTCAGGAGTGGCAATGCAAGATAGAATGGCGATACAATTCCCTAAAGCAAACCACCTGAAATCCATCCTTGCAGGACTAACATTTCCGACAAAGTAACCACCGCGAGTTGGCATGAAATCGAACACCCAGTCTGGGATAGAATCAGGAATCACGTTGAACTTATTCACAGCAGTATGAGAATACTCTTCAGTTTTGTAGCGGTATATGTCATTTAACTGCTGGAAATCAAGCCAGAAATAACTTCTAAGGTGGAAACTCAAGGCATGTAAGCGCTTTACTATTCTTTCTATGAACTCTTTTCCCTCTTCATCGGGCTTCATCATTACCAAGGCACATCTCAAGGACATAAAAAATAGTGATTGAATTTCAATAGGGTAACCATAAACTCCCTGAACATGAACATAAGTCATTAGCTTCACATCATAACATATACAGTATATATACAACAAATGCAATCGAAGATACAAAAAGAAGTTACCATTCTTCTATCGATCATTGAACAACCATCAGCACAAAGCAAAGTTGGAAATGTATCAAAGCCTTCAGATAAGCACAAGGATAATATAAGCCGCATTCCTTTTTGGCACTCAGGCGTTTCAGCAAGAGTTAAGTCTCCGGTTGACTTGGTATACGCTCGGAGAAGGATAATCCACCAAAATCCAGAATCAACTGGAGCAACCCTTCCAATTGCACTCTCGCCAAAATCCGCCATAATCGTGTCTTTTTTACGTTCAGGGTCATGGAGAACTTTGAAACTAGCTGGCATAACTCCTTCACCGAGCATGAACCTATCTATTCTTTTTTCCCACCCTTGAAGCTGAGGTCTTCAAAGGAGTCTTGGACAAATGTCAGGCTCCCCATTCATAAGGAACGCCAGAGCACTAGGCACAAAATCTCTAACAAACACCTGATTAAGGAAACAGAATTAGATACATTGATTAGTGCAGATGCAGCTTCAAATTGTCCAAGAATACATATATTACAAGGATTGGTTTAAAAGTACAAAATCCAATACGAGTTTAGAGTTATCGGTTCTGCTTCGCTATGTATGTCAAGGTAACATGACTATATTTATCAGTGACATATATTGTCCGGTGCAATACGTGATGAGTATGTGCCATTTGAACTGTCCACATGTATAACATGACAAAATGATTTACTCATTCAATTTCAAGAATTCATGTTTAAGATGAAATGGTACAAAGCAATTACAACAGTTATAAATAGATAGTAATTGCATTTACTACAAACTCAGAAAGTTTAGATTGACAATAATAAATTATAGTTCAAAATGGGACATCAATCTAAGATAAATTGTATAAGAAAAACACAATCTGATCACATAATTGATCATAATATATATCCAAGCTTATCCAAGTACCAAAAGATCAATGCTCTCACCTGATCATAATTCAGAGTTTCCTCAGCACCATGATCAACTGCGGCCAGAGTGCCAACAGGTTGGCCCCTGAAATGCACCATAGAACGACGGAGAGCATCCCAAGCCTCAGCAACAACAGGATGAGGCTCGAAAGAATTTCGAGCCGAGGATGCAGGGGTGTCAACCCAACGCCCGGGAGAGTAAGCATTATCATAATTATCTAAGCCTCTTGATAATCCAACAGATACCTCACTTAGTGATCTCTCATCAAACGATCTCTGACGCTCGATTCTTAATATTTTCTTGTCTAGAAGCTTTGAAAGATCAAAGTCCTCTGATTCAGAAATTGAGCAACTAGAGCTCACATTTTTAAGTCCAACACCAACATCCATTTATGCTCAACCTTTCAACCTTCAGATTGCTCTACATGAATAAAAATGAGACACTTTTAGACTAACTTGATAAATCTTTATTCTAACAAGCTGGAAATAGCATAGCCATAGATATACAGCTATAGAATTCAGAATCAGACAATCAATGACTATAAAACTAGAAGACTTTATGACATATACATTGAAATTTTATGCCAAATTGTCAACAATGAACATAGTATATGAATTACTCCTTTAAAAAGTCAAACATTAGACAAACTACATAAATTGCATCAATTGGGAGGACATCATGAAGAAAACATTGACAACATTATGGGATACCTTTAGGAAGACTTTTGGCATAACTTTATACTCTTATCGAATAATTATTTAACTACCAAATGTAACATACTAATCCCATTGGAAGCTCCATAACAAAGTAATTTCTAGACCAAAGATACAAACAAAATAAAATCTTATTGCCCTTCTTCTTTTCCAAATGGAATTTATATTTGAAGTGCCAACATGTAAATCTTTGCAAATAAGACCATACAGGAATACGAACTTGGAAAATCAGATTATAGTCATTGTAGAAACCAAAAAAGGCTGATTCTTTATGTGTTTTTAGGATCATTCATTTCCAAATGAGCTAAAATGGGCAAGGAAATAAGAAGAAGAAGAAGAAGAAGAAGAAGAAGACAAAAATGAGATACATTCATGTGAAAGATAACAAGAAAATGCAATATTGGGCATTAGAGATCAAATGAAAACTAACAATACCATCCATTGTTTTTTTTAAGATTGATTTTTTTCAGCATTAAAAGATCAATAGGTATTATTGGGTCGACTCGGAAACAGGTTTCATGTAGTATACAAGACGTGTTTTTTGGTCAACTCGAAAACAACCTCCTTGTTATTTCAGACGTAAGTTGAGTAATATGATTTCTAACCCGTTTAAACTGGAGCCTATTAACATTCGTTGGGGTATGTTGATTTCGATGTTGTAAAAGACCAATAAGTGAAAGATAAATCAGATCTAAAACACAGAAATCAAGAATCAGAGAGAAAACAGAGCCAGTAACATAAAAACAAAACAGAACAATACCTTTCAGATATGAATCAAGAAATCAACAAAAATGGCCTCTGAGAATGATGTGGAAGCAACAAACAAGGTCAGAATATGGTCTGAAGCCAAAAAAAATTTGCAAAAAATGGAAAAAAAAAAAAATGTTATTCAGAGATAAAGAGAGTAGCCTGTATAGGAAAAAGAAGTGGGGTGAAATTAAGGAGAGGAGAAAAAAAGAGCTAAGAACTGAGGAGGGAAGTATTTATAGAAAGAGGAGGAAAAATGAGAATTGTGATTGGATAAGAGTAAGACAATTTGATGTTTATTACATTAGTTTTATTTCCTTTGTGAGAACAGATTGTTTCTGGTTTTTGCCGGTTAGATAAAAGTACATGTCAGAAATTGTGGAATTTTGGATATGATTGGACATTTAACTACTTTTTGTGGTACAAAGCATCCGCTAAATTGTCATGGAAAAAATAGGGAGTACCATGGTTATTGGAATTACAAAATGTGGATTATGAATTACATTAACGCCCACTCAAAAATTCTTATTTTATATTATAATATTTCAAGTCATAATCATGCGAAGAATATTCCACAATAAATTAGAGTGAAGAGGCGAATACACTGCATTTAAGAAGCGTGGGAATCTTCATACTTAAGCTTTTATCGCTAAGTTACGTTTAACTATAAAGCTTTCAAGATTTTTCCTTACTTGGCCTGGGAACACCTTATAATTTATGTAACAAAATATGTAATTGATAAGTTTTGGTCTTTAAGATGTCAAGAGAAATGAAATATTTTTCTTTAGGCAAACATATACATTTGACTGAATCACATTTAATATGTTTGTTCTTATAAATGATATGATATGATTCGGAGCAAAAAAAGTTGAAATAAAAAGGTATTTGGCTACTTTGATCTCATTTTTCTTCTTAACTTTCATATGGAATCTTTTATTGTCTCCTTTTGATAAGAAAGAATCTTTAGAATTATATCCAACATTCAAATACACAAGTTACCATCCATGAGCTATAGGAATTAATTTTCTTTGTATTTTCAAATAAAGAAAACTCTATTAGTACTTGTTATCATCCATGAGCTACATGAATTAATTTTCTTGTATGTTCAAATAATTATTATTTGCTCTGAATTTTAATACTTAGTACTATTATACTAGCTGTACTAAAAAGTTGGTTTGAATTACTCTCATTTTATAGTTTCAATATATTTTTTGTCACTTCTCTTATTATGTAATTATTAAATAACATAGATAAAATCAATACAACTATTGATGTATCATTACTTAATTAGTTAAGAGCTTAAATATAAAATTATACATTATACTCCCTACGTATCAAAATACATGATCATCCAGAAAAAATTTACTTTTTCGCAATAGTTGATTGTTTGCATTTTTGATATACCTTTTTATAACCTAACAGCTCATATTTCCTAATAAATTTTACAATCTCAATATAGTTTTTTACTATTCCTTAATAAAAATAATTTTATCTAAATAATTATCTATTTCAAACGGAATGAGTAGTATTTAAGAGTATTAATTAGTGTATGAGAGTCTAAGATGACAAATATGATGAAATATTTTTTTTTTTTATGGTTAAAATTACAATATATAATTCCCAACCTCATATTTTATTGGATATATCGTTTTAATGCAAATTTTGTGTCAGAGAGGATTATGTGTATCCCCCATTGCTTATTTTGAAGGACTTGTGTTCACTTAGTAAGAAAAATAAACCTGTAAGTGTTTGGGAAAGAAACGCCAGAAAAGACAAGAAAGCCCGAATGGAAAGCATTGTGGTTCAACCGTAGTTCAACCGAAATTAATATAAAATATTGGGCTCACGTAGATAATACGGCATTAGTCCAGGAGCGTAGGCCTAGGGTCTTTGGTTGACTGAAATGACTTCTTTTTGCCATCCCAAAATACAAAATGCTGGTGATAGTTGCAAGCTCGTCGGCCGCCGGCTGCTGGCGCTTCATCGCGTATCATCTTATCAGCGGACCGAATGACCTTCGCTAATCCTAAGTACCGTATAATAAGGCGACTGCTTAAGTGCTATTATGTATATCACAAGATTTGATCTAGATTGTATTTTTATATGAATCATTTTCTGTTTTTCATTTGTAAAGTTATCTCGCTTTCTCAATTTTAGCGTATAATTCTAAGTATATTTTTCTATAATGAAATTCGAATCATTGACTACAAAGATCAAGGAGTGATAACTCAAGTATTAGACCATTCGATTATTTCAAAATATTTTTATTTAATTTTAATAAAATTGAAGTACAAATTAAATTTATAATAACTCATAGTTACAGGTGACTGTTAGGATGGGTAACGTAAAAGTGTAATGTGCTGTTTGGTGAGATTGAAGGGGGGCACACGCACCACGAGGAAATTGCCGGTCAACGTCCACAAAACGACGTTGTTTTATGTATCCTATGATCTATCAATACCCTTATTTATTGGATTTCCCTCTGTCCACTTGCCTTTTTTTTTATACTAAAAATTGGTTTTTATATTTTATGTTAAGAGCATGCATCTTCAGCAATAATTAAATTTAACATCTTCTCTCATGTCACATCAGATTATTTTCTTTATTTTTCATAATTTAACATTTCAATTTCTACCAAATATTTTTTTATTATCTTTCATCCACATCACTCCATTATAAACCCCATTATAATTTTTTATTATCTCTCCTCATTTCAGATACATTATTATTATTAATTTTATAATATTTATTATATAATATTTATAATACAAATTATTAATTTTATTAATGCAATAATTATTATATGATATTTAAATTTTACATATTATCTCGAAATGTTTGAATACTAAAAAGAAATAAAAATTGTGAAAATCTCAAATTTCTTTATTATCCAAATGACATAAAATTATCATATTTCATAGATTTGCAAAATAAAAATATTGATGAAAAAACAAAATTTAATTTTTTTTTAAATTTATTGCTATAAAAGTATCAAATAAAGATTCTGCTGATTTATATTTGAATCGCATTGGGCGATGAACCGTACTCCCTTCTCCAAAGCCACATGCATTGGCAGCTACCATTTTGTTTTATTTTTCATTTTTGCTGTATTTGACTAATATTATACAATTTTTATAAAAGAAAATTTTCGACACTTTTCCTCCTCCAAATTAATTTTAACATTTGAATCATTACTTTGAAAACACCTAAAATACTCAAAATTAACATGTTGCTGCGCTTGGTCTTGTGAACAATTTTAAACTTTGATGATTTATAATATAATTGTGTAACGTTTGAAAAGTTTTATTATGATAAAATCTGAAAATTTTTCAGAAAACAAATAAATTTAATCAATCGAATGAGTTTAACTATCAATCTAGTTTTCTCCTATGCTTTCGACAGTTTGGGTTGACATGTGATTCAAGACATAAGCATTTTTGGATGCGGCCATTGTTTTCGTACTCACATAGTTTATTGTTAATAAAACTCTTATAACATTACAATTGTGGGTGATTTAAAAATTTGATGCAAAAAAATTAGATGATAATACTTTCAATAATGTATTTATCTTTTCAACTAATAAATATGAAATAATTTTTATTTCTTTAAATGAGTTCGAGTGATAAACTATATGAATATATTTTATTCCATTTGTGTATTAGCTAAAAAAACATACTTTACTAACATAATGATTTGATTTGATAATGTTATGTGTTAATAATGATAATTTTGATTTGATTAACTTATACATATCAGTTTACATGTCAATTATGGCATTCAATTTAATAACTACTCCATGATAATTAAAAATTAAAATTAACAATAGTTTTGGGATGGTGGGAGTTCAAAATAATACTTATTGCTTGTACTCAATTTTTCATTTTATTTTCCATCTGGCTTCTGGCTGTAGCCTGTCTGTTTGGACTTTTCTATCACTGACTTTATTATATAGGTAATTTATTGCAATAAATTCTAGTTGGCTGGAGCTATAAGTCTTACCAATCGTGAAGGACATTGGAAATTGCTTCTATATCAATTTTTTGAATATGCTTACTTCATCATCATCTTTGTGTATGTGGTCACAAGCAGTGACAGATCTAATTCATTTGAGGTAGTATTTCAAAATATAAATTAAATTTTTTTGAGCATTTTATTATATTATTAATAAAATATTATGTCATAATGAACAATCAAAAACGAATTTGAAGTATATAAGAATTGTGATAATAAATTATCAAAAGAGGAGTTTGGGATAATTAATGAGTCATTAAAATAAAATTGTAGTTGATAGAGTTAAACTAATCTTAATGATATATATGGAGAAAACTCTATAAATTAATACTCTATAAATTAATAAACTCTTTAAATAATAAATTTGCGCTTAGTCCTACCTCAAGCGAGTTAAAAATTATGCAAAATGCAAATAAATAAGATAATAATTTTTTCTGAGAAAACCTCTTTTATGATATAGGTCTCAAGAAAATCATAAATTAATAATTCTTAGAAATTTTAAAAAAATTATTACAACTTAATAAAAATATGAATCTATAGTTTTTTATTTTCTTTTAAAGTTCAAATCTCATAGAATTATATCTAATTTTTTCTTATCGCATCCAATAGCTTCCTATGTCATTGCTTTCTCGACTCTAATACGAATTTCAAGAGCTTTTAGAGTTAAAAAGTGCTTCTTTCAAGGTGAGACCTTCCAAAGCTACATCAGATTATCTTCAAGATTTATATTTATAAAGATAATGTCAACGCCATGATAAGAATATTAAATTTAAAACTCAAGTAATTACTATAATTAATATGAAAATAATTAATAGTTGTTTCCTATTATTTTGTATTTCTACTATCTTCCGATATCTTTCAGACATTTCTTATATCTTTAACCATCTCAATAAATTTTAAAAACCATTAAATGCACATGTCTTCACGCTGTTAAAAAACTCTTTTAAATCGATAATTATTAATTTATCGATAAATTAATAACTTTAAATTAATAAATTATTATTTTATCTATAAATTAATAAATTTCACCGGTCCCAACGCTATTAATTTATAGAGTTTTTACTGTAAATATATTTACCAACTAAGATATTCATATTTGAACAAAGTGGGATCCGCTCCTATCGTAATGACAGACATTAAATCAATATTAAGAATAAATAAAAAAATGTTTACATTATTTCATTGAATTATTTTCATTATTGAAAGGGTCAAGTATTACATTTTGAGTAAAATAATACATAATCATATGATAAATTTTAAATTTTTTATAATTGGTGAAGGATCATGATTCCGATTAATCTCTTCTAACCTCTGATAATATGGTATAATATCGTATATGTGTGTTTCTTTCATTTAATTTGATTCCTCCTTTGTAGGATTAGAGGAAGGATAAGACTTGGAAGATTTCAAAGTTGGATAGAATAGACCAAAAACGAAAATCCAACGAGGAGGAAATTCCACCTAAAGAATTTCCAGGTCTTTCAAAGTAAATCTGATAATATTGTTGGGAGGACACCAAAGTTTCTAATGAATATTAGTAATATAGCATTACTCCCCTATAATTTGGGGTTAATGCAGGTTCAACAGTAAACAATACTCTAATGAATGGTCCCAGCCTCTCCTCAGAGAAATTTCACCAGAAAACCAGAAATTAAGATAAGATTCTGATTTTCAGAGCGCCAAGATTCGAATCTCACGATCCCGTTACTATTTGTAGATCTTAAGAAAGCACTGGGATTGAGGAAGAATATGATTGGGCTTCACACTTTAATATTCTAATGAATGAACCAAAAAAAACAATAGTCTAATGAAAGAACTGCTGAAAGACTAAAAAGGAGAAACTATAGATCCAAAATCAAAAGGAGTTAACTTTAAAATGGTTATGATTACATTTAAGTTCTATCAAAGGGATGTTTGTCAATTTTGTGTTCACCCACTCAATTAAAACACTTAATTACGCCGTTTGTTTAGCATAGTATAAATCAAATCTTAATTGCTATCATCCCTACGTGCATGCTTATTAAAACGGTATTACTGTATTAATGATAATTTATATACAACTGAACGAATATTATATATAATTAAGTTTTGTTATCAGGCTTGATCTGCTGACATGAATTATTACAGAGTACATATATGTAAATCAATAAATTTTTCAAATGTCTTATTCTATTGTAATTTTTATGTTAAATATTATTATTGTTTTTCTTTTAAGGATTTAGGGACAATTTTATAAAATATGGCTTAAAGATTCTTCACATCATGGGATAATCCACTCCTTTAATAAGAAGCTAATGGATATTGGTGAGGCATTAACTTAATCTGTTTAAGGGTACTACTACTTCTCATCAACTAATTAAGTGAGCGAATATAATTATAAGTAATATCGTACCAAACTATTTAATGTTCAGAGCTTCTAATTACACTCTTGATTGCATTGGCATAAATCCTTTATTGAGCCTCCCATTCTTGACCCTACCTCACGTTTTATCCAATTGAACGACGAAGATCATCAATAATTTAATTTGTTTGGTCAAATCATTCATGTTTCTTCTTTAATAATAATAATAACTCAATTTTTTTTTTAAAGTTCAATAAGTGAAGTTTTTCATTTTATATATTATTGAACAGTGCTGCCCATGGCTGCATACCTCATGAACCACGGGATATTTTCAGTTCTCCAACCTACTTCTTGCAACAAAATTGGTCAAATCATGTGTGATAATTGTTAACATCTTAAAAGAGAATAGATTTGTGGTACTAGATAGAACATATGTTACATTCATTCTTTTCTAGACGATCAAATAATTCTCAATTTACCACTAGGCCAGGTTATTCTTCATTGTCATATAGTATATGACACACTTCTTTGTGACATTTTGTTTAATTGATTAAAAACAAGGTGTCCTTCAATTCATTATTTTTGAAATTAGAAATTAGAAATTTAATCTTTTTTGTTTCTTAACTAAGTTAACTAAGAAGGTCAAAATCTAACCTTATAATAATGTTTTAATTAATTTTTATTTATCACAAACAATAATAATTTTCATCACAATTTTATATAGTGTAACATAACATTTCACATATAATAAAATACTATACCTAATCTCATTTTTAGTGGACCTAATAGTAGAATGTAAAGTCTACTTAATTCACAAATTAAAGTCTACCTAAAACTGAGAACATACAAGAATTGATGTCTGATTCACACATGCAACATGCTTTAGGTATATAATTCATGAAAAATATATAATTATGATTTATGGAATGGATGGTCAAAAGTCAAAACATGAGATGGAAATGTTATCCAAATTGAATTTGGGCAACTCATCGTTTTCTATAATGTCCACGAATAGATTTTGACCTGGAATGAGCATGAGGAGGAAAAGATTTTTGCTTGCTAATAGAATTCTTTGATTTGATTTTTATTATGGTCATCGTTTAATATAAACTCTAATAATTTCCATGATTTAGTATGACAAATTTCTTCTTTGATATATAAAAGAAATATTTATGTGTTGCTTAAGATTTTGAATAATGTCTAGCAAGTTGCTAATAACATGTCTCAATCTGTTACTTTGACATAACTTAGCTTGTTAATTACACTTATTTACTGCTCAACCTAATTTTTAGAATGTTTCACTTAAAAGAGAGACTTTGGATTCTATGATATATTTTGTGTAACATTTTTTTTATACTATGTATCTTTTAAAGGATCTTAATAAAATGTAAAATAAATAATTTTCATTTCTTGGATTAGAGCGTCAAAGACAACGGACATATATCTATATTTGAACATGGATTTCACCCCCGCTGAAAGCCACCAACACCACCACCCCTGGGACGTGTCTATCGCGAACCGCAAAGTGCCCGTGTAACGAAGCCTGAGGGACCTGTGTCTTAATGAACCGATCGGCCAAATTGCTAAAGAACCGGGCGCATTTTCTAGCCAGGTCCGTGGGTCGGGGTCGACAAAGGGGACCGCTTGGTATTAAACTAGAGACTACATTTATCCTTATTTACTTGTTTTTTTTCAGACAAACGCCCAACGCTGCTTATCTTTATGCACTCGCTTATTACCCAAAAAAAATGAACATCGATGACGAATTGAACAAATAACATTTAAATTTAAATAATGATTTATTAATAGTTCAAATAGGTAGCTTTAAGATACACATGTCTTTTTTCTCGCACCACTAGTACCGCATAAACGGACAACTAATGCATACAATCGACACGCTCACTCCTTTCATGATGGAAACTTGAAGGTTACAAAGTCACCATAGGTTGTCGTAATGTTGCACAAAATTTACGCCCGCCCATCGTTGAAGAAAATATGATGTATTTCGTCACTATCCTCGAACCTTAAATTTCAATTTTGACAACATGAAATTGCCATCGATAAATAGCTTACACTCACCTTGTACAAAAGTTACACCTTCAACAAAAGCTTGCAGGTAGTCTGAGCCTTTCGACGATGGGCTCAAGGGACATAACCTTTGAAAAAAATCTCTACATCTATTAATTCCTCGATTGAAAAATCTAAGTTTCAATCAAGTCTAAGGATTCTATCTCAAGTCGCGGGGCTTGTCTGCTCCAATCTACAATCTTACCTCGCCTCCATCTCCGTCGTGGGTATTATTTATCAACTTTTATAAATTGTGATATTTGTTCTTCTAAAGGACATCAAAATATAGTCCTCGGGTCAAAATGTTCAAAGTGATTTCAGAGCCAAGCAGATGCCTAATTATTATGTTAATTTAGACGACGATAATCGGTGATGGATTTAACTACCCTGATGGACTCTAACCAAAGGCTACGGATACTACTAATGAAAGGAAAAAAAAATTCATGGATTTGGCAAGATTGAGGTAATGGTAGTACTTTATTTAAAGAATCCGGTGGCTTGTGACGACGGGATCAACTATTTCAATGTAAGGTCGGAATTACCTTAATCAAGTGAACCTGAGGTAATGGGTAGTACTTTATTTAAAGTATTAGAAGATGTCAAAGTTCAATTATTTGCAACTTTCACTAGTAATTGGTAGATAGTTGCACAATTTCATAATACACTTAGGGTTACTAATTCGGATGGCGGTGTGGTATGTAATTACATTATTAATGGTGTCCGTGGTAGTATCACGGAAAATGATTTAGTTAGTGTATTCGGTATGAGTAGAGAGGGACACCACGATTATAATGAAAGTGGGGGCGCGAGTACGCACTGCCCGTGAGTTCAAAATGATTACGCACGATTCTTAAGAATGGTCGTATAGCTAAGAAACCACATATAGTGTATAAGTACAATTTGAACGGCCTTCAAAGGTTTATTCCGAATGTCGTTCAAGGGATCCTTTTACCCACTAATAGTCAAGCCGTAGCTTACTTTCATACACAGCCTTTGTTACAAGGGACTATTATGAACGGGTTGGCAGTTAATTTGCCACATATGATTCTACTACATATGAGCTATCAAAGAAATAAGCTTCCGCATCAATATGGGATGATCATCTCTCATTTGTTGGTCAATCACCAAAGTGTTCCCGTTTTAGAAGGTCAACAAATGGTATTTTTTAAGAAGGACACTATGATAGGAAAACAATCGTTGCTTACCCAGTGGGTCAGGAGCATGCTGGGAGGGTAATTTGCTTCTAAGCAGGGAAGTTGTTCGAACAGCTTGAGCTCAGGAGGGACGATGCGCCGTCGTTTCAACAAACGTGTGCCCCGACGCCAATAGGATGGAGACCAAGTAATGAGGAGTCAGCTACTCATCCACAACCCCGCCATATTCCCCACCAAAGTAGGCTGTCCTCCTATGGATCATCCGATCGAGCTTTGTTGGAGTCCATGAACACCAACATGTTAAATAAATTTTGGTGAAATGCAGACGTAGATCGGGGAATGAGGCTCGGGGATGGATCGCCTAACGTACGTAGAAAGCGAGGACATGGTATTACCCAGTGATGATTCCAATGCACCACCACCACCGTAGTTGATCGTCATGATGAGTTAATCGCTAAAACACACGAAGTTGAATGTGTTTTGTTTTAGGTTATGTACTTTTAAGTTTCAAAGAATTATGGTTCCTTTTATTTTATGTCATATACTCTGGTATTCGAACAATTAGGTTTTATGTTATGAATTTTAGTATTTGAACAATGATTACAGCATGTGCGTTGCTCTAACATTTTAGGTCAAGGTTGCTTGTGTCATTTTGTCGGTAATTTCGTTTGGACTTAGTCCGTACACCTTGTTTTAATGATGACTTAAACATTGATTTACTATCTAACATATGTGCTTAAGTGATTTAATTTATAGGTATGTTACAAAGGTGCTCGTCGGACGCAGTTGACATCGATATCAAACAAGCACAATATCAAGGGTATCAAGACAACGAAGAAATGTCACGGTTTCCGTGATTTGCAAATGCCAAAATACGAAAAGGTGAGATAGAAGAAGAATCAACTATACAAAGCTTCAAAGTGAAGAATGGCGATGAAGAAGAAGATCACCAATCTACCGTCACGAAAAGTGACCAGCAAGAAAGCTCATTTAAGAATCAAGATCTAAGAGACTAAATTTTCCTGGATGAAGCCAAAGATTAGGTAAAAAAGTTATGGCTTGAATCTTACTTTACTTTCTTTCCTTGATCTTGATTAAAGTTCTTATTTGGGAGATATTTTTCAAATCATTTTACTAAAAGATCTTAACCGCTTTCAATATTTCAAGAATGTTTGTCAGAAAATATTTTGAAAATCTTAATGTATAAAACTGGGGTTTGAATTCATTTTATTAAAGGGTTTGAAAAGAGTTTTCCAACGCTTTTGAATCGCCTCCAAATCGGAGCTATAACGGCTTTAAAATGTATTTTAAGTTTCAAGAAAAATCGCTCACTGCACCAATCGAGACACCTGGGGGTCTCGATGAGGCCCCCATGATTCAAGCGTTTTTTGTCAAGTTGCTTAGGACCCCATCGAGACCTGTGCTCGCATTTGTGTCTCGATGGGTGTCAAAAACCAGCCGTTTTTTGTCCTGCTTTTAACTCCATTTTCTCACCCCTTTAAATACCAAATCTTCCAAACTCTTCCCAATTTTCCCAAACAATTCTGGGAATGTTTTTATACTCATATTTCTCTATCTTAAATAACACTAAATCTCAAACACATTACGAGCTTTAATTGTGATTTATCAAAGAGAGTGAGTTTGGTTTGTGCTAAACTTTGGAAATGAGAAACGGAAAACTAAAGAGTATCTGCCGCTGGGCTAATAAACGCTCAAAATGGGGAGTTCAAGAGGTTCAAAGTCTTATCTACTCAACAAGCGAGTCGAACAAGCTTCAATGTATTATCTACTCAATGTAAGGAGTTATAACAGCCAAAATTGTGTAATCCTAATAGAGTCTATCGAGGAGCATTTAGATCAGATAAACAACAATCTCTATTCTATGTTAGACGTCCCCATTGCTTGGTGATTTTGCTCTTCATACCATGGCTGGTGGTCCGAGTGCTGGCCATGGCGCTTACCTCGAATCGAGTAGACACATAGTTGTTGAGGCTAGTGCCTGCCAATAGGACATGAGTCGAGGTGCAGGAGCTGCATCTCGACTGATCAATAAATCCTGTGGTGTGTCCTCTCGGTTCTAGCGCGTACTCAACGAGGAGCTAGAGCTACAGATGAAACTCGAAGTCGAGGCTTGGGTTCCTAACCCAGAGTTAGGAGTTGAAACTTAGGGTGATTCCTTGGGTTCTTAGTGGCGCATTAACGGTGGAAGCTGGCGAGTTAAGAGTCAGAAGCTGGTTCGGGCTTCACCAACATTCTACAGCCGCCCATCTAGTGGATCTTTGCCAGCCCTGGCGCGAGGAGCCTGGTCGGGATGTATTAACCTCGTGGAAACACCGTGTCGAAGCTTGCATCTTCTTTCCCTACTTTACTTGCTTATTGCACATATTATATATATCCTTGTATAGGATTCGATTATATGCTGGGCTTATACGCTTATTGAATATGTCGGCATATATAATTGAACATATCAGGTTAAATTTGATATGTCAAGTTTAATCGAGCTAAAATAGAATATCCTATGTTGATCTTCTTAATTCAATATTCATGATTAGGATAGTTTGATTCGATTAATGAACTTAATTGTTATATCTCTGACCGATCAAATCATACTAAACTTTCAAGTATCAAGAATATCTTAAACCCACCCAAGATATCTATGTATTGAATCGCTGTACGCTTAATAGATTGCTAGATCGATCAATAGCCATGAATGGACTTAATCTATTACGCATGAACGAAATTAATGTTAATATCGATCAAAATGAGTTTTGATGTTTTATTGCACATAATGATTAATGTATCATTTTATCGTTTCATCTTTTATCTGAAGATTATTCGAGGTGTTAATACTACTTTAGTCTATTCGTGATTTGTTTTACAAATTGCTAAAGTTGTATTAACGGTGAAACTTGAATTTAAAGTTCAGATAAGCTCTAAAAATGTCACTTTTAGTCCTTATTCACCCCCCAAGCGCTATAGGCTAACAATTTCAATTATGTTGTTACTTGTTACGGGCGTTTAATGTCTATCAGATTTTGCTACCATGTATTAAATGGCATTAAACGTTACCACGCTTATTCCGCGCTAAGCGAGAATACCACCATGTATCAGACTATTTGGCTGCAGCAACCAGAAAGACGCTTTATATTGTAAACGTTACCTCGGTTATGGTTCGAGCAGTGGGCCTCAACTGTGCCTCTAATACCACCACAATATTGGGTGGGCTCGGGAATTGATCCGTGACCCCTCGTAGGGTGCCACTTATTAACGGACCTGGATCGACCCCTGACTGCCGGGCTGATAGACACATATAATCGACCCAAAAAAAGAAAGAGCCCAGAACCCAAGCCCCTAGGCCCAAATCATATGGCCTATCACATTCCAGGAGCTGAATCTTATCAGTTATGATAATATTCTTTCATATGTTTGTAACATCGACACATATTACTTCATATATAACGCCCACCTAACTTGATACGATAAAGAGTATCTGGTATGATAGTAAAATCTTAACATCAATGTAGACTATTCCCACTCCTGGACTTGCCTGATCCTGAAGCAACACTTGATGTGATCTAACAAATCTCCGATGAAGAAATATAGTTGAAAACATATAATCAAAAAACCCCAAAAATCACCATAAACAATTTTCCCTAATCTAGTTTAATCTCATTATTTCAATTTTCTGAATTCCCCCCCCCCCCAAAATTATCATTATGCTACTGAAATCAATCAACACATTAACTGTTTCAGTGATGCTAGGCTTCACACTTGTCATACTATTAGCTTTAACTAGTTTTCTTGAATTTCCACAAGCTTCAAAGTCTTCATTAATCCCAAAACCCCAAAAAGATTCAACTTTTATCTCCAGAACAACAAAATCCACACAATCTGGAACAAACCCTTTTCAAGATTTGCTCAAAGCATTCAATTTATGGGATCAACAAGTTGGTTGTGCTCAATTTATTGAGAAACATAGAGGGGTGCTTAAAAATTCAACCTTTTTGCCATCTTCATTGCAAGAGGCTGAGTTTGATAGTGTGTTGAAGTGTGATGAGTTGAAGATGAAGCATGTGACTGTTTTGGTTAAAGGGTGGACTTGGATTCCTGATAATTTGGATAATTTGTGGTATTGTAAGTGTGGGATGAGCTGTTTGTGGACTAAATCTGAGGTTCTTGCTGATAAACCTGATGCTTTGTTGTTTGAGACCTCAACTCCACCTCTTGGAGCAGACTTCTTATCACCGCGAAGAAATGCGATATTTATCAGACTTCACGTTGGGGACACTGGTGAAATGCGCTCAGAAGCGCTGCATAAGATATGACCCCCCCTACCCGCTTAGGCGGATCCTCTTTGTAGGTTTTGGGGCATGTTATTGTTAGTTGAATTTGGTTGGGCATTGTTTGGTGGAGATATACAATTGTTTCATTTGTGTATGATCTAATAATGTCTTGATTGAAGTAGTTTTTCCCATATGAACTTTGTGGGTAAATTAGGGAGTATTAGCAGAATCTAACTTACAAAACCTACAGATTACTTGTTGATAATGATGTGTTCCGTAGTTTTCTTCCTCATGTCTGACACTGGATTTTAGCTGTGATGATATTAACTGATAATGGTTCAGTGTCTACCTATTGAAATATTTTGAAAAATGTGCATTGTTAGCGAAAGATTTACTCGAATGAATATGAACTAATTGAGCATTATCTCATAGAGCCCAAGCTCCTGTTGTACTGGTGGAAATAGATTGTTTTATTTTTTTCCTGCTCTCAAACTAGAAGAGAATGAGCAAATGGTAGATCTTGGTAATTTCCAGCATCAGATTTCTTATCACCTCTCTCTACCAAACTGGTATCTTGTCATTCAATTATTTTATCTGTCTTGTGTCTATTGCCAATCGTCTCCAACGTTACCATTTGAACTGATTCCGAACTCAAATCAAGCATTCAAGTTACATATATGGGTAAAAGTACTTCAGTTGGGAAAGCTCCAACAAAGAACATATGGGATAGTATGAACCATAACCTTAAAATAATGTGCCTGCAATTCTGATGCACTTCTTTATCTTGTTCGGTTTCTTCTTTTACTTTCTTTCTTATTCTTTTATGATCTATCTAGCCAATGGCCTCTATCACCAGGTTATTTTATCTGCACATGAGATGTTGTATTATGCTTCATGTTGGCATCCCATGTCTGCTATCGCTGCTCTTGTGCTCTCATAGCTCTGAGTTGATTTTTTTTCAGAGACGCAGAGGTGATCCACTTCGTATATACATGGATCTTGAAGCTGGAAGAAAAAAGTCGGGTTATGAGGATATTTTTGTTAGTTATCATGCTAAAGATGACGTCCAATCAACTTATGCAGGAGCTCTATTTCATAATAACCGCAATTTTCAATTATCTCCATTTAAGAGAAATGTAAGTATCATTATCAGTATCCAGTTTTCTCTTGTCAGTTTTGTGTTAGTCTCCCATATATACCTCGTAGTTTATATTGACCCCCCCTTTTTTGGAACCTTTAATTTGATCAGGATACTCTTGTATATTGGTCTTCATCCCGATGCCTCCCCAAAAGAAACAAACTAGCAAGAAGCATACTTAGCTTGCTGCCTCACCACTCATTTGGCAAGTGCTTGAACAACGTCGGAGGCATGGATATGGCACTGAGCTACTATCCTCAATGTATCAAAGATCTTAATGCAGCACCAAAGTGGTGGGATCATCTACACTGCGCCATGTCTCATTATAAGTTCGTTCTTGCAATCGAAAACACCTTTACAGAAAGCTATGTCACAGAAAAGTTATTCTATGCTCTGGACTCAGGCTCAGTCCCCATTTATTTTGGTTCACCTAATGTATGGGACTTTGTGCCTCCAAATTCCATAATAGATGGGTCAAAATTCAGCTCAATGCAGGAATTGGCTTCTTATGTGAAGGCGGTCGCCAATGATCCTGTAGCATATGCAGAGTACCATGCATGGAGGAGATGTGGCGTATTAGGTAACTACGGGAAGGCTCGTGCAGTAAGCCTCGATACATTACCATGTAGATTATGCGAGGCAGTGAGCAGAAAAGATGGTAGAAATGCAGCCTTGTGATTTTGAACATATCTAAACAATTGATTGTTACAATGCATTCTTCGGCACATATAAAGCAAACAAGAAATAGTTGTTATAGAAATTGTAGGTAACCTTCGGAATCAGAACTTTTTGGAGCATCAAATTTTACTCCCTCAGTCAAAGCATACACATATACAAAACAAGGTTGTCTGTGAAGAAGAACACCTTACTGGCTCCAGAGGAGAGAAATTAAGCATATGATGGTTGTATTTTTTTGTGGCAAAACAAATATGAATATTCAGTTTTTCTGTAACTTTGAAAATGTTGAAAGGGGGTAACCAGCAACCATGCAGGGAACAAGCCAGAAAAAAATGTATAAAGAAGTTCAGTATCTGCCAACATAATCTATGCTTGCTGGCCAACTAGCTACATTTTTCATTCATCACTACAAGTAGATGAAAAGTACTGTACTAGCACTTCCGGCACCATGCAGATGAATCAACAAGTGAAACCCGGGCAGCGTGGTTAGTTCACCCACTCCGAAACAAGGGGTCACAACCCTGTGAGAGTAGGCCATGAAGCATATATGACGATTTCCCTTACAGAACGAGCTCCAAACTTAATGGACAACTTTTTACTGGCCCTGCTAAACGCCTTTCGATATGGACAACGTGCGATAAAGCATTTAGTTATTAACAGTTTCAGAAAAACAGTTTACATATTTACTGGTTAAAGCCAATAGAAACTTCACGAGAACAGTTGTGAACATGATAGGTACAAGATCAGTAGTATCACCATACCGGTATTATAAATTTTCTTCATCTTGACAGAAATCTAGAGATGCATATCAGTTTCCCTTTATATTCTGCTCAGGATGTTATGAAAACATATTACCTAAAAGTTCAGGTAAAATTACAATTTACAGATCTATATGTTTTTGGCAATTAATTGCATAGTTGTTTACCTTTCATACTTTGACAACATTGTAACCAAGTGCCCAACCTATACATAAATCTTCAGTCGAAAGAGTACTGTAAAAGAATGAAACCACAGCACAACAATTTCGGTGGACATTAGTTTAATAGCTTTTAGTGTTGATACTTTGAAACCGCTGCAACTCGATTCCCATCTTATCAATGCCTGCATAATACTAGAAATGGAGCATCACTAATCCGTTCCATAAACAAGACATCTTACATAAAAAGAAACATGTAAGAGAGGACACTATACCTCGGGTAGTGATTAGGATGATGTAGATGTCTGTAAACAACACTTACAGCTGACATCCCAATCCCAAACAAGAATTCCACAACGGTGTATACTCTATATGCACGTGCAAAGATTCTTTTAGATGGGCCATAACATCCAAGATATTCTACATACATAAAAACAGGTTAGAAGAATCCTCAATTAAAGTAGTTCATAAGAATAAGAACACAATTGTAGAGCTTACCCTTCTGCACAAACAAAACGGGGAAGGGAAAGAAGTTGAAGACCTGATTATTTTACAACAAATGAAGACAAATATCAGTGTCAGTCATCTAACAAGAATTTCCTGTACAAAAAAATATTTAGTATGAAATATTACCTGGCATCATCACAAAGATGTTCGTATGTTCAAATATTATATAATTTCTGTTACCAGCTAGGTTTCCCTTTGCAAAAAAAAAAATTACCAGCTAGGTTCGCAGTTTTTCGATAGACTGAACTGAACATCTTGCTACCATATATGCAAAGAGAAGAAATAAAGTTCATATTGGAGGTGCTATATTCTTACTAAATTGTCAACAAAATACATAAGCTCATATTGAGACTTGCCAAGAGGTGCAAAAGCTACTTAAAGATCACATTGGCAATGAACATTTTTTTTGAGAGTGGCCTAGCATATGGCAGCGCCCACATTGGACAACTCTTTTTGGACGTTTTAAACTCTCCACCCGAAAAACCTTCTTTTTTGGCCTGCCAGGAGGTCGACGAGTCACTGGTGGGCGTATAATTATATCAATTATAGCACCGCTGCCTTCTGTCCCTTCATCAGGCTCCTTCCACAAACTTCGGTCTGGGATTGGGTATATCATTTGTGAGTAGGTCTCACGATAGTTATGCACTGTGAAACAACGCTCCGCAAATATATGGGTATTCTGTCCACAGGAGATTAGCGCAGCAGCAGCATGTGCACAAGGTAGACCATAAAGTTGCCAACGACGACAAGAACACACTCGGCTGCGTATGTCCACAATATTAGTCCTTTCAGTTGATACAATCTCAAATTCAACCTCATTTGCACGAAGTACTTTATAACACCGAGCATCTGCAATTGCTTCAGAAACCCGCTTCTCAGCACATGCCACAAGTACTGAGGGCAATCTCATGCTCATATTACGACGATCATTGAACCAAGATGCCATCTGATGACGAATATGCTCCATCATTTGCACAATGGGAAGCTCATGACATTCCAGTGCCCAGTGATACAGTAACTCAGTGACTCCCAGCGTAAAATGACCATACCTTACTCCATCGAAGTATGCTACAGCCCATAGGTGTGGGTCGAAGAGGTGCAACCAGGGAAGGACATTTTGGGCAATTTCTACCATTTCAGACACCTTGCTTTCAAACTCTGCTGCTGTAAGAGCATAGACAGCATTCCAGAAAATATTTACCAATTTGGAGTTCTTAAAGGTATCCCTGAAATTGTCACTAATGAAGCGCAAGCAAAAACCATGAGATGCATTAGGAAAATGTGTCTCTACTGCCTCTACCATACCCTTCGTTCTTTCAGATAATATGGTCACTCTAGGCATTGTATCAGTATTCACTCCCAGAAGTTTTCGTAGCTCAGACATGAACCACATCCAATTCTCATCACTTTCAACATCTACAACTGCTAATGCCAGTGGAAACAATGAATCTTCAGCATCAACAGCAGCAGCACAAAGCATCGTTCCCAAGTATTTCCCTTTGAGATGAACTCGGTCAAGTTCCAAAAGTGGCCTACAAGCATTGATAAACCCATAGATTGCAGCACGATAAGAAACAAAGAGCCGGTGAAAACAATGATCCTGTCCCGTTGCCACAACTGAGGCAATGCTCCCAGGATTTGTTTGCCTTATTTGTTCACAATATGCTGGGAGAAAATTATACCCCTCTTCAAAGGTCCCATGCAATGCAGCCATACTGCGCTCTTTCCCTCTCCACGCCTGCATATAAGACACTGCAACACCATGCTGATCCTTAATGTCCTGTAGAATCTCCTTTGGTTTATACTGTGGATTAGCTCTGATTCTAGATTCCACAGACCTTGCTACCCAACCTACTGACGCCTGATTATGGTGGCGATCCTCAACCATATCACATGTATGCTCCCCATGAAACGTCCTTATAGAAAATGTTGACACTCCAGGACATTTTGCCACATGGACACGCCATAGACATCCCTCTTTTGAGCACTTAGCTATGAACCTACTCCTATCAGACTTCACTATCCGAAGATCAAAATGCAGGGCTACAGCTATGTCCTTTAATGTTCTCCGGCAGGTATCAACATCTGGAAACTGTTTCCCAATGTATAAATGATGATCGGTTGAAACAAGACTCTGAACTTGTGAAAGATGATTGGTTAAAGTACGATTTTGATCTTGTAAATGATGGTCGGTTAAAACAATGTTCTGTTCTAGTAAAGGTCGATTGGTTAAAGGAAGACTATGATCTTTTAAATGATGATTGGTTGAAACAAGATTTTGATCTTGTGAATGATGATCAGTTAGAGCAATATTCCTATCTTGTAAATAATGATCCGTTAAAAAGAGACTCTGATCTTGAATTTCTAGCACTGATAATCCCTGATCGGCCATACAATCCTGGAAACCGCATATAAAACCTGCAATCAAATATAAATTATAGTTCCTTACACCTTTAGATAAATAGTTTATAAACTTAGCATCATAATTTACTCATTTCTTCAGTTGTGTTTCCAAATCATCCTCCCAGCATTAGGGGTGTTGATTTCCAGCAGGATAATACAAATAATATTTCAGTCAAATGTAGCCAACTAAATCAAGAAATCAACTTTAAATTAACAAATTGAACTATGTTGTCTAAATTCATACAAACATTTAAGTACCCAACATAGCAAAAACTTACACAAACTACACTAAACATATAAATACAAACTTTTTAGCATAATCTTTAAAAATTGAGTCAAATGGAGCTAACCAAATCAACAAATTAGCTTAAAATTAACAAAATTAACTAAGTACCCAAAATAGCATAAAACTTATAAAAACTACACCAAACATAAAATACAAAGTTTTTAGCATAATTTTTATACAAACATTTAAGTACCCATCATAGCAAAAAAACTAATACAAACTACACTAAGCATAAAATACAAACATTTTAGCATAATCTTTAAAAAATCAGTCAAATGCAGCTAACTAAGTCAAGAAATTAACTTTAAATTAACAAAATTAAACTATGTTGTAAATTATCAGACCCTTATCTATACAATACAATATTTTGCAGCAAAATAGTGCAAGAAAAGCTTACTTTCAGAGATCTTGAATCCAAATCAACAATAAACAAAGCTGGTACTATTTGTGGAAAAGGGGGCAAGTTGGAGGGCATGTGAATTATTTTGAGTGGTGAGATTGGAATATAATTACTTTTATTTATGTTTTCGATTTTCCATAAAATTATTTATAAATAATTTTTTATTGGAGGAAGTATAAAATTGATTAGAATTAAAATTATAAAATTTGTATTTTCATGTTTTAGGAAGAAAAAAATTTATAATATAGCGAATTAATAAAAATAGAGCGATGTTTCTTGTTATTATGAAGTATTAAAACATCTTTACATTTTATCTTTAAAGCCATGTTGTTGTATTCTTATAAATATTAAACTCAATTTATTTAGAGTATATTTTCTTGTAATTTTTTACAAAAGTATTATTTGACTTAATTTTTTATCCCATGAAGTGCAATTTGTCCTCAAGAAAACTCACTGCCTTAAAAATATTGGAGACTTCAAAGATAGTAAACTGCAAACCATTCTCAAAGTAAAGAGAATATTAGATAACAATGTTCCTTCTGTGTTCTCTTTCTCTAAGTTTTATGTATTTCCTTTGGATGCAATGGGTAAAGAGAGAAGAGGGCAATCTCTCAAGAGTAAAGAGAGACTAAAGAATTGGTAAAATACAATGGTATAATGCTTCTGTATGTCTACACAAAGCATATTAGTGATTTTACTTCACTTGGCATCTTGAGACCATCATTTTGTTTGATTGAATAGCTATGCTGTCACAGATCCTAATCCTAAAGTGCCCTGCTTTGGTTCAACGAGTTTTGACAACTCATGGTCAATCTGTCCAAAAACCTCTTCCATGGAAAGACTTCCATTCACCTACAACCATGAGAAGAAATGAATGAACTGTTATCGGACATAGTCTTTGTAAGGCATAAAGAGACACTGCAATATGTTCACAATGACCACGCCAATGAGGGGGAGCCGCGCCCCCTGTCATTTAATTTTTGTTAGTTTCATGATCTTCGCATCCCCCTAAATTTTTATTACATCAAGTTATAATAACATATATCGGGAGTTAAAGTGACCGTTTGCATTAGTTTTGATCTAACAAAGAAACATATTTTTGAATGAGTGCAAATCCAAGATCCACTTTACTACTCAGTATTGAGAATTGACATTCAGCAGCAAAAAAGGGAGCTAGTTTCACATTCTCAATGTGTCGACTAGTTCCAGTAAGAGGCGTGATCATTTGTTAACCTTTCTTTGGAATTTTCATATCTTAACACTTAAAAAGATGTAGAAGTCTCTAAATCCATGTTGAAAATTATCAAATAATATCTGATTAATCAGGCTCTGGTTCATCATCAATTAATTTACAGAAATTAATTTCGTTGTAGTCAGGCTTAGCACTTTAGCTAATTGATTTTAGTTGAAGTTTCTGATTAACAACCTTCCATAAATATCAATATGGATGTAAGAAGGGTATTTGTCATCACTCACCTTGACTATAATGTCTTCGTAAAGTGAGAGAACTGATTCGACATTTTGATTATGGGTCCGCAATCGAAGCTTTACCTGAATAGATGACCATATCAAATAAAACAAACTTGATGGTTAACATATAGATAACTGTAAAGCAATGAAGATAAAAAAAAAATTAGAATTAGACAATTTAGTTAAGCCAATTTACCAATTTGAAATGAAAATATATTTATTTGTTTTTAATCTATTCTTAAACCTTTTCTTCCGTGTCGTCAAACCGTTGAGTAAGCCTTGCCGCAATTTCTTCAGTCTCAGGAGGAGAATACGTTAAATGGTATATTTTTCCAGTGACAGGATCTAGTCTACGCCCAACCACTCTTTCAACAAGGATCTCCTCAGGAACCTGAGAATATGAAGATAGTATACATCTTAGTAAGCCTCGGAAATTAGGCAGATGTTTCAGTACAGTGGTGAGAAAAATTATTCCTTTAAACTCATAAACAGACGATTCCAACATAGACCTGAATGGAGAGAAGTGGTATTCATATAACCGGCCACACTTAGTGGGATAAATCTTGGTTTGGTTTGGTTTCTAACTCATAAACAGACAATTGAAAAAAGTTTGCATTGCGTAGATATATGCTGTGTCTTCTATCAATTTGTAATCTTTTTTATTTATTGAAATTATGGGATGCGCATTCTAATCTTTAAATTGTAATGATATTTAGCAAACAAGAATGAAGTACCAATGGTAACAGCAGATCTCACTTCAAGAAGAATAAAAAGGTCAGGCACAAATCCCAATTCTTTAAGAGCGAGTGCTTGAGATGAGCTCCTGGGATATCCATCCAAAAGCCAGCCTTTCTCTTGGGAGTCAGGTTGTAGTAGGCGCTCCTTGACCATCTATAATAAATGGAATCAGCACATTGTTGGATGCAACATAAATTCGGTAAAAGCAATTGTATGAACATTAGTGGGTAAAAGACTTTAGGGTATGCCAAGAAGGAACCGGGAACATGAAGACGGAAAGAAGATACCATGACAACTATTTCATCGGGGACCAATTGTCCTTTCTCCATGTATTCCTTAGCTTGCCTTCCATTTTCAGTCCCTGCAGCAATTTCAGCCCTCAGTAGATCCCCAGCAGCAATATGTACCAGGTCATACTGCAAGTATAATAATTCTGATTACATTTTGTTAACCTTATTCAACAATTTTGCATGTCAATCAAATCCGTATCATGAAATCCAAGAGAATGCGAAAGGATTGACTTGGAGTTAGAGGCATTGGGGATGTTGTTGTATCAGGCCAAACAAGCACAGCCTAAGGCCCACGTAGTCGGCCTTTATCTTTGTGCTAAAGGTAGATTTATGCAAATCTCCACTTGTTTGTCGGCAAGCGCTTTAATGGTTTGCTAATTCCTACATGTTTATTAACTCAACAACAAGCCATCGGGCTGGGTTGACTTAACAAACCAAATTTGAATTGAACACATTCGTTCATGGCTTGAATAAATTGATACATTTTTAGATACTCCTTAAATTTTAATAGCAAGCTCTCAAGTATTCGGTCATTCCTCACACAATGCATAAGATATATACTTGCACAACTAAAAATGCAATAATATCTAACATCAGCTTAAAATTAATCGAAACAAACAAAAAAATCAGCTTTATCAGAACCCAACCTTTTTAGTGATGAGCTCACATTGAGTCCCCTTGCCAGAAGCTGGAGCTCCAGATATCATTATCTTCAATGGCTCTAAACTCTTCACCGCCGCCACTACCTAAAGAATTAAAGTAACATAATTATATTTAAAATTACTCCCTCCATCCCGTCCCCAAAAGATTGTCAAGTTTGATTAGCAATGGCTCAAATTTGTCACGCTCAACATTGACTTTAATCAAAATTATCGTGTAATACAATCTTTTTATATAATTATCACCACATTTATACAACTATACAAAAAATATTTGAGTTCAAACTGCAAAGAGTCAAAATTAACAAACTATGATGTGCTGTTGAATCAAAATAATCATCTTAGTGATAAAGTATGATGAAAATACAATCTTTTTATATATTTCTCACCAAACTTTACACAAAATATACAAAATATTATTTGAGTACAAAATGTAAATACCCAACAATAAAAATTCAAACTTGACAACATTTTTGGGACAGAGGGAGAACAAATAAATCAAACCCAACAAAATCAACTTACAGCTAAACCTTAAAGAATGATGAAAAATACTATCTTTTTTTATATATCTCTCACCAAACATTATACAACAAATCCAAAAACTATTTTAGTACAAAATGTAAATACCCAACAATAAAAATCCAAACTTGACAACATTTTGGGACATAGGGAATAAAAATAAATTAAACCCAACAAATTTAACATACTATCTTTGGCATATTCCAAAAACTATTCTAGTACAAAATGCAAATACCCAACAATAAAAATTCAAACTTGACAACATTTTGGGATAAATAAGTTCAACCCAACAAATTAAACTTAACTTACAGCTAAATTAGATGCATTTGGCAATTGGGTTGCAGCAAATCTTGGAATAAATAAAGTTTGATTATGTTGAATAAAAGAATGCTTTGAAAATGAAATTGATTGTTTATTTGTGAAGAATAAGGGCTTGTTTGGTTTGGATGATGAAGAGTAAGTTGTTGATGTGAAGCTCAGTGAGCAACAAGCCATTTTGGGGGTTTGAGTGTTGTCCTGACCTCTGTATATCTTCACTAATTAATGGGGGCACAAATTTGTTTTTTTTTTCTTTTAGTTTTCAATATTTTCCAACCTCCATTCGAAACCAGAATTAAGGATGTTAGTTCAATCGTTAGATAATTCAATTAGCTCACACAAATATGGAGTGTATTTTTATTTTGTAACTTTTGGTTTTGGTAGGTGGAAATTTGTTTTGTGTTAAAATTTTATATGATTTGTTTATTAATTATATGTGAATCTTCTCATTTATCTCGTTTGAAATTATAGTAAATAAATTTTATTAGAGAAATGAATCACTTCTATTCATCCTCAACATTTGAGGTAATTGAGATGAATATTAATTTTAATTATGGTTTACTTTACCTCAATATACCTCGATTCACATGATATATTTAAAATATTCATATAACGTTTTGAACATTCAATCCGTTTCATCTTGATTATCCTAACTTGCCAATCCAACGCACTATACATCAATACGTATTCCAATTTAAGCTATAGTTTTCTACAATTAAATAATCATCTTATTTTTAAAATAGCATAACCACGAGACACCGCACAGACGGCGCCCCATGACGGGGCCCTCAGAAGGACAAAGTCACAATTTTTTGCTTGCTTTTTAGCATAATGATCGAGATAATATCAGTTATCATCACAAAATCGATTTTACTTGATACATTTATCTACTAATGTTGTTATAGGGATGCAACTTGTACTAAAGCATATTCCGCATTAGGTTCAAAAGGTTTGATCACTTCAAGAATTTGTCCAAATAACCCCGCTTTGTAATCGACCAAGAATCGGCCGAGTAGATAAAGTCTGCTCGACATACACGACCAAGAAAAGTTACGTAGAGGGGGATCGAACTGACCTTAATGACATTGGGCCTCTACCTATCTGTTAAGTCAATTAATCGTGACATTATAAAATGCACCCTTATTTTATAGAGGGGTAAAGTTTGAGTCCAAATATTAATGTTTTAGAACGAAATTGATGAATATATAAATAGTTGAGAAAATTTGGATTTATGACTTGAGTTATGACCGAGTTTCATTTCAATGGTGCTATAAGCACTCTCCAAATAGTGTTTAAAAAGTGGTAGAATGACTATTTAGCCCTCTATTTACAGTAGTAGTGTTTGAGGAAATTCCCCATTTAGGAACAAACAGCATTCAAAAGTTGTTAAATTGACTATTTTGCTCATAAATAAAACTCCTCAAACACACACTTACAAATACATGTGTGTCCCCTGGCATAGCTCATGGAAAGAAATGAAATACAAGCCAAGAGTTGGGTAGCCTCTTCACGCGCAGGTTCGAATACCACGCAAAGAGCGCGATCTCAGATTGCCGGGTTTGCTGCCAGTTTCCGCCACCGCCATGAGTTACATCTCATGATTTACCGTTAATCCAGCGCAGGACTCCTATGCTTAGTAATTAATTTGCCTATACTTATTTTTTTTTCCTTTTTTTACAAATAAGGTGGGGCCAAAATAGTCATTTCATACCCTATTTTTTTACTGTTTCGATGTGCTCAAAGGGTGCATTTTATAATTTAACCAAAACCATATATTTATTTTATCTTCTTCATCCCCCCAAATTGCATCACAAATAAAAAATACCCCCAAATTGACAAAATGGCAAGAACAATGAGGATCCAATCAACCCCATCAACATCAACAACCACCCTAACCCTAACCACAACCCCCTCGTCTTCCTCCAACCAAACCACCTCATCTGATGCCGAATCTGAAGAAACCTTGATTTTGAAATTGAAGCCTAAGAAGAAGAAGGTTAGTTGGAAAGAGGGCACTGTTGATAATGAGTTTATGAACAAGAAAAGTTCTAAAAAATGCTGTATTTTTCATAAGGAGAAGAGTTTTGATGAGGATGAAAGCGATGATGAAGATAGGCACCATAAAGATTGTAAATTTGGGAAAAATGATGAAGATGGTATGAATAAAGATTGTAATTTTGGGGAAAATGATGAAGATGGTATGGATAAAGATTGTGAATTTGGGAAGAATAGGGAAAATTGTGATCATGGTTGTTGTTCCGAGGCGGGGACGAGTTCTTGATAACTGGGGAATTTGTGGTATATTTACTGTTTTTTGTTTGGTTTTAGTTTTGTAGGCTGTTTTGATGCAATTTTGTGTTAGATATGTAATGGTTTTGTTGGATGGTTGATTGTATGAATCTATATGGATGTTGATGTGAGTAAAAACTCGAGAAAGAAATTGAATCGATGAATTTGTTAATGTTGTTTCTTATTACTGAATTGTTGTTGGTTATAGTTTATAATTTTTAAAGATTGTAACTTTGGGAAGAATGATGAAGATGGCATTGATAAAGATTGCAATTTGGGGAAGAATGAGGAAAATCATGATCATGGTTGTTGTTCCCAGGCGGGGACGAGTTCTGGATAAGTGAGGAGTTTGTGGCATAATTACTGTTTTTTGTTTGGTTTTAGTTTTGTTGTGTTTGTAGATAGAATTGTTTTCATGCAAGTTTGTGTTAGATATGGTATTGGTTGGATAGTTGATTGAATGATCTTATATGGATATTGATGTGAGTGAAAATTTGAGGAAGAAATTGAATTGATGCATTGTTAATTCTATTTCTTATTACTAAATTGTTGTTGATTATAGTTTATAATTAGATCACGATCATGGTTGTTGTTCTTAGGTGGGAATGAGTTCTGGGTACTGATGAGGTGGTGGTTGGTGATTGGATAATGATTTGAAAGTGGGGAATTTGTGGTATAGTTACTGTTTTTTGTTTGGTTTTAGTAGATTTTGTGCTAAAGTAGTTATATGTTCAATAATTTTAGATGGAAGTTGGGTAGAAGAACTAAAGAGAGGAATGTGATATATATTATTCGTAGCCATCTCATTTGCATGTACTTTTAGTGCTAGTACTGCGAGCGAGTTAGGTTTGTTACGTGAGTTAGGTTTGTTAACTGGTAGTTTTGTGTTACCAGTGATATAATCCTACTTGAACATGGCTTCATTACCAATGTAGCGAGCAAGCAAGTTTGGTCTTTAGGTGCAGCACTAAGTGGATTAATGGATAAGGGTTACCCGGTCAACGTGCAGTGCAACACTGCAACTTGTGTTTATTGATGCAAACTGATCGGGTTTAAGGTAATTACCTGGTTTTATTAGGTATGAGCAATATTTTTTACTTGAACTGGATTTTGATTAGCGGACAGGCAAATGAGTCGCTTGGGGGTCTGGTACCTAGCAGACCTGATCCGCTTACAATCTCTGTGTAGATAACAGGATGTTATGTTCTCATATGTTCATAGGTGTGAAAACTGAAAAGTGCAGTAGATAACTGGAATATCAGTTAGTGATTATATAAGCTCAACAACGAAATCTTCTGGAGTAGCAGAGATTTTATTTTTTTACTGCAATTATGAGTTGCATTGTCTTCCATGTTGATATTTCCCTTCTTTTGGTTTCATCTAATTGTGAACCTACTGATTTGAAGATGAGTTATCTATGGTCATGGATTGTTGGGAGTAGTCTTATTTAACTTCTATCAAATGTAATTGTTGGGAGTTCCTAAACTAGTTTCAAGTATAAATTTTATGAATGGATTATTGCTAATGATATCTTGAATTTGTGATGAAATCAGATGCCACTCTTGGTTCCCCTCCATATGCAATCAATTTTGCAGTGTAATTTTTGAACATGAAAATTTTATAGAAATTCCATTGATTCAATATGCAGATTCAGTCATGTTCAGATTTATTTCACTTATTTCCTTAGTTGCTCTATTTCTTAAGTTTACACATTGAAGTAAAGCTTGTATGTTCTTGTAAGTTTGAGTTTATGAATAAGAAGGTAATTTATCTAAAAAATGCTTTGATATTTGAAAAAAAGATCTAATTTACCAACCATAGAGCTATAATTGAACAAGTAGTCTCTAGAGGTTAGCGAGAGTCGAGACTTGGTTCCGAAATTTGTATTGATCCAAATAAGTCATTGAAGTTGCATAACTCTTGTTGTGCATATGATTTCCCTTAATTTGTGACGGTTTTAAGGACAAGGATCATATGCAATATTTATGTAACTTCAATGACTAGTATATAGTCTCGAAATTCTGCGGATTGTTTGTGCAACTATCTTCCCAACATTGTTCTAAAACATACAAATAATACAGAGCCACTGATAGATCATGTCACGTGATTCAAGGTACGACTGTTGTAGATGTGAATGCAGCTTGACTTTTGAATGCATTATAGTGTGAATGCTTCCAACTGATCCAGAGCCACTCATTCATTGTCTCCTCTCTTATTCAAGACCACATTTCACATGTCTTGCAGTGTCCCTATAATACATTTAAGATGAAATATATCTAGTCTCTATTCCATGCGAAAATTATGGAATAATGATGTACAATATATGTAAACAATAATATTACTTTCTCGGCTCTAATTAATTGACTTATTTCATTTCTCCATATTTATTTTGGAATAACTAGTCGAATCATGAAAAGTTTTGTTCGACTTTGTCTTATACATATGTTCGGTTCGCATTAAATCTAGTCGAGATTTTGAGTCGGATTTTTCGAGTCATGTAATGAGTCTTTGATGGTCCTGACTCATCTACATTCTATTGCCTAGGAACAATGCCATTCACATAAGAATGGAGGGAAATATTGTTCATGCAATGTAAACATTGATGAAATGACAATAAATTCCATCAAGTCTTCTGTCTATGAGGTTGTCTACAGAAATAACAATTGATCAAAATTGAATAATTCCACTAACGTTTCACAGAAGTAAATATATCATATCACTCCAGACTTTCATAGTCCTTCCAACCACCACACTTGTCCTTTGTTTGATTTTGGTAACTCCCATCAAAGCTTCCAGGCTTCTCAGCATTTATATCTCCTGCAAGCTTTTCCACCTCTCAATTTCTAACTTGCTTAGCTCCTTCATAAATATTTCCTATTGGATCTCACCGTCTCATATAAACAGGAATACATGGTCTGTCACATTTTGTGTGATATTTTATGTTACACGTTAAGATTGTGCCATATATACATTCCTGTTTTTCTTCAGTCATTTCTGCATCTCAGATTCTTGATTGGTTTCAAAACTTTTAGTAGCCTTTTGAAGGTAAACTAAGAAAATGAGCAAATATTCAAGAATCAGAAGAGCAAATACAACAAGATTACCAAACTATATAGATTTTACAGACCATTCTATTCCATCTAGAAATCAGAATTCAAGCACCAAGCCGAAAGACACCGCCGCAGGCGTTTCAAATGCAGAAAATCCAACTCAAGATGCAAATGGAGTTACTGATGATGGAGGAGAGGTATTTGGGGTGATTCTAGGTAGAAAATTGCCTCCTTCTTGTTCTGATTCTTCCAGTAAACTCATAGCTGAAAAGGAACATGCAAAGCTTCAAAGATCAGTGAACAAATCCTTCTCCATAAAGAGATCAATTTCTTTGTCAGAAGGGTATAGTAGGATTCATGATCAATATGATCCCTTTGTTGAAGATAAAAAGGGGGGTGTTAGTACTCTTCCTACAAGACCATCTAAGAAAAAAGGCCAAATTTTCAAAAGCTGGAAGAGTTTCTTCAGTTTCTGAGGCCTGATTCTATTCAGCTGAATTTATGCAGACTTTATATATCTAGTTTCTTTACTATTAGGTGGTCATTACTGTTTTTGGCATCATAGAACTCCATATTCGTATTGCAGAACAAGAATTCTAAATTATCTCAATCAATGACATGTGTTGGAAGAAATCATGAGTATCTTCAATGTTTCAACAATTAATCATAGTAAAGAACAATATACTTTGATTATAGTATGATAGAGATAATGAAGCTATGATATCAACAATACATAGTAGCTCTAAATACTCCATGCCTCTGAATTTGCCCATAATAATTACATACAAAAATGTATTTTTATCTGAAATATAAATATTGAACTTGGCTATAGAAATATAGCCTTATGGGATACTGTGTAATCTCTTACATCGAACAAATGAAACAATCTTTATGTATGTTCATGTCTAACTGAGAATTCTCAAAAAGAACAAAGAATTCCTAACTTACCATTCATATACAACTGTTACTAACTTAAACTATTTCCAATTTTCTCTTGTATACTGAAGAAACATCCTTGAAGACAAAGTCACAAATACTAAGAAGAAACAAGGGAAAAAGCCTATTACAAAAGCATGCAAAAAATCTGTGGAAAAATCTCTCAATTCCTCTTCTTCATTACTTTCTGGAGATTGTTGTCCAACTATGGAGCTGCAAACTTCTAAAGGTAATCCACAAAGGCCTGAATTATTTTCATATTTAGAAGCTGGGAAAGTTGCCATCTGCCCTGATTGAGGAATTGGACCTGTAAGATTGTTATATGAAACATCGATTTCCGTTAGGGTCGAAAGACCTCCAAACGAGCCTGGAATGAACCCTTCAAGAAAATTGTTTGATATATCAAGAATCGAAAGTCTCGTTAGCTTCCCTAAGCTCGAGGGTATAGTTCCGGTTAAATCGTTGTGTTCCAAGATGAGGATGTTGAGATAGGACATTGAACCAAACTTTTCAGGGATAGTTCCAGATAGGGGATTGCTGGAAAGGTCAATGTAGATCATACTTCCATTTTGGGAAAATGGAGAGATAGTCATCCCTGAGTATACTCTATATGGTTGACAGGAGAAAGTTCCAGGGAAACCTGCCAATCTTTCCTGGCGAATATTCTCCATGGCAACAAGACCGCCCCCAATGCCTCGACATATTGAGCCATCTGTGCCCCTCATGAAGGCAAATTTGTTTTCGGAAAGTGCTCCTGGTATGATGAGACCGGATTGATCAGAGAGCTCGGGTGGGATGTTACCTGACAGAGAATTGTGGCTCATGTCTAGCCATAACAGGCTCTTACATTTGCCTATTTCTGGTGGAATTTCCCCGGAAAAAAGATTATTCGCAAGCTGAAGGATAGAGACGTTGAGTAAATTTCCGATTTTCTCAGGGATTTCACCAGTAAGATGATTGTTTGATAGGGAGAGCCAGATCAGGTTGGTACAGTTGCCAATGGACTTTGGAAGTGTTCCCTCGATTCGATTATTATTCAGAATCAACAATTTCAGGCTGGTTTTTCCATTTCTGCAAATTCCTTCAGGAATTTCACCAGAAAGATTGTTAGCCCACATGATCAATTCTTCAAGATTTGGCAGCATAAAGATATCCAGAGGGATCGAACCTGACAGATTATTGAAACTCAAGTTTATTTTCATGAGTTTCTGACAAAGTTCAAGTCCTGATGGAACTTCCCCTATGAGATAATTATCAGATAAAACTAACTCTTCCAAGCTGAATTCTGTTGTATTTGAGCACACCCATGAAGGGATTGTTCCGGTTAAGCCATTTGAGCTCAAATCAAGAACTCGAAACTGACTCGAATTAGCCAACTCTAGTGGAATCCCCCCATGAAACTGATTTTGGGACAAGATCAAGTGCTTTAGACTCTTTAAATTCCCAAACAAATCCCCTGGAATTTCCAAATTGATGTCATTGTGCCCAACATCAAACGTTTCAAGAAGATCGCAATTTGTTAAACTAGCAGGAAATTTACTAGCCTTGAAGTTATTGTGAGAAAGATCAAGAACAGTGAGGCTACCACATGAATGAAATTCAAGATTACTGAGATCGTCAAGATAGCGATTACTCGAAAGATTGAGATGTCTCAGCCTGTTGCAATTCAGCATTAAAGCTCCAAATTCAATTGGCTGGGAAAAGTTGTTTTCTGATATATCAAGACTTTCCAAGCTGCAAGATTGATCATAAGCTGATGGAAATGAAAGATTCCCATAAAACAAATTCCCCCTGAAATCAAGATGAGCAAGATTTGGTAAGCTTTCAACAAGACTAGACAAGTGAAGATTGCCTACTAATCCAGCACTAGAAAAATTCAGCTCAAGAACATGGCCTAAATCTGAGCAAATCACACCATTCCAGTTACAATAATTTGAAGAATTTGAAACCTCCCAATCTTTCAAGAATCGATTCGAGTCGAATTCAATTGAATGATTCTTGAAAGCCATCAAACTGTTGAGTTCATCATTTGCAGCATTTGATGTAACAAAACAACACATGAAAAGAACTAGAGATAACAATGTTGTCACACAATGTAGTTTCTTATGTTCTGTATTGTGTTTCATATTTGAAAACATTATGAAAATCTGCATGAAATTTTAAGCGTGTTATAAATTCTATTTCAACATAAAGTAATTCGAAAGGTAATTTATAGACTATAGTAGCTGTTTTGATTACTCAAGTTGTGCATTTTTTAAAAAAATTACGTAAGTAATCACTGCATGCAAGCTTCCTTAACAATTAATTATGTTGGAGATTAAGAGTAAAATATAGAAGATGATGGAAATTAAGACAGTAAATTTTAGCATTGTTGGTCAACTTCTATGTTCATGGGACCATTTTGAAGATTTTTGAAAACAAATATAGGGATTTGAATTATGTATATTTTGTTGCATTCTGGGAATGTGCATGTTAGCATTGACAATATTTGATTGAATTTTTCTTATAGCATTGGCAATATTTGATTGAATTTTTTTTTTCTTCTCTAAGACTATATTAAATTGACCAAATGGATATGACGTTTTTGTTAAAAATACTAATTCTATCTTGCTTTGCATTCTCACAAAGGAGGTATAGAATGTAACATTTTTTAAGTATAGTTCTAAAAAGAATTACTTCCTCTATTTTCATGAGAATACAAATTTTAAGAAAGTAATAAATGTGTTGATCATTGATATATTGCTATTAATTAATTAAATGCATACAAAGTATATTCATGTATGTTAATACGATGTTCAACTATACATTATTTTAATATAATTGATCATTTTCGATTTATAACTAGTTATTGATTGAATATCAAATATATATAGTCTTATCTTGTATATATGCTGATGCAATGTTCCAATTAGGTGTCTTAGAAAAATCATTGTCGTCTCCAAAGAACCAACCATGCACAAGAAGATCATCGAGAACTGTCATATTCTTTTCCAGTATGTTTTGAATCAAGTAACATAAAATATTTCCAAGAGGACACATCATTCACATAAAATCATTTTGAATTTCCGTTGACTTTCTATTTATGCTGAATATTTCAGCTCATTGTAATTTTTTTAATATAATAAGTGAAGCATACATTTGTAACCTCCCTCACGTGTTGACGAGATTTTATATATTCTATATATGTATAGATATTTATTTTTCATTATTTATTTTGTGTTCACATTCTCACCAATAGATGTGTCAGTCTCATAATTGATTATAAATAGAAAAGAAAATCAAAAGTTATTGTCATACCCCCTTCTCATCACATGAATATATTATTTGAGCACCAAAAGAAAACATAAATAACAATTCTTGATAATTGAAGGCCTGCACATAGTATTCTTGAAGCTAAACATCAAATGTATATCCTTTAATTATAAATAAAAAATCAATAAACAAATGTCAAGAGCAAAAATGATGTATATATATACATGTATAATTCTTGATTGATGCACAAAACTCAGCTAGTTTGGTCCTAGTTGATTAATGATTAATATCAAATTTATGTAGCTATAATATGGATACTAGACCTATACCCAGCTCCTCTGCAAGTTCATCCCATACTGGAAGCAGTGTCAAGACCACAAGGGTAGTCATTACTATAAGAAGCAATCGTCTCCACGTTCCAACCTCGCTAACATCGTTCAAGCATGGCTTCTCTGGATCCCTCTGCACATCATATGGCAACAAGGTAGATTATCATTAATGAAGACGCGTTTTGTGTTCATAGAGAAATATATGCATTGGATTACTTGATATCGTTAGTGTACCTGACATAACAGCACATATAATCCCCAAGGAAGAGACAGGGGTCCACCAAGCTGCCAATAACAATGCATTCGATTTAAAACGAAGAGTTACATACAAGATACCAAAACATGGTGTCATGAATTCTTGTTCAATTTCGAGAGAAGATCCTATTTATCATCTAACTTTGGTAACCCAATGACCACAATACTTTTAAACTGGTAGATGGCCCATCAATCTTGGGAACACAGAACAAATTCACCACTTGACTTCGAACTATATAAAAATCAGATTAGAAGTTCAATAGCACTTAATCTTAAAACTTAAAGAGTAACTCTAATTATCATCAGTTGAGTGAGCTTCCAAGAGTTGAGCCAAAAAAAGATTACATACCACTCCTAGACCTAGCAAAGCATAAGTTGCCAAACCAGAAGCGACCAGTGCACTCTTCCCAAAAGCACCCTGTCGAATAGAACAAAGAAAAAACGAAAGTTATATACAATTCAATTTAAGTGGTATAACCTATCAGCAATTAGGTGAAAGTACAATGTCAGGTTATTAACACGTTAACATCCATAATTAACTTATATATACAACATACTTTGTTGAGATGAAATGAGAATACATCGGAACTATTACATACAGTTACAGCCATATCCTGAATCACTTTGTTTCTAATTTTATCTTCCCGAGTAACTCCAGACAGCCATCACAACAATCTTGTATCCACTAGTGCCATCTTATGGACATACTAATACTCCACAGAGCCACTCAGAAAATTCTAGTACTCTTCAATGATTTCATCGTCACTTATGTTGCTACAAGATGACCAGTTGTCTTTACACTTGCCTAACATTGACTATTTAAAATAATAAAATCAAAAAGAATAGTTAAAGAGATAACTGGTAATATATCTCCATCTCAGAAATGGTAATCCAGTTAATCAAATAAGGAATTATTGTTTCATACTTTCTATTATTTCCAAGATCTTGCTCCGTCTCTCTAGGACTCTTCACAACTTTCTAACATTTTCTGTAAGTTCTTCAAATTTGAATAATTTATAGGCTCAGACCAAAACGACAAGAATCTTGGCTTCAACAATGATAGATAAAAATGCAAGAGCTACCTGCATGGCTCTTCCACCATCAAGACATCCGACTGGGAGCAAGTTAAAAGCAGATGTAGTTAAGCCACACCTGTAAGAAGCATAAGTAGTGTAATGAGCCATTTTGATTTATTCCATTATATCCAAGCGCCTCAGAACATAAAATCTAAAGCAAATTCTTCAATAAAAACATAAAAGTGTTATCTAAACAAACAGGGCATTACCAGCCAGCGATTACCAGAGGATGAATTGCAATTGATGCTGAATGCATTGCTCTGTAGTAAAAAACAATTAACAGTCAATCAATTGGTCTCCAATGAAGGAAATTTGAGGTGATCTCAGGTTATAACCTTAACATTTCAACTTACATCAACTGAGTCAGAGTCTAGGTGGGTAAAATGTTAAAAAAAAAGGTTTAAAAAATTAATGATCCTTGGCTTCTTTAATTACATTTACTACTCGTGTCAGTGTTTTTATAACTCTAAAAAGTATAAACGGAAATGAATTGACCTTGCTTCAAGCATTTTAAATAATTCTAAAGAGGTGGTTAGTTACCTATTATGGTAAAAACTATCTAAAGCAGTCATTTATAATTTAGAACTTACGAATAGCCAAGTGTGGCTCTACTGAGTAGCCCAAGAAGCAAAGAACCTTGGAAAACCGTGCTAGGAACTTGAACCAAATCATCCACTGCTGCTGGATTTGTTGAAAGCATCAGGCCAAAAGCGAACATAGAAACAGAGAGTGCAGCTCCAGCACAAGGCCCAGCTAGAGAAATATCAACTTCTGCTTTTCGATCTGGAAGGATTGATTTGAACTACAAGAGGTGGCAACAACAATCAACATCGACACCTTTACTAACCAACTTTGGAAATCTAAAACTGCATACAAATTCAGACTCCCCAGATCCTGGGAGGGAGACACAATAGGCCAGAAAAAAACCTGTGTAATTGCTCCAAAGGTTCCAAGAGTAATATTTGGTATGAGAAAAGGGATGCTTAATTTCACTTTCCTTGGGAAGGCTGCTAGAAAATGCCCAATTTCCTGAAACAAGTAATCCACTCATATTCAATATGAAGAAAATATATCAAAGAGGGGGCAAATAACTAGAGTGTGTGAAAGACTCTCTAACTGATAGTGAAGCCAAAACCATATCTCATAGCTTTGACCATCTGTGGTCTGTCGTCTGTCATTTGATACATGAATCAATTGAAACTATCGTTTTGGTATTTAGTTTGTAAGTAATATCAACCTTAGTTCAACATGAACTACAGGTATGCTACAATCTTAGTGATTGATAATACACTGAAGCGTTTGTGTCACCCAAAGAATGACCTCAGCATGCATCTTGTAAGCAGCTCAAAGCTAGCATAATCACTCATGCCTATCTTATTCCTTGTCTGCTAGTAGGAATCAAGAGAGGATATCAAAGAAGGGATACTCAAAGCTAGTGTAGTAAGTTAATCTTACACAATTTCAACAGCATGCGTGCTTGGTGCATTAAAATAGGACGTGATCCATGATTGTTGAGTTAATGTAACATGAAATTTTGGTCCTTGTGAGGGCTACATGTATATATCATAGGTAGATTAGCTGGACCACCAACTTATCGTGTAGTAACAGTATAAAGAGAAAAGAGCAGTGTTCTTACATGGATCATCTGAACACCCAAAACACCATAGGCCAAGGGCAATGCAGAATCCACAAATGGTAACAGTAGCTGCATATCTGGTGGTTCAATGGCATTTGGGTCCGTAAAATACTTTACAACCTCCGGAGGCAACCGATTTATCTAATAACACAAAAAATCAAATAAAAACCCAAAACAATATTAAGTGCAGATTGCAGAAAGAGGAACTCAAAATGACAATGAATTATAACTGGCAACCACTTGATATTATAGAGAGAGAGAGAGATAGATAGATAGATAGATAGATAGATAATACTTGAGACGCTATTCCCAACTCGACAGAAGAACCGATGGTGAGAAGAAACAGCAAAAGAGCTATAACATATTGCCAAAGTGTCGTTGGACCTGGCTCTGAAACCTCTTTCCTTAGAAGACCGAAACTGACTCTAGGACCACCTCGCGGATCTGGTCCTTCAGAGTCGGGCTCCTCAACCATGAATAGGTTGTATTTGTCTCCCATGGTATCAGCTAGCTGACTCTGAAGTTTGGCAAAAACTTCTTCTCTCATCCCCCTCAGGTTTCCGATAAAAAGAATGCCCTCACCTAGATTACCAAATGGCTGTTCTTTGGTTACCCAGAATGTCGAGTACCCAAAGAGTTTTTCCTTGATAATTTTCACATCAGAAGGATCGACCTTTTCTGGTCCAAGCAGTTCCATCAATCTAAAAGAGTCTATCTGGAAATTGCTATAAGCTGGCCCAACAGGAGAAATAGTTGATTGCTGTGAAAGGAAGAAGCAATAAAATCAGCACTTTATCTCTAATAAATAAGAACAAATCGGATTATTTTTTATGAACTCATCTATGATAGTCTGGAGCAAGAATCATGGATTTTAAAACCTTTAAAATGCTCCGTTATGGTCACCTATGTTCCACCATTTCAACGGGGTTTTCACAAAAACAGGGATAATGAATGCTCCGCCATCCAAATCTTAAAGAAACTTATGCGTCGCTATCACTTATGCATGTAAGTCTCTCAGAAAAACATGTACTCGTATATGTAGAGATGAAACAATGTCATGGCCTTTTCCAAAGTGTTGGTAGTACTACTGTACTGCTACAATATCAATGGAGCTATCAAGTACTGTAACACTTAACTAGTGATTATCAATGCAACATTGAGACATCTCATACACCATCTAAAGTAGGAGATAAACATCTAAAGTAGGAGATAATGTTATAAAGATGATTGGTTAAGATTAAGTGCTTAAAAAACTGAAAAAATGGGCATTATATAGAAGTGTAACATAGAGTGTTCCACAAAAGTGTAAGAGAGGATGATGAGCCTAACAACATCAACAAATTATTCCATAAAACATAAAATGTACAACCAAATCAGCACAAGGTACAACTCACAGAAGACAACAAAGCCCAAATGATTCACATATTATTCCATAAATGTACAACCAAATCAGCATAAGGTACAACCCACTACCCAACTGAATAAAAACCTCACCCAAGATGGAAAGGAAGCAGATAACAACATCAACAAATTAATATTAAAAACAGAGGATGTACAACCAAAGTAGCACGAGGTACAACTAACTACCAACTGAATAAAAACCTGACCTTTGACGAAAATGAAGCAGAAGATTCATTAGAAACTTCCTCCGTTGATTGTTCTTCACTTGTAACAACACTCAAATTATTTGTTGAGTTTTTATTATCCTCAGCTTCATCATTACTATTAAATTCAGAATTATCATTACCAAAAGAACATACTACAAACCTACAAAATCCAATCTTGGGTTGTCTAGTTGGCAAACAAGTGTAATTATTATGGTGGTTTTTGAATTTGACCAGTTTGGTACTATGAGAGAAAGGTGACAATTGATTTGGGACACTCAAATAATTGCTTCTCAATATTGTTGATAGTGTGAGTGATGCCATTACAAGGGGAAGTTTAAGGTTTCATTCATGAAATTATTGTTGTTGTCTTAAAGATATATACTGGATAAAATATTAAGTGGGTGTTTGGACAAGTTTATTGTTCAAAATTAACTTATAAGTGATTTGGTAAAAACATATAAGTTGAATTTGATTTAGAAATAAGTTAAAGTATTTGACAAAACTTATTTTACCTACAATTTATAAGTTAGAGTAAAAAAAAGTTAAATCTATAAGTTGGTTTGGCCCAAATAATTTCTTAATTCTGAATTTAATGTTTAAGCTTTTATACACTTATTTATCGCCCCGTTTATAATTTTAGTTTCTGCGACTTTTTATTTTATTCTTTATTGAAAAAACTAATAAATAAATAAATATTATATTTTAGTCACAAAATATAATTTTATTATATAGTTATTTTTATTCTTTCAAATATTAAATTTTAATTTATTAATATCATAAAGATAAAAAAAAGTGATATATTAATCTTGATATTCCTTATAAATCATTTTATCATTTTTTATAACCCATAAATTATTGTTATCGAACATGTAAAAAAAATCGTTATAAATTATGTTAGCCCGGCAAGTCTAAAATAAATTTAACGATTTATAAGTAAGCATAACACATAAGTTGCGTTATCGACTTTATAAGTTAAAAAAAATAAACTTAGCCAAACACCCTCTAAGTATGCTATCCACCGTATGCGTTCATATCTTTGGGCGTGGCGGTGGACATTCATAATGGGCCTTGAGAGCGTGACTCGGTGCGAGCACGTTGAATGAGCTTTGTTAGTTAGCAGTAGGGTAGAGTATAAGATTATGTTTGTTATCTTTGAGGAGTACCCGGTAGAGTGTCTTCAGGCCGTTATATTAAGAAGTCGAGTATTCCAATATCGATTGTCGAGCCGTTCCGGCGCTAGGGCTGGTTGCTGATAATTTTGTCCCTTTTTTTTATAATTGGATTGCAAAACTATTGATCATACATGTTTTGGAATGATCACCGTTCGACCATACATGTTTTGTTTGAACTTTTTTTATCACACATGTTTATATTTTGTATCTCACCGGTAGTTGATAAGTTTTGGTTAAGATATTTATATTACGCCCATCACTAATTAATTTATTATTTATGCTAAATTTAGATAAATCCGAGGCATTCGGTATATCACGTCTTTCTAGTGCAAGAGAGAGTCAGAATAACGAGTCTCCAATTTAATTGTCATGACCAGAACGACCGCCGCCTCGAGTCACGTCGCCCATGACACCGCCCAACCAACGATCACCTCCTACTTTGAATTTATATACTACGTGAGGAATCAAATAGAGACTCGAAGTCGTAAGTTCTTATTTAAACCCTTAGACCAATTTCATTTTTTTAAGTAATAAAAATATAAATAATGTTTAACACTCATTCTCCAAGTTTAATATCAGTATTGGACAATGTACTTTTGGACGTTCATTCTAAACATCGTCGAAATGTCGTAAAATAGGAAACTTGAATAATACATCCTTTTCTAAAATTTTCTTAAAATACACATTATTTTTTTATTTTTAGGGGTTCTTTTTATGTATGTTCTTTAGAAATAATAGGAAGAGTATAAATTTAGGGGGTGAAGAGGGTGGATGAATAATTTTAGAAATATTTATTTTAGGAAGGCCAAAAAATCACTGTACCGTTTGTAGCGATTTACTTTGATTTAACTTTGAATGGAGCTGTTGTACATACTACATATATGATCATCTATACCCGATTTACTCCTTTAGAAGCGTGTAAATAAGTCCTGCAAAAGTTAAAATATAGGTTGGACCCAAAATGAAAAAAGAAATTGTGTTTTCGGCCCGCTTTAAATAAGTTATTACGCATAAAATTATTCACCCTTCCCTTAACTCCCTAAATTTATATTATTAACATTATTTTTATTGATGAGAGTGAATAATAAAATTTAGTGCTACTAAAATAAATACATAAAATCAATCCACTACCAAATAAAATTAAAAAAGTAGTGAAGTAGAGTTCATTTTAGAGAAATTATAGGAAACTTGATGTATATGCTCTTAGAGCATGTAGATCACATCTCCTAAAATTTTATTTAAAATACATTCAAAATCATCACTTTTATTATTTTGGGGTTAGGGGTTTTATATAATATTTTAACAGCTTCCTCATTTATTCACCCAAAATATAAAAATAATAGTATATTTCAGATTTTTAAATTAATGTAAAAAGTTAAAATATGAAAAAATATTATAGGGAACGGAATAAATTTGAGAATTGTCTGAAATTTTGGAGAACAAAACTATTTTTAAGGAATCGTGAAAAATCATTTGGGTCTTGTATTTTTCATTCCATATTATAACTTTTAGAGGAGCTAATGCACATACCCTAATATATCTAAGGATTTAAATGTTACAATATATATCAAGCATATATGAATATATGATGGACTATCCTAATGACATTGTTTCCATAGTGTATATTAGTGGATTTAGGATCAATTATCATATTCTATGTATCAATTTTTTTACACATAATAATCAATTCCCTACGTATACATATTCAATGACTCAATTCTTTACATATACTAATCAACTCACTAATTGTACTGGCACACTTATTCATGAATATACTTGGTATAAAATATAGTAAAAATCTCCAATAATCGTGTGAAGATTTCATTTTTTTTTTAAATATATGGTGGAATAATACTAGTTAGTTAATGTAAGTATGTAACTAACTAATTCCAACAACCATCAACAAAAGGCGCACACAACATGGAACAAGTCTAAATCTACAAGCTTCACATACAAAAATCAGAAAACAGCAAAAAACATCTACTTTGTATTGATGAGATCATTACTGTTTCTACATTTTTTACTGTTCTTGCATGCAATAACGTCGTTTTCAATAGCATGGGGACAATTCGTGGTGGATGGGAGAGTGATAGAGCTGAATGAATCCAATATTGATGAAGCAATTTCCACATTTGATTATATTTTTATTGATTTTTATGCTCCTTGGTGTGGTCACTGCATGCGCCTCAATCCAGAGGTTATTCAATCATTATTTGCATTTTATTGTGAAAAATATTTGAATTTTATATACTCCATGCGGTCTTTCACACAGGGCTCTAAATTCGAGGAAAGAATTCGCAATATTTTATATATTATGCATTGTAAGTAAAATTTTAATATAATTGAAGGTAAATATAGTGGTCTTAGTCGTTATGTGTGAGTTCGATTCTTCTTCTGACTATTTTTTGTTGTAGTTGATGATTTTAACTGCGTTTAAGGTTTGTTAAACTGGTCAGATAGGATTCATCATAAATTTCTTTTTATTTTGTTGTAGTTGAAGCTTTTTTTTTACTTTAAAGGTTTTTTAATTTAATCTGATTAAGATTTTATTTAAGCAAAATTAATTTTAAATAAATTTGGAGCAGTTCAACCACGTTTAGACGAGACAGCTCCATGTAACCCATGCAAGATTGTCCAGTTTAGAGTTCCGATGATTGGCTTTTTTTTAAAAAAAAATTGAAGTCGAGTACATTCATCTTGATGAAAACCTATATCAAAAGTTGATATTTTTAATTAATCTGTTCTCTTTACTATTTTCATGATAGTTTATTGGTTACGTTACATACTTATGTTGGTGTTATTGTTTCCATGTCTATATTTTATGTCGCTTGGAACTTGGATATAATGAAATAAAATCAAGATTTGGCTCGACCCTTATTATTTATGTTGGATTAGTAGATAGCGTTTGTATTTGACTCATGAGATCAATTCGGAAATAGCCTCCATGTTAAGATTGTATAATATCCACCCTCTTTATCCCATTTAGGCCGAAGATTCTCCCTCTTCACGGGCATTATTATGACATGTTGACGTTGTTGATGATATTGTTTAATCTGCAGTTAGATAAAGCTGCTCCAATTCTAGCTGGATTGAAGAACCCTGTTATCGTCGCAAAAGTGGATGCTGACAAGTATAAAAGTCTTAGTAATAAGCACAATATTGAGTATGTTTCTGAATCATTGCAGCGTTCTTGTTCTATTAAACCTGTTAAATTGTTTGCTACATTGGTATTTGTAGATAGGAACTTATCAATATCTTGTACAATAGCTAGATCTTTCTTATACACTAGATTGTGTTGCATAGCTAGATCTTTCTTATACACTAGATTGTGTTGCCCTTCCTAATGCTGGTTTGATAAATTTTTTAGTACTAAAATTGAAAAAAATTAAATTGCCTCAATGATGGTCTCGTCACTAGATTCAAATGAAATCATTATTTTGCAACCTTACCGTGCTAAAAACCAATGGAACTCGTCAAGTTTGACGAGTTCCTCGGACTAGTTGAGATTTTTTCTGAAAGGGGCTAAAATACAACTGTTCACTTGGGACAACTAAAATTGTTTTTATTGTAATGCAGAGCGTTTCCAACTCTGAAGTTATTTATTCATGGAGTTCCAACAAAGTATTATGGACCTCGAAAATTTGACACGCTTGTCCAACATTTGAAGAAATATTCTGCTCCTGATGTCGCCATCCTAAATGCTGACTCTGGTGTTGCTGAATTTGTTGAAGAGGCTGGAATTGAGTTTCCTGTATTTATAGGCTTTAATGTTAAAGAGTCCATGATATCAAATTTGGCTATCAAGTACAAGAAGGAGGCATGGTTTTCTGTGGCAGAGGATTTCTCTGAAGAATGGATGTCTTTATATGATTTCGATAAAGTGCCTGCTCTGGTAGGCCTTCGTCCAAGTGATAGCGAAAAAAGCCTCTTTTATGGTCCTTTTGAAGGTACCATGTTTAAATACAATTCATAACATTTTCAGAAATATATTCCATATCCAACCATGTAAAGTTTTGGGCATTAGGAAGTTAGGGGGGTAACTGTGTAACGAGGTTGTTGAAGGCAAGAGGTGAGGCCCTTGACTCAGATGTCTATTTTACTTAATCTAAGTTCTCTGCAATATGTTTGATTTCGACAATACTGTTAATGAATGTCAATTCGACGAAAAGTTGCACAAGGTCCGCTTAACTGTTTGATCATTTTATTACAGAGAAATTTCTTGAAGATTTTATCAAACAAAATTTGCTCCCTTTGGTAGTGGCCATTAATGAAAACACTTTGAAAGAACTGAAAGGTGAGGATAGGAAAGTTGCATTGACCATTGTGGAGGATGAGACGAGTGACAACTCGAGAGATTTAATCAAACTCTTGAAGGTTGCTGCTTCTGCAAATCGTGATTTGATTTTTGGTTATGTTGGATTCAAGCAATTTGATGAATTTGTTGAACCATTTGAGGTTTCTAAGAAAACACAACTGCCAAAGATGATTGTTTGGGACAAAAACGGGGATTACTTATCTGTAAGTTTATGCTTTCTTATCTATATCCATATGTGTTATCATGAGTCTGTCTCATTCACATCTCTTTTCATCTTTTTGTGAAAGTTTACTCCATGCTCTGGAAGATGAATGTCCATGATTTGGCTGGTCGTAATTCATACATCGGCATTAAGATGTCTAGACAAATTCCACCTCCAAACGGATAATAGAGAAGAAATTCGAGATGGTATGCTGGCCTCATAAACGTGATAAGTGATACTTGAGGGAGAACGTTTCTGAGAGTTGGCCTTGATAGTGATCTGGCTTATTTCTTCTTCTGCAGATAATAAGTGTAGATAGTGTCACAAGCCACTTTATTCATTATATCTTTTACTCCAAACCTGGTCCTGATTCATAATGACTAGAAATTCTGAATCTTATTTAATCCATTTTAACCATGTCCTGGTTGAGCATTTGAGATCATTTTGCTTCTATGGTTTCATTATGAAAGGAACATTAGCTCCTTATTATTACTGTTAGGAATTAGTAAACCATTCATTTGGAAGCTTAAAGCATGCTGTTTATTTCTTAACTTCCACTCTACTAGGTTAATGGCTCAGAATGGATCAAAGAAGACGATCAAGGATCCCAAATAACTCGATTTCTTGAGGGATACAGAGCAGGAAATGTAGTCCAAAAGCGCGTTACTGGTCCCTCTTTCATGACTCTCTTCTACTCCCTCTTCGGATTAGGCACTGTTTGCATGATCGTCTTCATACTCATCTTGATGGCGTTGATAATGATATTTATGAAGGATGACGAACCTACAACAGAAGATTGTCGACAAAGTACAGAGGGAACGAGCAATGTAATAAAATCTCAATCTGGAAGTGGGAGAGACAAGGAAGACTAGGCAGGCATTCGTTCGTTCTTTTCACCCGTACTCGAACTTGTTTTTCCAGTAGCTTGATGGAGGCTCAGATGTGGTTCAGTACTTGGACCGTGGACTACTCTCGATCGTTCATTACTTTATCAATCAATTTGAAGCTCAATGGACAATAGAGTTTTTGAAAATGGCCATCTAGATTGACCGGATTCTGGAGCTTGAATATCATATTTTAGAGTCTGACTTGGCTCTTTACATATTATTGTAAGCTCTTAATTATTTTGTAACCAGGCTACTTAATTAATGGTGTACTAGTTTTGAAATACCATAATTTATCAATAATGATATTATTGAGTAATTACGTCTTGTATTACCCCAGTAATATTGAAATGCCATAATTTATTGATATTTATTAGTAATATTGTAATTCTAGTACCATAATTTATCTATAATGGTATTTATCAGCCGTAAAGCAGTTGCTTACAAAAAAAAGTGTAAGCATCAAAATAACTCCATATTTTGTGTTTGAAACTCCCTTTTGGAGACTGTATACTATTGACATAAGCGTAGTGATAAATGATGAAAGTATTTAAATGTATCAATCACAGAAATTTCTTACGTGCGATGTGGGTTAGTCATTTCCAGTGGCATGTCTCACCATTGAAGTGGTTTAAATGAAAGGCTACCGTCACTGTAGAGTTGAGGCCAATACCATGATTCAGTTCCTCAAGTAAATCAAGACAGAAGAGGCGGCGAGAAATGGCCCAATTATTCTGATTCCCATTTTTAAATTTTTGTCAGTCAAACTTTCTCCTCTAAAATAAAAAAAAAGAATGTCAATTAAGAGGTGTTTGGCTAAACTTATTTTGGGCTAAAATCAACATAAGTTGATTTGGACAAAAAGTGTTGGTAATAATTACTGACCGCCAAACATAAGTTGAAAATAAAAAATATTAATTTTAGAAACTTTCTTGAAACATAAGTTGATTTATTAAATTCTTACGTTACCTATATATTTTAAAATGTAGAAAATTGATATAAATAAGCTTGTGTTTTATAAGTCGTTTCTTCATCTGACATACTTTTCATTAGTCGAATATATCGTTATTTTCTTATCAGTTTTAAGTTATTGCGTTGTCATTTTATAATTTATTCATAAGTTGAAAACAAATGGGCTTACAAATACAGTAGGACAGGTGGAAGAACCATGTGAGGAAGGGAGCAGTTTGGAGGAGTTGGAGACACTTGTGTGGAAAAGGAGAGCCTGATGTTTCCTCCAATAGCGTCGACTCCTCAGCAGGTGTTGGGGGACATAACAAATTACCAGGGACAAATAGTGCTGAATCAAGGGGAGGAATACTGAAATTAGGATATTGCTGATGGTGTCTTATAGGGATGAATCTTAAGCAATTATAATAAGAAGCTTTGGCGAAGTGAATAGATAAAGCATCCATGAGCACGTGCGAGCTTGATACCAACTTAAAAGCAAATTTCTACACCCGGAAAGGTCTTCACGGTAATATGAAAGTTGTTTTACGGAATCACGATGGTGTAAACTGACAACTAACATGAAAGCCATTTCTAGCGATTGTATAATAACTTAGAAGAATAAAACACTCAGCAAATTGAAATATTTTATTGTTGTGTAAAATGTATTTTAAGTTTTAAATGTCTTGAGATGGAGAAGAAGGTTGGTTTTATAGATGAAGTGTAGGAGAGGTGATCGATCCATAATTCTTCATTGTGCTTCTGCGATGGTTAATAGATGATAACAGTAGAATGAATGTCGGCCTCTGTTATTCGGCTTAAGCGGAAGAATGTCAGGTTTCCAAGCGGCTTTGCAGATGCCAACAAAAATATTCCAATTTAGGGGTATAATATATTATTGAATCAAAAACCTCCACAAAGCCGAGGCATTTCTTGGGATTAATATATATTTATTTTTCTTTGAACAACAATGCGCATTTGTCGCGAGCCGCAGCGTGTTGTCTGAGCAACGCACCGTAGGTGTTTGGTTCTTCATTTAAAATGAGGCCGTATATAAATCGGTGTGTATATTTCTTCACATGTGTACAAAATGCATTTTAATTTTCACGTTATTGTATTCAGCATGGACTCCGTAAAATTCAACATATTGAGGCAACTTCTGAGGAGATGCGGGGAATGCAAACAAGGTCAAGGAATTGGAGGTGCAAAGGCTTTATGAATTGATAGCAAGAAAGGTGGGGGGTGAGTGGCAGAATCTCGTAAGGTTGTATCTTTGAGTGGGCGGAGAAGGAATGTGATGAGATGGGCAACCCGTGGGAGGATGGAAATTCTTGGGGGGGGGAAGAAGCGATGAGGAAGAAGCTAATGTTAAATTGATGAGAATACATGCCTGACTATTGGTAGGAGGCCGGTTAACTTATTGAAAGTTTCCAATGAGGATTGTCACCCAAATTGTCAGGCCTTGAGATGGTTCGGGCCATGAAAGATGTTTGTGGCATTGATCTTCAAATGTAATAGTATTTTTAGAAACTAAAAATAAAGAAAAAGAATGAAAAAATTATTAGGAGTTTAGGTTTCAATTTTTTTTATTAGTCAGATTGGCGTAAATGAAGTGCGTATGTGGCGGAAGGAAGCGATGGTCTCAATAGAATATATTTACATTTGTTTAGGAGATTTTAAAGGCCAATGTATGTACTCCGGAGAAAGCTATATTTGTAATAGGAAGCGGATAACTAGGGAGATGGTGTCAATTAATCGGGGCCCTTCTTAGAAAGTTCGCAAAGGCATGCCGAGATATGACTGTTTGTTTTTTTCAATATTTTTGGCACATTATTTCTTTAGATATTGTTAGTGTTGTTGATAGTTTTCTTTTCAATTGTCAAATTCTAAAAAAAGTCAATTATACTCACGTATGTTTCATACCCAAAAAAGTCTCTCCGGTTAATATGTCTCAGCTTCGCCCTATTAGTCTTTGTAACATCATTGCTAAAACCGTATTACCCATTTTTAGCTAATAAGTTGAGACACATTTTTGATAAATTATTTAGAAACACAAATGCATTTACGGTCGGATTATTTTTTGATAATGTGATTTAACTGTGAAGTGTTACGACTTTTGAATACTAATAAGAGAGGACATGACACTTTCATGTCAATTAAGCTAGACATGAGTAAGGCGTATGACAGGGTTGAATGGCAGTTTCTGGAAGCTATTATGAATAAGCTCGGATTTTGTGATATTTGGATTGGGTGGATTATGTGATTACGACTGGGTTCCCCGTATAGTTTTATGCCAGTGTTCAGAGGTTGTCTTAGAGCCCATGAGGGGACTCGTCGAGCTCACTTTTCGCCATATATATTCTTATTATGTCTGAAGAACATGCTATGCCCAAGGGATCTTTGAGGCGGAAAGTTTTGACTAGGGTGAAAATCGGTACGGAAGTCAATGTGGAGTCAAATTTTATTCGCGGATGGCACATTGATTTTTTCTCCAAAGCTACACCTAGGGAAGGACAGACGATCATGGGTATTCTTAAGGATTATGAGAAGGCTTCGGGTCAATAAATAAATTTGGATAAGCGTGGGGTTAGCTTTGAGAAACGAACCGCGAGTGAGTTAGGCAAAAGGGGTGGGGCGTGTCTTTACAAATTATGGAAGTGTGTGATCAAAGTATACAGGTTACCGTCAGCACTGGAAGATCTAAAAAGAGGTGTTTTGGTATATTGAGGTCGAGATTGGAGGATCGGATTAAAGGGTGGCAAGGTAAGTATTTATCACGGGCGGAAATAAGTTATCTTTGAAATTGATGGCCGGCGGTCCCCAACTATATTATATGAATTGTTTTAAAACTTTCAATTAAATTCTATTGATGGAGTTAATCGGCGATTAGGCCGATTTTGGCGGACTAGTGGCGTTGGGAGAGCCGAATTCATTGGAAGAATTAGAGTCGATGCTTTTAAATAAGGATGAAGGGGATAGGCTTTAAGGACTTGAATATGAATCTTGCCTTCACCCAGCTAAACAGGATGGAGGCTGCTAGGGCCAGCGTCATTGCTTTATAAGCTTAGAGGCCGGTTACTTTTGGAACACGTCGTTTTTAAATGCAAAGTCGAGATTCGAGATCCGTTGTTTGGTTGGCGTAGGATGTTAGAAGGGCGGTTTTGTAAGGTATAAGGTGGCGAGTAGGGGATGGTAGGGGATTGATATGTGGAAATATCCTTCGACAAACATATTTTTTAATGCGGGGTGAGCGGAATCGAGAAATTTGAGATGTGTGTCCCGGCTAATAAATAATGAACACAGAATGCTTCGTTGGTTACCGGACCTTTTGGGGAGAAGTGTTGAGATTTAAGACCTAAAATCCTTGGGTTGTGTCGATAAAAAGCGATAGAAATTTAAGTGCGGAAATAAATAGACACAAAAATTTTATCGGTTCCTCCTACGATATGAAAGGAGTGCGTCACCGTTGATCTTTGCAGAATCTACTAATAAACTGGGAATCCGTTCTGAAGCCTACCCAGCTAATTTATACTTTCATGTTGAATGTTACTAGCATACACCGAAGATCACCGACCCTGGCTGTCGAGAACAAAGATAAACTCTAGGATTCTTGAGAACAAAAGCAATGTTAACTGATAATATTAAAGGCACAATATTATTAGGATGAATTTTCTCTATTCCGCGATCTAATTCATTAACCCTCGATGTTGATCGAGAACATCTTTCATTTAATTAGCAAAGAATCGAAGAGGTTGGGAATACCAAACAAACGCTAACTCGGATGATTCATGCGACGAACCCGGTTCCATCGCTTCCCCGTAATTCGCTTGATGCCGAACTTCGTCGCTGAAGCAGTATTACATTGTCGGTTAGGGGTATTTTTCGACCTTGATCATCTTCGTTTTAGCGTTTCTGGTCTCCGAGGAACCTCTTGTCAGGAGCAAGGGGTGATCGGCAGCCAGTCTTTTCTGTCTTGGTAGAAACTCCCGTATCGAATCTTGCTTTCTACGCCCGGATCCTACTGACCTCTTACGAGCCGAGTCGGTCGAGTATAGGTACGTGACACGCCATTTTCTTGTGCATTTGCTCGAACAACCTTCCAGTTACCATCTTGAAAGTAGTTCGTGCTTAAATCGCCCGTCAATTCATGCCAGAAATTAAACTTTTCACAATTTCGAAACATACCCTCGCCTTTGTCGGTTTCGGAAAAAACCATTCGACAACTTGATTCGCACATCTTGTCCCTACTAAATCCATTTGTTCGCGTAATGAGATGAATAGTCGTAATTACGAAACATAATTCACCATTACATACGTGTCGTGTAGTAACGAAAAACTTTAGAATCTACTTATCGAGGAATCGGCAGGCGTTCTGAGATAAAACCAAAACCTCGGAATAATCGCTAAACCTGACATGAGCATGTGGATTAGGCTTTACGGTGCCTCTTCGTATGACTGGTTTGCCGTAACCCCGGCCTTGAGATCGAATTATGCCTCACTTTGTGATCTACCATTTTGTTTCCCGAAAACCTCACATTATAAGTTGCTCTTCCTGCGGCAATGCGGAGACCGCCTTTTACTTACATGAAGCTGCGTACTTTTCATGAGACGGATGCGCTCTGACACTAAATTCCAAGCCTTGTTAGTATCTACAAAATTTACTAACCCATACCATTGGCTCTGACTTTCGGTATGAAGCCAATAATCGGGCCTTGCGTCTGCGTAAATCCCAACATTAACATCATCTACAGTCGATAGTTGATTAATAAAGAAATGCTATTGAAATCATTAAGGTGTCTCGTATACGTGTACTTCGGCTGTCTTAGATTAAGCAGTTTTTATTAGAAATGCGCTATTATTTGCGGGGTTTCTCAAATGCGGTCATAAAGCCTTCGTGAGCCACTTTGTGGTGAGTGCCGTTAGCAGCGTTAGCAACTACGTTCCTTGACAAACGAAGGTCTGATTCTGGCTGACATAACTTGTCCCACGGTCAGTCAATTTAAATCATAATCCAATGTGAGAGACACCGCAGTGGTTTTGTTAGAACTAACAGTGCGGATAATCATAATGCAACGTCTTAGATGTGAGCATCGATTCAATCGAATTTACCTGACGATAATGTCCTTGATTCCTTCGACCCCAGGCCATTGATTTTAAACTTCCTTGTGCATTTCTGACCAAGAGCACAATCTCGGTGTTAGGATTTAAGACCTACAAATCATAGGGTTCAATGATATCGGTTAAAGCGATAAACATTTAAGTGCGGAAATGTGACCTTGAGTACCTCTGGAGGTTCACCAATCTGAGAAAGGTAGGTCACATTTGTTCTTTGTAGAATCAGTAATAAGCGGGAAGATCGTTCTGACACATCATTGGCCATGCTACATGTTGGTATTTTCTTTATCTGTTGAAGATCTGACCCTGAAAGCACTATCGAGAGCAGATAAAGCTTTTTAAGTTCTTGAAGAGCAAAAAATTATGTTCTTTAATAATATTAAAGACTATTATTATTACAGTATGAATTTTACTGCAATTACATGTTTGTGTGATGAATAAAATTAAATGAAAGCTTGTCCCTATATTTATAAGTGAAAGTTATAACAATTAGGAAAGAATTGAATGGCAGCAAATTCTTCGGCCAGCGTCGTCGCCGTGACTGTAGTCGTGACCGTACTAGATGGAGGTCGCGGCATATCACTCTAGAGCACTAACACCGTCGTCGTGACCCTCCATCGTGACCTTACACTCGATGGAAGTCACTGACTGGTAACATTCCAAATTTCTTCACTCTCAACAGGAAGATGCCAGCCGAGTTCCTGCAATTCTTCTGAGTAGACAGCAGGTTCGGGATCGACTTGTGTGGAATCATACTAAATCAGGGGTCTATCTTACTTCTTCTGGTACTTAACTGCAAAGATATGAAACAGAATGGTGAACTAGGCGGGGCTTGCTGTGGTGAGTCAAGCACGAGGAAATAAGAAACTATGGCGAGGACTTTGGGATCTCAAAGTACCTCGTCAAGTTAAAAACTTCCTTTGGAAGGCTTCACAATGCATTACCCACAAAAAGCAATTTAAGGCGAGGGTAATGGTGGATGACGGCTCAAGGCTTCTTGACCATTTATTTCTCCATTGTAATAGGAGCGCAGCAGTTTTGGTATGGAACACCATGGCAATTTCAGACAAATGGCTTTCCAACCGTCATTAAAAGCAATGGTGGGAGTATATTATGATTCAAATATCAAATATTTACAGGGGCTGATGGAATGTTGGGTGCTGTTTGTGGGGATAGTTGCAAGTTTGGGGGAATTACGAATAGAAGCAAAGAGGCACAAGTTCTAGACAGACTACAAGTTAGGGGCCTCGTTTCGTGCATTGCCGTTTGTTGCACAACCTGCAGAAGCTTTTGCTATAAGAGAAGACCTCGAGTTCGCAAATAGACAGGGATGGCATGGGTTGGAAGTAGAAAGTGATTCCCAAATGCTTATCAAACGTATTTTGGGGAATACTCGATATTGGAATTGATTTGTGCGGAAGATGTGGGTATCAAGCTAAGAGTATTGGATGTAGCGTTTGATATGTTGAAGAGTTTGGCTTGATGTAGGCGCATCTTATTATTTATTGGAATTGCGGTTCGGAAGATGAAGCATGTTGTTATTTTTTATTCAATTTAGTTCTTAACATTTCTATTTCAGTTATAGTACTACTTTAATTTCCAAGAATTCTTGTTATATTATTTTATTATTTTTAATGATATCATATTGTTGGCGAAAAAAAAATTTCCTCTCAATGTATTAGAGTTGTAAAGTTATACGATTTACTCCAACAAATAAACAATAGTCAAAGTTATCTGACAACAAAAACATAAATTAATCGAACTGAATTGAATAATCAAGAAATGTTGTACTATATGTGAATTTTAGTGACAATTAGTGGAAGCTAATCGAGGTTAAGGAAGTCTGCAAAAGTAATTGTTTTATAATCGTGAGATTACCACAAGATCACGACGACCAACATACATCAAAAAGTGTACTTTGTTAACTAGAGTTGACCGTCTTAGTGGTTCATAATCACGTAATCTCAATTTATTTTAACTTACGTTTTTCATTTCGAAAAAATCAATAATTATTATAACGAAATTTGTTTTAAAAGTATTTTTACAATATTATATGTTTGTAATTTGTTAACTATAATTAAAAACTTCTTAATACATAGATTTCATTTCCAAAAAAATATATGTATTGCAAAGAAAGATTTTATTATTTATATGTCTTAGATCAATAAAAATCGTTTTTGAGAGAATGTACCCAGTGCAAAAATGTTGCTCAAGCGGATTGGTGTTCATTATCCATTGAAATGCTACTCACACGTATCTTGGCGATCTAGGTATGTTTGATAAGGGCTTCGATACGTTTGGGCAGTGCTGATTTGGATATGTATCGTGGGCCGAGAGGTGCAGGACGGATTTGGTCTTTGACTTTGGATATGAATTCCAGAACAGGTGCTTGAATATTGTGAGTCTCGTGTGTTTGTTTTGAGCAGTTGTTGTCTTGGACTTGGATCCTTCAGGCAGTTTGAATAGGTAGGGTAGATTCGATACTTGACTATACTGTTGAATGTCTTAAATTTAGTCGGATCTTAGCCATACTTGTGGATAGTTGGTGGAACTTTGATGAACATTATAGGCAGTGGGTTCACCATTGACAGCGAGTCTTGCTTGATCTTTGTCGATCTTGGATGTGGAAGCCTTGAACTGACTGGCGTGGTCAATTCGACCCGAGCTTTGGGGTTGAGTGGGTAGAACCGAACTACCAAATCGGGAACATGGGAGATAGTGCTGCGCCTTTCTCACTTGGTATGTTCAGAGTATACAGGCGCTGTTGATGTAGGAGGTAAGAGCATTAGAGCTTTAACAACTCTCACCCAGTTGATGTAGTGCGAGAGCTCGGCGTGTTTCCTGCCAGGTTGTTGGGGATGAACATCTCAACGTTGTCGAATTCGGTTGTCAACTTTTTCTTTGTCGGGGTTTCGGGGTTGTCGCGCTTCGCGATGGTTTTAGGCGCCTTTTATGCGGGGAGATAGAGCGGCGAACGTCCTCTCGCGGATTTGGTGTAGTTAGAGCGCCAGCAGAACTTTGTTGGGGAGGAGACTTATTTGTTGGAGAGATTAAGTTATGCGCTTCGCGGTAACGGGCCTTTCTCTGAGTGGCAAAAAGGAAACACTTTCATTTTGAATCTTGGTGATGCGTCAGTGTCTGGCGATATTTTCTTGATTTTTCTTGGTTTTATAAGAACTTTGCTTATTAATTATTTCAAAAACATAGAAGTGTTGCAGGCTTCGGGCTGATTTTGATTATTCGAATTATTTTAGGTGGATCGTAGTCTTGTAGTTGATTTTGAAACATTAGGATGATTGGGATTTGTAACTGTTCTCAAGAATGGTGGTTGGGCGCTATTGTAGGGTTTTAGGTAAAAAAATGAATTTGTTGTGTACATATTCGCTAGCTTTATTAATTTAAGCGCATGCTGAAAATCACGATACAGGTTTAAAATTAGTTTTTATTTAATGAAAATCTAATTTTAATCCCCAAAAATTAATATCCGGTCGCCAAATCACGAGAATCACTATTATTTTATCACATTTGAATTGAATTTGAAAGCTCTTTATGAATACTAATCAACACGTGTGATGGGTTGTAAAAAGTAATTAGAATTAATTAAATAAATTATTAGTAAAATTAATTAAATTTTCACTATCTACCGTATCAATTAAAATAAATTACAATCTTTACCTTGGAACTTGGAGATGATGTAAGTGAAATGTTTTCTTACCTTTTTTGAGGAAAGAAAGAATCTTTTGTTGGTATGTGAAACTTCATGAATCATGTGACGCTGGTTGGGACTTGGGAATTTTGATACCTAAATTGTTTGTGCGTACTTCATGAGTGTACTTTTTAGCTTCTTAGTATTAAAAGATTAGTGTGAGTTTGGGTAATTGGATCAAAAGAACTATGATAAGTCATCTTGGTTTACAGAATAAGTAATACAATCCAAAACTTTACATTTATGTGATAAATTATGGACATTTTAGGGGGTAATATGATACTAGTATTGATATAACATGAAATGTATTTGTTAAAAATGTCATGTGTTGAAATTAGATTCGATAAAGTTACGATAGGCTGGGAATTACATTAATCTCTCGGATGTAGTGCTTGTCTTCATCCCCGAAAGCCTCAAGTTTTTTGGATATTTCACATAAATCTGGAAGCTAATCGCCCCGAGTGGTAATGAAAAGCTGTATATTCCTTATGTCGAAACCCGGCCAAGTTAAGCGTCAAAGTGGATCACGTCGAGCTTCCGATCGTGAATCTAGGCTCTTGCTCGTACTCGAGACCATCTCGGGATTGACCAAGTATTGGAGACCAAATAATGGAGGCGAGGCTGACTTACTGTAGGGGTAACCGCTGGTAAGTGAGCATTCTGAGTCTTGGCGTGACGCTGCCTCAAGACCTCGGGGCCCAAGGCCCGAAGGCAGGGCCAGCCCAAGAGCGAGGGATCCGATCCCTGGGAGGACCCGGACCAACACCACACGAGAAGGAGTTGATGAGACGAGAGACTTTGTCATGAGTATAACACCAGGGGCCTCGGGAAAAGAGACACGTCAGAGTATACTATGCTGAACCTAAAACCAAATGATTGTTTGTGTTTTACAACGTATAAATAATATTATCTTGTGGATACGAATCATGTCATATAGGTTGTATAAACAATAATTAAGAGACAAAAATATGTGTACCGTTCTTGAAAATAATTATCGAATAATTGCGGCGGAATATTGCTAGTGAAGACCCTTGACATTAAGCCGAGAATCATACAGATTGTCTCACCCAGCGGCAGAAGCCAAACAAGTCCCTACCAGGGTTTTCGCTTTGGAGCTCACTTTTCAAAATATTAGAGGCCTACCGAAGAGGTTTAGACATAAAATTGAAGATTCTCCCACTGCTAGTCGACCAGGCCCCGAGAAATGAGGGAGAGAGAGTTTTTTGTCTTTCATGAAAGTAAATGCAAAGTGAATGAGCAATTTTAAATGCAAAGTGGCGTTATATAAGCAACCGAAATTCTACTTTGTTAGGCTTTGTGGAGAGTTAATAGCTACTGGCACTCGCTTAAACTTATCGTAATAGTCTACTATAATAGGGTAGGGAATTTACAGAATCTTACCCGACTTGCTTATCTACAAATAAAAGGCGCGTTAAGTAGTAGAATATTACAGAATTATCTTCTATGAAAGAAGATTCGAGCCTATTTCTACCCAGTATAGTGAACTATCTTTCCCGATAATTGGAAATTCGCGCAATGTTCTTACGTAGTTAAATTTTAAGCGCCGAAAGTTATAATTAAATTGTGCGAACTGGTTGGCCATGTGTGTAATCTTGGTACCGATTGACAAAAGTCGTATCTTAATAAATGTTAGCAGAGCGTTATATGTTAGTATATTGGTTGTGAAGCGGACCACAGTAGTCGTCATACTTCCAATATCATCTCGGAAATATCTTATCAGACATTACAACAACTGTCGAAACGTATATCGAACTTAAACTAAATAGGTAAATCAGTTTGTGCAATCCATTATTCAACGGACACTATTTCAAATATATCATATTTCCAACTATGGTGACGAAGCCGATAATTGATTCCTTCTAAATGGTATGTGACATATTATTTATACAATAATGTTAATAGTTAACAGTTTCATCCATTTGGAGACCTAATAGCAACATCGTATATACATTATGATCAAAGATTAAATCTACACCAACTTGAACCAAATTACAATTTAGTTACACTTACTTTTATTAAATTGACAATTAACTCAAAACGATATAATCGTGATACTCGGCGATCGGCATTCTACAATTACTTAATTCTCTTTCATCCTAACTTGATAGCTCAATTTTGAATTTCTTATAGTTTTCATTTTAAAATATGAACTCAAATTTTGTATATGTTATATAATATTTCACCAAAAATATACTCCGCATCAAAAATAATATTTAAAAGGCTTAATTTCTTCTGCATCTGAGCTTTTTGTCGGCCAGATTCGGTTTAATAATTCTTGTCGGTTCGAGGTTGTCGCAGATACTGGCCGATCGTAATGCCACAAATTAATAAGCGATTGATTCTTTTTAGATTAAGCATAATAGGTTAGATTGGTCGCTCAGTAGCTATAAGCTGATAATATTCACTTGTCGTAATTTTAATAAAGGATAAAAATGGCGTTGCTTGTGATATTAAATTGACTCACTTACTTTTATGTATTTGAAAAGGTAGTCCGCCAAATCTAATATATTTATAATTTCGATTTTATCCTTACGTGAAAGTATTGGCGATCAAAATGGCCAGGTTCGGTGAATGAGGAGCCAATCAGCCATTTTAAAGTTGATGGTCCAGTGTGAGTTCGTTCAGTTAGTCCAAAGTTGAAGGGACAAGAATAATTTTTATCTATTTAAAACCTATTTTAATATTAACATAGACAACTTTTTGAGAATATATTTAGTTGAACAACTTATGATTTCATATTTTCATTATGACAGTCCTTTCGTATCTATCTCTGTTTAGTCTGTTGCACTAAGTACCAAGCAATGATGCAGTCTTTATGTCAGCACCAATAGTACTCTTTTCAGCTTTTGTACTTTTGGAAATATTCCAAAACTTTTGGGGTGAAAAATATAATTACTTTGAAAATATTCCAAAACTTTTGGCTTGACAAATACAATTAATTTGGAAATATTCCAAAACATTTGGGGTGAAAATACAATTACTCAAACCACAGTCAACTCATAATATGACCAACTTAATTCTCCAAAAGTGAATTTGCTCTGTTTTGGAGTGTAATTTTCGACCTCTTCTACTCAAATCTGATTCCCCCAAGAAGAAATATACACTATGGTAAGATAAATTAAGCAACCCTTTTTGTGATTATGCATAAAAAATAGTTTTGATAGATAAAAATGCAATCTTTGTAGGTTTAAGTGCTGATTTTGATGAAAAATGTTGCAATTTTTTGTTGTTGGATTGTTGTTATATGTGAATTTGAACAACCCTTTTTGTGATTATGCATAAAAAATTGTTTTTATAGATAAAAATGCAATCTTTGTAGGTTTAAGTGCTGATTTTGATGAAAAATGTTGCAATTTTTTGTTGTTGGATTGCTGTTATGTGAATTTGAGCAATCCTTTTTGCATTTATGCATAAAAAATGAATTGTATGGAGAAAAATGCAATCTTTGTAGGTTTAAGTGCTGATTTTGATGAGAATTGTTGCAACTTTTTTATGTTGGATTGTTGTTAATCTTGTTATGTGTGAATTTGAGCAACCCTTTTATTATGCATGAAAAATTGTTTTTTAGATAAAAATGCAATCTTTATAGGTTTAAGTGCTGATTTTGATGAGAATTGTTGCAATTTCTTTTTTTTAATGTTGGATTGTTGTTATGTGTGATTGTGTGAATTAGAGCAACCTTTTTTTGTGATTATGCATATACAATGATTTGTATTGAATCTTCGTTTTGTGAATTAGGTCTGTTTTTTTTGTCCCTTTTCTTGATTTTATTGAATTGGTTTGTTTGATTGTGATAATTGAAGCTCCATAGTCCAGTCTTTAAGTGCAGATTTTTACTGAGAAATATTGCAATTTTATTGTTGTTTAATTGATGTCAATTGTGAATTTATATTAGTTTTCCGTTTTGTAAACTGGGGTTTAATTAATTTTGATAAATGGAGCCGCAGAGTTCAACGAGCAGCACTGATTAGAGGCTCGACTGAAATCAGTTTGTTCGAAGTTGGATTTGTATGTTAATATACCGAAGGTTGAGGTTTTAGAGTATGATGATCCGCCAAAAGAAAGCACCGTTCGTCCTCGGCAATTCGGGGTATTCTCCTGGTTCAGCATTCTTCGTAATTCAAATTGACATTCCTGATAATTATTTGGAAGCGGAATTCATTATCACCATGTAGTGTATCAGATTTGAAGTGAAATGCTGCAATTTGATCATTGTAATTTCAGTGGTGGTTATTTTTATGTTTTGCCAGCATCTAGTTAGCTACCAAATTAATTTGTAACAATTGACTATCGACTTCAGGGTTAATTTTCAGGTTTCCTTGAGTGTTTAAATATAAGATCACAAAATCACTAAAAGATGGCATGCAATATTTGTGTATGTGTGTGTTAATTATTGAATTCTAGTATGTCGTCTATGTTTAATTTGGTGATTATGTGTTATTGTAGGATAACGGGGCAAGTTCATCCGGCAGCAACATAAGGTCAACCTTGATTGGAATGGGCTTCAAACCGTATCTTGTTGATAAAGCAATCATGGAAAAAGGTACGCAATATGTATCTATTTGGTATCTTGTATTTTTCAAGTTGTGGCACTCTTTCGTGGCTATGAGGTAATCTGCCATAATTTAGATCACGAATTTTACATACGTTTCCGAATAATGTAACTTAAGTTCATATTGGCAAATGTAGGTGAAAGCAATATTGATGTATTGTTGGAGGCTCTCTTCTTAAGTTCTGTAAGTAACAAGATTTTAGATTCTCTGCCATACTTCGTCAGAAATAATTTTTCCTGTAAATTTGATGAAGGTCGATAAACTAATTACTTTTGCTTGATCAGATTTCTGTTTCCTTCATATTTTTTTTCACCAAATAATTTTTTTCAATGTCATTTTGATATAACACAAGCCATTTCAAGATATCTACAGAAAATTGCCAAAAGTTGAAAGGAAAAAAAGATCTCTACAGACAAAAAATGTAAAATGACATCTATGATTGACTGCATTGTCGTTTCATTAAGGTTGCTGTTTCGAATAATTAGTCTACGGATTCACAAAGTCTTCTTCTTTTATTTTACTTATCTGTGAGCTTTAAGTCTAAAATTTTATTATCAAGCAAATGTTAAATTGTGGAAGGACTTGGATTGTAAAGTTTATTGAACTGTTCAAATGTTCAAGGTAATTTGTATCTCTTCCATCGCCCGATTGAATTATTCAATAAATATTTCAAACCTTGAAATGTTATAGGACGATCAGAATCTGAAGTTAGAAGAACCTTCTGATGATTTGTTTTCTAACGGTAGGGATAGCCTTGCTGTTGATACTCATGTGGTACAGGTTAGCTTCTCAGTTGGTAGCTTTATGTTTGTCGTGGTTCTTAGAACACATAAGTTAGCTACAGGTTGTTGAGTTTATTCCCATTATCTATACATGTTTCTATTTCTGACATCAATAATTTTGTGTGTTGTTTTTTATCAGCCTTTACATAAGTCAAACTCATCAGATTCTCTGGATAGTTTGTTTGGTGATGATGAGGGTACCATTAGTCCTACCAGTTACACCAGAAATTTGTCAGTGAAAGAGGTAATCCACACTACTGTTTTGATGTGTCATATTCTTTTCCTAGGATCACCACTCCCATTTGGAGGTGCTGACCAACAGGGTAATAAATTATATTTGCTAAGGGTCAGTGCTTCTCTATGAAATGATGGAAGTTGACGTTTATGAAGTAAAATTACTTCCAATAGCTCTTTATTTGATGATGGTTCTTATAATGACTACCAATAAATTATGATTGCTCAGAGTCCTTTTCCATCTGAAGCCGTTTTCTCATCAACACTTATCTTCCTGTATCTTTTGTACTTTTACTATTGTCACACTATCTTCTCAAGTTTTGAAATTTTTTCCTTCCATCCCTAAAAGATAAGTTCTGAAATTTTATCGATGACCCTTTTCATTTTGAACTCAAATATTTGTGTATATGATTAATGATATTTGGTGAAAATATATTGGTGGATGGTATTTTTAGTGTACTTCACCATTGATATAATAGTTTTGGCTCAAATCCAAGTCATGAGTGTCATTTAGGGCCTCAAAGTTTGTCCAGTCGCCAAAGTCAGATATCTTAATATTCTAACGATGAGTATGCCTCTGGCCTAACCAAATATTCTTCATTCAAACAGGAAGATGACACAGTCGCTGGTGTCGGTGATGAGAAAAGGGCAATATTGTTAAAGATGAGTTTTTCTTTGGATGAGATTAGATTTGCAATGGATAAACTTGGTATGTTAGTTCTTCAATTTTTGAACCTTTTAACAGACTTGTTCTATGCTATATTATGTTTATTCACACGAAAGACATAGCATGTGTACTCTTCCTTGAAACTGTTATTTGTTGTAGATCCATTGGCATCTTTGCTGACACTGCAGAAACAGAAAGAGCTTATTTGGATTATCCTTACCTTACTCTAGTGACTTCATATGGGAACTTTCAGATGACTTGAGGACAAAACTTTTTAAGTTATTCTCGTTTTCTATAACTTTCGAGCTGATTTACCATTTGAGATGACTACTTTCTTCATTAATCTCTATTTTATCCCATCTCATAGTTGCTAAGTCGTAGTGTGAAATAAAATTTAACAAGAAAAGAAATGCAATAACGATTTTTAAGGAGAGGATGCATATCTGCCTAAGACAAATTTATTATATTTGGACTTGTTTAACTCTTAGTTTCTTTTTCCTTCTTTTAAAGGTCGCTCTTTTCAAGTTTTACTTATCATTTCTGGCAGGTGAAGACGCTCCAATAAATGAACTTGTGGACATCATTTTTGCTCGAAGAATTGCTAAAAAATGTGATGGGGATGCTGCTGATGTTCCGATAATTGTAGGTGAAGAGACCAAAAAGGTACTATAGTTTACTAAAATTGAATTGCGCTTCTCTAATTTTTTTAAGTTTTTCTGAAGGCGTCCATTACTAATGCAAATAGTTATTGACTTCTTAGGATTGTGACCCTGAAACTCTTTTTGGGACAATGGAGAAGACCCTCAAGTTGATTGAAATGGGTTTTTCTGAAAATGATATTTCGGCAGCCATTGAAATTCATGGTGAGTTGTGATTTCAGCTTATTTCTTCTCGTGGCATTACAATATTTATATGTGATTTTGTAGTGGGAAAAAGGTAAATTTCTTAAAGCTTAAAAGTTATATTTTGGTGTCACTCCGACGCCATTTTCTTTCATCAATGCACTAGTTTACAAGTCAGTTTGCAGGAAAATTCCTTATATCATCTACCCACCTTAAATGATTCAATTTTGCCTCATCTAATCTTGTAAGCATTAAAGAAATTGATTTAATACATTTTAGGTTCTGAAGTTTCTATTCAAGTGCTTGCTGAAGCAATCATTTCTGGTAACCTAGTTCAGAATTTCCCATCCCTAGTTAAAGTTGAGGAATGTAGCATTGGTGATCATAGTTATGGAGGTATTGCATTGCTCGAGAAGCTGAAAGGGAAAAGACCAAAAGAAGAGTATATAGATGAACTTACTAACTTAAAAAGGCCAAAGCAAGAATATGGCGATTCAAGCTTTTCTGCTGCATCATCCCACAGAGAAGCTAGAAGCGTTAGCCGTTTGTCTAGTGTTGGGTTTGGAGGGCTACCATCCAGGTACCGTAGAGCTGAAAATCGTGAAGTTAATAAAATACCCGAGGTTTTCATGCCCAAATCTTTCGACTCTCCTAGTCACAGTGTGTCCAGGCCACCATATTTCTTTTATGGAAATGTGAAGAATATATCCCATGACACATGGATGAGGATATCACAGTTCTTGTATGATATTCAGCCAGAACTCGTGAACACGGGATTCTTCTCAGCCTTCAACCGGGATGAGGGTTATGTGCATAATTTGCCCCAAAACGACAGATGTTATATTGATCCCAAGCCTCCAACGAGTATTCAAGAAGCAATGCCACAAACAAAAAAGTGGTGGCCGTCATGGGATACAAGAAAGCACGTCAGTTCTGTCAACTGTGAAAGTAGTAAAGTCTCTCAAATTTGTGATAGGATAGGAAGAATGTTAACTGCCACCCGAGGTGATCTCTCGAGTCAACAACAAAGAGATGTCCTTCATCATTGTCAAACATATAACCTTATGTGGGTTGGAAAGCAGCAATTGGCTCCCATAGAACCAGAAACTTTGGAGCTATTATTGGGCTATCCTGTCGGACACACTCAGAATGCCAGCTTAAGTTTTGTAGAGAGACTTGAATCCCTTCAAGACTCTTTCCAAGTAGATGCATTGGCTTATCATTTATCGGTTCTAAAGTTTCTATATCCAGAAGGAGTAACCGTGTTGTCGATCAATGACAGACTTGGTGGTGCAGAAGTTGCTTTAGACAAGTTGAAAATCCGCTTGAAAGGTGTTGTTTCTATTGAACCTTCTGAAACCAACCGGAGAATCCTCAAACGATGGTGGAAACACTCTAGCCAAAGTGGAGAGTTGGTGCAAATCGACGGCATTCAGATGCTATCAAGTAGCAAATTGGAGAATCTGTTACAAAAATTTGGTGGATTTGATCTAGTCATATGCCAAAATCCACCTCTTCAATCTTCAAACAGTTCCAAAGCTCCTTTAGATGACAATTTTGATTTTTCTTCTTTTTGCGAGTTTGTTCGCGTTATTCAACGCGTAAGAAGGTAATAGTATTTGTAAGAATGTGATGAAGTTCATACTAGCTAGGGAACAATCCTTTTGAAACTTCAACTAGCCAATGTGATGATCATTGATTACTTGGTAGATGTTATGGAAGAAACTGTATAATGTTCTCTTCACTTTCTAGGCTGATTTATCTAAATAAGTCTTGGGTGGAAGATGTTGGATATAGTTGAATGCTTTGATTTATGATATAAAATAATCTGATTCTCATTACATGTTCTACAGCTTCATCAACCATGGAGCATGAATGATTATGGTAATAAGCTCAAATTCTTATGAACATTATATACTCCTCCATCTTAGGATTCGAGGAAAGATTGTCGATTTTGCGTTTATTACATACTTGAATTTTGATCGTAGATATTTTTCTTCGTATTGTATAATACTTGATGAAAATTATATCAATGAAAAATACGTTTCAAATTTTTCAACGATATATTTTTATAAAATGTTGTCTGATATGACATAATCTATAATAATATATTTAAGGGTAAAGTTTGAAAGATTCTGATATTAAAAAAGTGGATAATTTTTATTGGGATGAAGAATATAACTTATGATTAGTGTATATGTTATTTCAGGTTTATATGCATATTAGTCATGAATAGTGGAAAATTACGGTTCAATAAGATTTTTGTTTATTAATGGTTTATCGATGATAAAGTAAGTGCTCCCAATTTTACCAACATATAGGTATTTCTTTATTAACTTTTTAAATGCATTTAGGCAATGCGTCTGATTTTGAAAAAAAATCAATAATGTCAATTATATAAGTTTATTTTTACCTTTTAGGTATCTGTATAAATTTGAGCGAAATTTATTCTGTATGCTAATTAGGTGCATATAATAATTTTTAGTATACTTTTTTTTGCGGTTTTTAAAATGTATCGTTAGAATGATATATTTTGAAATAATATGTCTGGTACATATTAAGCGAGTAAATAGAAAATTAATAGAAAGTATGAGCCGTTATCGGGTTAATGAACCATAGTCATTTCGGTATACATAATTACATATTACTGGATATTGCTCAAAATTAGTGTAAATGATATTCATTGTAACAATGTTGATGTTACAACGTAATTGTTACTCGCGATCAAATGTTATTTATAAAGGTTTATGTAGCGTATGTGAATTTTCTACTTATGCATCATAATTTATGTTTCAAACCATATATTCTTTTTTAATTATAAAGATGAATAATATTAATTTATAAACTGTTAAATTACCATATATACAATTGAATAAGTGGATACTTTTATATCAATTGAACATAAATATTTCCCTAAATATAATTAGTGAAATATCTGTCTTGTCTTGAAGTATAATATCGATCTTGAGAGAGGAAATAAATTACGTATGTAAAGTAATAAATCGATTGAAGAAAGAAGTAAGAGTTAGTTATGTTTCAAACCATATTATTTCAATTTACTTTTATAATAAATTTATAAATTAGATTTAAAGTCATAGTTATTCGTGTCAATTAAGGTTATACATTGTGCTTTAGATTGGTGACCTTATTTGGTGTGTGTATAGCAGTTCGAGATTATCTTTAAAATATGGGGGTAAAATAATTAGATTTAAATGCAAAACCTTATTTAGATTATTATTATTATAACAACTCAGATTATGCTAGTTTTGATAATTAAAATAGAATTGAATTTAAATACAATAGCGCAGGCTATAGAAAAATATTTGAGTAAATGGCGCAAGATTTTATTTCGAATAGATATATGATTTTTGGCCTATAAAACTTTGAAGAAAAAAAAATTTTACTTTTGAATACATTAATAAGAGTAAACTTAAGGAGTAAAATAAGAAAATTATTTATATTACATTTTATAGGTCATTTTAAAATAACAAATCTTTAATTTGATCGATTTTTATTAATCAATTTTAATTACTCCTTAATTGATTAAAAAATTTGTCTTAGACGCCACCCCCGCTGCGCCCCTCTTCCCCCGAACTCCATCGACTAACTTGGATTTCACGATTCTTTTTTATCAATCTAGTAAACAAGATTTCGGTCTGTATTCTTGAAAAGTTGAAGATTTCAGTACATATTCTTTGCGGACTGCTACCATCAATGCAAATTAATTAAGGTGGATATGTTGTATTTTTTTAATTGAATTATGGAGTAATTAAAATTAATTATTAAAAATTAATTAAATTAAATGTTTGTTATTTTAAAATAATCCATAAAGTATAATATATATAATTGTCCTATTTTACCCTTAAATTTACCATGATGCAAATTAATTAAGGTGGGATATGTTGTATTTTTAATTGAATTATGGGTAATTAGAGTGATTATTAAAAATTAATCAAATTAAATGTTTGTTATTTTTAAAATGATCCATAAAGTAATATATATAATTATTCTATTTTACCAGCAAATTTACCTATTAAAAAATATTTTCAAAATTCAAGTACCAAAAAATTATCACTATATATTTATTTAAAAATTGAAAGTTAAATGATTATTTAAAATATTTTCGATGGTTGAGGTGGATGGCATGAAATTTAGTCTTAAAAATAAGTAAAAACTAGGATCAAAGTTGAAGATGTGTTATGTCGACATGGTCCGACGGGGTCAACATAAGTAACAAGAAAGATGAGCCAGCAAGCTAACGATTGTGCAGAGGCCAACACCTGGATAAGACCGCTACACAGTACACGTTGCCTATTTTATTTCATTGGACTAATAAATGCTCTTTCCAAGGAATTAGAGTATAATAAATTAGTACTGATATTTGGCTTAGTGGTATCTGTTTATAGTCTCTTAAGATGTATACTGCTATTTAATTTGAATTCTTTTAGAAAATATTTTATGGTTTGACGCATTATTATGTACGTTTCACCATTTATATTTATGGGTTTTAGTCCTATTTTATTGATTCGAATGACTTGGTGTAATATTTAAATAAAAATGATAATTATACTTCAGAGAATTTGGGTAGATTAGTTAGGAGGTTAGAGATCTTGATTTCAAATCTTGGTAGCTACAATTTTTATCAACTGCTACACCATTTTTTGCTCACTCTTTTCTAAGCTACAATGTATCACTGGACTTATATTGATGAATAAGAGAAGACATAATACATAGAATTCATGAACAATGGATTGAGCCACATCCACTCACATAAACAATTTGTCTCGTTTTTAATGTTCTCATCATCTCATGTGTTTTCTTCTCTTTAATATTAAATGGTTATTAATATTCTTCCCCAATGCTGTAAATTGTTCGGTGTTTATCGTGAATCGGCAATTCTTAGTTTTTAATATCATGAAAATACATGCTGCAATCGCTTAAAGAAATTATTGTATTTAGATTTAATAGGGAGGATATCGAGTAAATCTTTGACCTTTCGTCGTGAGTAAGTTTTATTTAATATTGATATTCTTCGTTTTAAGTAGTGCGTCGTAAAAGTTTAGATGGTTTTAGGCAAAAATTGATAGAGTTTAACTTCATAAAGTATAATTCTCGATATTTTATATCTACTCCGTATTAAATATCTAAAAAAAATTAATGTATATTCGAGCTTAATTAATTTAAAATAAGGTAGATATATCCACGGAAAAGCGATTGACGTTGTTTATTGTCTTATATTTAATTTCATATAATATGTAATCTATAATTTATATCTATAGTGAAAACAAAAAAGTCATTATTATAATATTATTGTTGAATCAGTCATATTAGACATGCAATATTGAGAGGTATTCTTGTAAAATGTTATAGAACACTCAGAATGCAAAAAAAATCCCGTAATTACACCACCAAATATTACTTGAGGATTGCAAAAATTAGCTATGTATAGTATAGTTTGTATAAATTTGTTCAAACCCAACATATATCTAAAAATTGAGACAAATGTTTCTCAACATAAGTCCATCCTATGCAAATGTGTTTTGACATATTTACCCAAATGTGTCTTAATTTGTAATAGATAATTATTATCATGCTTTTATAATTTTACCATCATTATAAATTCAAAATAAATTTAATAACAAAACATATATACGTATAAATATTTTATCGGTGCAAATAAGGGTCTAACATCACTAATTAATTAATTAATTAACATTACGTATAAAGTGCGAAATAAGAGGTTGTGTTTAACTTGGTTTAACTTACCCTTTATTAATTCTTAAATTATCGCCCTATAAAATAAAGTTAGGCAAAAAAATAACTTTTTAATTAATAATTTATTCTCTTAATTGATAACTCATGAGTTCTAATAACAATTAACTGCTATTAAATAATAATATGTTTCATGTAGACATATTGTTATTATTATTATAATAGGTGTTAGTTAAATAATTATATATTTTGTGTATAATATTATTATTATGTAGAACTATTATTATTATTATAATATGTATTAGTTAAATAGTCGTATACTTGGTGTAAGTATATTACTATTATTTAATTATTCTTGATATGAATTTTATATGTTGAATGGGCAAAATCTAAATTATCTTTATAAGTAAATATAAATTTAATGGAGCATAAAAGAAAATAATTTGATGATACTATATTGATGATCAATTAGGTAATATATTTAGTCGAAGGATATCGAATTGTTAAAAGTAATATTTGTATATTTACATGGGCGTCTGTTTGATATAGTTATTCTCAAATCTTTCTTGCGATTAAGATTCTGTGAGTGTGGCCGTGGATGTGATTCTGGAAATGTCGTAGTGGATATTTGGCACAATTTGCGGTGACAAATTAATATTGTCAATTTGAGTGGTGGCGTTTTGGGATTGCGTGTGGTACATTAACAAATTACTTTTTATTCAATCAAAAATACAAAATTGATATCGTGAATTTGCTTTTAAAAATATTTTTCATAATATTATATTTTTGCAATTATTCATAATGTACATAAAAAGTAATTATTGATTAAAATTATGTATCTAAAAGTGATAAAGTCAATTAATTTGAAATGGAGGTAGTATGTAGCATATATTTATATGCTCTTGGTAAAATTATTGTTATTGTTATTGCTATTATTATTATTATTATTATTATTATTAATTAATTAACCTTTTGAATCATAGTAGATGTTATTCACCAATAATCTTAGTTTAGGTTAACAAATAATAATAAATTAAATATGGGTATTAGGATTCGAATAAATTATTTCCGCGAGCCGTCTACAAAAATTGAAGCCTTGTTGAATATCTCAAAACCGTTTGACATGAGTAGGTACCATAGTAAAATTTTCTTCGTTCTCTTATAACTTTATGTGATAATAAAATCGTAAAAGTAAAAAGCATCTAGTGAAATACCAAATATTTTCTTAATATTATCATTATAGATAACGTCATTTCCGTTAGTTGATGAAGTAATAGAGAGGTGCAGAAACGTGTTAATATGATTAATGTGTCGTATAAAAAAATCTTTTCCTTTATTGGATTAGAGGAAAATAGATAAGATGTTTAAATTGAAGATCTTTCGTTTTTAGCCCAATTATTGTCGTCGGAGGTATAATTGTATTTGAATGATTATTATTAGAATAATGTAATTTTGGATGTTAATATTATATTCTTGTGTTTCTTAAAAAATATTATTCACATCTGTGATTGACATATATTATTTAAGTTTATAAAAACTTATTTTTGGGATATGTATTAATAATAATATATATTAATAATTTAATTATTATTACTAATAAATTATACTTGAAATAAATGTACTAGAAAACAAAACAAATATTATCCATAAGGTAACTTAGGTGGTACTATAAAATTGATCTGTGATCTTTTTTAAAAATATTTAATAAATAAAATTATTTTATTGTAATTTTGTTTGGTTTCACAGTTAAATATCAATTATCTAACGACTACGGGACCTACAGAGGCGGTAATTTGTCGATTGTATTGTGCATATACCTGTAGTTGCGTGAGGATATGATCGGAGGAGGCTCCGAGCTTGACTAACGTGAGGTTGTTTAAGAATAGTCGCATGACGATTAATCAGCCGCCGTTCGGTTTCACCCAGAACTATTAAAGTGAGCAAAGAATTTAGGAGGAAGAAAAAGCGAAAGTTTTCTTCTCTATTGACCTCGAACTCTTGAGGGGTTGAAGGAGAGGTTTTCAACTTGTCTTCTTTCTTAGAATGAATAATGAAATGAAACGATTTTGTTCTCAATTAGCCTATTTATAGGCGTAGATATGCATCTTTTTAGAACTTTTTGATGGAGAGTTAAGCAAACTATTCAACCTCCTTAAGTGATCATGATCATTAGAATAGAAGTGGAAAAGTTCACAAAAATTTCTCGCCTTTTTATTCATAAAATAAAGTCACATAAAAAGTTAAGTAGAAATTGAATAATGATTACAAAAGAAAGGTCAGGAACTCTTATCCCTTAAACCACTTGGTCGACTATTTACAATTTTCAACAATTGGAAATTTGCCCCAATGTTTCCTTATAGTTATACTTTAGCCCGAGAAGTTATAATTCGCATTATAGTTTGATTATGTTGTTGTGTGTGACCTCTTAGGATCGATTAATGAAGTAATATATTAATTTATGTTAGCGGAGCATTATATTAATATATAGATTATAAGCCAGGCTAGTATCTTAGTCGTAACCGCACAATGTCAATGCGAGTTAATCGTAATATAATCGGTGTCGAACAATCGAACATATACGAACTTATAATATTTGAATATAATTAAATGTAAGTAAATCGGTTGTGTCAAAATTATTCAGCGGACATATTTATGAGATCTAATATCTCATATTTCCAAAAAAATCATCATATATTTAATTAAAAAGAGTTATTTCTTATCAAAGTATCATTCGAGAAAAATAAAATATTAATTAAAAAAATTGAAAAGGAGTGTAAGTTTTAGCTATGATTTTAAAATAATTTCAAAAAAAATTAAACATATAAAATATATAAAATATTTGAAATTGATTACGTCTTGCATGCGTCTCCTTTCTAATTATCTGAAATGCATGTTATGAAATTGTGTACTCACAAATCCTCTTTATAAAGTGGTTTAATAGAAGTATTTGAAGATATCTTCATTGAGAATATTCTAAGCATCTATTTGGTATTTCATTTCAAAGTTTGAAATTACATTTTCATAGAATCTAATATATATTCATCATTTAATTTTAAAGTGTTACTTTTTATTAAAATTCTCAAATTATATATATATATATATATATCTATATAATTTATCAAATGTTAATGCAGTTTAACATTAACAAAATAAATTTAGGCGAATGGTACAAAACATCATTCATGTTTTTCAGTTTTCCATGTTCGAACATTCTAGTTCATTTTATAGTGATCACTAACATTCATTGAGCATGCCGTGTCAGTTTTCCTTCATTTGTCGAACGATCAAGTGTGAACTATTCAAGCAATTAACATCAATAATAGAGTAGTGACCGAAATGAACTAATATCGAACCATAAAAATCGTAATTTATTGATAAATTTCAATAATAAAAAATAAAACTGAACAATTTTTTGAAAAATTCAAATAATATTTCCATTCCATCATTTGAAATATCTAAAATAATAAAAATATCTCATACTATTCTTGTCTCCAAATATATAAAACTATATACTCCGTAAATTATAGATCTTCTTCTTCACTCTCATTTATCTTTTTTTGTGTGTTTATATTTATACATACATAAATATTATATTTTTATTGTATAATTATAAATTAATTTAAGTTTTAGGGCTTTTATAATCAAAATCAGCTCTAGATTTTCAACGACGATCATCGATTTTGAGAGGCTGTGGAGGATCACTATGTTCGAAGCTCACGTAAGCTTTTTCAGTTTGTGTTTGGAGTAATTTTTTGATTTTTTTTGTTGATTTTTTGTTGAGTTTGATTGGATAGTGAAGTGTGTGTTTGTTTGATTTTTTGAGCATTTTTTGTGATTTTTGGTATACTTTTGAGTTTAATTGGATAGCGAAGTGTAATTTTGTTTGATTTTGAGCATTTTTTGGATGATTTTGTATTGATTTAGGTCGAGTTTAATTTTATAGTGAAGTGTAGTTTTATTTGATTTTTGAGCAATTTTTTTGCCATTGTTTCGAATTATTTTGAGTTGATTTAGGTTGAGTTTAATTGAATAGTGTAGTTTAATTTTATTTGATTTTTGAGCAAGTTTGAAGTAGTTACAACGTACTTGGAGAAGGATATGTGTGAAATGATGTTTAACTAGATACTTAAGTGAACGCTTATTTGATTTTCGAGCAAGTTTTGGACGAATTTATCTTTATATAGGTTGAGTTTAATTAGATAGTGAAGTGAGCGTTTATTTGATTTTTGAGCTCGGACAGAATTTTGCCGATTTCGAGTTTAATTAGATAGTGAAGTGATCATTTATGTGATTTTCGAGCAAGCTTTGGACGAATATATGTTTATTTTACGTGGAGTTTTATTAGATGGTGAGGTTATCGTTTTTTTGATTTTTGAGCAAGTTTGAAGTAGTTAGGACTTGATTGGAGAAGGATACGTGTGGAATGATTTGCTATTACTTGCACAATTGTGTTGCACTTGTTTAGTTGATGAGAATATGACTATTTTTGAGCAAGTTAGAAATAGTTGGAACGTAAATTGGAGAGCGATATGTGCGGAATGATTTGCAATTACTTGTAATGTCGTGCACTTGTTTAATTAGATATGCGAGAAATGATGTTTAATTAGATAGTCATGGGAGCAAGTTCGAAGTAGTTAGAACTTAATTGGAGAAGGATATGTGTGGAATGATGTTTAGTTAGATAGTCAAGTGAACGTATATTTGATTTTTGAGCAGGTTCGAAATAGTTAGAACGTTATTGGAGAAGGATATGTGCAGAATGATGGTTAATTAGATAGTCAAGTGAACGCTTATTTGATTTTTGAGCAAGTTCGAAATACTTATAATGTAATTGGAGAAGGATATGCACGAAATTATTTGCTATTACTTGTACAGTTGTGGTACACTTGTTTGGTCGAGTAGCATATGTTAGTTCGAACTTTGTTAGTGAATGATGATGTTACTTTGTTGTTTTCACTTTGGATTGTGGGTTATATTCATAAAACAAGATTTAAGGATTTTGTACAGCATGCTAGTACTTCCATTTAAGTCAACTTCACAAATGCTGGTAAATGTTTGTTAAAGTTTATTTTTCTGCATATTGGACTTTTAGTGGAGTAATAGGGCCCAATCTCCAAATTTGTTCCTTATAACCCCTTTTATTAGCTACGAGTTATGACTAGCATTTTTATTGTTGTGTAAAACCAAATTTTCTCCATTCTGGATTGTGTTCTGGTCATTCTAAACCCTTAACATGGGATCTTTCCAATTAAAGACATGTTTATGATGCTTATCATTACTCCTCATCATTGAAAAAACCTAAGAGTGGGAGGAAATAATTGAATATAGTGAAAAAGTAGTTTGAGGATGGTATAAAATGGAGCCAAGCCACTCTTTGGCTAAAAAAATGAGGATGATTCTAGACATGAGGAATCTACTATTTTGTTAATTTTTGTCAAACCTATCTTAAATTTATTATGTGGGACATCTTGAGGGATCTGTAAAACAGTACAAGTGCTCTTAGAATGCTAATTGAACTGATGAGAGGACTGCCATTTGGAAACAAAGTGCAAGTTCCATACATGTGTAGATTTCTGCCTTGTATTTAGTTTTTTCTGTTACTTTCCATGACATACCCAACAAAATCGATTCGTTATAAAATTGAGCAAAAATATAACAAATAATTATGGCAGAAACATATATAGAATGTCTATATAATTAGATGTAGTATTTACCATAACTCCACTTGTCTATATCTTACCTGTTCTTGTAGGTTTTACACTTGCTTCGGAGATATTTGGGTGAATATGTGCATGGATTGTCAGCCGAGGCTCTAAGAATCAGTGTGTGGAAAGGTTCTGTTTTGCTGCTGTCTTATTTGATTTTCTCCATGCCCAAAGGCGTGACAAATTTTTGTTGTTTTCGTAACTATAAAGTGAGATATGCTGATATATACCAGTTTTTGCCATCTCTTTTCTGCTTACCTGGTACCTTAGGATTGAATCAGATATGATATTAGTTTTGCACTGTTTGGTGTGTTTGAAGAGACATTCTTTAGAATTTCCTTTCTGAACCGATGAAGGAAAAAAGATTATGAAAAAAACAGAATAAAAAGAACCAAAAAACTAGACCTTGTGATAAAACCATGCATCTGATCTATTTCTTCCTAGTTTGTTTAGACTGTCCATAATCTTATGTAACTCAAGACTTTAATCTTTGGACTAATGTTATTCATCTCTTGGTCGTTCGTCCAATCGTCTCTGCCTTCAGGTGATGTCGTTCTTAAGGACTTGAAACTAAAGGCAGAAGCTCTAAATGCATTAAGACTTCCTGTTATGGTTAAGGCTGGATTTGTTGGTACAATAACTTTGAAGGTATGAATGTGCTCTACTTTTTCGTCTCAGTATTCTTAAGGCTGTATGTTTGACAGAGGCCTACCGCCTACCTGTATACTTTACACTTGTTGATGGAGAAGAGTGATTTATGTAAGTCTTTGTGTTTGAAAAAGGCCTGCTTGTATACTTAATTTCATGATGGAGGAAGCTTGATTTATGTTAACCTCATTTCTTACTCTAGTTTATGTTATTTTCATGGTTTTACATTACTCAATATACCCCTCTTTTATCTTATTGAATGAGTTTTCTCTCGCTACTGGATATTGGTGTATATTTATAGAAGGGAGGCTGTTTCCGAGTTGACCCAAGATGATTTGCAAAGACTATCTACTGCTTCACAATAGATATGAAGCATAGATAGTGTAACAAGACTTTTTGATTTATTTCATCATATCCAAGAGTTAGAGAATATAAAATCTTTGACTCCACAAGACATGGAAATAAGTGGTTTACATTTATCTATGCCTAATCAGTTAGATTTCACAAAACAGTTATTTCTAGTTCAGTTAAATTTTTTTCAAAGCTTACAAATTTAATTTACTTAACTTCTATTCTTAATAATTTTTTTAAATATGTTTGATACTGAATCCTTTGCATCACTTTCTAATGAATAGGTTCCATGGAAAAGTCTTGGAAAGGAGCCTGTTATAGTGCTTATTGATCGAGTTTTTATTCTGGCTCATCCTGCACCTGATGGGAGGACTTTAGAGGTCTGTGATACTCCACACTCCATTGAATTTAAGTAAAGAGAATCAACAGTCACTTACATTGTTTGATTTCTTTATGAAGAAAGAGGACCACGAAAAGCTTTTTGAGGCCAAACTACGACAAATTGAGGTATTTTATGTATCTCAATTGTTTGTTCCTTTTGATCAAAATGAAGGAGCAGATGCCATGAAGTGTAATGATATTGTACTATCGTATGTAATACATCAGCTTAAGTCGTTCCCTTTGTATTTTCTTAATAGTGGTATTATGTTTTGAATATCCAACACAATGGACCAGGTTATGGTCAAGTTACTTATTAATTATTAATATGTTAAAACATTCTTATTTCGTTGGAAGTGTTGTCCTCTATATTGAGTCATATTTTAGATATAGAATTCAATTTTTTTCAATTGATGTCTCAGGAACCCTGATAATATTGGTTGTATTATTATGTATTCTTCAACTGTTTATTTGATTAAAAGAAAAAGCGCAAATTTGAAGCGAAGGAATGGTGGGAGGTTATGGAGCCTAGAACTTAGAATTTATAGTGTCACAGACACTTTGCTTCCATTGTTGGAAAGTTCTTGTCCTCGAGCTTTTATTACACTGTTCATATCATGTGGGAAACTGGGAATCGGTCATTCATCGTATACATTCTAGAATCTAGACTAATCCTGCTGCCATTTGATTTTTAGATGCAACCTCCTAAGTCCTAGCTCTATCTCTGTAATTCATCGTATGAACTTTTAATCTACTGGCCATGTTGTACGTGGGAATATGCCATTCATCATGTGAGTGCTGTGTTAATAATCCTAAGACCATCTGGGTTTTAGATGTAACCTCTTACTTGTGTCTCAGCAATCAGTATGTGTATTTGTAAAAATATGCGCCGGTATCAGTTTTTCATCACTTTTAGTGACTATGCATAATGTGTTTCTGTAGGCAGCAGAGTCGGCTACTCTCGAAGCAATATCAAGGTCAAAGATTGGCAGTGTATGATACTTTTGCCACTATTTCATTTTTCTTTTTATTTGTGCTGTATTAACATTCTATTCCTGTAGACACTACTTGCTCAATTTTCCTCTTAATAATTCCATTTGCTGCTTTTAATCCATCCTTTACGTCCAAATCAGCATTATATCATTAAGTGATGATTTTGTTGCTTTAACTGAATCATATGAAAAAAATTGTTTTGAAGTGTCTGAACATACTGTTGTTTTTATTGCTCCCAACATATAGATAAGCTCATCTATTCTTCTCTTGATTAAGTGAAGGATCCTAGGATAGACGATCCTGTTGTATGTGCTCTGCCTGGTTCTGTGTTATGCTCCCTTTATCTCATTTTATCGTGGTGTTTCATTTAGCACAAAGTTGGATAACTCAAATTTATCTTGTGCAAACAATTTTCCCGTTATTCAACTCTCTCAACTTTTGTCAAAACAAGAACTTGCTTTGGGATTTCCCAAAACAGAAACACCGTAAGAAAGTGGGATGGAGGGGAGTATGTCAGTTTCTTAAATTCGAAAGGTGGCCCCTAACTTGTTGGCGATCTTGATCTTACTGAAAAGGAAAAATAAATAAAAATAAAGGCTTGACAGATCTCACTTTCTCCAAACCCTGAATTCCCAACTGTAACGAGGGAATTGGATATGGGCTTCCCTTTTGAAGGTGCTACTTTTGTACAAATGTGAAAGATCAATCTTCAATTAGAACTGAGATTGGCAAACCCAGACGCTTCTTGTATAATTTAATAAGTGTTTTTCCTCAACTCCAAAACTTCACTGATGCTTGGAATGATTACTCCTTGTGTTCGCACTCCTCGCTAAGAAGGTGAAGTTACTAATTTTCTTGTGCATTGTTGTGCTCGTGCAGCCAACTTCTGGAAGTTCATGGTTGACGTCACTGATTGCTACTATTATTGGAAATCTCAAGATTTCTGTTAGCAATATCCATATCAGATATGAGGATACTGTCAAGTAAGTTGGCTTTGCAAGTAGTCTGTAAATTTTCATTCATTGAAGGTTCTCCAGTGTTATTGCAGTATATCCTCATCTTCCATTTCTCTTCTTAGCACGATAAAGCATCAGAGATCTGTTCATTTATATGTTACCCTTTCTTTTTGCAGCAATCCAGGTCACCCATTTGCTTGTGGTGTTACTCTGTCTAAGCTGGCTGCTGTAACAACGGATGAGCAAGGAAATGAAACATTTGACACCAGTGGAGCTTTGGATAAGCTGCGAAAGGTCAGATCCATATTGAACACATATCGGCATTGACGAATATGCTGCTTGTGATGTATCTTCTTCCATTCCCCTAGGAAACTTTTACCAGCAGTGGATTTTAGGATTTTAACCATTTTTAAAACAGTATTAGTTAATTGAAAGATGGATGAGAATAGGGACTTTAATTAATGGACATTAAAAACCTTTTGATAGCTTGGGTAGAGAACAAATGAATGCCTTCTATCAATCAAGTTATAAGGTTTGAAACAATCTACCATACAAGATAAACAGATTGCAAAACTATCTGAGTGAAACCTGGAAATGATGGTCTTTGCGGTCCTAGAATTTATGATAGCCAACAAAGTCGGAACCTTATGAGAAATAAGAATAAGAAAGATGAATATGTAATCAGAATACATAGAGGCCCCATGTTACTTGAATCATCAAAAGTCTCTAGTTGTAAGAGTAATTGACTACCCCCTCCATCCCTAACGATGAACAGAACTAGATTATATTTTATTTTTCACAAAGACAGACATGAAACTTTTTGGTATTATGCAACTTATCAAATTTATCCAGTATCATATTGGAATTTACATTAATTTTTTAATTTAAGTTGTGTTTATTAATTACATATGTTAACAAAATCAAATGGACTTAGTGAGCTATAACTCCTGTATTTACCTCCAAAAATCATTCTTTGTCTATATACTTGTGATCAATGGGTATCTTGGTTAACCAAATACAATCATTAACTTCTGAGAATTTAGAATGTCTATCTATTTCAGTGGAAAAGGAGGGAGTTAGGCACTGTACCCTGATGTCGAAACATCATCGAACTATCTACCTTAGTTTCACATCTATTGACCAGTTTTTTCAGTCACCACAAGCAATAGTCAATTTAGTGGTAAAATATAGTCTCGCTGTCAAATTAGAAGTTTAAGTAGTGGCATATAAATTCACGTTCTATCTGCCTTTTTAGGGTGTTTTCATTTGTATATTAAATACTTTAACCTGATTAGTTCGGCATCAAAATCTGTGTCTTAAGAAATGACCTGTGGATTTTTTGTAACAACGATTCTTGAAGCCACAGTGGAACCCTGACCCTGCGCACACACATGCTTACACGCATGAAGCATGAATGAGATTGATAAGGGGTTTATCAGTTAATTTCATTGCAACCAGTATCTTTCTATCTTCTGTTAAACAATAATTGCTACCCTGGGTTTTTAAATAAAATAGTCATTTTTTTATGAACCTATGAAATCTGATTTATGGCTTCTCTCCATTTTTCTTTATTACAGTCATTGCAACTTGAAAGGCTTGCCATGTACCATGATTCTGACAGTGACCCCTGGAAGCCTTCTAAGAAATGGGAGGATCTTATTCCCCAAGAATGGATTGAGGTATCATGTTGTTTATTAGTTTTTTCTCATTCTCAGGAAGTGACCTGCCTATTTTGTTTATAGTTATTTGTAGACCGGTCTTGTTTATGAGTATGGTTTTCCAATATTAAATGAAGTTTATTTTTGTTATTTGTCCTACAAATTTAGATTTTTGAAGATGGCATTAAAGAACCTGTCAAGGACAGAACAGTCCCTTCTGTTTGGGCTCGTGATCGGAAATATGTCGTATCACCAATCAATGGAGTCCTGAAGTATCATCGGTTGGGTGATCAAGAAAGAGATGATCCAAATATTCCTTTTGAGAAGGCATCTGTTGCTATAAATGATGTTACTTTGACAATTACAGAGGTGCCCAATTTTTACTGTATTTTTCTTTGGGTTTAGAGGTCTTTGCTAAGTTTCCTATATTTGGAGGTCTCAATCTTGTTGATATGTGAAAATAGAATGCGCATGAAGAAAATTATCCAGACATTTTTTTCCATAAGTCAACAATTGCTACTATTGATGTTACTCTGACTAACAGATGAATAAGATCTTTTTCTGATACTCCCTTTTTTCCGATAACAAATCCAGTTATATGTGAAATTAGAAGCTGTTCAGTGATGGGAATAATTACTGTTGCTATCTTCTTTATGATCTATTGTCAAAATGAGACGCTTATTTTCTCCTTCACTCTTTCCTTTATTTGGGTGGTTAAGAGATATTTTGTTTGACTCCGGTTATTCCCTTTAAGTAAGCTGAAAAGAATTTATTTGATGAAGATCCGTGTTCTTCCATTCCTACTAGAGATTTACCATGTCACCTTTTCTTTATTTCCTAGTATAATTTTTCCATTCACAGCCTCAATATCATGACTGGATAAGACTCATGGAAGTGATTTCAAGGTATAAGATGTATGTTGAAGTTTCTCATTTAAGACCTATGGTACCAGTTTCAAATAATGCTCGCTTATGGTGGCGGTTTGGTGCTCAAGCTGGACTGCAACTGAAGAAAATGTGGTACTTTTTTAATCTATTTTTATGTATCAGATGCAAATAAGTAATTGGGACTTGCCATTACTAGGTTGTTGGGAGGGCGAACAACCTTCGTCCCCCCACTCTCAATACCCCCCTCTTTACATGTTTTTTATTTAATTTCTAATTCATGTTTCTTTCGGACGCCTAAGTGACAACATTATGGCTTACTGCAGTTACCGGTTTTCATGGGATCAAATTCAGTCTCTTTGCCATCTTCGGCGGCGTTACATACAGTTGTATGTTTGTTTATTACAGCAGTCTTCATATGATAGTTCAGAGATACGAGATATAGAGAAGAACCTTGACGAAAAAGTTATTCTGTTATGGAGGTATGTATTATCGAAAAGATAATGAGATCTCATTATAGACTTTCCCTTACCACTGTGGTCCTGAGGGATGCCATTTGTGATTTTAACACTTCAAGTCTTTGTTTTGCATTTATTTCGTAAACTGGATGTGCATCTTTAGTTTTATCTATTGGTGGGTGAGATTTTTCTTCTGGTGAATTAGAGAATCTGTTATGGATAGTGTTGCATTCATACATGCACGTGAAACTTGTGATTGATATATGCAGCCTAATCATGTCTCCATTCTACTGCACTCTTTTCCTAGAAGGGATGTTCAAGTAAATATGCTCAATTTGTGTTTTTATCCTTTAGGTTCCTTGCCCATGCCAAAGTTGAATCTGTAAAATCAAAAGAAGCTGCTGAACAAAGGATGCAAAGGAAGAACAGCTGGTTTTCTTTTACATGGTTTGTTTGATAGTTTTGCCCTTGTTCCTACCTTGTGCACTTCATCACTCTGCCCCACACCTCTAACCGTCACCTTTTGATTGATACACTTGTTGGCAAGTTTATAAATTGTTCTAGTTCTGTTATCTCAGGCGAACTCCTGATGAAGATGCTCCTATCGGCAGTAACTCTGAGGGATCAGATCAAGAGGAGGAAAAGTTTACTAAAGAAGAATGGGAGGCAATCAATAAATTATTAAGCTTCCAACCCGATAAGGATGTGACGTTGCATCCAGGGAAGGAAGTGCAGAACCTTATAAGATATTTGATTGAAGTATCCATCAGTAAGGCAGCTACCAGAATTATAAGTAGTGATCAAAAGGAGATCGTGTGTGGAAGCTTTGAGAATCTTCAGGTTTCCACAAAATTCAAACATAGCACCACCAGTTGTGATCTGACCCTGAAATTTTATGGGCTGTCTTCACCTGAAGGGTCCCTTGCCGAGGTTATCTTCAATAAGTGTTTTATTTGTGCTACAGTTTTCAATTTGTGTAAAAGAGTGGTCTTATATATTTGATGTGGCGTTATTACTGTATAAAATCTGTTCTCTTTGATTATTCCCACTAAACATCAGCTTTTGTTATGAATTTATGTGATGAAGCTGTACAGTTACTGCATGGGTTTAATTGAATTAGAATTGAATGTATTACCAAGAAGTAACGAACAAAGTCATGTTTGCATATAGTTGTTTCTAGTACCACCTACAAATCCCCCATTAATCGAGTAGAAGTCATGTTTATACCCTACACCTATTATCTTGTCATTCATTATATCTATGCATAAGCTATCCGATAATTTGTTTGTTCTTGTACTATGTTTTCTTATACTACTTAATTTTCAGAGTGTTTGCAGCGAGCAGAAAGTGAATGCTTTAGCTGCACATTTGGTTCATTCTCCAGCTGGAGAGAATGTAGATTGGAAGCTCTCGGCTACTATTTCTCCCTGCCATGTTACGGTGATTTATCCCTTTATTCTATTGTTGGCCAGAACTAAAAGTTCATTATTTTGCAAGGATAATTTCTACCTAATAAGTCTATGAATGCCTAATGTTTGAAGTCTAAACTAGTTGTAAATCACCTAGTGTTTTTAGGCTTATTTGTCATTATCATATTAGAGTCTACAATACTGTTTTCCTAGTTTTTTTGGCGTCTGTCTTGAGCTATTCTCTCTTCTCGTGTTAGATTTTCGTGGAAAGCTACTATCGCTTTTTAGAGTTTGTCAAGAGGAGCAATGCAGTGAGCCCTACGGTTGCATTGGAAACTGCAACTGCTTTGCAGGTAATTAATTGCTTCTGTAGTGTCATCTGACAATTATTTGTTTCGTTCTTTTGCTCTAGCTATAGAGGTCGTTTGGTAGACTTTATTCTTTTTCCATCCGAACTAATTATTGAGAATTTAACAACTGCAGCATAAATTTGAGAAGGTAACACGCAAGGCACAGGAGCAAATTCAGATGGTCTTAGAAGAGCATAGCAGGTTTGTCTTTTTCTTTCCAACAATTTTACTTGTTCGAGTTTCCTGGAAAAGCTTGAGTCTACATATTTTGTTTGGCATTCATTGCAGCAATTGTCATATGTTCTAGATTCCTTGCATTTGGAAATAAGATACTTTATATAATCCGTCTTTTATCACGTTTAAGGCTACATACTATTCGCCCCTCTTACCTGGCTTAGGTTGGAACCTCAGATTCATTGGGGCATGTTGATGTATATAATCCGTCTTTGAAATTTGCTTTATTTTTGGAGCTGATCTAATAAGAGCGTGGGAAAGTACATTTAGTGTATGTTAGTATTACTTGATTAGTCTTCTTATAGTCGGGGAAAAGGTGACTGTCTGACATCTGGTCCTTCAGATTTGCTTTGGATATTGATCTTGATGCTCCTAAAGTGAGAATCCCAATAAGGGAACCTACTTCTTCAAAGTGTGATTGTCATCTACTTTTGGATTTTGGTCATTTTACATTGCACACGAAGGTACGTGGATGAATGTTTATGTTATGATACTAAATTATTCGTCATTTCATAACAAAATCCTTGTCAATACTACAGGACAGCGATCAATCTGATGAGAGCAATAGTCTGTATTCTCGTTTCTATATATCTGGAAGAGACATTGCAGCTTTGTTTACAAATTGTGGTTCTACCCGTGAAGCCTGTGCTTTGACCAGTCAACCTTCATTGTCTCCTAGCATAGAGGATATTGGGAATGCCTATGCACTTGTTGATCCATGTGGGATGGCTGTAGTGGTAGATAAGGTATTTATTAAGATTTTCAGTGATATCGAATTGCAGTGATAGATGTCTGGGTTGTCACCTGCTATATTGTGCCTCGTACGATCTGACAAATGGTCTGCTGTTTCTTCTTTATGTCTTGTGGTTCTTTAAAGATCAAAGTAATGCACCCGATGCATCCATCCATGCGGGTTTCTGTTCAAGTTCCTGGTCTCAGTATTCACTTCTCACCTTCCAGACTCCACAGAATAATGGAGTTGTTAAACATACTCCATCTTGCACTCTCTAACGCTGAACAAGATGCGGGTGAAGTTGTTGAAAGTCAGTCGACCCCATGGAACCCTGCAGATATTGCAACCACAGCTCGAGTTCTTGTCTGGAAGGTGTGTGTCTGACTAAATATAAAAAGAAGTTGCTATCAGCGTAGATGGTTAGTTCGATATGTTAAACTTCTTTACTTGGTCCATTTAGGGGATTGGATATTCAATTGCTGCATGGCAACCTTGCTTCCTGGTCTTGTCGGGTTTGAATTTGTATGTTTTGGAGTCCGAGTCTTCTCATGGTTATCAGCGTTGTTCAAGGTGCATGTTCCCTCATGCTCATGTACTTTGCTCGAAGATTTTTCCACCACCCTGCTTCTTGCTGATGTTTCTGTTTTAGAATCTCCCTTGTTGTCTCCCTTGTTCGTTTCAAATGATTGGTCTAGATATACTCGTAAATTCTATTTTTGACTGCCTCAGCATGTCTGGTAAGCAAGTATTCGAAGTTCCTGTTGCAAACGTTGGTGGTTCCCCATTATGTATTGCTGTTTGTGCCAGAGGCATGGATTACCAGAAGGTAGGTCCTGCTCGTTTTTGTTGAGTCATGAACATTGTAATGTTGTTGATTAGACATTTGATTCGTTACTATTGTTCTTTATAGTTTTATAGATAATCCTGTTTTTTTTTTCTTGAACTAGGAGATATGTATCATTTTTATCTTTTAGTGTAATTCAGTTTACTTGATATATGTACAATCACCTTGATGATAAGGTAGGGCCAAGACATCTATTAAGTTCGTTATATTTGGTACAAGGAGAAGCAAGGCTGATTTTCTTTTTCTGTTGAGAAACTTGTATGTTCTGACAAAAGTTACTATATGTGTGCTTTGACCTGTGTAAAATCATTATGTAATAATTAATGAAAGTTTAATGTGCTATTCTCGGTATATGAGTTATTTTTTATAAGCCTGAACGTCGTTTATTGAAGAAAAATTGCTTCCTTTCTAACAAGTTGAGCCACTCAAATTTTATGGCAAATTGATAAATGTGGTGTTATTGCCAAACTAACGAGAAGAAGATTGTGGACCTGTGGGTCTTTGAAACTGAAACTATCACCTTTTACATAAATGACTTTTTTCTTATGCTACCTCCACCAGATTTAACTGGGAGGTTTGACTTTTCCATTCCCGAAATTGTGCCTCATTTAAGTTACTCTTCACTCACTAGTCACTACACAACCACTTTCAATGCATTCCTTGAAATATTGAGAAGTGCTAACAACCCACTTGAATAATTCATGTGAATAAGATCTTTGCTTATGCATTTAGTTTCTTTGTTCCCTTTTCTACTTGATAATCTATTTTGTCTCCAACCCTGTTATTTTCCGTTTCTTCTTCAAGGCATTGGAATCTTTCAGCACACTGATAGTAGAACTTGGCGACGAGGAAGAGAAAGCCACTTGGCTGAGAGGACTTACACATGCTACTTATCGAGCTTCAGTATGACCAGGATCAAACATATTTTTAGTTTTGCATTTATGTGATACTTATTGAAGCATGAAGAATTCTATTTTTATTTTTATGCAATTATTACTGGCCAGGCTCCTCCTTCAGTAAATGTACTTGGAGAATCAAATGAAATCACACCAGGCCTCACTGAACATCAGATGCTTAGTGCCAAAACTGCTGATCTTATTATTTCCGGAACACTACTAGAAACCAGGCTTCTCTTATATGGGGAGGTGATATTGTATAAACATAGATGTTTTTTTGCCTTCACATTTCCTGAAGGAAGCTTATAAAAGAGGTATGCACTTTTCAGGTTGAAGATGAGATGCATGATCAAAATGAAGAAGCTTGTATTCTTGAAGTTCTTGCTTGTGGTGGAAAGGTTTGTCTATGCATTATGAAACTGGTAGATATTGCTTGACGTGTTTTGATTTCGTTTTTGTTTCCCCCTCATGATTGTCAGTTTTCCCTTCATTCTTATGATAATACCATTATTTCTATTGCAATCTAATAATGTTTCTTAATTATATGATTCGGGAAAGATGATTGTCTACCCTAAAACATTTCGGCTTTTCCGCTTGGGCTTCTTCGTGTAGATTAACCATTGTTTAGGTGCTCAATGAAAATTTTTGTTGGACTGTTTTCTTCATTATTGAGTTTCTTTACTTTGTTTCCTTACTGATGTGGCCAACTAGAAAATTAATATGTTATATCAGTCCATTTACCTACACGAGCATGACTGTGCATTTAATGATTAAAGTGATTAGGGGGTTACTCAGTTACTGAAGAGTTCTTTGTTCACGTTTCTCTGTTTATATCAATGACTTGGCGTGATCCCAAGGTTCTCTATATATATTTGATTCGCAACTTCAATCAGATGGCTGATTGTTTGTTTTGCCCCTATTCTTTGAATTGGTGCACTTACAATCATTCTCTTGATTGATTGATATATTCACAATGACGACCGCAAGAAGGATGTCACATCACATGTCAATTTTTTTTGGAAGTTTTCTGTACATTCTGTCAACGCTTCTCTCTGTATTAGCGTTGTATATTGTGGAGAATATTAAGTGGCTAAGATAGATTACTGGAGCTAAGAAATTATGGTATACAATGAGTGGGAAGGTGTGTCCGTAGTGCTGCCATTCGTATTAACAACCGGCAATTTTCGTTTACTTGTTGGAGACAGTAACTGAATTTGACATGATTGGCCTACTATGATTACCTTGTTGATAGATCATTTGATCTCTTGTACGAGACAATTTAGCTTTCTTCCACTGAACATCACTGACAGGTTCACGTGTCACGTTGGGGAGGGGATCTGACTGCAAAGATGAAGTTACACTCCTTGAAAATTAAGGATGAGCTTCAAAGATACTTCTCCACTGGTCATCGGTATTTGGCTTGCTCCGTTCTTTCTGATGAGCATCTCAATACTTCAGAAAGCCATGCAAAGAATGAACATGGTTCGACTTGGGAGGAAGATGACGTTTTTAGGGATGCTTTGCCAGATTTCGTGTCTCTATCTGAAGCCACTGAAGCTGCAATTCTTGAAATGGACATCCCGAAAAGTACTGCTAATGAAGTTTTTTATGAGGTTGAGGGCTCTGATGATTCCGATTTCGTCACTGTCATATTTTTGACCAGGGATCCTAATTCACCTGATTACGATGGTATAGATACTCAGGTAAGCACCACGGGAGTTCGTCTCAATCGGTGAAAATACTTAAAACCTTCACCCTTTCTCTTATGTGCATATCTCTTTACTCGCAGATGTGCATTAGGATGTCCAAGCTCGAATTCTTTTGTAACAGACCCACCCTTGTTGCTTTGATCAATCTTGGATTTGACCTAAATGCAGCATACAGTGGGACAGGTGGTTCAAGAACCAACAAATACCCAGATGATCAGCCTTTGACGAACAAAAACCAGATTGAGACCAACGGGCATGACTTTGTGAAAGGGTTGCTGGGCCATGGAAAAGGTCGTGTCATATTTAACTTGAACATGAATGTTGACTGTGTGACTATATTTCTTAACCAGGAGGATGGTTCTCAGCTTGCAATGCTGATTCAAGAGAGGTTTCTGCTTGATATAAAGGTAGAGAACCTTAGCTATTACAGAGGTTTTTCTATTTAAATAATTCTGACTTTTCCGATTGTTAAGAATCATTTAAGAACTTAAAGAGTTAGTTCTTGTTTAACAAAATAAATATTTGCAGCCTTCTTGACAATTAAATTAACATTTAACGATCTAACTTGTATCAATTCTCGACATGTGAAATTAAATAATTGTAGTGTCTGATTATGTTGTCTTCTATGCTATAGATTGCAATGGTGATATTCATTACAATTAGGCAATGTATTAGTAGGTGTATCTCCCTACACTGTTACATATGTATTTTTTGGTTTGGACATATATTAGGTGGCGAAACAATAGTATTGTCATTCATGATTCTGCTTTGATTGAAGGTTCATCCAAGCTCCTTAGCCATTGAAGGCACACTTGGCAATTTCAGGCTTTGTGATTTATCTCTTGGATCAGATCATTGTTGGGGTTGGCTATGTGATATACGTAACCAGGGGGCTGAATCCTTAATCGAGGTTCTTTATGCTAGCCACCTTCTGCAATCAGCTTTCTGTTGTTCTTTATTCCTTTACTGATGTATTTTCTTCTGTTATCAGTTCGTATTCAAATCTTATAGTACTGAAGATGATGATTATGAAGGATATGAATATAGCTTGACTGGCAGGCTGTCTGCAGTTCGGATAGTGTTCCTCTATAGATTCATTCAGGAGGTAAGATTAACATTTGGGTTGGGGTTTTGTCATTTTACTCTTATCGTCTATATTTTGGAGATTGTTATTTGTGATTCAGGTAAGAATTTTTTTGTTTTGTTTATCATTCTATTATTTTACTTTTTACAGCTACTTAATGCTTCTGTCATGCACATTGTTTCACAAGGCTATCAATTCATGTTAGGAGAATTCAATCCCTGTGGATCCACCTCTTCTCAGAGCACTTGCATTAGAATAATGAAAATAAAATAGTCTCTGAAATCAAAATTTTCACAGTAGTTATATTATGTTTGGGCTTGTAGTCTATACCAGATGTCTTACTTACACTTGATGACACTAAATTACGGTACATCTAAGGAATTAAGGAGAGAGGAAAGAGATGCAAAGAAAGGTGGATAGGAGGACAAATTATAAATGAGAGATAAATGATGAACAAGGGATGAGATGTTTGATTGGATATCCAGGCATGGAAAGATCTTGGTTTTCTGCATGTAAAATAAAAATAAGATAATTGTCGTTTGCTAGTCCTATGGGATTTTTTTCCGGACATCTTCTACAAATCTTCTTCAGACCACCAAAGACTAAAACCAATGAATTTTTTTGTGGGGGATGACCCACAATGGATATCGAGAAGTTATCATCAAGTGGAGGGAACTGTGAGACTTAGCCTGTTACACTTATGATCTCTGACCTATTAGTAGAATCGCTGCTTACGTGCACATAACACCTGCATGAAATTGTTAAACTAATAGGCTGTTTTGATATTTGATTTTAGTGGCGAAGTCTGGAAATGTCTAACTTACAGGTTTTCGTTGTTGTAAAGGAGGGCTATAGATTAGTCCATATGATTAATTATTTCCTTGAATTATATTTTTCGTCTAGTGCTGAATTTATCTGTGTATTGGTGATCAATCGCATGGCAGAGTATAAGTTCTGTTGTGCTTGGATCGCTCTATGTAGTCTGAGTGCTTCACCATATGCTCTATCATTATTAACTAAGTCACCCTCTCCCCCTGCCCCCCAGGTAACTGCGTATTTCATGGAGCTTGCCACCCCACATACTGAGGAAGCAATCAAGCTTGTTGACAAAGTGAGAGGAATTGAATGGTTGATAGAAAAATATGAGATTGATGGGGCTACTGCAATTAAACTTGACCTTGCATTGGATACTCCAATCATTGTGGTTCCAAAGAATTCAATGAGCAAAGAGTATGTACTTCTTTGTGTCTGTTTATTTGCAGTTACCGATATATGTTTCTTCAATGTTGTTGCAGGTGACCTTCGTATTTCTTCCCTGTTGAAGCTTTTTCATCTGTGCATAGATGAATAACGTTTAACTGCTGAATTTAGAAATATGTCTTGCATTTTTTCGTATCTGCAGTTAGCGATATATGGTTCTTCTATGTTGTTGCAGGTGGAGTTGTTAACTGTGGTTTTGGTTGAATTGATTGAAAGTAGAGGGGGCGTGGGGTGCTGTTATGGAGAAGAAAGGGGGAAAAATTGAAAATTATGTAATATTTAACCATTATAAAAGGCTCCCACATGTTAAATTATCTTAAAATGTGCCTCACAAATTTAATAATTGTGTATTTCCTTTTTGCCCTCATGTTAAATGAATTTATGTATATTTTAATTTGAAAATGAGATACGGGGCGCATCTCAGACAAGAAATGAAATGTATATGGGGCAACCAGACAAGAAAAATAGTTTAGGGGGCAGCCAAGACAAAAACTAATACCTCAGGGACCTGATTAAAAATTAATATATCAAGGGGCAAACAACTAATTAGCCTACTTTAAAACATTCCTCCTTGTGTTTCAATTTCTCTTGAATATCATCTCACCACCATCATGCTTCTTTTTGTGCAGGAGGCCTCCTTTTGATTCTCTTAAGATTTCTTTTTGATTTCTTACAATGCATTCTTCCACTTTTTACCACATACCGTTTTCATTATTACTTGTTTCCCATACATCCTCATTTTAGCACATTGCACATTAGACTACTACTAAATGGAAATTGTTTTTCTGAACTTAGTTGGATTTCTATGAACCTTGGTTTATAACAATCGTCACTATTCAAATTGTTCATTTGTTTGGTTGACTAATTTTCAGTTATGTAGAGGATAATATATGATAGTGTTGTTCGAGTGGTTTCGAGTGGTTTCCTAATATGCTCTGTAAGCAATTCATAAATAGTTGAGCATGGTCATTGGACATCCTGTTATTCTGGTTTTTAAGTTGTCATAAAGTCACTCAGGGGATTTCTTCAATTACCAATGTCTTCTAGAACTATGAATTGTTATAACTCAACTCTGAACTCTGGTATAAGATACATGGTGAATGCCTTTCTTTTCTGTTCCGACTCATGAAGATTTTATCTAACTATGCAATTACTCCAGTTTCATGCAACTTGATCTGGGTCATCTGCGTGTAAAAAATGAACTTCAGTGGCATGGATGCCCTGAAAAAGACCCCTCGTCAGTTCATATTGATGTTCTCAATGCAGAGGTATTCTTTCTTTCAGTAGATTTTTTTTTTTGATTGAGAATTGTGGCTTACCATATAACAAATACTTTTTTCTGTGAAGAGCAGATTTTAGGAATTAACTTGGCTGTCGGGATAAATGGTTGTGTTGGAAAACCAATGATACGGGAAGGCAAGGATATTCATGTCTATGTTCGGCGCAGTTTGAGGGATGTCTTCAGAAAAGTCCCAACATTTTCTCTGGAAGTACAGGTAAATTTGACTTAAAATTATGTTATAGCTCTGTTACAGTTTTAGGGTGGGAATAGTGCATGCCCTTTTTGATTGGTAGTCTTCTACAGCTTTCTGTGCTTTGTGCCAATTATTGCCTTCATAGCTGAGTGTCTTCAATTTCCTTCGATCTTCATGCACATTCATTTACCAATTCACTGTGATGTTGAAACAACTTAAAACAATATGCCTTCATAGGTGGAATATTAGTTTTTTCTTTAATTCCCTCATTTGTCAAATCAGCTTGCCTTTGGTCTCTTCAATTTTTCTGTTACATCACCTCTTATTCTGAAGGTCCTGTCACCTATTGTAGATGATACTTATTCTTATGGAGCCCTTTGCCCCGATTCCTCTTTAGAATATGAATTTTGATATATGCTTTTAATTAAGAAGTAGAAAGTTTTGTTTACTGTTGTTCTACTTCTGAAGATATCCGGTCCTGCCTGTCTGATGAATTGATTTTCGTCATCTCATTTTATTACTTTTATTAGCATATTTAGTAGTAAGCGTACACACAAGCTGACTCGATAGCACCGCTGTTCTTGGCAGGTGGGGTTGTTACACGCCTTAATGTCTGACAAGGAATATAATGTTATTCTTGATTGTTTGTCCTTGAACTTGTTCGAGCAACCTACACTTCCTCCTAGTTTTCGTGGCAGCAAGTCACTTTCAAAGGATACCATTAAGTTCCTGGCTGATAAGGTGAATTTAAATGGTCAAGTTCTTCTTTCTCGTACAGTCAACGTTATAGTTGTCGAAGTAAACTATGCCCTGCTTGAGCTATACAATGGAGGTCAAGAGGAGTCACCTCTGGCACATCTTGCTGTGAGTACTTGCACATAATTTTCTGATTATCATATCACTCATCCACTTTGAATAGTATTTTCTTATGGGAGCACATCTTAAATTTTCAGCTTGAAGGCCTATGGGTGTCCTATCGGATGACATCATTATCCGAAGCCGACCTTTACATAACCATCCCTAACCTTTCTTTTCTAGACATCCGCCCTGACACCAAACAAGAGATGCGCCTGATGCTTGGATCATGTACCGATGCTTTGAAACCGCCTGACCGAGATGTTGATCTACCTAGGTCAACAATGTTTTTGATGGATTGCAGATGGCGTTTATCGTCTCAGTCATTTGTGCTCCGTGCTCAGCAACCTAGGATCCTTGTGGTTCCGGATTTTCTTCTTGCTGTTTGTGAGTTTTTTGTACCAGCATTGGGAACAATTACCGGCAGGGATGAAAAAATGAATCCGAAGAATGATCCTCTAAATAAAAGTGGGAACATTATATTTTATTCTTCTGTATATAAACAAATAGATGATATAGTGCACTTGAGCTCAAAGAGAAAACTAGTAGCCGATACTGTTGGGGTTGAGGAGTATATATATGATGGTTGTGGGAAGACACTCTGCCTCAATGATGAAAAAGAAACGAAGGATTCACATCGTCCAGGATTCCAACCTATCATTATCATTGGACGGGGCAAGAGGCTGCGATTTGTAAATGTGAAAATCGAGGTACCTCTTCCTAGTGACCATTTTTATTATTTATTTGTTGGCTGTCAAATTTCAAACTATCTTTGGGATATATCATCTTTATCTCTAACTGTTATTCTGGAAGGTGATTCTCATCCTGATTTTGAGGTTGCCTCTTTTGTACTATCTGGCAGTAGTACTTGGATAGCATTATCAAGCAATTCTGATATGAAAATTGAAAACTGGAATGTGATCTATCTTACAACATCCTCAAACCTATAAATTTCTTTCATATAACATTTATAAGTTATCTATTTTGTCTGGAATTGATAACGAAGAAATTAGTAATACAGGCTACACGCTATCATATATCTAGGAAGATGAGTAAGTGTAGCTATCTCATTGTGCTGTGGCGTAACTATCATAGAATACAAATTCTTTCTTTGACATCACCTTGCTATGTAACTAGAAGCCTAAGAAAAGATAAAGGACAAATATAGAAGCTCGAAAGCACAACGTGAACCTTTGAAAGAAATCTCGACTAAACCTAGTTGTGGAAACATCTTTAAGAACAATATTTGGTCTTTTCTTTTTTGCCAAGGTCTTGCTATTTCAAGAGTATTTCCAACATCTGGTACTTTAATTTTTCTTTTCATACACTTCTTAAAATAAAATTTAATGCATTTTCTGTTTGCCTTTGTGGTATCTCAAGGATTGATATTTGTGGTATTTCAAGTTACCTCGTTTTCGACAGAATTTTATCTATTTCCTTTCTGCATGATTATTTTACTTCGTTTCTGCTATCACAGAATGGTTGGCTTTTGAGGAAATATACATACCTGAGCTGTGATAGCAGCTATTCAGTCTCTCCGGAAGATGGCGTTGAACTTGTAATGTTGGAGTTCAGTTCTTTTAGTAATCTAGAAGGACTTGATATTGTGGAAGAACCACCAAACTCATCAGACTCTTCTGGACTTGTTTGCAGCGAACCAAATCCAGTACAAAGTTTCAGTTTTGAGGCACAGGTAGATTGATCTCTTCCCAATTTTTATACCAATGTTAAATCAATTTATAGTTCTATTTGAACTTAAGTGAATATGTTCCTCCCTCTCTATCTCTTGGATGTGGGTTGTAACATTTTTATCTTGTACTTTGATGACCGAAACAATGAATATCTCTCTCCCTGCAATTGTTTAGCTAGAGTTATCTCGTCTCATATATTTCCTTATGCTTCCAGGTTGTTTCACCTGAATTCACCTTCTATGACAGTAGTAAATCATTTCTGGAAGATGGTTTACTTGGTGAAAAACTTCTGCGTGCAAAAATGGATTTTAGCTTCATGTAAGATCCTTGATGAAGTTGAAATAATATACTAATTTTTAATACTGTCATCTGATCTATGCCATAATTGTTTACTCAATGGGTATGCTATGTGAATTCGTTTTCGCATGATTATGTAGTTTTATTTTTTCTGTTTTTGGTATATGTTCTGAGTAGTCCAGGAAAGTGGTCGATAGACATTAACAAATATTTTAACCATGCAACTTATTATTTATTACCACATGTCAATGGTTATATTATCACATTTATAAGATGTGAAAGTATGTCATGGCCATAATGACCAATATTAGAGATGAAATGTTACTTGGCTGAGTGAAGCTCAAAAGATAAGACTAGAGGTATCTCCCATTGAAGATAAAATGTTGGGAGAACCAATTGAGAGTTTGAGATGGTTTAGTCTGAGCAGAGACTACTAACATTACTACCCTTCGGACGTCATGACGTTGTTAGAGATGTTATTAGAGCGCATGAATTTGATAAAGGACATGAACCATAATAGAGCTCTATGGTGGTTCATATTTGAATAGCAGAACCCCAGTGTGAAGAGGGTTAGTTTGGTTTGGTTTGAAGCCTGCCTTTATCTTTGTACACACTTGATGGCAATTGGCTACTACTGATAGCCAAAGTTTTAGAACTTGGACTTAGTGTTGTGCCTTCCGTTTAATATTTTCTTATTCAACCATGATCATGTAGGCAATTGCAAGAAACTGAGTATATTTTGTAGGTTGAGCTTATAGTTATCTCCAATTTGTATGTTACACAAAAGTTAATTAAAATGGCCCATTCTCATCTATTACCCCTTCCCTTTTGTTGAAGGATCCGATTACTGATTTGGTTTATGAACACATAACATGGCCCATTCTCATCTTTTTTTATATTCTTGCCCACTGAATTGTATATTATTTTAGTAATTTAGTTACAATACTTCATACTTGCAATACCTGGAATGTTTATTTTTTAAACTTTTCTTCCCTCATCTAAATTACATATCCATCTTTGTTACCATGTAGTTTCTTGTTACTCAGCTTTAAACTTTTGAAGCGTAAAAGGTAAGATTGGAATGACATGGTCTTTCCACAGTATAAGAATGCAGAACTAAAGGCCTTAATCAGTGGAAAATATAACTAGTTTAAATAACTCTTTCTGTCTTTGATCAAATAGACGACTTGCCATCTTGTTGTTTACAAATAACAAGGTACTATCTGGGAAAAAAGGTTGTAGCTCTTCTTCCAATTATGCCCTCAAGTCTGTAAAAGTTCGTCAAGTTAATCTTACTTTGTTCAATAGGTATTCATCAAAGGAAAAAGACAAATGGGTTCGGGGTCATTTGAAGGATTTAACTATTGAGGCGGGTTCTGGACTTGTCATTCTTGATCCAGTAGATATTTCTGGAGGATATACATCTATCAAAGACAAAACAAATATATCTTTAATGTCCACAGATATATACATTCATCTTTCTTTGGGCGTGATATCACTTCTACTTAACCTGCAAACTCAGGTTGTGACTGCATCAGAACTCGGAAGTGCAGATCCATTGTCTCCCTGTACCAACTTTGATAGATTGTGGGTGTCATCTAATGGTACGATGTGTGATAGCATCTTAATTGTCTAAAATAGTTTCTCATTGCAGCAACCTTTCTTTTACTTGGGTACTTCATCATGTTTCCCTGTTGTCTTGCAGAAAATGGACCCAATAACAAACTCACCTTCTGGAGGCCTCGAGCTCCTCCCAACTATGTTATCTTGGGAGATTGTGTCACATCAAGGTAAGCGCATGTTAATTTTTCCGCCTACTCTTGTCTTTCATTTGCATGTATAACATACTTTTATACTACTGTATGTCATGGATAAAGCCTGGATATCTTTTTTCCTAGTCACTTGGTGTATTTAAGGGGCATATTAAACACAAATCAGATGTGATTGATGGTGTAAACATCTATCCCTCTGGATTGGTGGATAAATTTTCTTCTTCTGATGCAACTGGCAAGGGACTGTGAAGGGCTTTGCTCTGTTTCTTTTGCGACTGTTTTTAGGTGGGAAAGAAACCATTTTATCACTCTGCTGAAGAGTCCTTAATCCAGTATAATTTCAACCTGATATTCAGTTTAGTAGTCAATATGCCTTTTTCCTAGTCTCTCGGTGTGTCCCAGTGGGAATAATGGCTCCTCAATCATCATGATTGATTACATATACAAGTAGTTATCTGAAAAAACCAAGGCTTCTAGCCTAATGGTTATCACCCAAGTCTCCATATGAGAGATCTTGGGTTCGATCCACAGAAGGGTCTTATAAAACATTCTCCTTCTGAAAAGAAAAAAAAAAAAAGTAGTTATCTGAAAAAGGAAAAAAAAATTCTTACAAATAAAGCTACTTCATAATCTCCTTGGCTCATTTCCCCGTTTCATCTATTATTTTAATGCAACTGGTAAGGTTTGTGGATTTTCTCTGTTTCTTTATGATTGCTTTTGGGTGGGCAAGAGAACATTTTGTCATCGGTTTGAAGTCTTTTATCTGATATTAATATTACCCAGTCTACAGTATTAGGGAAGGTTTGCGTTTAAGGGTTAATCGTGTGGGAGACTGTTTGATGTTTCTGCAATTCTATTTATACTATATGGATCAAAATGATTACCCATGCTCATTACTATTGCTTGTTGATTGCTGTACTTGATTTGTGAGCTAAACCGTATTTGGGACCCTCCATTACCAAATTTATTTGTTCACTGAGGTCTTATCTTCATTTTAGACATAGGCATTGACAATGCCTCAAAGATTGGAATACAGTAGGCAGTTGTCTGGTTGCCTGCAACTTCATGAACTTTTCCTGCAAGCGTATAAGCAAAATTACAATGTGATTTACTGTGCTGTGATTTACCATATTTATTATCTATGAATGGTTTTTCAGGCCCATTCCTCCTTCTCAAGCAGTAGTATCTGTCAACAATGCATATGGAAGAGTGCGGAAACCTCTTGGTTTCAAGCTCATTGGGTCTTTTCCATGTATCCAAAAACTGGGAGAGGATGAAGGCTCTGCAGATGTGGATGGTGTTTGTTCTCTTTGGCTACCCATAGCGCCATCTGGATATGTAGCAGCAGGTTGTGTTGCATATTTGGGAATCGAACAACCTCCAAATCACATAGTTCACTGCATACGCGCTGATTTAGTGACATCATCTGTGTACTCAGAGTGTATATTGAGCGCTTCTTCTAATTCTTCATTTGTGTCTGGATTTAGCATCTGGCGGGTGGACAATGCACTTGGGTCCTTTTATGCTCATTCATCTTTGAGTTCCCCTCCTAAGTACTCTTCTATTGATGTAAATCATCTTCTTCTGAGTTCAAGTCGCTCCTATTCGATACCAGAGGAATCTAAGCTGGATCCAATTATTGAGGATGAAAATCAATGCCAGCAAACAAATGATGGTAACCCAATGTCATCTGGATGGGATATTCTCAGATCAATTTCCAATTCAACTAGTTATTACACATCCACCCCAAATTTTGAAAGAATATGGTGGGACAGAGGAGGTGACTATCGCCGAGCAGTCTCCATATGGAGACCTTTATGCCGTCCTGGTTACTCTATACTCGGTGATTGCATAACTGAAGGGTTAGAAGATTCTCTCTTAAATACAACATTTCTTCCTGTTTTTTTAGTTCTTATACCTGAGAGAGATTTTATTTACAGATTAGAACCACCTTCATTGGGCATAATCTTTAAGACCGATAACCATGAGATTTCTGCAAAGCCTCTACAATTCACTAAAGTCGCTTATATTGGGAGAAAAGGCTCGGATGAAGCATTCTTCTGGTACCCAGTTGCCCCTCCTGGTTATGCTTCATTGGGATGCTTAGTAACAAGGATTGATGAAGCGCCTCGTTTAGAACTAGTTTGTTGCCCACTGATGGATCTTGTTAGACAGGCTAACGTTCTTGAGATCCCTATAACTAGATCTTCAAGCTCTAAGGGATCTTCAACATGGAGTATATGGAGAGTTGAGAATCAGGTTGGATGTGCAATCATTAGTATCGGAGTTCTTGAATCCTGAAATGTTTATACGTTTTAGTATTAGGAATCTGTAGGGGTTTCTTGTTAAGCAGGTTCCTAAATCTCGTGTGATTTGTCTGTAGGCATCCACTTTTCTTGCCCGTCCTGATCTAAAGAAACCATCTGGCAGATTAGCATTTGCCATTGGTGATACAGTGAAACAAAAAACGAGGGACAATGTGACCTCAGAATTAAAAATAAGACGTGTTTCTCTCACTGTTTTGGACAACTTATGTGGAACGGTCAGCAGTCTGAAAAAAATGCTTTTCTTCTGTTTTGCCTTTTAGTGTACTTGAACTATTTAACAGAAATTGACCCTTTGATGCCAGATCACACCTCTTTTTGATGCGACAATAACAAATCTCAAACTTGCCACGCATGGTCAACTGGAAGCAATGAATGCTGTACTGATTTCATCAATTGCTGCGTCAACTTTCAATGCCCAATTAGAAGCATGGGAGCCACTTGTGGAATCCTTTGATGGAATATTTAAGTAATATTTATCCATGATTACATGAATGGCATAAATTTTATTACTAGTTTTTTCAATACTTAATTTTACTGAAAAAATCCTACAACTTGTTCAGGTTTGAAACATATAGTAATAACTTACATCCACCATTAAAACTTGGCAAGAGATTACGCGTAGCTGCTACCAGCATTCTCAACATCAACCTAACTGCAGCAAATCTTGAGACTTTTGTGCAAGCCTTTACTTCATGGAAAGTGCACAGAGAAATTGAAGAAAAAGCCATGAAACTTAATGAGGTGAACATATTTTCTTTTTGGATTGCTGCAATCCTTGTATTCGTTTAAGTTTTGAATATCTAATATTCCAGCACATTTAGGAAGCAAATAGTCAGGAGGGGCGTGTAAAGAACTTTTCCATGTCTGCATTGGATGAAGATGATTTGCAAACGATCACAATAGAAAATAAACTTGGGTGTGATGTATACCTTAGAAAAGCTGAACAGAATTCAGATACAATTGATCTACTACATGATGGTGATTATGCTTCTGTGTGGGTTACTCCTCCAAGGTATTCAGACAGATTAAATGTTGCCAATGATTCGAGGGAATCCCGGCGATACGTTTCTGTTCAGATTGTTGAGGCCAAGGTTCTGAACTAGTGTGCACTACATTTTATTCACAGTCTTTGTAGTCTATAAATCCTATCAATGATGGTTCTATGACTACGTAAATGATTGTTGTTCTTGTGCAGGCACTACCTATTCTTGATGATGGAAATGGTCACAACTACTTCTGTGCTGTCCGCCTGGTCATAGAAAATCAGGATGAAAATCAACAAAAGCTTTTCCCACAGAGTGCAAGAACCAAATGTGTGAAGCCATCCATCTATAAAGTAAATGATTCAAATCAGGGCATTGCTAAATGGCATGAAATTTTCTTCTTTGAAGTTCCTCGGAAGGTAACTGTGAAACACTTACAGCTTGTATCTATCTATCTAAATTCATGTTACCATTTTTCTCCTTTCTATGAAACTACTAATAATTCATGTTACCATTTTTCTCCTTTCTATCCTCAATATATAGTAGAGTAAAAGCTAACCTTATGTTACTTCTATAGATAAAACTGAATGAACCTTATGTTCTTCTGATTGAAACTGTATGAAGTCACATATAGTAAGGTTTTCTTTCTATGTACTTGCTCGAAACATTAGTGAAACTTGCATGTGTCCACTGGCATAGGGAACCGCTAAGCTGGAAGTGGAAGTCACAAATCTTGCGGCAAAGGCTGGAAAAGGTACCTTATGATCCATGTTATGTTCAAGTCTTGTAGGGAATCTGAACCAGCTTACTCATTCTATGAACTCAAAATTTACTTCCTAACCTATTTTTTATCTCATGTTTGGAATTAACTTTGTTACTATATTCTATACAAATATACCTGGTTATAGCCTTAAAGGTTGCAATATGAATATAAAAAGGAAGACTAAATATCAAATGGGACAAAGAACAATTAGTCATTATAGTCAAAATTATTGATATGAAGAATTCTTTATTGTTGTAAGTTAGAGTCTCTGGGAACTGGGAAGTGTGTTCAAAGATTTTAGAATGGGAAAGATGAATTGTTATTAGCTTTGGCTAGTTTTTCCTCAAGACCAGATTGAGCTAATGTAGGTAATCTGAGGTACTGCTCTTCTGACTGTTTTTACAAAAAGGACAAGCTTCAGATACATAAAACAAACTTAACTGAAAAAATACAATTTTTTTGCACCATGTTTTTGTTCAAGGCACACAGCCATCGTCTCCCTGTACGAGACTGTATACTACTCTGTTCTTTTTTTTATAACTTGGCATTCATTTTATGATTTTTGAGTATGAGTATCATTGTGTTTTCAAGATTTCTACTTTTTTGGGGTAGTTTAGCTATGTTATCTACTTGGGATATCCATGTATCACCCTAAACCTGAGGAGTGTTTCTTCTCTCTTAAAGCAATGCTTCCTACTTGCAAAATGTAGGGGAGGTTGTCGGTGCCGCTTCATTTTCTGTTGCTGGACATGGTACAAGCATACTGAAGAAGGTTGCATCATCTAGAATGATGCATCATGCATCAGAAATCCAGAATGTCGTCTCCTATCCACTGAAAAAAAGGGTCAGCTTTCTTAATTTAAGAAGAAAATTGCATCTTGGGATTGTCAAGGCCTCTTTCTAACCTTTTTCCTTCCTATAGGGTCAAGTTAATGTTGATGATACTGTTTTGTGTGGACATCTTTCTGTAGCTGCATCTTATTTTGAGAGGAAAATGTTAGCAAATGTACGAGATGATGAAGTAAGAGTAAATGGCAAGGATGAGGATGTGGGTTTTTGGCTAGGACTTGCACCAGAAGGTGCATGGGAGAGTGTTAAATCCTTCCTCCCTCCATCTGTGATAACCAGATCGCTGAATGGTGATTTTTTCGCAGTTGAAGTGTTCACTAGAAATGGAAAGAAGCATGCAGTGATAAGAGGTCTTGCCTCTGTTATAAATGACTCTGATGTTAAATTAGATATTTCGGTGTCTCATTTAACGGCCAACTCTAGTAACTCCATTAGTGTTGTAAGTCCCGGTTCTGATGTAGTGTTGCCCTGGAGAAGTATAACTGAGAATTCTAATTGTTGCTTACAAGTTCGCCCTCATCTTGGTGGTTCTCAAGATCTGTATGGGTGGGGTCGTCTCACCACTTTAGGTGAACAACCTTCAACTGTTCAAGGTTCTCTAGGAAGACAGGGCACCTCAAAACAACCGAATAAGATGCCAGTTCCTGCTGTGAATTTAAATATGCTTGAGAAAAAAGATGCGCTTTTGTCTTGTCCTGATATGGGCGGTAATATGTTTTGGCTGAGTGTTTGCATAGATGCATCAGTTCTTCATACTGAACATAATTCTCCTGTTTATGACTGGAAAATGTCAATCAGCTCTCCTCTAAAGTTGGAGAATAGACTGCCATGTCCAGCACAATATATAGTTTGGGAAAGACAGAAAGATGGAAATAACATAGAACGCCAGCGTGGATACATGTCATCTCGTGAAACAGTCCACCTGTATTCGGTTGATGTGCGGAATCCTATATATCTTATTCTAATTGTTCAGGGAGGTTGGGTTGTGGAAAAAGTATGTAATACACCTCCACTTTCTGGGATACTGTTTCTTTTCTTTTGCAAACTACTAACTAGAGCTGCAAATTTTAATCTTGTCCTCCTTCCAATTGTAGGACCCAATCCTGGTGTTGGACTTGACATCAAACAACCATGTCTCCTCATTTTCTATGGTTAATCAGCAAAGGAAAAGGTATGAGTATGCTGCGATTCCCATCGAGATTTGCATGTATTATTTGTTCTCATAACCTTTTCTTCCTTTTTCTTCTGTCTCTTTACTTTTGCTACTGACGTATACTTCAAAGTATGAGAAAAAATGTCTTTCATGTAAATACTGCACAAAAGGACTGTATGATTTGACTTCTGTTCTATATCTATGTTGCGTTGTGTTGTATTTTCCAACTATTTATCTGTGAAGAAACCAGATTATCATAAACTGAAATTTATTTGTGTCTGCTATCCATGTATCTCTGATGCTATGTTCGAGCATGATATGTAATTTTCTCCGGTTTTTGGTTTTTGCATAAGAAAGGCATTGTATCCAATATTCAGATTTCTAGATATTCATCTCTGGCTTAGTATTCATGATTGCTATCCGCTATCCATCCTCATCTTTCTTTCTTATTTTAATATTACCGAAATATCACCTTGAAAACGTTTGGTAATGATAGATTCTCTTTCTTATCTTGGTTGTGAGTGCATTCATTGATATGTCTGGACTACTTCTTTATAAATTAAAAGAAGGGGTTGAAATTGTATATTCTCTTACTTTGCTTTCTGGTGAGTGCAATCATGTAGAAGAATAGGCATTGTTAGAGAAATAATGTGCCCCATCAGGATTTATTTTCTTAGTAACCTGCAAAATTAATTTTACATAATGAGCAACAACTATAAGACACACAAGGTATCTACTGGCTTTTATTGTGTGGTGGAGACAATGTAACTGGGACAGGTCCTTTTTCAGGATGATGGTTGTAAGCTTCAAAATGAATTGGGATTATGAATAACTTGGAATATTGGGGATAAAAAGTAAAGTTTAAGTGGCTTGACAGTTTTTAAATTAGAAATGTTTTCCATTATTTGTGTAGATTGCAAAGAGAAGGAGCTTTCTATATGGGAATGATGTACCATTCCTTGATTAGGTCTCTTATTATTATTATTAGTAAATTCCTGAGAATAGATTGTTCTTAATCCCACTAGTTTTGCAACCCACATGGAACTTGCTGTCTTTGATTGTTTAGTTTACATGAGCTTTTTTAGTTCTCGCTGCTAGCATATCTGAGTATACCTTTACTCCAAGTTTGCTTAAGTTGGTTTGCGTTATTTGCCTGATGAATCATGCAGGAGGTTGCGTGTGAGTATTGAACGTGATATGGGGGGGACTGCAGCAGCGCCTAAGATTATTCGGTTTTTTGTGCCTTATTGGATTTGTAACGAGTCATCCTTGGACTTGGTGTATAGAGTGGTTGAAATTGAGCAATTAGAAAATGTAGAAGCTGATAATCTCCTCCTCTCAAAAGCAGTAAAATCATCAAAGTCATTTAAAAATTCTTCGGCAACGATGGTGGGGAGACAAGTTGACTCGAGGAAAAACATTCAAATTCTTGAGGAAATTGAAGAGACCAGTTCAGCACCTTGCATGCTTTCTCCTCAAGATTATATTGGGCGAGGTGGTATTATGCTTTTTTCATCCAAAAATGATGCATATCTATCCCCGAGGGTCGGTGTCACTGTTGCTATTCGAAATTCTGAGAACTTCTCACCAGGAATTTCTCTTCTTGAGTTAGAGAAAAAGGTTACTATGATGCAACCATTAATGTTCTTTCCTTTTTTTCTTTTAGATTCAGATTTCCTGTTGTTTTAAAGGCCGGTGCATACTGTATATGAATCTCATCACATATAAGACTGAATAAGCTGTCATATTAGTTGCCTTTTATCTGGTTTAAATATTATAGAATATAACATAGGATCATGCTGATAACTATTATTAAGTTCACAAAGTTGATTATTTCACAGCAAAGAGTTGATCTGAAGGCGTTTGGCTACGATGGATCTTACTTCTTGTTATCAGCTCTATTGCATATGACTTCAGACAGAACGAAGGTAATTGTTTCCATGTGGTACTCATAGTTCTAATATGTCTCCTCTCAAAATTATGTGTGAGTTAAAATAGATATACTTCTGCTTTCTTTTGACTTGGTTTGTTTTAGCTACAAAATGACTTTTCAAACTCAGGTCTTGCGTATTTAATTCCTTATGTGACATCTACTAGAAACTGTAGTATTTTTGTTGATTCAAGTTCGTTAGATCCCCAATCACACACTTGACAATCTATAACCAAATTTGAACTGAAATAATTAGAATAATTTAGTCTCCCCAAGTTGTTACAGACCACCGTGGTGAAGTGGCATTTGCATCTTATCTCTATGTTCTGCTCGTGTGGAGTTTATGGAAGGAACACTTCAGTTATAATCAATTTTTCTCATTGGTGTCTTTTTCTTGAACATATAAACAGTTTATGTACTAATCGTTAGGTCTGATAGTGTGGGTTGTGTGTCAACACCAATCAAATAAAATTTAAAGAAGAAATAAAATCCTATAATAGATTAGATGAAGTGCCCATACCTCGTTCCGATCTCTTATTCCATAATCATATAATATTATTAGCTATGATTGAGTAGCTCAACTCATTCTTATTGTATCTCCTCATAGATTTCATGTGAGTATAAATCTGTGCAGGTTGTGCATTTTCAACCTCACACTTTGTTCATAAATAGACTTGGTTGTCGTTTATGCCTGCGGCAGTGTGGTACTGAGTCACAGGAGTGTATAGAACCCACTGACCCCCCAAAGCAATTTGGATGGCAATCCTCAAAAGTTCAACTCTTGCAGGTCAGGACATTCTCCCTTTTAACCATTTTTGTCCTGTTAAGTTTGTTGAAAGATTACTCTGTTAATAAGAACTAAGAGGAGCAAAAAAGGAAATATATTGTTTATTAAAATTATATATACTAACAAAATTTGCCTATTATTTTGTTTAGTTGCGATTGGATGGTTGCGAGTGGAGTGCCCCCTTTAGTGTAGGCATTGAAGGAATGATGTCTATCTGCTTAAGAAGTGAGGCGAACTGTGTTATAAGTTTCATTAGAGTTGAAGTGCGAAGTGGAACAAAGTCTTCACGCTATGAAGTGATTTTCCGACCGAATTCGTACTCAACTCCATACAGGTAAGATGCTGTCTGAAGTCAAGAATTATCATGGTTTAGTGACTTAGTCTATCTGTAATCAGGAGTTGAGAATCTGTTATTTATTTGATTGCCATAAATTTATTCAGGTCATTGTAAGCCTAAGGGCAAAAATTTTGAGGTCATTAGCTATTATCTGATATATCAAGCTATGTTGAAGCTTGCAGATATCTGCATATATGTCTCTTTCAATCTATATGAATTGAGAAAGTTCCTTTGTTCTGCATAACATGTATATAAATTTGCTAACCTATTGTTTTTTGTTGACAGGATTGAGAATCGATCATTGTTTCTGGCTGTTTGCTTTCGGCAAGTAGGTGGCACCAGTGATTCATTGCGGCGTCTCCCTCCTAATGCAGCAGTTTCTTTTTCATGGGAAGATCTTGGCAGAGAACGAATGTTAGAACTCCTGATAGATGGAATGGATCCTATGTCCGCACAGAAATACAATATCGATGAGCCATCTAATCATCAGCAACTACTAGAGAATGGAACAGATAGTAGAGCTTTATGTGTCGGAGTTATTAAAGAGGAGAAAATGCATGTTGTAAAAATCAGAGATTGGAGTGCCAAACGCATATCGCGCGGTATTCTACATTCATCTTTATCACAAGTTACTGCGACCAATACTTCTGCTCAACAGGCGGTGTCTTCAACGGAGTGTGAATTCCATGTCATTGTTGAGGTTGGAGAGCTTGGGTTGTCTATTGTTGATCATACCCCTGAAGAGATATTATATTTTTCAATACAAAATCTTCTGCTATCGTATTCAACTGGATTGGGCTCTGGTGTTAGTAGGTAAGATGCTAATGAAGGTGTTTACTTGTCTTCAACATACATAATGCTCATTAGTATACTGGAGGAAGTTGTAGGGGTTTTACCTTTTCAGTTCAAGCTCTGAATATATCTCTTAATCACTGATTCAGAAAGTATTATAAATCCTATACTTTATGTAGGATTAAAATAAGAATGCTTGGGATCCAGGTGGATAATCAGTTGCCACTTACTCCGACACCTGTTCTTTTCCGCCCTAATAGAGTTGGAGAAGAAACTGATTATATCTTGAAATTTTCTATGACTCGGCAATCCAATGGATTATTGGATCTGTGTGTGTATCCATATATAGGTCTCCAGGTATGTGGGCGCAGATGTTTTTTCTTTCCTACCTTGATGCTTACTTCAGTTGGAGTTATATATGTTTTTTGCTCTCCAGGGACCTGTAAATTCTGCTTTCTTGATTAACATACACGAGCCAATAATTTGGCGCATTCATGGGATGATTCAGCATGTAGATATTAGTAGATTGTTCGATAATCAAAGTACTTCAGTGTCAATTGACCCAATCGTACAAATTGGGTATGCAAAGACAGCTTGAATCATATTATATATTTAACTGATGGCAGCTCTTTGCTACTATATATATTGACAATTCCTCTTTGTTATTTGACAGTGTCCTTAACATCTCAGAAATTCGGTTTAAAGTTTCTCTTGCTATGTCTCCTACTCAGCGGCCTGTTGGTGTCCTTGGTTTTTGGTCAAGCCTGATGACTGCACTTGGGAACACTGAAAATATGCCTGTAAGTGTGAGCTCATTGATAATTTATTGAGGTCATTCTTATTCTGCAAGTAATTTAGTCGTGGAACACCTCCCATGGAATATAACCCTGAATGTCATCACAAAAGGGATGAAGTTTCATACATCTAATTAACTTTAGAAGATGAATTGACATGAAATTTCCATACTACATTTAACCAGGTGAGAATTAATCAAAGATTCCAGGAAAATGTATGTATGAGATATAGTGTTCTTATGGGAAATGCTATTTCAAACATCAAGAAGGATGTCCTTAGCCAACCACTTCAGCTGCTCTCTGGTGTTGATATATTGGGTAATGCAAGTAGTGCTCTAGGACACATGAGCAAGGGTGTTGCAGCGTTGTCAATGGATAAGAAATTTATTCAAAGTCGGCAGAGAAAGGATAATATGGAATTATTGTCTTTTCATGGGCAAATTCTTACCATTGTTAAATCCGAGATGTCAATGATTTCATTTCCCTTCTTTGCAGGATAACAAAGGTGTTGAGGATTTTGGTGATGTTATCAGAGAGGGCGGTGGAGCCCTTGCAAAAGGTCTATTTCGGGGGGTGACTGGCATTTTAACGAAGCCTCTTGAAGGCGCAAAAGCATCAGGTGTTGAGGGTTTTGTTCAGGGGGTTGGAAAAGGTTTGATAGGTGCAGCTGCCCAACCTGTCAGTGGAGTGCTCGATCTGTTGTCTAAAACTACTGAAGGAGCCAATGCCATGAGAATGAAGATAGCAGCTGCTATCGCTTCGGAAGATCAACTATTGAGAAGAAGGCTGCCTCGAGCAATTGGTGGTGACAATCTGCTCCGCCCATATGACGAACATAAAGCACAGGGGCAGGTTATTTGTTTTCTATTGGTATTGTTGTCTGCCGTTACATAACCATTCTAAGGAAAACATCTATAACTAACCTTGGTGGCATGCTTATACACATGTTATTAGATGTGCAAATTGTAATCGATCTATTTAAGCTCCCATGTCTGTTGACATAACCTTTAATACCCTGCAAAATTAGTTACCCCATTTACCCAGGAAGGTGTAAGATCTCATGTTGAGTTGGAAGATTTCAACTTTAGGAGGATGTGACCTATATGGTTAGCTATAGTGATACAAGGAATTACTGGGGGCGAGGGGGGCTTTAGAAGGATGTGACCTATATGGTTAGCTATAGTGATACAAGGAGTTACTGGGGGTGAGGGGGGGGGCTTTAGAAGGATGTGACCTATATGGTTAGCTATAGTGATACAAGGAGTTACTGGGGGCAAGTGAGGGGGGATATAAGTTTTTCCAATTTATGCATCTTGAAATTATCGGGAAAGCCCGTACAAGTAGCTTGATTTCTTATTAAGTAAGAAGTGCTGTGTTCCCAATTATTTCTAATAACTCTCTGAGGTTCTGCACGAGACTACCCACTATGCAACACCTAGTGTAAAGGACAGCATAATAGTGTAAGAGGGTATTAACTCGTCGGTTTAACGGTGTTATATTCAATATACCCAATGTTATCCAGCGTATTAAGTATTTATTTTACCGTACTAAAAACTAGTAATGGCCTATGAGATTTAGCATGGGATGACCCGTGATACAACACCTAGTGTAGAGTATGCAGAAACCGCATGCTTGGTGTTTTCTCTTAGTCTCTCTTGCTATTATGTCATATCAGTAAGTTATTAAATATTATTCCTAATGATTTTCTATATTTTTTATTTCACTGTCTTCTTTATATTTTTCTTTTCTTGTTTGTGGAAATTGAATTTGAAATCAATATTCTCATTTAGATTTATCTTTTTATTATGAAGGTTATATTGCAGCTGGCAGAATGTGGATCGTTCTTTGGTCAGGTAGATCTGTTTAAAGTTCGGGGGAAATTTGCCCTTTCAGATGCCTACGAGGACCATTTCTTACTTCCAAAAGGAAGATTTCTTCTTGTTACACACCGAAGGGTTGTACTTCTGCAAGTAAGATCAGTTGAATCATATGACGAAGACATCTGTCTGAGTTGGTCCGTCCTTATCTTTATACCATCTCATCTTGAGTAAAACTGTGGTTTTTCTTTTTCAGCAATCTTCAAATATCATCTCCCAGAAAAGGTTTAACCCAGCAAGAGATCCATGTTCTGTATTGTGGGATGTAATGTGGGATGACCTTGTTACTATGGAACTAACAAATGGAAAGAAGGATCAGCCAAACAGCCCTCCTTCTCGGTTAATACTATATATACAGAGTAAATCAGTGGACTCGAAGGATCAAGAACGTGTGATAAAATGCAGTCGCGATTCAAGTCAGGCTATTGAAGCCTACACCTCAATTGAGCAAGCAAGAAGTACCTACGGAGCCAATCAGTCAGAGGTTGGGAGATTCTTACTATATTTTCCATTATAATATGTTCTTTCCGAGCAAGTGTTGAGTCAAGTTGCAATAGTGAGTTAGCCTCTTATCTTTCTTCCTGGTGGGAAGAAACTATCATATCTTTGTTTTGATTTGCTGAACTTATATTCTATGTTTGATATCAGGCCTTGCTGATACAGAAAGCGAAAAAACCATACTCGCCTAGTATTGATGGGTTCAGTTCGGGTTCTTCTACGTGGACATCTACATGGTCTCCCCAGCATATGCTTACCACACTGCCTCATAAACCTACTTTTGGAAGTAGTGAACATTAATTTGCAGACTGGCTCGTTCAGCAAACTGCAAATAGGGAAAGCTATGGTTTTTCACGCGATGTCAGTTATTCCTCATTTATCGGGGAATGTTAGGTGGGCTTAGATGTACAAAGATTCCAAAGCAGAACCATGATAGAAGAATCCTTCTCTCAATATAGGGTAAATGGAAATTTTGCCGAAGATTGTCCTTCGGAGGCAGAATTGTGTATATTTTATGATGAAAATTTAAAAACACTTGTCTTGAATTCTAAAAAATTGTACAGCAGTTTCAATAGGTCTTGTTTATATGCCTCCTCTAGAGCTCTTACACATCTAACTGGAATTCATTTACAATTAATTATATAATCTAGCACATAGATCTGTTTCTTAGTGTTAAGGTGCCATAAGATTCTTGGCATGCAAATTTCTTTATAAATTGCAAATCAAATATGTAGTATGAGTCTGTAGATTGGATCTTTTTGAGTATCTGAGCCTATTAATCTGCGAACTGAATTCTTAGAATTTTTTTTTTTTTAAATCTTTATAAGCTTCATTTGTTCAGGTCAATATTATATGTTTTATTTGCTGCTGTGTTACTGGATTCAGTGGAGTGCCAACATCAGCTAAGCTATTCTGATCAAGTGATGGTTTTTAGTTCTTCCTATCTAAATAGGTAAACTTGTTGGTATATTTTGAGTCAATTATTTGGATTGTTCTTCCCAATATTGTATGTATGTAAGCTAAAGGCTATGATTGGTACGCTTGAAAGAAGTAAAATGAACATAAGAGATATGCAAGAATTTGGTAAGGGAAGAGAGGAGGAGGTATATGGCTTGAAATTAAACCTCTATTACATCAGTTAAAAGTGAACAAGTATGTTGTTTCTGAAAAATAGAAATTATTTAATATCTAAACTATCAAGTTTGAATTATGTCTTAAGCTTAGATCTTAATTTTGGTTATTGCTTTTTATAATTGATAATGAATATTTTTTGGTCTCATACATTTGTATAATTGTATGTGATATATAACCTTTGACATTTGAGGATATCATATCATGGTCGGTCCCTGAAAGCAAATTAGTTGCCTTTCTGTTTGATCCTGAATGGACTAAGACCAACCATTTACTGCACTATCTTATTTGACTTGTAAAAGTTCTTCCATTGGTAAAAGCCTATTGACTTTCTGTTCTACTACTATTTTCTCTCCGACTCCTAGTAATGTGTTTAGTACTCCCACCTTTTTGTGATGCTAGTGGCGGAACCAAGGATGACTTTGTCCAGTCGTCGCCTCTTAATTTTTGGATCCGCCATGCTATTGCGATATTGTTCATTATTTGATAATCGACACTGCTAATGTGACCGAAACTCAACGCCAAGTATTTTTGACAATTTAACTCGAGCTCCGAGCTAAGATATTTTTGTTAGTTGGGAAAAAAAATTCGCATGAATCGAATTTTTTGAAGAAAGTCTTGAGAGGATTTGTGGACAATTAAAGAACTAAAAGATTACTCTCATGTGGTATTAGCTTCTTTTTTATTATAGCGATTAATGATGTGAGATGATTTATGCGAAAAAAGGATCCGGAGAATATTGTTGAATTAATAATTAAAGCTACTTTCATTTGTTATCAAATTGCTCTTTATGGTCCTAAATTATGTTAAATGATTGTAGTTTATATTTTTCATTATAGTGCATGATCAATAAACTAAACATGAACAAAACTATATAACTTGTATTGAGTGGTTACATTCGTAATTGTTTATATACTTATTTATACTCCATATTTACTATACATATAACATATATAATGTAGAATCAATCAATATTGTCATATTGACAACCACAATACGAAGCAATAATCATGCTCGGTGACATCATCAAAAGTCCATCAAATGTAAGATAATTTGTGTGGACATCATCAGTTGATTCCTTTGGTATTTTCTTCATATTCTTGTTTTCTTTGGATATTAGTCATCCCCCACTTTTCCTACATGTGATTTATTCTGGTTGGTGTCGTGGCACGCCTCTGTTGCAATTTTAATGTCAAAAGTATTTAATAGAGCAAAAGGAAAAGTGGACAACCATTTTGAAAATGAATGTTTAATTAACACAAAAAGACCTTGTTGTCAAGACACATATGGTCATTGTTATAATCATCTTTCACATACTGATGAGGTTAATGGCTCTTGTTTGCCCTATTTCATTGGACCAGATGTGCACATATGTATCTTCACATTCAATTTACTTTTAGTTGGTAATCCTTTTCAGGGAAATAGATGAGTAAATGTAACAAATGTCATGTCCAAATTAATAATCAGGTTGGTTAACGATAATTGTATAAACTATTTTTGGAATTTGGTAAAAGTTTATATTAAGTTTTTGAAATTTGGATTGATGTATTGGTAGTGAACTAGTGACTTTTCATTCTATTGGTGTTAGTTTGTAACCCAAAGAATATCATCTACTCCCTCCAATCCTTATTATTTATCGTTCAACCACTTTTTATTTTATTTAAATTATTTATCGTTTAACCTATTTATATCATATTTTATCTAATTTACCCTTAATTAATGAAATCAAATATATTTTTCATAAATACATTTTCCATAAACTTTCCAATTTTGAGAGTATTTTAATTAATATGTAATCATTATGAAATGTGCTAAAATGTTAGTCAGTGAAATTTGTTGGCTATCAAATGAAATGGCTATCGAATGAAATTTAGTGAATGAAATTTTTGCTATCTAACTATGTAAAATTTTTGGCTCCATACAAATGAGATTTTCGATTGAACGCTAAGTATAAAAATTTGAAGTTAATAAAATGTGTATAAATTTTGGCTTCAATACTAATCAATGAAATTTGAGTAGATAGCATTAATAATTATACTTCCAAATATAGAATCATTTCCTTCCACTATATTAGGTGTAATTAAATTGAAAAAAAAATTAATGAATGATAAGTTATAAAAATAAAAAAAAGTCTTTAGATCATTAATTATTATTAAATGAAACTTAAAATTGATAATACAATAGGTATAACTGGAGACCTCCAATGGAATCTCCCTCTTCTCTTTCAAGATGAGAAGTCATTTCCCCTCTTTCCCTCCCTTTTTACTGCTTTCGCTCTACTATCTCCCCATCCCTCCATTTCTTCTACCAAATCTCCCCGCCTCGACCTCTCCTTATACCCAATGTCAACTCCACCACCACCATAGTTGAAAAGGGGTGTGAACTACTTCCACACCCTCAACACCATAATCGCCCCACTCCACCGCCGACACCTTTACACTCTCCTGACCTTGAAGCCCAATACGTCTGGGTCTGTCTCGTGGAAGGAGCTTGTTTGGCAAGTCAAACCAACACCATCTACCCCCATCGTGCCTACATTCGTGCCACCTAACAATTGTCTCCTGTTTGAAATTGATCCTTCCCGAGAGTTGGATACTGATGGTTTATAGGTGGATTTGATTGATCCCATACCGCCGCTATTTTCGTGCCTAAAGGGATTTAAGTAAGGATTCTAATGACTTTATCTTCGGAGGACGGAGGAGAGTCAGTTTCTTTTTATCTATTTTTTTGTCATCCTGCTGTGCCTTCAGACCGTTTTTCGCTTCGTGATGTAACAAACTGGATCTATTGTATCTTCCTCTCACTATCCTTAATCTCGGTTAGGGGTGATATTTTCTTGATAATATAGAATGTTACTTATTAAAAAGTTCTCTAAAATCGCTAAACGTCCACTATCAAAAAACAACATAATCGATTAAATAATAAGTGATTACGTGGAGTATCTATTATTAGCCTATTAGGAATGAAACAATCAACAATTGTATAGTTAATATGAAGGAATCCAATCTCACATGAAATGATTAATACGTTTCAAGTTAAATAATAACATTATGACCCTAATTTCCTATCATCAATTGATTTTAAAATTTTTTTTATCCTAATTGATTTTAAGATAAAACCTCATGATTCTTAATATAGTATCAAATTTATTTTATTGATAAATGATACATATAACCGCGCCAACTTATCTTTGCATGGATTGAACGCCCGCTAATATTATGGTTCAAGTGAATTAGAGGTATGTGTGGACCAGGCTATTAATCACTAATTCATTTATTATTAATCAATTGTAGAAATTATGATTGAAATAAGTTAGTACTCAATATTAAAAGAGTATAGCGTTATGTTGCAAATTTTTGTTAAAAAAATTGGCACCATAGATTTCTATGCCATCAAGTTTGCTTCCACACGAAATGGCATCGGATTTGCAGCTGCCCAACCATAATGGAATATTCTATAGGTCTAGCCCTTGCAATAATAAGCCTGGTGTCTTCTATAACAATTATTCGTGTGCCTACATATGGAGTATATAATAGGAGTACTACGTACAGAATAATTCATTGGTTGGGAATTGGGATAGGATAGGGTATCTTTTCCGTCCACACTGTTCAATAGTTGTAGGAATAACAAGACTTGAGTGCTAAGTTGATTATCTAACCTTTTAATACTTTTTACTTTTTTTATTTGAATATGAAATTCATAATTTATTATTTATGTGCGTGATTATATTACCTTATTATAATATTTTCTATCACTTTAAAAATATTGCTTTCTAAAATTTTAAAAAATACTTCAATAACAATTCAATACTCAATAATGCTCTAAATTTTTCGCTTTCAAAATTCTATAACAATTCAAATATACTGAGTTATCTACTATCTTATAATACGCATAAGAGTTTTATCTTTCATAATGATGTTAATTACTATACGTTCACTATCAACATCTTCTTCATTCAATTATATAAAAATATTCAACATCTTTATCAAATGTATAAAAAGAAGCTTGATATAATATTACCTTTTGATTTTTAATTGTATCATAATAATAAGTAAATTTTATTTTAATGCAATGAATTAGTCTACTCATACTAAATTTTTTTATATGATAATTATTCAATTATAAATTGAAAATAATTTTTCTAATCCAAAAAATTACTATTAAAGAATATATATCTAAATTATTATGTGATATTTTATATTACATTTCAATAATTGAAATAAAAAATGTCAAGTTACATATCTAATACTCCCTCCATCCCCAATAGATTGTCAATGTTTAAATTTGAATTTTTCACATATTAAATATTAAATTCAAATATTTTTACTTTTGTTGTATAATATTTGGTGAAAATTATCAAACAATAATATTTTCAATGTACTTTAATATTGAGAATAAATTTTATTCAAACCTAAAAATTATGTTCACATTTAGCGTGAAAATTTGTTAATTTGTTTAATTTAAATCAAGCATTTACAATCATTTAGTACAAGAGAGTAATAGATTTAGATATTTTATTTTAGAAATTTAATTTTTTTTATTATAATATTTATATATATAACATGTTAGTTTTTTTTTATTATATTATATATAACATGTTAGTTTTTATGATTAAATAAAATATACTTATCTATAAATTATGGGGACGCAATAATTAATTGGAAATAATTCAATATATGAAAGGAAATTTAAAAATTCAATCTTCACTATTTAATGTGCTTAAGATTAATAGTACTAGTAAACTAAATAAGAGTTATTGTCATAATAATATTCTTATATTGGTTTTCACTCTATATGAAATATAATCTATTGATATTATTATTTCAAAAAATACATCCATGAATGTGTATATTATAGGTATAATCCACTTTATCGATGAACATTCGATGTACAAATCGATATTCTCATCTTCTATTCGAATGATTCTCAGAATCTTGTATATTAAAGTTATTATTTATGTTTAGATATTTTAAAAGTTTCCATATCAAGTAATTAATTTCAGGCACCATTTCAAAGATTTCACATCTCGAATGCCATCTAACGCTACGGCCTCTTTAATATTTTGGAAGTGGCTAAAATCGGTGATAATTTCATAAAAAAAAATCTTCGATATTATTCAATTTTGTGCAAATATTATTTGAGTCAATCATCAATTAAAATATATTTAAAATAAATACATAAAATAAAATTGAATAATAGAAATTTAAATAATTTATACTACTAATCAATACATAAATATGTTTCACATACATTTTACTATTAATAATAAGAGTACTAGCTAGTATTCGTTTTTTGGTAGAATAGCTAGTACGGAGTATATATTAGGTTGATCTTAATATGAACAGACTTTAATTTTAGAGTGGTTATGACAAGTCAATTTGATAGCAAATTCATATTTGTATTTATTTGGTGTGTACATTTCAATTAAAATTAGGATGATTAATGGACTTTGCATATTTCAACCCCACCTAATTCTTTTTAGGATGATTGATGGGATAATCTAAGTAAAGATGAATTTCAACACTCAATGAAAAATTGATTGAATAGTAAATATATATTTTATGAACACCACCTACTTTATTTGATGTGGCATGTATAACTTAATAGAGGAATTCACCTATCAATGTAAGTTATTTTCATTTCTAGACTTTTGCAATGCATGTAGAACATCGACAATTTTGAGAAATCAAGAATGTTATAATTGAGAAAATGTCACTAGTTTGAGAGGCAATTAGCACTAAGAAGTAAGAACAAGTAATATTCGATAGTTCTAATTATATAAATATCAAATAGCAAGGTTAATGGAAAGGTTGACCGAAGTACTTGAAAATTGATCCACACATTACAAAAAAAGTCATTACTACTAGTAAGGCTGATGTAAATCATTGTATTACCAATAGTCATTGCATTTCGTCTATTGTTTTTAATGTGCAATTTGGACATTTGGTGCCTTAAAAAAGACTGAACAAAGTATTGTACGTAGTTTAGTTTTGTTAATTCCATATACTCCGTATTATTTTTTAATCTGTACACATATGCACTCTATTAAGAGTATTATAATAATGGAGCACGTAACCAATGATGGTGTGACTAAGATCGGCACTCATTCGAGTGCTTCATTTTATATATGAGGTGTTTTAATTAGTTTGTGATAGTAACCTTCAAAGCAATCACATACATGATAGTTTCTATAATGCTCTTCTTTACTTATTTTATTTTAAAGATGATCTAATTTTAAAATTACAAAAATTGAATTTAAATATATATATATTACTTGGTGATAATAAATTTGATCCACTACAAAATATTCTCTAGATCTAAGTAGAATGTTGTGTGGTCATCCTTCTCTCGATATGATTATGTCGATGTGATCAATTGCGTCTAAAGTTTGTGTACCATTTGGATGGACGTATTTACCAACTCTTGGTGGTGGAGATTTTGGTTGAAGTCATTAATAAAATTTGCTACATTTACTTTGATTTGTTTATAATATAGCTTGGTAACCTATTATTTGTCAAAGTACATACTTAATAACGCTTGGATTTTTCAATGGATAAAGAATTCTTTGAATTAAATTTAAGAGGAAAAGAGTATGAAAACATCTCCCCAAAGATGGTCGTCTTAGTCGTGCCACATAAACCGCTTATGCAGCACTTGTGATGTTAAATCAAAATTCAAAAGGATGTATAATCAGTTGAGTGGATATCATCATTTGCCTCCCTTATATTTATAGTTATTAAGTTTAATTTATTGCTTTAGTCGATTATATATTCTGTTGATTATGTTTGAAATTTTGATATATAGAGATTATCATTTTGGTATGTCGGTTTTGTTGAAGCAAAACTCCTACATCAATTAGAAATGAAAATCTCCAACTAATCCTCCTATATAAAATCTGTTTTATCCATGTGATTTGGTAAGGTGAAAAAAGATACATTCGACCATATATGAAGAAATAAATCGAAGTGATTAGATTATCCCAAATGGATAATTTTTATCACCCAACCTTTTTAGTTAAATATTGTCATTTTTACTTTATACTTGTCCGATGAGCTTTTAGGTACTTTGGAAGGACATAGAGCTGCAATCACATAGTCTCCATACATATATGATACCACCCTCTAATATTTGTCTTGAAAAAAAAAACTGAATTGAAGTGATGCATACGTCATCCGTTCGTGATAAAGTCGGTAATAAATCATGAAATTGTTTGATTTATGCAAAGTATATAACAAATTCATTAGCAAATAATTACTCCCTTCATTTCAAAATAAATAATTATTTGGGATGAAGAATTTATTACAGACATAAAAAGTTATATTATTGGGATTGTAAAACTACATTAGAAATATAAAAAGTATATTAAAATTGTAAAACGTATATTAAAATTATAAACAATCAACTATTATGAAGCGCAAAATTTTTCTAGATAAATACGTATTTTAAATGCATTTAAGTATTAAATAATGCATAAAATACTACAACATACTATACTTGAGATTCTTTGAGAACAAGTCTTGTACTTCATAGTTAAATTTATTTGTGATTGTCTAGGATTTGAAGACGCAAAGTCAACTCTGTAACTTCAAGTGGAAGGTAATCAAAGTTACACAAAGACACTCTACAAAACTTCATCAAGAAGCATATAAACTAATACTCCCTCCGAATTTATTTATTTATTATCATCCTAACATAAATTTTTTGAATCTATTTACTCGATTTGTTCCATTTCGATGTGTGATTTGGCTATGTGTCCTAATTGTGACGCTTGTAATAACGGTGAAATGTTAATATGAATACAATCATCAAATCATTGAATAGGAGTTCACATGGAAAACTCTACTAATTTGTTGTTATAGTGTAAATGACTACTATTATGACAAGTATATAAGGAGAGAAAATTTTATACAGTACATAACCAATTGTTAAATTATTTTTTCAATCTTGTAACTAAGTATCTTTAGATTACCCAAAAAAACTAGTCCATTTTCTTAGAATTCATTTATACTTCATTCAATTCATTTTCGCTGATTTTTTCTGCAAAATAAAAACGTTAATCTAAATAAATGGAATGGAGCATTGTCTTTAAAGGTATTCTAGACATGTTTTAGGCATGTTTTTTTTTTCAAAAATATTTCTTTAATTAGCTCAAAACTAGTTTGTTCTATTTTTATCACTGAAGAGCAGCTCGACTAACGAAATTTAACATGTAGTCCGTATGTACTATTGTACTCTGTCTGATTTTAGTGTTTAATAATTACAAATTGACATACACCTTCAAAATTAAAAGAGATAAGACTTCAAGAGTAAATAAGGTGTATACTCTGTATGTTGCAATGATAAAGTACTCATTATGCACAATGAATACAAAATATTTTTTAGGCTTTTTTGTCGGTATTCCTCTCAACTACGATTTAAATTTTTATGTATTCTTAAATTATTTTAATTTTCTGGACACCCCCTTATACTATAATCTAAGTAGCCTCGTACTATTTTAATTGTCTAAAAGACTCCTTAATTCCCTACACCTAATTTTCACTACAATATATAGTAAAATGATTCTATTACCCTTAAAATATACATTAAAATGACTATGTCACAGTAAAATGACTATTTTGTCTCTAACACTAATATATGCTTACTCAAAAGTATGTGGACTAAAATATCAAACCATTTTTTTCTAACATACTCCTCACCCCCACCCCTACTCCCTCGCTCACATCCCCATTCCCCCCCATCCCCAATTAAAATTTCAAATCCACCATATCTTCTCTTATTTTTCGCGCTCTCCAAACTATTAAGCAACAATCTGCTTTCCTCAACTCAATAAGTTCTGTGACTAACTCGATTACATTTTTTCACAATTCGAGATTATTACGGTATCAGTTATTCAATATACTATGTCTCATTTGGTCTTGAATATTTTATCCACTAGATGTATACACTTTTTACAGGTTCTTACATTTGTCTCCTTTGATTTAGACATGATTCATGCGATATTTTGATTGTGTTATGTGATTTTGGACCAGAAAGAAACTACTTTATATATCAAAAAATTCCATTTTAATTGGGGTCGAAGTCATGGGATGTAAGGCGGTAGTAGCAAGTAGAGCAGAGGCTGATCAAGTGTATAGGGTAGCGGGTATGAGTGGACAAGAGAAAGTGTATTTGGGTCAGTATTTAGTCCTATACATTGGCCTTTATATTTCTTTAAAGGCAGTGACAAAATACTATTTTACTACCATTTCACAGTATTTTAAGCAAGAATATACTATTTATTATATATCAGGAATGAAATTGTACAGAAGTGAAATACGCTAAACAATTAAAATAAGAGACAAAATGTCCGACATAAGATAAGTGAAATGCCAAAAATTAAAATAATTTGTGAACTACATAAAAATTAAATCATGCTTTAGCGGCCCCGGCCAAAATCATTTTAGCGGAAACTCAATTATAATCAATATCCGTACTTGGTAATCTTTTAAAATGTCCACTTTAAATGGCAAAATATCAATCTGTTAATTTTACATTTATTTTTTGGGATTGAAATTCATGCACAAATTAAATACTCCGTAATTATTAAAGATAATAAATTGAATGTAGACATACATACATATCAATTGAAACATAATTATCATCTCAAAGTTAACTAATCAAGACTAACGACACGATAAACATTAAAATTGTAAAATCAATTTTTCATTACGCAATATTCTGTTTATCACTATATAATAATTCAATTTAACATCAATTGATTTTAAAATAATCGACTTCGAATCTTGGCGAATGCCTCTTCCCTTCTGTAGCGTCATCTGCACTCCATTTAATAAATTTAACAACTCTCATGCGAATTTAATATTGTATTAAAAATTAAAAGCGAAAATAATTAATCCTCGAATAATCAGATACAAATCATTTAATAAATCATCCGTGAATATTTCGTAATGTAGATTCAAGCGATTGTCTTAGACACAACCATTGATTAAATCTTCAATAATATCCTAAAATAAAATTAAAGGCTTAATTAAATTCCCGTAATATTTCGTAATAAAATTCATGTCATCACGACGATTTTACTTTAGTAAAAAATCACAATAACGAAGTGAGGTAAAGTAGCCGCCACAATACTTTTCACATTCCCCGCGTATAATTAATCCAATTTCCAACTAAAATTCCCAAAATAAAAATTTGTCAAATAAAATTAAAATAAAAATTGTTTTAAAAAAACCCATCTTTTTATATATAACCCTAAATTCTCAACCATCAATTGCAAATTTGTCCACTTCAAAATCCAAAGTAGAGTACACAAAACCTTAAAAACCAAACCACTTTCTTTCACCAAATCATATAAAACCAATCAATTTCAACAAAATTAAACCACTTTTCTGTGAAATTCACTTGATTTTGCTATCTGGGTTTGCTTCAGAATTCAATAAAAATTAATTCTTTAGATTTTCAAGATCTCCAAATTGCAGAAAAACCAATCAATTTTGACAAAATTAAACCACTTTTCTGTATAATTCACTTGATTTTGCTATCTGGGTTTAATTCAGAATTATAAAGATATAATCTTTAGAGTTTCAAGATCTCCAAATTGCAGAAAAATCAATCATTTTTTACAAAACTAAACAATTTTCTGTGAAATTCACTCGATTTTGGTATCTGGGTTTTCTTTAGAATTGAATAAAGATTGAATCTTTACATTTTAAAGATCTGATAAAGAAGAAGATGGTGGCTGAAGCTGCGGAGATTATTTGTCAGCAGAGTGTTTCATTGCAATATAATCATCATCATCATGATCCTCTCTGCGTTTCGAAACAATTGGAGAAAAATGATTTGTTTGAAGTTGGAACTGATTCTTCTACTTCTGCTGAAACTGCTGTTTCTATTGAAATCTCAGCCTCTGAGATGGTGAGTTTTTCCAATTGGGTTTATTTGTTTGATTATGGTATTTTAGAAATATGGATTTTGCAGTCTTAATTGATATACGGAACTTCGATTCGAATCAAAATACTATCTTTGATATATTTTTGCCAAATATTGTACAACATATACAAGTCAAAATTTACAAAATTTGCGGATTTTAAGAAGTTTGACTTCGAAATTTAATACTAGATGAGGTAGTATTTTTGTTGGTGATGTTACATGGGTTTTTTATTGGGAGTAAAAGGGGAGGGGCTGTTTCGGTATTGTTAGTTTCGTGATTGTTATTATTTAGCTTTCTGTATGTATGTATGTATAAACCTTATGTATGTATAAACCTTGATCTGGTTGGTTGGTTGTATCTTGTTGATTTACCTAAGAGAAAGAAGCTTTCAAGCTGTACTTTTGATGGGTTGAATGTTGATTTTTTATCATCATGACTATTCTTGGTTTTAAAGTTTTAGGTTCTTTTTTTTTTGGTTATATTGATCTCTAATAATAAACTATATCTATTGTTGAAGTTAATATGTGAGAACTGCTGTTGTGATTAATTTCTGAATCTCATTATTCTTATAGTTGTTCTGCGATATGTTGAATAATAACTAACTAATAGAACTAATGAACCTACCTAATATATAGTTGTTACTATGAATTGGGTATTGGTTCATTTGTTGGAGTAGCTTGTGGGTTGTACTCCATAATTTATATTGCTTGTTCTGATGTCTCGTGGTCATACTAATTGAATCACAGTTATAGAGATCTTGTTGTTTGTCAATAGATTGAAATTTCTTTACTATGCTCTAATTGAATTTTTGTTTTAAAGTAGTTAGCTCTGCCGTTCCCTTCGACTCTGCTTTTGGATCTACCTTGGTAAAAAATTAGGACGTCGACTGAACTGGTGATTTTTTTTGGTGTCTAGGTGTTGAGCTGTTCTTGTATACAAACTACCCTCATAGAGAAGCCTAGAAGCGAGAAAGCTCTCGCTAGCATTCGTTCAGGAAGCCATACAGATGTTGGACCCCGCAGATGCAATGAAGATGAACATTTACGGATTGATGATCTCTCTGCTTGCTTGGGATCCCTTTATAGATGGCCTGTACCAAGTGCATTCTATGCCGTCTTTGATGGTCATGGAGGTGCTAATGCAGCATCTTTTCTGAAGAATAATGCTATGAGATTCTTCTTTGAATATGATGCCCTCCCAGAAATATCTACTGTTAGCGACAGTTTTGTAAAAGAACTGGAAGGTTGCCATCGGAGGGCTTTCTTGTTGGCTGATCAAGCTTTGGCTGAGGAATGCAGTGTTGATTCCTACTGTGGAACAACAGCAATAACATGCCTTGTTCTCGGAAGGCATCTTCTGGTTTCGAATGCTGGAGACTGTCGTGCTGTTTTGTGTAGGAAAGGAGTTGCAGTCCAGATGTCCCAAGATCACAGGCCGACGTGTCTGTTGGAAAAGAAGAGGGTTGAGGACTTGGGAGGCTTTATAGAATATGGTTATCTTAATGGTGAACTTGCTGTGACCCGAGCCCTTGGAGATTGGTACATGAAAGATCCATCTGGTTCTGCTTCTCCATTGACTGCAGAGCCAGAAGTGAATCAGATTTTGTTAACAGATGATGACGAATTTTTAATAATTGGCTGTGATGGCATATGGGATGTGATGACTAACCAGGACGCAATAAGTATCGTGCGCCAGGAGCTTAGAATGCATAATGATCCTCAGGAATGCGCCAGAGAACTAGTCAGACAAGCTTTAATTCGGGATACAAGTGACAACCTAACTGCTATCGTGGTTTGCTTCAATGCCCCTGATGAAAGAGATACAATGCCTCCACGAAGACCAAGATTGAGGTGCCTGAACCTATCAGAGGAAGCGCGTAACAAGTTGCGTAGCTTATTAGAAGGCAACTGAGTGTATAAATCAGAGTATCTTTTTTGCCTAAATGTTAGTTACTAATGCAGTGTACATAGAAATGTATTCTTCTAATATTTTAAAAGTGTTCTTCTTGGTTGCTTCAGATTGTGAGGTTGAGCAGCCATCAGTTTTGTAAGTCTCTGCTTAGTAACTAGATGCATGATTCTTGGTGGCGCCATTATGGGTTCCCATTGTGGTAATGTGATGCAACATATATGTACTAATTCAATCAATGAGTCCTCAATTTTGCCATGGCTGGCTTTGTTCAGTTTCTTGCATACTTGCATGTTTTCTATTATTTAGTAGTATCCTTATATATATAACTAGTTTTATCATTTTGGTATCTTCTATATCGGTTAGAAATGAAAATCTCCAACTCATCCTCCTATATATAATCCGTTTTATCCTTGTGTGAGTGGATAAGGTAAGAAAAAAGACACATTCAACCAGACATGAAGAAATGAACCGAATCGATTAGATTATCCTAAATGGACATTTTTTATCACCCAATCTTTTTAGTTAAACTAGTAAAATAGATGTCCAATGACGGTATTTAATTTGATTTTTCAAATATTCGATATTTTTTTATGTTTAATTTGAAATCATTCTAAAGATAAAAAGCTACACTCATTCGAATTTCTTTCTAATTAATATTTTTTTTGTTTGAAGAGATACTTTCATCATAAATAACTCTTTATATATAATATAAAAAATTATAATAAAATACGATTTTCATAGAGAGATACAATATTACTTTAATAATTGATGCCCTCCGACTAAATATATTGGACGAATTGATCATCAATATAAACATCATCAAATTATTTGCTTTTACGTTCTGCTTAAATTGGTACATTTAAAAAATAAAATTTAAATTTTTATGATCCCAATATATATAAAATTCATATATATATGGAATAAATAATAATATTAATAATAATAATAATAATAATAATAATAATTCTACCAAAACATATGGTTATTTAACTAATACCTATTATAATAATAATAATAGTTCTACATAATAAATAATAATAATAATAATTCTACAAAATATATCATTAGTTAACACACTTATTATATATAATAATAAATTAATAATAATAATAGTTCTATATAAAAACATATTATTATTTAACTAACACAAATTATTAAAGATTGAAAATGATATATACGGTGAGAAAATCATATTGGATTTAAATTAGTAATAAATTAATAATATATAATATATGAGGCATATTCTGTGGAATCGAATCAAGAAAGTTATACCAACAAAATCGGAAGAAAATATCATATATTCAACGCATACATTCAATCATTAAATATGCATCGGAGACGTATAAACAAAGTTAATTAAATAGAGTATATATACGATGATCATTCTCAAATCCTCAGATGTTGATTTGATTCCCCATAATTGATAATCTTACGATGTAAGTAAGATAAAGTATGATGAATACTTAATACTACATCCGCTTTTTTATTTGATGTTTTATATAATGAGGTAAAAATTTCACTCATTAATTACAAATTATTTTCATAAATATAAAAGTTATATCATTAGATTCGCTTTAAAAATAATTTCATAATATTATTTTATTATAATTTTGAATCCGTAATAACCGGAGCAATGCTTTCACCTCAAGTATAATGAAATTGTCAAATAAAATTAAGGAGTAAGAATTAATTCCTATTAGAACTCCTAGATAGAAGGACAATTTAGTAATTAATAGTGTGAAAAAGAAAAAAATACAACCCTTATTCACACTTTTATATATGTTATAGATTATAGATATTGTCATTTTCAACGGATACCTTTCCGATGAGCTTTTAGGTATTCGGAAGGACATAGAGTTACAATCACATACCTCTTCCGTCTGGGATTTATAAGAGAACATTTTCTTTTTTATACGTTCTCGTATTTATAAAGATAAGTTTCTAAATATATATATATATTTTCTATTATGTCCTTAATAAATAATGAAAAGATATAGAACATTAAATAGTAAATCATCATATCAAATAAAAACAAAGTACAATTTTAGACTAAAAATATTATTCAACTAATTTCTTAAATTCTATCAAAATTAAATCAGAAAATTGTTTGATTTATCAAAGTATATAACAAATTCATTCACATATAATTAAGTCAAATACTATAATATACTCCCTCCAATCCATTTTAATTATCGCTCGAATTTTTTTGAAATCGAATTCTCAATTCATCAATTATTAATTATTTATTATTCTAAAAATATAAACTCTATATAATTGATGCATCTTTTAAAAACTTTCACAATATTAAATTTTAATTTTTAAATAATATAATTAAAAGAAAGAATCGAAGATTAAAAGATTCGACTCATGATAAAAGTTTCAATTAAAATAGACGTAATTTTAATTACTATATACTTTAGATTCTTTTTTGGTTAGTATCCTTTCTCAGTTTAATTTTGTGCTTTTCCACCTAAGTGATATGGTTCACTGGTTCAGTCTTGAGCCATATGTAAGGTTCCAGATTAGTAGTCATTTATACTATCTAAAGGGTTATCTTTTGGAAAATAGATGTAACTTGAGTTACTTCTGAATCGATAGTCAATCCTATTTCCGATAGGAGCAATACAACAATTGGAATGGAAGAGTCGGAGTCGAAAACAGGATTCCACACTTCTTTCTCATTTACTATCTAAAGGGTTATCTTTCTGCCTCTCATATGAGATGAGATTTTGGCAGTAATCTACCTTTATTTTGTCATCCACTGTGAGAGCATATGGTGTACTTCTCCACCAAGAGTGAATAAAACCAAAAGGCTAAGGTGTTTGAGGACACAGTTTTCTGTTCAATTTGGTTCATTCCACAATTTTCAGCACCCAATGTGATTTTTGTTAGATTATCTTCAAATGGAAAAAAAGAAGATGAATGTGCAACAATCATTTTATTAAGGCACATCTTGATAATTGAGTATGATCTCTACTAATGATATGGTCAAATTTTAGAGCTCAAATATGCTTTTCATTATAGTATTATAATATGTGTTTGTTCAATTTCCTTAGCACTTCAATCTCATTTTATATTAACATGAATAAATCATTTGAGCATTTTATGGAGCGTTTAATTATACTACCCATTTATTTAGGTTAGTTGTCATGGTTTGCAGATCACATTTCACAAGGGCTCATTACATCATTTGTGAGCAATTTAATTTTTCGGTTGGTATCTCATCATGGGGTAACAACAAATGATCGGTAATCACAGGACAATTCTAAGACCATGCTGATATTATTCATAACGACGGTATTCCTGACGAAGATTGTAATAACTAATCGACATTTTTTATTCTTTATTTTAAAAAACAATAAAATGATCGAGGTAGTAAATATATAATGATTGGTCGATCCTTTTTCCCTCTCGATCCTTTCTATAGTTCATGCTTTGCATGTTCGAACTTCTTGTTATACGAAATATGTAATCAGAATAGATAGACCACAAAAGGGATACATGGAAAGTGGTTGAAGGTCCGAAACGATAAATGAGTAGCTCAAATTAAGGAGGCAAAATAATTTTCTAGATGAATTAATCGACCAATCTAATAGAAAAGGCCTTGTTATTGATCAAATTGTATTGATTCAAAAACTTACATCATCGCTATAAAGAATATATACTCCATTCGCCTCTAAATATTATCACATTTCGCATTTTAATTTAATTAATTTTTTTCAAATTTTCAACTCAAATAAATTTTAACGTATAATACTTGCTTTTGAACAAAAAATATTAATATATATTATTTTCAATATAATTTATTATTAACTTAATAATCAATTTAGATGTACTTACTAATTAAAATCGAAAAATTTATAAATCTTTTGATGATAACAAAATCAAGATCGTAGTATATCTTTAATTATTCTTGTCATAACCTTCAAAAAAAGCCACCTTAGCTTAGCCCATTTTTCTTACACACCATACCATATAAAAAAATCAAATCTCGAACAAAAATCACTCATTTTTTGCACAAAAAAAATCAAATCTTGAGCAAAAATCAAACACCCAAATTGTCAAAAATGGCTATGGCAAGTTTAGCGAGAAGAAAAGCTTCAAATTTGGTATCAAATTCTTTTAAAAATGGAATATTGAATGAGTCAAAGTACTTATTCCACGTCAGCAGTCGGGGTTTTGCATCAGGATCTGATGAGAATGACGTAATCGTGATTGGAGGCGGACCAGGAGGGTACGTGGCGGCGATTAAGGCGGCGCAGTTGGGGTTCAAGACTACTTGTATTGAGAAAAGAGGGAGTCTTGGTGGGACTTGTTTGAATGTTGGATGTATTCCTTCTAAGGTGTGTTTTTGTGGAATTGGATTATGTTGTTGGTTTTTTTGATTTGTTGTGTTTTTGTGGAATTGGGTTATGTTGGTTTTTTTGATTTGTTGTGTTTTTGTGGGTTGATAGGTTTTTTGTGTGTTTGATGGGTTTTTTGTGTGTTTTAGTGTATTACTTGCTTATACTTTTGTGATTTGATGTGTTTTTTAATGCATTAATTGGATGTATTTTTGTGTATTGAGAAAAGAGGGAGTTTTGGTGGGACTTGTCTTAATGTGGGGTGTATCCTTCTAAGGTAGTGTTTTTGTGGAATTGGGGTTTGTTGGGTTGTTTGGTTGGTTGTGTTTTTGTTTTCTGATGGGTTTTAGTGCATTAGTTGGTTGTATTTTTGTGGTTTGATGTGTTTTAATTCATCAATTGCTTGTGATTTTGTGCTATTTTATGTGGGTTGATTTGAGTTTTGAGTCTGTTTGATGCCTTTTAGTACATCAATTGTAGTTTTGTATGTTTAATATGTTTTAAGAAGGTATGATGGACTATGTAAGATAATGAATGTGAATGATTGAATGTTTTCAATCCCGAAAAGATTGACAGGTTTTTAAATTTGGTGTTTGAGTTTTTAAAATTTGAACTTGAATATTTTCGTATCTGATGTATAATATTTGGTGGAAAATGTAACAAAAGGTTGTATTTTCAACGTAATTTACTATTACTATGATTGTTTTGATTCAAATCAAGGTTATTGTGATAACTGATAAAGAAGGCCGCAAAGTTTGTTGATTTTGAGTATTGAAAATCAATTCGACAATCTTTATGAGATGGAGGGAGTATTTACTTGGACATGTATATACTCATCAATCTGCCATCGTACACATGACAATTACAAACTAGAATTATTAATTGATTTGTCTACCATATGATACATCATGTGATTTTGTTGGTTTCCAGTATGATGCGACTAAGGTTTGGCATAGGTGGGTTGACCTTTGCAAGTAAATCTGTAAGGGTTGAAATGAGATGTATGTAAGGGGAAATATTTGTGAAAGAATCTACACAAAATGATAGGTAAATATAATGTAGAATGATGCTGATGTTGAGAGAGCTAATAATTCTGTTTGTTATTATCCTTTTTGTGCTAAAACTATTAAACTGTTATTGTTCTTCATTTTCACTGTCAAGATGTCAAATCTTGTTCTAGTACTCTATGAATTCTTGTGAGAGAGATGCGAAAAGAATAACGAGATCATTTTGAACTTGTTTGTTTCATCTATTTCTCTTTTATTAAGTTCACTCATTTTGTTGGTGTCCAGTTGGAGTACATCCTGTTGATATAGAAAATTTGCTCATCTTTCCCATTTATGGATACCTCGTATATAATTTTACATCTCTTGGGTCTTCCCAACCTGCATGCCATAGGTCTCTCTCTTCTTTGATTGGTTTGTCGAATTCCATTTGTGGTAAGATATACACCAATATTGCTCGTTCACCTTCATTCCTTATTCATTTTGTCATTGAAGATGCTTAATTGTAAATCAAGTTATTCCTATATTGTATAATGCTTGGAAGACGATCCCTTTGATGTTATGATTCTATGTAGATAATATTTCTGATGTTGTTCTATTTGTCTTGATGTTATGATTAGACATCTAGTGACTGGGAATGTTTGATTATTATTAATTGTTTCAGTTTCAATGCATTTCATGTTGGTGGAAATCAATTTACAAAATCAAGTTGAATGTTAATATTCTCATGTTATTCTTCAGGCACTTCTCCATTCTTCCCACATGTACCATGAAGCTAAACACTCATTTGGAAGTCACGGTGTGAAGTTTTCCAATGTTGAGATTGACCTACCTGCCATGATGGCCCAAAAGGATAAGGCAGTGTCTGGCCTAACGAAAGGTATCGAGGGTCTTCTTAAGAAAAACAAAGTGACCTATGTTAAGGGCTGGGGCAAGTTCCTTTCTCCCTCCGAGATCTCTGTCGACACCATTGAGGGTGGTAACACTATTGTCAAAGGAAAAAATATCATTGTTGCCACTGGTTCTGATGTGAAGAGTTTGCCTGGAATCACCATTGATGAGAAGAAAATTGTATCCTCAACTGGTGCTTTGGCTCTATCTGAAATACCGAAAAGGCTAGTGGTTATTGGCGCTGGCTACATTGGTCTTGAAATGGGTTCTGTTTGGTGCCGTCTTGGTTCAGAAGTAACTGTTGTTGAATTTGCCTCGGATATTGTTCCAACCATGGATTCAGAAGTGCGCAAGCAGTTCCAGCGTTCACTGGAGAAGCAAAAGATGAAATTCAAGCTTAAAACTAAGGTCGTCTCAGTTGACTCTTCCGGAGATTCTGTGAAGTTGACCCTTGAGCCAGCGGAAGGTGGTGAGCAGTTCGTTCTCGAGGCTGATGTTGTTTTGGTTTCTGCTGGGAGAATTCCCTTCACTGAAGGACTTCAGTTGGAGAAGATTGGAGTTGAAACAGACAAGGGTGGTCGCATCTTGGTAAATGAACGATTTGCCACAAATGTACCTGGAGTTTATGCCATTGGTGATGTCATTCCTGGTCCTATGTTAGCTCACAAAGCTGAAGAAGATGGTGTCGCATGTGTGGAATACCTTGCAGGTAAGGAAGGGCATGTGGATTACGATTTGGTGCCCGGGGTTGTTTACACACACCCCGAGGTAGCATATGTTGGCAAGACAGAGGAGCAGGTTAAAGCACTTGGAGTTTCTTACCGCGTGGGGAAGTTCCCCTTTCTGGCAAACAGCAGGGCCAAGGCAATTGACGACGCTGAGGGGATAGTGAAGATCATTGCTGAGAAGGAGTCGGACAAGATACTGGGAGTCCATATCATGGCACCAAATGCTGGTGAGCTTATTCATGAGGCTGCCATAGCTTTATCATATGGTGCATCCAGTGAGGATATTGCTCGCACGTGCCACGCACATCCAACGATGAGTGAGGCTGTGAAAGAAGCCGCTATGGCCACCTATGACAAACCTATTCACATCTAGAACACGACTCATGAACTTGACTTTCTCGCTCGTGCAGCTCTTTTACAGTTTTGGAATCGCGATGCAATTATTCTATCCTTGCTCATCATTTTAGAATATTGTGGAATAGAAATGTCATTTTCCTATTCTCCCTCACTGTCTGGAGATAACAGTACTTCAATTTGTGTGTTCTTCCCTACTTGATACGCTCAATAAGTGTATGCTTTTTTTTATTATCCCAATATATACTTGTGGAAAGTGTATCCAAAATCAACACTATTTAGCTGATGTAACAATCTGAGATACTTTGTTACTTGACAAAATAATATGAGGAACCCTTTTGGCATCAAGGCTTATGTAAGTTTGTGATTCTTGGTTTACTTATTTTCCACAGTTGTGACTTGTGACTTTTTAACAGCATGTGAGTTTTCCAAGGGAAAATATTGTTTAACTCAACTCTTTAAGACAATGATTAATTTGTTGCTGAAACCAACCCTATTAAACTAGAAGGCATGTGGTAGCTGATTCTCTCGTCAAAGGATCATCAACTGCAATGATATATTTCACTAGCTGTGAGTTATATGTACCATACACATAATTTAGACATTACACTAATTGTGAATTTTATGTACCATGCATAACCGACTCAACTCAACATGCCCAACAATGTTTCTTAAAAGGCTCCCATATGTCCCACGCATAACCAACTCAACTCAACATGCCCCAACTGGTTAACCCTGTAACAACATGGAGGTTTACTTGAATGAGTTTTATCATAGTTGATTGATTTATACTTGTTGAACTGATCTATTTGGCTAAACAGTAACACCAACCAAAACCTCATATCATATCATAATTGAGGATCAATAAAATAACATTGCAGGAGCATACCTAAAATAATAATTTGTATACATGCGATTGATAGTTTTTGTAATATATTATATATGGTTGATAAGAAAAGATATATCGAAGCCAATCGAACTTTACACATGGACTTAAGATATAGCAGAATTGTTTCCCAAGTTACAAGTCCAGAATTTCTATCTAGTGATACAATATGTGAAGTTGTGAACTAACTGATAGTCTAGATAATAAATTCTGTAGATATGTTCATGGGGGCATACACATGAACAATCAGCTTTGAAGAGATGATATCCAAAAGGTATAGAGATATCCCAAGGCATATGTACATACATTTGCTCATCATGCTCAAAACAAGTATACAAAAGGTTAAGCCCTTAGATCAAATTGGAAAACCATCTTCATGTTATTCCTCGACATCTCGGGCACTAGGCATATCTCCATTAAGAAGGAGGCCAAGACGTCGAATCACTTCAAGTAAGTGGAGCTTGACCAGAACCTAATGCAGGCCAAGTTGAGTGAGGTCTATGGGGTCACAGGACTTCTATCAGCTTAAATCAAAACCAGCAGCGGCATTAATAGCATATAACAGCTTTTGCTCCATTTGTTCTTTGCTGTTGCAAAGGTATTACAATATTGATTAAGGTAAGGATGAAACTGTTGTAAGCATTAATTTGGGGGACGTAAATAACTAAGTTGGAACATGTGTTTCCTGTATGAATAGATGAGTAAAAAGTTGCAATCAAGAATGGCAAACCTTCTGTATGGCGGAAGCTTCAAAAGATTCATGCAAGTAGCAGAAGTCGGCAATCTGTCAAGGGTCTCCTCTGAAGCACTACCAGCGGCCCTGTTATCGAACGAGCAAATCAATTACCATGAAAAATACTGCAGCAGTTATATCTATCTCTAGCAGAAAATATGCAGGACCTTCAACCATTCATCCAATTAACTGCTAACAGAGGAATTGTTTCAGATAATAAGATGAGTGGTAGCATCTCTGACGAGTAATAACCGAGTCATACTATTGACATAGGATTCAATACAGAAATGTTACCTCTGAACACAGAACTGAGGTTCCAAATATTTAAATCCAAGAAGAGGTCCTCGAGAACACCCGGTCACGAACCTAAAAGACCAAAGAAATGCAGATAATGTTTAACGAGAGATGGATGAATATGCAGTTGTTTGGGTTGGGCCTATTACTGAAAAAGTTGTGCTCAAGAGTAAACATAAAATAAAGATACTTCATGAAGTACATTACAGTTAGCAAATCAGCTTTGGAAAAGTGTTATCAGAGAACAGTGTATTTTTGTTGGTTTAAGGCCGTCACAATGTCATTGCATATGATTACTAGGCCTTAATGCATGCAATGATGTTAAATTTCAAGAGAAGTTCTGGAGTTAATGACAAACCCTTCAATTATCAAAGCCAATAGAACTTACTTCAAAAATTTCCTTTGATTATCGAGTGAAAAATTCTTGATGACTTCCCAGAATACCTCAATTACATAGTGGTCCTGCAAATGGAAACATTGATTAGCCATGTTCAGTTCTCTCGCATAAGCTCCAAATTTATGCACGGTGCATAAGTACACTTGGCTAATGCATATTTACTCACCAAACAATCTGTCATTAGTCAATAATAGTGTACTTATGACTCGCTCTAACATTAAATGCTACTCATTGTCATTATTCACGACTAATGCAAATGTTAATCATGAGGGCTTATACACCTTGCATAAATTTGGGACTTAGACAAACCCTGCCTGAAAGATTTAGCTGAAATGATTTAGCAAGAATATATAGTCACTTTCGTACAAGATTGTTCACTGATAGTTGATAAAGAATACAGAGTTGACCTAGTCTTAGTGCATGGATGTGTACATTTTTATGATGTAAATTGTAAAATGGGATATTTATTATGGAACATATCAATGACGTGAGTTACTAGAGTAGATGAGGTAAATGGGTTGGGGGTTATGACCCATAACCCCAAACCTGAAGGAAAACTTTCAACAAATACATGTACTCATGAACTAAGAACTTCTGTGCGTCTATTAATGCAAAATTGCTGAGTACATTGGGTACATGCTTTTATGTTTCTAGGAATCTGATTTGTCACTTCACATACTCCTTGAGGATGGTCCTTCAGATTTGGGCCTAAAGGCATGATCATTTAGCAGGTAATATAAGGAGAAGATTCCAATGATTAATTAGGTAAACTGCTGCAAATTATCCATGCAAGGTGTATCAACTAGATGACTAAGTTCTGGCAATTGGCAAAAAAGGATAGTTATGGGTTTTAAAAATGTACAATGAGTGAGGACAAGGATCTGGATATGACCAACCTTATGGTAACCACCGGTGTACTGTGTATGAGCCCGTAGGTCATCAATGTCAAAACCATCAACTGATCCAGAGATCAGAAGCTACAAACAATGTACATAAGTTAAAACTTAAGAATCAAGGTAATATCGTCTACAATGATGAAGTTTCACATGCAAAGTTTATGAACAATAAATTAATCTGACATTTATTAATTTAACAATAAACTCCTAATGTAATGATAGAACTCCATAGAAGGCATATTATTAGAAGTTTATCCAGTGAAATGGACAATCAGATTTGTTCTAGTTCAGGTATCACAAAGCAAGGATTAGAATATAAAATTCATGATTGTTCTATGTGTTGTAGACACCCTATTTTATATTGTCAAGTGAAGAAGAAGTAGAAGCATAGCCAAAACAAATGACAATTTCAAGTTTCATTTTGACAGGAGTACAGGACCTCAATCGATGTCCAATAATTTCACAAGTATTTGATATCTTTGCTTTGACTCGTCACTCTTCATACCTAGCTTGTACGCCCAAACATATGTGAGTACATAGACAAAGAAAAAACTGCTTGGTGATAGTGTTAACTTCTATGCACTCCAAATACAGTATCAGTTTATTAACATGCTGATCTATCTCTACTTTGTCCTACAATGATAATGTTTTAGCTAAGATGCAAATTTGAAAAAGTCATGGAACAGCCTATGTATTTGGATCTTCTTCTGATCTGAGCAGGTATTTAAGCTTTAATAGCTTTTCCGTAGTGCTGTACCCTACACTCTCAGAATGGCTAACCTATTAAAAAAATTATGATTCTGGTTTGCAGATCAATGACTGTACATGAGTTAGAGTGAAGATGGATTGGAGAGTACATTTGCGAAGGGGATATCACTAATACCTGAAGTTCATGTTCATTAAACATGTCAATCCAATCCTTCTGTATAAGTTGTTGAAATCCACGCAAGAAATGAGTGCTTTGTTGGCGTATCTGAAAATTATTTGAAAGTAGAACCATTAGGGCGATTAAATAATAAGACACCAGGATAGAAAAAAATTATTTGCAATTTATAGACAGCAGCACATTATATCTGTGTGTGTGAGTGAAAGAGAGAGAGAGAGAGAGAGAGAGAGCGAGAGACATGCCTGAAAGTTTAAACGGTGGTTGGCCACAAGATGAATATATGTTATGACATTTTCGTTAGTAACTCGTACATTTTTCCCTCCCAGAAGCAATTCCTCTTCTGCTTGCTCACCGTACTCATTATTGAGGATAACGAAGTACAACTCCAACTCCGAGATATCATTCTCATAGTGCTGTTATTCATAAAACCAAAAACTTCAGAGCATGATATAAATTGAGTTTATCAACCCGAGTACACTGTACCCATTATTGACGATAACAAGGAACATCTCTATACTAGAACATCATTCAGAGATACCAATGTAACTCGACAAAACCTAAAGCAAGAATAGGGCCAAGGGAATGAAGATATTCTACCTTATGTTGTCTAGCAAGTTCAGAGGGCGAAATCAAATTTACAAGGAAACACTGTAAAGGCATTGTACCTTGACTCCGAGAAACATAATGCAAATTAGATGATTTCTATAACACAAAATTACATTCTCCAATGAAGTTTGACTAAATTTTTGGAAAGCAAAAACCATTTGGATTTCTATTTTACACTTGTTCTTCACAGAAAACTGATAAAAAAAATACACTATAATATGGGACATGGACTTCTCATCTATTTCCTTCAATCAGAGTTCAAACACACAGACTGCATTATAGCATCTGTAGTTTAGAAGGAAATAAAAAATCAAGATAAATGAGATACTACCTTAAGGAAAAGAAGGTGCCGGTACAACTCAGGATCCAGAGAAGGTAAGTCATTCAAGTAATTGTGCCTGAGAAGTAGAATAATATACATATCACATTATCAGCTCATCTCCAAGCATAGTTGGCACCTAAGTCATTAGAAAGAACATTCGGTACCATCCCATGCTGGATGAGGCTATCAAATTCTAATCATCAATGCTTATCACTGGAGCAAAATACAGTGTCCTATAGTTGCATGGGACCACTTCCAGTTTCATATTCATTTTTCAGTAATAACTATGAAAAACATTACACTTCACATACTGTTTTATGCAAGTTATAAATGCACATACTAAGTGGAAATCTACAGAACCGTACATGTACTATTCTGCAATAAAAATTTGTGATATCTCCAGAATGGATCTCATACTATATTTAGTTGTGTTATGACAGCATACATGCAGGAAAAGGATAGATTATATAAAGCCTTAACATTCAGGCATAACAATCTTGAGGCTTGATCACCTAGCTCCTAATTCCAAAATGATTATATTATCCAAAAGCTCACATCTGTATCTGATAGCTATAGTTTTCTTAATTAAATTTCTGTCTTATCTTTGAGACCTGCTTAATTACAGTTCGTTCAACTTCTATTGTATAAAGACCATTCAACAAACCTCATTGTTACATATTGCACAGGCTCAAGACATAACACAAACTGAAAATTAAATAATTCATGCAGCAATGGAAGATTCTCACTTCTGCTTCAATTTGCTCAGGAAAAATGTAGCAAATGGAATATCAACAAGAATCCCCTCGAACATTGCCTGCAAAAGGATAGCCAAATATCACCCACCAAGACTAAATGACGACTAATAGAGAGAAACCACGAGTCTTAAGAAGCTTATAACTACACCAATAAGCAGATTGTATATTAATGAACTGTCAGTTAAGAGAAAAACTTGAAATTTGACCGATAAACCGGTTTTGCCAACATAGATCATTGCATATTAGGAACTCTAAATACAAAAACGCATGGCATTTTATTTCCTCTTTTATGAGTATTGCAGGAAACTCCATGCATATTTACCTTATTTTATGGGGTAAAGAAGCACATCAATAATATAAAATAAAGAGTCATACATATACCTCATTACCAGCCCCTAGACTCCTGGTAAGAGTAGCTTATTAAGATCCCTAACATCAATGTCATATTTGCATCTATCTAATAATAAAAATGTACAGTGTAGTACTGTAGTAGAATACTATATGCTACAGCAGAATTAATCACATGCAGAACAGAGTCCAAGTTGTTAAGAGCTGTTGAACAAGCGTTTTGATTCTAAACCATATTAGGTACTAAAAGTAAACAGAAGCCTGCAGACATTTAGATGAGGTATACGCTTGAAAAGTCAAAATATGATAAATGAACTTCACAAGAACGTTCACCAGGGAAGCACAATTATCTGTTATTTCCACCTTGCTGGTAACACTACAATTCTATCACACCATCAAGGTGTCAAGAAAAGATGGATCTAGCATCTACTTAGGACTCTAGACTCTTAAGAGTCTAGACAAACAGCTAGAACAAGAGAAAAACATATATGAATAGCATCCATCCTAAAACCAAGGCTTGTGCTCCATAAAGGACCTTCAGGGATAAATTGAAGTTAGAAGAAGAAAAATCTTCAAAATGTGGTGACAGGTCATGCCAGCTCAAATTAAATAACAAGCCAAAAGCATGTAAAAGAGAAAGCTCTCAGTTATACTATAAAATACTGTTGGAGAAGGGTATATGATTAACCTTCGCAAGGATAGTCCCAAGAAAGTGAAAATATTGGAGATGCTGCTCATGCACTAATCCTGATCCAGGATTTGGGTAAAGGAGATGATTGGCTGTTTCCTGCATTGATTAGCTGATCAGCTTACTTTTCTGATTTTCAACATACAGAAAGTAGACAAACATGCAACTCATCAAACTTCAAGAAGTTAGTAAGAGAAGAGACACAAAAACATTGCACACAATTTTAACCTTAAATAATCCATATTGAACATCAAAGGCTGCTCGAGAAATATTCTCCATGAAATCCTTGAAAATCCCACCGCCATCTATACCGGCCTCCTCTACTCCGAATTCATTGATAAAACTGATACGCATCTAGCCAACAGGAACAAAAGATAGGCATCATGAATCAGAACATGATTCAACTTAGACGAGAAACAGAGCATAAATAAACAGACTGACGAGGGTATTAAGAAGCTTCTTAGCAAAATTATAAAAACTCACCTGTCCTCGCAGGTCTTCTTCTGATAGTGTGTTCAACTGATCAAAAGAATCTTCTAGAATACGATCTCTTCTTATCCTGAATCTAGTCCTTGAGAAAACGGAATGAGCACCCTGTTCTGCTTTAGCAGCAGTTAACTGAGACTGGTTGAAGAAACACAATGTCATTAAGCTAGATGTATTTGAAAAATTGATGAAATTCAACGTGGAATACATGTTGGAAAACTCACAGTAAATATTTTAGCTCTGCTAGTAAAAGGCACCAAGAAAGAAGCTTGTTTCAATATGTCGTTAGCTCTCGTGCCCTCTATAATTGCCTGCAAACAGGACAGAACGAAAAGGTAGTTTTGGTATATTATTCATATGGTGTTCACTATAATTGATCGGACAGAGATCATGTCACACCAAAGGCTATGTCAGTATGCACTTCAGTACCATTAGGTCCCTTTTTTAAGGAAATGCCCGAGATTTGAAAGGAAATACCTGGGCTATGAAATGATCATCGACACCATCAGCTTGGAATTCATTAGGTGGCGTAAATTGTCGTCTATTGTTCCAGTCTTGCAACTATATCATCAAAACGAAGTTCAGAAGAAAAAATCCATTTGTAAGTTAGATAGAACACCCATACACATGGCTTAACACCTAATGAAAATGAATCCCACACGGCCCACACCTGTGACATGAGCTCAGAAGCTACTATGCAGACTCTTTGCTGAAGAAACCCATGAGGGTGCTTCTTCATCATGACAGTACTGCTGTTGGAGTTCCTAATATTAGGAGGTGCAACAGGGTTCAACCAAAGGAGCTGCCATAAAGCCTGGAAAGTAAGAGAAGCATCCACTCTAAAGGTGTTAGCAAGGATCAACTCCACTCTGAAATATGATCATTACACTTCAACCAGATTATTCTATTCCTAACTTGGATCAAAATACTTAATAGCATGATGATACATTTATACAAAACTTCTACCTCAAGCAAATGCAACGGAACAGGAAAGAGTAGAGTGAAATCCAATCCACAAAATAATTTGATCTATAGAACAGCATTGTTCCATGAGCACATTTACATTTTACCAGGTAAAGTAGTAGTATTTAAATGGTAAAAGATTTCACTCTAAGAAGTAGATGTTATCTTTTGATAGGAGTGCCATTTAAATATAGTACTTAATGTAAATGATTCCAACCTCTACATATTATGAAGAAAACTGTGCAGTACTTGATAAATCCAATAACTAAATATTGTCGAATTAAATATGAAATAATAAATGATCACACATTTAGAATATTATGTGGAAACTGAGCTACTTGATTGTTCAAACATCTACATATCCCATATGTCTTGGCACAGTGTATTATTACCTGTCTTAGGATAACAATCAACAATCTGATGTCATTTAGAGGCAATGGCTTTTCATGCTCATAGAATTCCTCATTGTCAACGATCATGAGCATATGCCTGCTCCACCACCAGATGTTAAGAGTGTTAGACACATCCACACATTACGGTATTGATCCACGAATCACTGTCAAAGTATAATATAACTATTCAGAAGAGAATGAATACCTATAAACAGGACAGAACACGGCCAAAGGCAATAGCCAGCCTGGTGAATCAGGAGGCACATATGCTGACTGTTCAGATAAAGACGACCACTTCTGATTCTCATGGCACGACTTCATGAATTTCCAAAGCACAGGCACTAACTCTGTCCTATAAGCTAGCACGGTCATATTGCGTTCGAGGGGTAAAACATTGAAGATTACATGCAATAGAGCACAAACTGCACCAACAGCCTCCACTCCCTTGTTTTGAGGCTTTCCTTTACTGGGACTCAGGCTTCCCAACAATATATTTGTCTGTGCAGCACCAAAAAAGAAATTTAGACCATACTCTATCCTGTAGGTCTTCTGTATTAAGATTATTTACCAATTTTTGAAGAAACCGAGGGTCAATGGAATCGCAGATTTGCTGTTCTAAGTTTTTGTTTAGAATTGGCTTCATATCATCGTCAAGGTTCATATCATCATCAATCACTTTCAGAACAGAAAGTAAAGAGACGTGAGAACAAATAAATGCAAATGAGAATAGAAAATATACAAGACAGCACAAAGTATTATATGAATTATAAAATAGACAGGATAAAATAAGAAATAGAACTTAGAGTATATGTGGGTAGAGGGGATCATACATTCTTTAGTAGCCCCATCAGATGCTTGGAGAGGAGGCATTGCTTCCAACAAATATGTTGAAATGGTTGCAAAATCTACAGCCTGGTGATGCAGAACATCAGGAAAGGAAAATATATCTGATAAACAATATAGTAATACCAACAAAAGTGTAATGGCACATCAACTGTAAGCAATTTAAATCACATCCATGGAAATTACGAAACCAAATCCCATAGCTATACCATGAGGTAGACTCAGAAAAAAAGTTCAGGCCACTATTTACTGCTCATCATGGCATTGCCATTACTGCATATCTATGAATTACAATGTTATTACATTCTCATATCAGTAGTGAGGCAGCACTTTTTCTCTCATTTCAGAGTCATGATGTAAAAAGGAACATCCCAGAATGATAAAACCATAAACAAAAAAAAACTGACACATAAAACTATGAAAATCCAACTTATGGTAATACCGAAAGCTTTTGTTCAATCAAGCCTAGCAATGAATACAGAAAGCTTCAGATCAATGAAGCCCAGATCATCACAGAATACAGAAAGCTTCAGTTCGATCAAGCCTAGCAACGAGAACTTCGATTTTGATGATCTAAACAGTTACAGGTGAAACAAAAACAGTAACTAAGCATCAGAACAGAATATTCACCGCATCAAATGAAACTGCATGAGAAAAGGCAACTCCAGCAGCTTCCAATATGTTTCCCAATAGGCAAGCATAACCAGGCAAATCAGCTGCTACATCATTAGGAAGAACATTGTTACGATCTTTGACGCATAGTGCCATCTCACCAAAATAATACTGGCTCAACTCCGGTCTTGAAAAGATCTGGACATCAGTTGAAACAAGAGGCAGATGACACAAAAAAAAAAGTCAGCTATTTCGAGATAACAAACGTAAAGGGTAAATACAATCCTTAGCATGCATACAAGAACATATGGAGGCTAAATTTCATACAAACACGAACTCTGGGAAAACATTTCAAATGGCTTTGACTTTGCTTTAGAACTTTTGACAAAATCTTTTGGTACTGAACTACTATTTTAATAGAGTAAACCTAAGGACAAAAGCAAAGGAAAAATTATATATATTACTTTGTAGGTAATTTTTAAATAACAAGCAGCTTAAGTGGATTGGTGCAATAAATCAATTTTAATTAATTCAATTAAAAAAAAACACATCATCTTTAACCTTACCCCACCCCACCCCAATTAAACCCAAGTGCCTATTTGAAAAGTTGAAATGTTCAAGTGACTATTTGAAATGTTTTTCGTAATTCAGGTGCTTGTATGAAATTTAGCCTCCATGACACCAGCAACATTTCATCTTAATTGGCAAATTGTGACTTGGAGCTCAAAGACCGACATAATAAGGGGTACAAAATTGATCTTCTCTCGAAGAAGAATGTTGTTTGATTACCTTTTAAGTGAGGGTAAGTCCGCCACAGAAATGGAATTGACAGGATTTGGGATGAGAAACTTTGATGCGGCTCAATCTTCTTACAAACACAAGGTGTTTGACCAAGATGAGATATAACAAGGGCAATGATGCGGTCCAATGGTGATACATCAGCAACAACAGCATCTTGTAAGTTCATCTTCTACCGTATAAATTACAAAAAATGGTATTAATCATCATTCAATTCTCAAGAAACAAAGATTAATATTGAAGAGACTGAAATAAGTGGGAATCAAATCTCCTGCCATATAATGAATGAGATAACACCCCAAGCATTGGCAAAGCCATAAAATGTTTCAACAAGATACTTTAAAGTCTAAATATCTACCAAGAACTTGTCAAGAAGTAACCGTACAGCTAAAAAGTCTGGCAACCTTCAGTCGAGGCATCTTACAAAAGAAAGAACAAAAGGTCGATTCTAACAACGAAGTCTATTATCGGACAAGATCATTACTAATACAGAGGCGAAACTGCGAAAGAACACTAAGATAAACCTATGGACATGAAATTCATACTTGTGTTTCATCAAGCTATTAATGTACAATTCGTTGGGTAAAAACAAAATCCTACAAAAAAGGTTAATCGGTCGAAGAAAAAAGGTTTTCAGTGTGAAGCTGATGTCTTAGTTGTTTATACGACAAATGGAATGAATTCCACAATTCATTGAACCACGGACAGAGATGAGACCAAATATCAAAGTGGATTGTTTCGATCAAAGCTAGGTATTAGACATGACGATGAAATGGCACCCTAGAAACTTGAGAATTAAACTAAAACTCCAGATATCTGGATGGGATTACAGAGGGCAAAAAAAGCTGAAACATGTACAATATTGACTATATAGCATCATGTACTTCTTTAACAATACATGTCCCTAGCCTTCTACAAATAGTTCCTGGAACCTTGACCAACCATCACGCACACTGAGGCAAAATCTCAAGCATTCGGCAGAAAACTTTCAATTATTGTAATGAGAGTAACCAAAATATACTTGCTCAATACAAGAGGAAAATAAAAATCAACAAAGAGAAAGATGTTTTCCATACTAACATAAATAGACAGACAACCAGAAGCAATAATCAACGAGCAAGGAGGAAAGTGAACCTTTGTAGTTAGAAGAATCTGCCTAAACAAGGAATAGATATTCCATTGGAATAGATGACTGACTGTGCTGCAGGACCACGGAAGCTTCGGATCAATTAATAAAGTCACAGCTTCTAGCAAGAGTCTGGCAGAACTGCTAAAGTTCGTGCATTCCATCAAATTAGAAGATATCCATTGGAACCTACAAAAGAAATGTATTGTCTTTTCACTCTGCATAATCTATAAACATTCTAAAATAAAAATTAGAACATAAAGTATTAAAAAAACATGCACAATAGAAGATGCATGGCACAAAGGGAAACAAAATGGGAAATGCATTTACCCTTTGAGTGACATTGACATATCAACAACTGGAGAAACTCATTTAATACTGTCTGTTATCAAACCTGAATTTTTTTTATTTCAAAATGAAGCCTACATCGCATCTGCTACCATCAGATTTCTTAAATTCACAAAAATTAAAACAGAAGAATAGAGTTGCATATTGAAGTAAGAAAAAAAAAATTAAAACCATGAATAAGAAACAGTTCAAATAAAGACACGGAATGCATTTTTTTTTACAAGTTTTTTCAGTGTACCAGCTTCCAAGGCTTACAATCATTATTCAAGTAGTTCATATCAAATAACAGATACATTCCTGCCATACATAAGCTGATACAGCATTTCATAAATGAAATTGAGATATCAACGTGAACATACGAACAATAAGAAAAAATTTATGCATTTGAAGCCTATATGAGATAAAGAGCTAGCAAATAAAAATAGATGAATATATTTAGAAAGTGTCAAAATACCTGTTCTCGTAAACAGTCTGAATACATATTAAGGCAAGCTTCTTGACTCTGAACTCCACAATAATTCGCTTAGATGAATAGTCTGTGCCGGCAAACAGACTTACAATGTCACCTGCTTCAGAATTAGGTTATGTGTCACCAAAAAATCAACCTTCAATAAGCTGAATATTGCAACTTGAAACATAAAGGAAATATTGAGAGCATGATGACAGTTGTAGAGAGAACATTAAGGGAATCTGTGGTTGATCGCACATAAATAAATCCGAAGTGATGCAAAAATAAATTGGAGCTTGGGTATACAGTATACACAATACTAATGTATTCCATTGTCTAGCTGACCTAGCAAGAAGTATTGGAGTGATTACTTCTTACTACTTGAAAGAGCCAAAGGTACCATAAAAATGAACAGATAAACACACATTGAAAAGGGACATTCGTTAAGAATTTCAGAATAGTAGAGATAAAAACATAAAAACAATACGGTAAAATGTCACAAAAGAATGCCATCACTTGAGACAAGAATAAGGAGTGTAAGGAGACACACCACTGTCATGAACAAAATCCTGAAGCAATTGAGATATCTTAACAAGGGCCGCAAAATCAGAAACATATTTTGGATTGTTGAAAAAGAGCAGCTGGCGTAGAAAATCAGAATCTGGTCCAAAGCAATACCTGGAAAAATGTAACATCAATGACAAGGAAACGCCTCTTATGACTACTTTAAGATGTTGTTCACCAATCATAAGAGAATATAGAAGGACAAAAGAATAGACAATGCATGCATGACCGGGATGCACATTAGTTTCTAGCTGTGTACCTGGTAACATGCTCACAATGCTTCCCATAAGTATTAAAAAAGCTTTCACGCACTTTTGATCTTTCACGTTCAACTACCTTCCTTCCTCTGAAGCATCTCTGCAATATCAGTTCATCAAGCGAGATCTTCACAACATTTACATATGTCTAAAGAATGTCACTAGAAAATCAAAAGCCTACATTGTGGAATGTGAAGTTCCATTACTTTTTCCTTTTTGTGGTGCATCACAAGTTTTTGGCTTTTCATATCAGAAAAGAACCGATAAACAAAATAAAAGAAAGCTAAGTCTTGATAGTCCATGCTGATTTATAACTTTCTAAAACAAGGCACACTAGATGGCAGAAATGCTCCATAATCAAGTTCAGAACACTTCTACAGCTTTCTTTTCCAAAGGAACATTACATGTAGCACCATTTAAAGAAACTATAACACCAAGTTAACCAAAACTAAGGCTAATTGATGCGGGTGTACCATCATCCAATCATCAGTATGCTGTACAAGATTCCAATTTTTTAAACAAAAAACTTAAAAGAGGATTCATTTTAGGACTAGATGATCAATTCCTGAGAGATATGGAAGTACCAGCAAGAAGATCTCGCAGGCTAATAAGACATTCATCTACTGAACCAGCATAAAATGGGAGAGGAATCTGCTATAAATAACAAAACTCTAACTATCATCGTACATAAATAAAAAACACTATATCAAAATGAACTAGCAATTAGCAAATATGAGGTTGCCTTCATCTTGCTAGAAACACACTTTTGATCATAATTAATATGTTTGATCCATTTCGCACTAGACAAATATGCACAAACTCCACCACAACTGATTAATGGTCGATCACAAATATATCCACATATCCCCCCATCACACTACTACTACTACAACTGACACGCCACAAACGCACACGTTCCCTCACATTTCAGTGGCCTCCCCAGTCCCCACTTAAACATGTCTGTACGAGTACACTCGTTTCTATTCTATTACTAAAAGCTCAAACTCACAGGTAACAAACACCCGCATAACATTTCAGCAATATCCTATCCACATAAAAAACGACTAGTAAACAATGCAGAAACAAAAGGATGATGAAAACAAATCGTTCTATACTCTTGTTCAATTGCACGCACCCTAGCTTATCATTCAGCTCATAAGCTATAGCACAGTTAATACTCCCTCCAACCCCAAAATATCATCCAGTTTGGTTTTTAGTAGTCAACATTAACAAACTTTGTAGCCTTAATTGAAACACATAGCTCTAACTCGAATCAAAATTATCATTTTAATAATAAAATACAATAAAAATACTAGCATTTGATACATTTTCACCAAATATCATAAAACAAACACAAAACTATCTTACTTCAAAATTTATAAATTCAACCATCGAAATTCAAAACTGGACAATCTTTTTGGAGCAGTCGGAGTACACAACAACACGAGCAAATAATAAATCCCAGCATTTAATAAATTTTCACAAAATATCAAACATACACAAAAACACTCAACTCCAAAAATTCAAAACCGGACAATCATTTTGGGACAAATGGAGTATACAACAACAAAACCAAATAACAAATTCCTAGCAATTACTACATTTTTCACCAAATTTCATACAACATACACAAAAACACTCTACTTCAATTTTTTTTTTTCAAAACCGGACAATCATTTTGGGACAAAAGCAGCGTACAACAAATACCTAGCATTTGATATATTTTACACCAAATATCACAAAAACACTCGATTTGGATTTTTTTCAAAATCAGACAATCAATTTGGGACAAACGGAGTATACAACAACAAAAGCACATAACAAATTCCTAGCATTTAATACATTTTTCGCCAAATATCACACAACATAAACAAACACTCTACTTCAATTTTTTTTCCAAAACTGGACAATCATTTTGGGACAAAAGCAGCATACAACAACAAAAACAAATATAATAAATTCCAAAATCAATCAAAACAAATAAAAATAAACCTGAATAACAATAGCAGCCGAATTCTGCTTCCGTTGCCACAATCTCCGTTCCCTCTCTAACCGCGTTTGCTCCAGAAGCTTCTTCCGATCCCTTTCCTTTGAGCTTCTCCCTCCCAAATCTACTCGCTTCCTCGATGAAGGATCGCCGCTAAAATACATCCCAAAATTATTGTCCACTTTCAATTGTCCAATTTCCCAAAATTATTGTCCAATTTCTCTTATTTATTAACAATATTCTGATTATTTAATTATTTATTAATTTTTTTGAGCTAATTAATTTAGTTTTTTTGGGGGATTTTATGAATTAATTTTATAAAATGATTTAAGATTTAAATTGTTTAGAGAGTTTGTTGAAGTGAAGAAGCTTTTTGTGAAGGTTTATTGGTTTTGGATATTTTTATCCGTTGACCGATGAGCTCTGTGAAGTTATAAAAGTCAAAATTGATTATTTTGTCAAAAAGAATGTGGAGAACTCGATGTCCGTTCGATATTCGGAAAAAATGTATTTGTTTATTCGAGTTAGAGGAGATGATATACTTCGTATATACAATTTAATTACTTGACTTGATAAAATGATTGTAGTCGATACCCACCATAATCTAAATAGGTTCCCTTGTTAGACACTGTTGGGGTGATGATTGACGAGATAACTTGTTACATGCTCGATACTCGATTGCGGATTTGATTGCTTCGACTTAGACTCGAGTTGGGTTTATGAACAAGACTACGAACTTGTGATATGATTGGTATCCGAAAGATGTCGTAATTATCCAAATCGATAAGGTTATTTATCTGTTTCCGATAGTCGCTCAAGACACATAAATGAGTATATGACCATTGTTATGTTCTTGCAAGGCTACAATGCTAAATTTTGTTTCTAGGCCCAAAATAAAGCCTGGTTCCATCTGGTTTTCTTTCAGTCTTTGAGGCTGTGAGGTAAAGATTCGGCCTATAATTAAGTGGATTTTGGACTTACCAAGGCCTGCCAATAATCTTAATATTTACAAAGGCCTATTATTTTTGTCCATCGGTACCCAAATGATCATTTGTTTATGGAAGTACTTATATTTTTGGGAAGTACTTATATTCAATTTATATTTAAGTATCCCTTTATTCAATTGTATTTATAGTAATTTAAAAATTTATGAATGAATATTAATCATCATTTCAATTCAAAAAAGTGTAAATAAAATGTAGAAGCCAAGATTCAATATGCCAACTTTTTTTAATAGATGACACATGAAAGATGGGCCTAGGTCAAGATTAAGTTTGATTTGCTCGAACAGTTCGGAAATTATAAAGTTTGATTTGAATGGTTGGAATAAATAATTCGATTTTTCAAGATAAACTAATTTATATGGGTCGAACGAAGTTAAACATGAACTTTGCGACCGAATTCCGTCAAATTCAAAATTAAGGTTCGATTTTTTTGCCCGATATCAAACCGAATCTCGAATAACACCTTTTTGAGTCGAACCATTCGAGCTTTTAAAATATTTTTACAGGGTTACTTGTGAGTGGCTTAGATTTGGAGGAGGCCGGATTATAATATACATTTGACTTTTATAATTGACCACCCGGAAATTCTTTGTTACTATGGAGTAAATTTCGAAACAACAGACATGAGAGTTATGTATGATGATGCATTATGAGATAAGTATTACGAGTATTAATTACTCTTATTTTGGTTTTGACTAAGTAGTCGGTGTTATTCTTCTCATTGTCAAGAACATGACCATATTAACTTTTTAGAGCCATCAATTAATGTAATGATGAGGGTACAAAATTCTGGTAAATTAAACCTGCCTTGGACTTCAAGAAGCAAAAGTTTGAGAACAGGTCGTACAACAATGGAAGCATCTATAATGGAGCTAGACACGAGTCCACTCGATCTAGAAAGTCAAAATCAAAGGCAATTTGGTAACATTATATTGTCATAACAAGTTATTAGGCTTTGTTTTTAAGTTAATTTATCTAAATAAGTGATGATTATCATGTCATGAATTTATAGATAAAATTTCATTTTAAATTTGTATAAGTGGCACTTTAATTTATCATCAATTACTTAGATTAACTCAGGCTAAAATAAACTAAGCATCATTTTGTTTATGGAAGGGTCAAAATATTAAATTATATGTGTTATGTTGACTAATCATTGATAGTAAAAATAAATCATAGTTGACACATTTTATTTGTATTTGAACTAATAAAACTAAATTTCTCATGTTTGAAGAAAACCAACAACTGGTAATAAACAAATCATTCGGAAAGATCAGAGGAAATTGAGTTCAATTTTGGTTCATGCTTAGCTTGATAATTCAATTAAGGATATTATTTTGAAATTAAACCTTTTTAACTACATAGTTGAAAATGCCGGTTGCTAAACCAGTCTAACCATTTTGGTTGACTTGCACAAATTTAATTAGTTCGTTTGGGTTGACTTTAATTTGGTTTGTGACACTCCAAACGAAGATCATTTAAAATACAATGTCAATGGAGAATGAAGTAAATGTGCATCCCTTAGACCTTTTGCAAACCAAGTTGGTATATTTTAGTTGTGAACTATTAGCACATTATTCAACATAAGCTAATACTAATAATTAAGCATTGTTTAATTTCAACCTTAAGGTTTACAAAGTATAAAATCATTCATTATCACTAATATAATCAAGCTAACTAGATGAATGGTCATTAAGCTCAAATATTTCAAGCAAAGCTTCCTTTGTTGACTAGTAAATGGCACGTGTGGTCAACACATAATTTGTCTTCTTTGACACTAAAGACCCACTTTGAAACCTATGATCACTGATGATAAGTGCAAAGGTTTAAATTCCTTATTAGTACCCACTTGTGCTATACATTTCAACCCAATTATGGAACCATTTGAAGCAATTTGTCTTATTGAAATAGTTTATTATTGGAAACATCTTACAATTACTGCTTATTATTTCTTTGGGATACCATTATGCTTGTATATGCATTACCTAGCTCACTAATTTTGACCTTTAATTGTATAATATGCACCGATTTTTTCATAATTAGTGTAGCCTTTTCCAAATATATAGTATGATTTAAATTAATAATGTTGTATGCTCAAGAAACATAGATCCATAAAGTCAAGGTGTTCATATGAGTTATTGAAGTTCATTCATTGAATCTGATTCACTTTCTACTACAATACACAAAGCTTCCACACAAAATTAGTCATTTCAAAATTATGTATTTTTACTAATGAATACATAGTAGTCATGGTAATGAAGTTAATAATCGTGGGCTAATTGTAACTAAAATTAGATAAGTATATGTATCATATATATATATATGGTTGATTATGAATCGATATTAAATCACTTCTACCCTCATATATCATAAATTTGAAATTTTTTAACTGAGGATACGGACATTTCTTTCCTCCCCAGAAAGTAAATAATTATATATATGTAGACTTCTTGTATGTCTTGAATGTTATTACCACTACCGAGTATTAGCTATTAATTATTACAATGTAGATTTTAACTAAGAGTATGGGTGAAGGATTAATAATATAGTGGTTGGCAACTATTCCATTATAAAGTAATTTAATTATTATGCTTACTAATAGTGAACTATTGTGTAATAACTTTTTCCAACCAAATGTTTCACATTTGAAGGTAGATTAACAGAAGTTGCTCCAAACATTTGATAGTCAGCAAAAGGATTGTTGCGTTCATACTAGACAAATTCTAAATGATCACAAATAAAGTAATTATTTGTAAGGTTCGTGCATGCACGAATGGATCAATAATAGTATATGATTATAGATCTAGGAAACATTAATGATTAAACTCTACAATAAAATGTAGTTTGGTTTATACATCGAGCTTGATAATGAAAAAAGAAACCGAGTTCGGTACTTAGATATAGGAAAATTAAATTCTACAATAAAATGTAGTTGATTGATACATCGAGTTTTGTAATGAAAACATCTACTCCTAAGAATATACATTGATCCTCAAAAAATAAATACGGAGTATTTATGCTACAAGTCGTAACCGAATCTACTGTATGTACTCCTCTTTACATACAGAAGGTTGATAAATGACAATATTCCACATATAGTGATATATATTACAACGAAATATAATAATTGTGTTTATTATTTATATTATATACTTCATTTGTTTAAAACAAATGATTGTTTAAATAAAAATATTTTATTAAGGGATAGTGAAAAAACTATATTGGGATTGTAAAATACATTTAAAATGTAAAAATACGTTAAAATTGGCAAAAATGTATATTAAAATATAAATAGCAAAATTATTAAGAAATTTAAAAACTTTTTTCTAGATAATTATATATTTTGAGACGGAGTATATATGAACTATACATCTTTTGGAACCTAGCTATGCTAATAGCTTCAACTAAATAAAGCAAACATCATACTTATTACTATTTGCTAGCTAGCTGGTAAATGTTTTACATAAAGGGGAACCTAAAGTTGCTTCATGGGAGTTACTGTATTTTGGACATTATATTTCATCATTGTGATTAATGGATTATTGGTGTTACGATAAACAATTTCTGTGTTATACTTAATTAAAATTGTGATAAATATTTTTGACAAAAATTGCCACCCAAAATATATACTCGGTAACATACAATTCGTTCTACTCGATCTTTATTTAAATTTGATTTTAAATATAATACTATTCTTTATCAAATTTTGGCAACTAATTGAGTTGCCTGCTTAATTAAAACATATATATATTAAAGTAATCTAAAAAATATATGATAAGATACAAATCAACACAATGATAAGAAACATTTTTAAATTTTAGACTTGCCTGCTTAAAACGTACTCCGTAATTAAAAGCCGAGATTGATGGATTTATTGGTCTAATTGCATCCGTTTCAGGCATGGGCGAATCTTTTATAAAAAGGATTTTCAAAAACTCCCTATCCAAAAAAAAAAAAACTTGTCATTACCATGGACTATTGTGGAGTTTGTTAATTAGAGGGATTTACAGAGAGTAGCATCTACAAGTGTACAAATTTCTACCATTAGATCCACTCCAATGACAACTAAATTTTATATACCTGGCCAAGAACTATAAATATATAATGAAAAAACATACAAAAAATTTAAGTGGGGCTTAACGATTTAATTTCTTTTGGGAATAATTAGTTTTGTCGAAGAAAATTATATTTTTCAACAAGAAAAAAATATAATTTTCAAAATTTTAAAAGAGGCTTAATCGCTTCATACCTTCCTTTAATTCCTCCAATTAACTTGACTTCAAAATAGATTATGAAAAATCAAGATGCTTTTCTTACAGCTATTATTAAAGAGAAAAAACATACCATTTGATCGATTAAAGAGGCCTTCATGTCCAAACCTTAAGCTACTTGTTGAACTAAATTACAATGAAGTAGTACCCTTTTTTTCCCCTTAAAATCCAAACTCCCTTTTCCCTACACACGATTCGAATTCGATTTATAAATTAAGTCATGGCTTCAACCGCTGCATCTTCATTCTGATTACATTCCTGTGAGTAACGTTAGCATCTAATAGTGTGTCTAATCTTTAATTAAATTCCAATCCTGAAGACAAATCAGAAAGCATTATTCATGCATTCAACTCACACACTATGGAACAAAGAGGTTGAAGGAGACATTCACCCCCTCAATTAACTATATAAATATTAAAGAATAAAATATTTTTATTTCTTTCTTTAAAAATTACTATGTTCATATATTGTTTCATTTATCATTTCCTGACACAATTATAATTATGCTACTCCTTGATTGACATCTAACAACAACATACATGTCGTTTTACCTTCGTGGACTCAAACATCCCAGGTGTGAATTAGCCATTGAATGTGGACATATACATAGAAACATACATTTGTAATTTTGTTTGACGACTCTTCATCAAAGATTATTCGCCTATCAATTCGTCAAGATCTCTCAAGTCGTAGCTTCTAGTTACTCTGCGTCTCTAGTTATAGCTTTGATTTTGTCCTGTTTAAAACTAAAATTTTTAAATGTAAGAATTATTCATATCATATTTATAAAGTAAAAAAATATAATCTCTAAAGTAAGACAAACAAATATAATTTTTTTTAAAATAATTATAGTTTTAAAAAAAATATTTAATAAAATTAATTTTTTTTCAAAAAATTGAGGATGGGGGTGCGGAGGCGACTCTGCTTCCCCATCCATCCCTAGTTCCTTTACTGTACATTATGATCATAAGCTTGGTCATTATTTGTATACCCCTCATCGCCTCATTGACTTGGGTAAGTTCAAAATTTATTCAACTTGCATATTATGAAATCTTTGAGTCCTTAATTTGACTGTCGTTTATGTTACTTATCAAAAACTTTATCAATGACTAATAATAATCGTGAATTGTTACTTGCTCTAACATTACTATCGACTATTACATATGTTTATATATGTTACTCGTTTGATACAATAACTAATGCAAATATTGCTAATCCAACATTCTAGTATTATTATTCATGATAAGGCTTATGCACGTTGCATATATAATTTTACCATGTTCATTGCTTTCATTCGATTCCATTTTTCTTGTTTATGGTTTGTTTTGCATCCCGGGATGACTTTTTGTTCAAGTCAATTCGTTACCACGGTATGATAAAACAAATGTAATAAGAGATTTGACATAATTATTTATTGCAATTCATTGAAAATTCAGAACAATATCTAACCTAAAAAGGGAACAATCTATAAACGACATTAGATTATGCCATTTATGCGGATGAAATTTGACCAAGTCATGGAGATGATATATTTCCTTTTCTTGTAATGAATCAAGATTTGACCAAAGATATGGAGATATTATTATCTGCACATACAGTAAACCTCTACCAAAATCAAGATGAATCATAAAGGATGATTCCGATATGGAGGATTTAAGAAGAAGAGTATCTAGTAAGAAAGTGGATTAATGGTCCCCTACTTCCAAATGTCAATAGGAGAATGAATTTGGAAAATGCATGTACCTTAAAATAGTTAAACACTATATATGGTGATTAGTATATGCCATTGATCAAAATAGTTCAACTTCATTAACTGTTCATCAAGGAAACGCATCCATACATGAATTATCAACTTGAGAGATCTTCGTATAGGTAATTTGGTACAAAGATTTTGCTACCAGCTAGTTAGGTAAAGCGCCCATAGAAGGAAAGAAGAGACAATTGTCGATTTAGTTTCCCCAAGTGTTGGGTGATTTCAATTTGGTTATTCATATTGTTACAGTTGTACTTTAATCCATAATTATTTTAACATAATTTCACTTTGGTCCCAATAACCGTAACCATGCGATTGTATATTATATAGTTTCAATTTAGGGAGGGAATTTGCTAAAATGATAACCGAAAATTAGTTCTTTCTTCAATGTTAGTTTATGAATTACGCTTTAGTATGTTAAGAAACTTGCAATATGATCCCCCAATCAATCTTAACAACAAACACACAAATTCGAGGGGTACACTTTGGAAAAAATAATGTAATAATAATGCAAAGGATATGGCCAATGACTACTGAATCCCTCCACAACAATTAAAATTAACCCAGTACTTAAAAAACAAAGAAACCATTATGGAAAAATATACAAGATTGGGCGGCTAATGTATACCCTGTTATTTTCTTTCCATTCTGATCCCCTCATTTCAATACATCCTCATAAGCCAAAGTCACCATCTATCAAAATGAAAACAAAGACTTTCACATTCTTATCTAAAAATTAAATTAAATGAAAAAATCACCTACCCTTGAAGTTCCATTGTACTCAGTCGTCTCAACAAGATAGATACATACTTCTCTTCCTCACAGCAGTCAAAATAGTCAATCTGATTGGTACTAATAATACAATAAAACCACACGTGGATTTTCAAAGGGGACCCATTTTTAGGGTTGAACTATCAGAAATTCAGAATATATATAGGATCAAATCATTAAACTAAGCTAACATGTAGCGTGTCTTAGCTAGTTGCGCAACGACATGGTCTTATTTTCTCCTAAAAACATATTCCTAATTATTATTACTCGAGATAAATTTTTAAGCAATAATATCACATACATATATTGCATACATTTAACACGTGGAAGGGCCGGGTTGGGTGGATCGTAAAGGCGGGGTTGAGTGGCCTGTATAGGCTCCCGGCGGATCTATTGGGAATGGTAGGACGGCATGGATTGATTTCGATTCCTGAAATATAGTTGACTCTATATCGGATTGGCCAGGCAGACCAGCCCATTTCGAGACCTATTTTTTCTTTTTTTAATGATGAATAGTTGATGCATGTTCAAGAATGGTACATTATAATAAAATGATACAAATGGACCATCCTAAATTTTCAAAAATTATACATATTTTATTCCCAATTTTTCCTATTGTTTTCGAAATATATATCATTTGGCCCTCTCTAATTTTTTAGAACTTTTCTATAAACACCTAATATATGTCTATTCGGCATGTTAAAAAATGTGACTGAATTTTCAAATACTTTGCTTGGAATTTCAATTATTGAATGATGAATACTTTTCACAAGTACCTTAAGAAAGCTCCAATACAACTCATCTCGTATATAAAAGATTTCTATAATAAAGTAGAAAACGACATAGTTACGTAAGTTAACAAATAACAATGGAAAATAATTATAGTTAGAGGAAACATGAGTACTAGCTTTATTGTTAAAAAATCAACTTTAGAATTGAAGCGTGCGCATATGAGATGAGACAATATTAGTGTAGTCACCTTACTAATGGGACTTTACTTTTGCGGCTCTTTTCAAAGTTTACTGCAAAAAAAAAAAAAAAAAAATAATAATATCATAGGATAACATATAATATGGCTTGTACATGCACGTGAGATGAACAAATTTAAATGATTACGAAAAATGAGAAAAATTCTTGCAATTAATTGATTGTTTAAGTTGTGTTGTTTTGTCTAATGTGAACATGTGAAAAGGTAACATGTTGGCTTTTGATATATGAAGAGGCCCGCCCTTGTTAAATACTTTAAATTTGTAACAATATGCATTATAACTAGAACTATATTTTTATTAAATTTAAGGATCATGTTAAATACTTTGATGATTGTATATATAGTGTGAATCGAAAATATATGGAGATGGTGGGAGTGGCGGTGGATGCGAGCTAGTCATGGTGGGGAGTTTATGTTTTTCTTCAAGCTCGGAACAATAAAAAATTATGATTGTTTGGCAAAATTCTAAGTCTCATGATAAGTTTTGCGATGAATTTGGATTTGATTCTTGATAGTTGATGACGAGTTAGTTCAAGTTGCCATAATCATCAAAATGTGGCGAATTGATCATAAAATAAATAAATAGAAACATATATATTGATTTATCAAGCGTTAATTGTGATTTTCCATGATTAAACTTCAATCAATCCCTTTTTTGTCTGTGACGGAAATCCAATTATATCTTAATTTATAATAATGAAGGTGCATTAATTTAAATTGTTTTTTCAATTAAAAATCAGTATGATAACAATAAATGAAGTCGGATATGCTAACACAGTGGTTTGCCGATCCCTTGAGAAGTGTATATATCTTTTTTTTACCAAACGATAGAAATTAGAAATTACATACAATATCATACAACAATTAAATTTTAAACTAATTAATGAGAGGTTAAGCAAGCAAGAAATTAATCCTCTAAAAGGAATCGAGTCAGAAACCTCTTGAATAAAAACTCTGTCTGAATATTGTTAGGTTAAATGCTTTTGATGAAGCGTATATATCTAGAGATATACATTTCTCGACTATTTGACTTTGACTTTGTTACTTAAGTAATAGTTCATCACTCAAGGAAATGTTTGAACAGTTTGGTAAATTATCACAAATCTAAGGAAACATTCATGAATATAGCTGAATTTATGTCCGAGAAAAGGAGAAATTTTACTACCTTCATCCCACAAAGATTGTTCATTTTTGATTTTTTATTGTATTTTTTCAACTTTGACCATAGATATTTTTGTTTGTTTTATATAATACTTTATGAGAACTATATCAATGAAAAATACATTTCAAACTCTGATATATTTTATTATAAAATATTATACAACATAAATAAATATATTTAAGATCAAAATTTGAAAGTTATAATTATAAAAAAAGTTTACAATCTTTATGGAAAGGAGTATCATTTTTCTCATATTTGATATGCACCCAATCCATAAACACAGAAAATTCAATACCTAACGTATACTTAACGAAATACTAATGATAGCATAGTATTATTATTGTGAGATATAATACATAGTTTTATGCGGTAATAAGATAAATGCCACAGCAAGAAACGGAGTGGCATACTGGCATCTTATTTATTGTCAAGTATTACGGTCAAAGACGCTTCCTATTGAGATTATTAATATATGAAAAGAAGAATAGTTGTAGCAAAATTTTATCTTGCAATAGAAATTTAAATAAAAAACCCAAATTTTTTACCACATTTTACTTTACACAATTAGGAATTTCAGGGTCGGTTATAATGCTTAAGCTTTACTTCTTTAAATTCAGCTTGAACATCCATTTGAGCGAATATATATAAAGTAACACAAATAAAATATATGTTAACTGAGAGTTAATTAATCATAATCAAAACGAGATTTTAAGATGGAAAGTAATTCGAGGGTTATGATGAATATATACCTCTACTTAATTAATTAATAATAATGTACTCCGGTTTTATATTTGATATACCATTAGTTGGTTACATTTTGAGTCATGCTATATACATTTTCTGTCATGCTATATGTTACATTCTGTTACGATTAAAATCCGAATTTTATGTTTTTTTAAATTTATTAAAAAACGATACATTTCATGTTATTAATATAGTATAACACAAAATAATGTCATATAAAATATAAACTTACTATCCAATATCTCGTTGATGTGTGTACACCGTCCAATAAGAAACGTCAAGCATATATATCCGGGGAAATCGGGTGCATCTTTTGACAAAAAGACCAAGATACAAACTATGAATGTTGTCGCTCTCATGGACTCGTATCATTACAAAATTGAAATTTAATTTTAAACTTAAGAACGATGAGTGAATTTCCACAATTGCACATTGTTTATGAGTTTATAACACTTTCATATGTGGAATTCCATTAGAGGGAGTAGTTATATCCTGATGTTTTGTAATTTGTACATCATTTAACCTCATCCGAGGTCTGAAACATCCCGAGGGCCCATTTTTTTTTTTTTTTCTAAATCATTTAACCTCATCTATTACTACTAAATTTAACGAATTGAAGTAGTGTTTGTTCTGATTATGTTTGTTTTTCGTTTACAATTTTACAAAATATTTTTCTTTCACAAAAAATTGTGGATAGTCGAAACAACAAATTAGAAGGAAAAAAGAGTTAAATAATAAATAAGCAGTGTAGATCGATATTTATTGATACAATATAGAATAAATATGGTAAAAGTAGTACTCCTTCCGTCCTTAATTACTTGATCATCATGTAGTTAAAAAGTGTTTATTAAGTAACTAATTCATTTTACTTTTTCAAGAAGAGATAAAACTATCAAATCAACGAAGTTAAGCACACGGCATAACAGCAATCTAGCTGCCAATGTTTTAAAAGTTCAAAGAAAGCTGCATCAAAATGTAAACGATTAAGAAATTAACAAGATTTTTATATTATCAACTAATTAGGGACGGAGGGAATAGGAAATACTAAAGTTGTATTGTTATATAAGTTATTCCTAAAACAAATCTAGAAATAACAATCAATAATTATTAATTATTAATATTAATATATATCTAACAATATATATATTCCGGATACTTCTCCATATTCTATAATATTTTGTTGTATTAATCACAAAATGATTCCTATTATTACAATATTTTGCTAATTTCCGCACATTCCATTCATGGGTTACCTTTTTACTTGATAATAAAAATCAGTAACTTGATTTTCTACTCACTTTCATCCATCAACTTATTATTTGTTAATTAGATAAAAGAAAGAATGAATCAAATGTATTATTTGAACTTATCTCTTTTGTGGATGTGCATTGAGTGATGTTAACATAACCTTATGCTCTTGGCATATACAGTATATATATGATTATATTCCATGAAGGAAAATTTCGAATACTTTCAGATTCACATGTGATGAGCCATCTATACTTGGTTAATAAATCACAAATAATAACCTAACTTACACTTATAGCATGTGTATTAGCTCCCCTACAAACTATAATAAGAGATGAAAAAAATTAAAAATTAATAAAATGATATTTTTTTAGCTTTCCTAAAATAACTTGAGCCCCTAAAAAATTTGCACACACCCCAAATATGTACCTCCCTATACTATTTATCTTTATTTTTTCATTATTGAAAATTTTGAAATACTTGATTTTACGTTTAATAATAAAGCTGTTAAAGTACATACATAAAAAGCAAGCCCCTAAAATAAAAAAAATAATAATTATAAATACATTTTAGATTTTTTTTATAGAAAATTGATACATAGATCTTAAAATAAATAATTAAAGTTTACCGGTAAACTATTCATGCTATATCTTCTAATATAATAAAGGAAACCTAATCTATAAACTTCTTTATCGCTCGCTAGGGGGTAATATTATACTCCGTATAGTGGTAATCCAATGCCAGATTTGAGGCACCAAAAGTAGCATCGATATTCACTATTTTGATTCATTACAAAATGTAGAATTAATACCACCTTTGGAATATCAATCCAATTTTTAAATTATGAGTAGTATCACTTATTAGAGGTGTTAAAGAGCATCTACGAAAGTTTCTTTAAATAATTACTTAAAGCTCTTCTAGTTATATACTCGTATCAAAATTCATATGTCACGTTCCTATCATTAAATCAATGTTATATACTCCATATTAAAAAGGAACTATTTTCTTTATCAATCATATAGAATTCTCTATCAAGTCGTTGAAACATTAGACTTAAATAGCCAACGCTGTAAACAAGAACTCCAAATTGATACAATTACTGATGTATAATATATTGACAAATTCAATCCTACTTGATAGGTTCAGACCTTACGAGTGTATTAATTAATATAATCATGTACTTTATTATTGAAAAAGTTGTTTCTGCTGAAAAATCAAATGTTATGTCAAATATTATTTGGGGAACTGTTAAATTTGGACCTGACCTTGTCTTGATAAACTCTTTTCAGTCAAGCCCTTAGGGCTTGATTTTCGAATGAAGGTGGCAGCAACCATGTTTCTTGAAGATCAAGACTTGTTTTGTTTATGAAAAAAGATGGTGTGCATTGCTTGACTTATTTATTTACATGGAATGAACTAGAAAATTGTTGATTTGGAAAGAATATTATGCAATGTATTTATGAAAAGATTTCCTTTGAAGACCTTTCCTTGATGACCAACCCGTGTGTCTCTTTTTCGAATGCCTATATAAAAGGAACCTTGAAGAACTAGTGACGTGTGTGTTTGTATTGTTTGTTTATCTCTTGATTTGTGCTATCATAGTTGGACCAACATTTGATCGTATATCATGGTTGGACTAACATTTGATCGTATATCGGATTTCACATTTTAGTTATTCATTCATAATTAATTAATTTTAATATTGAACCTACGAATTCTTAACATAACATGATGTCGTTATGAGTCCATACTAAAACCAGAAGTCAAGGACCTTATTAATATACCCGGAAGGTCTTACACAACTAATGTGGAACTCGGTCTCAATATTCTCCCGCAGACGTGATAATCCGATCCACTTTGACCATATACGTAGGTTTGCCTTTAATAACGATCGACTCATTGCACTACGTTAAAAATCCATAGAAGTCCATACTAAAATCAATTTATTGTAAATGGATGAAAGTCAGAACCTTATTAATACACTCGAAAACAAATTAACGCGGATCAGTCTCAATAATGCTGATATTGTATCTCGAAGAAAGATTTTATTATTTATATGAGCTCTGAATAATAAAACCCCTTAGGGAAAATCCTTCCTGGTACAAAGAAAAGTTTATCAAACGGTTGGGGTTCGACTATCAGTCTAGTACTCTCCTACGTATGCTGACGTCTACAAATATGGCTTGGCTTGATATTTTCCTCGAATCGATCGAGCTGGGTCTTCGAGTCGGATATGTACACCTGACAGTAATGGGACGCATTTGGTCTTTGACTTTAGATATGGTCCGAACCGACCACCGGAAGAAATTGTATCCCATGGTCATGGACTCGGTCGGGCCGCCTCGACTTGGATCCCTTTGCGATACGTGGGTCAGATTTGAGTGACTTTGACCCTCCGCCTGATTGTGGATAGTAGGCTAAAGAAATGGACTTTGACTGATGTGGGCGCTTGACGTCAATCTCTTTGTCGGATATGTCCTCGCGGTGAAATACTACCTAACTCACAGCTCAATCGTTCCTCCAAAGCAGCCAGTGGCCTTTAAAGAACTCCCTTGTATCCGATGACGGATGTGTGAGCAACGACTTCCAGCAGCGTTCCCATTCCGTGATTTGACTCGGGGTTGAGCAAGCCCAAATCTTCCTCATTAGCTTCGCTGGATGGTCCGCTTTTTCTCCTCTCGATATATGTTCCAGCGCCCTATTCGATATAAGAGGGCTTCAAAGTACTTGATCCTCTCCCTGATTTGATGTAAGCAGTGCAGGCTAGCTGCGGTTTCCCCGCAACCTGTCAGTAGTGTGAGACTTTATTTATTGCAGACACCGGATTCTCCGCCAGCCTTCCTTGACGGCTTTTAGGCGCTATCTCGCCTGTGTGTCCTCAAGTGATTCTTCATTTGAATCTTCAACCTCGGAGATGCTTCAATGTGTTTCATACGGGTCTTCTTCCTCAAGCAAAGCTTTTTCTCGCAACTTTGTTTTAGCTTTTTCGCCCACCTCAACTTATGCGATATTATTTTAAAAATGTGGGTATTTATAGGCTTTCGCCTCCGATTTTTGATTGTATTTGCCTGTTTTCAGTTTCTGACAACATCTTTACCTCGATTTTGAGATAATCCTCCTGACCGTCGATATTTTTCATGACTTGTTCTCCAAGCAAAGGAGCTCGCACCTATTTGAGTGGTTTTAGGTCAAGGATGAATTCATTGCTGACTTTACATTCCATTGCTTTATTAATTTAAACCTCACATCTTTCGAAAACTCCTATTCTGCGCTTAAAATTAAAGCTTATTTAACGTAAACCCTAATTTCTTTAACCTAAAATTAACACGTGTCCTCAATCCCTAGAACCTATTATTTTATCATGACTTGAAATTTAATTAAAAGTTCTGTGAAACCTTAATCAACACGCCAGAATCAAGTTAAAAATTAATTCAATCGATAATCCATAAAAATGAATTTTGTTAATTAAAATTCCATCATTCATGACATATTACCATATCAAACGGGCAACAACACTCATATGTATATCCAAATAGTGTTTTTTAATCAAGGACAATTCTTTCCTTTTATGAAACTTCCCAACCACTACACTTACAAATAGTCGAGTCAAGTATACACACACCAAACAAGAAGTTTTGGGGTGAAATGAATTATTTTGCTCCCTATTTATAAGTGTAGCTATATAAATTATGATCGTGGGTAAAAATAGTTACTTCAATACTAAAAAATACTATTCTATTATATTTGATCCCTACAACAGTAAGACAAATAGCTTATTTTACTCCCCCAACTAGTCTACAAAGAGATTCGACGTGTATAATATCCCCAGCCATGAAACCAACTACTTCATTCTTCAAACTAAAAAGTTAACGATATCACATCTAAATCAAGTGATTTTTTCTTTTCTTTTCTAATCAAAGTATGACAAGGAAAAACACATCTAAAGAATAATTTTCTTGCAAATAGGTGAGGTGACAAGTTATTAGCCGGCGAATTAGCTTGCAACTAAATGGAGAGTAATCAATGGCGAGGCAACCGCTACTAGTAGAGTTTCAGTCTTAGAAGAAGGGGGTTGTTTGGTTATAGGGGGTACGTGTGAAAATTTAAGACATACATAATGGCTTGTTTTCCCCCTTCAAGTCTCCTTTTGGGGAGTAATACGAGCAAAAAAATTCTCTTTTCAGAATCCCTCTAGAATTAACTCCTAAAATTCACTTTTTCTATGGAATCCCACTAGGTTTGATATATAAATGGAGTATATTATTTAGCTTTTGTTAGCACCATTCTCTTTGTTTGTAATCATAAAGGATTCTAAAAACGTCATTGTAAGTAGTGCTGCTAAATTTGCAATCCCTAGAGGTCCAGATGTACCATTAGCTTATAGTGATTTAAGGTGAATAGATGTGTAGGTGGTTGTTTACTGTTGGCTTATTGATGAGTTATGGATAAACATTTAAATTAGGCAACTAAACTAATTAACGGTTAATTTTATTAAGTTTTAAAATGAAGTAATACTCTGTTTTGGTTGCTTTTAAGCTGATTAGAATGATGATGATCTGTAATGGAATACCATTCCAATTATTCCATCTTGTGAGTAATTGAATATCATCCAAGGCCAACTTATTTGTAATAAGTAGGCTACAAATGCATTTTATTGTAATCCAATGCCGGCTCAATAATTGATCAGAAAACCTGAATTGCTGCTATCCAATCACTTGATTGTGATTTGAATTGAAATTAGCTTGCCCCCATTTATTTTCGACCATAGTTGCAATAGCTAGCCTAATTATTATTTTGCTTCAAATTGCAATATTTACAATGTTGGGACAATCTTATGCAACATACATCACAATGTGGAATAAATTACAATAAAATAATTATCATAACCTAAACAACAAACTTGATAAGATTGAATTATATATGGGGCTACATATGTATTGATAATTACCTCCAAATGTAAAAGCACATAAATTATTACACTTAACGTGCATATTGAAATGACATCTCAAAAAGACAATTACAGCACTACAAAGAGTATGTCCGGGTTACATAAAAGGCAAGGGAGACAAAGAAGTACCACAAATGTATTAACAAAGGAAAAAGTCTCTTAAGTTCATGCATTTGCTTGTAAGTGTATGTACCATTAACATTAAAGAAACACGAGAGGCACGAAAAGCATAATAACTCATTTTACAAATAATATTATTGTCTAATAATATAATTAACTCTAATATGCCATAACTAGCATACATATCTAATTATTGTATATCTAAATGTTTCCTAAACAATAGTATGGTTCATTTTTTTTTAATTGAATTGTGATGCATATATAGTGTGTACAAAAATTAAAATAGTTGGAGAAAGGGTGGTCCATGGAGGCTGAATATATAGCCATATATGACCACAATCATCAAGTGAAAGCATCATAATTGAACAAAATACATGAATAATACGACGATAATACACAATCCAAAAGGTTATGAGAAACACGGGCTTTAAAAATAAAAAAAATGTACAAACGTATGAATATATATAATGTGTTTTTACTAGAACGAGATCAATGCTTCTAGAAGGATATAATACGTACATTTGTAAGCAAGCTAGTAATATATAATGTAGATAATCTTTATTGATGCATGCTAATAACTACATGTGTTGAAGTATGAAGCCATTTTTAGCTTTTTTGGGAATTGATTATTGAGAGCCCGTGGGGACTGTCAGGATCATATGCAATATATCTTTATCAGAGGCCATCGAGACCCCACGGTCTCGATGGCGTTGAAAATTAGTCTATGTAAGTGGGCGTCGAGATTATGGAGGTCGATGAGCGTCCTACGATGACATGCGGTTGATTTTAGGTGCTTTCGGGTTGGAACGTTAGCCCAGGTTATGTTTTTGCCTATAAATAGACAATTATTTGCTATGAGTTGATCATCACAAAAATACAATGTAGACATATAATCATCATAGGAAGAATATTAGAGCTTTAATATTCTCGAAAAACTTAGGAGCTTATAGCAATCTTTCCTACGATTTATTAGTGCATGGATGCATGCTTGACACTAGGATTAGCTTCTCACATTGAGGTGAACCTGTATAAATTCTTGTGCTGTTTAATTTTGTACATTAAATTCACAATGGTTCTATGATTGCTTGAAGAGCTACAGGAGGGATTTAGAGGTCTTAAATCTAACTTGACATGAAGTAGACTTTTATTTCACGTAACTTCTTTTAGTAACATCTATGTATATCTATTAGTTGTGTATATAGTGATTAAATATTGAATGATTGAAGCGAATTATAAGCGAATCGAATATTGAATTTATTAAGTTGTTTGATAATAATTCAACAAAAAAACTTAAATTGAGTTGTATTAACAATTTTGTCCCCACCCTATTTCATTTATATATATGCAATATATATTAATAAAATAATGTATAGATAAATAAATAATAAATGGTATTAATGAATAAATATGATTACATAAATACTAAACTATAAATTTTATTATAATAAACCAATACTACCACTAATAATAATTATTATAATAATAATAGTAATTATGATTGTAAATAATAATATTACTATAATAATAGTTATAATAATGATAATAACAAACATAATAATAATAATAATAATATAATAACAATTATATTAATAATAATAATATTGTGTCAATAATAATAATAGTAATAGTAATAATAATAATAACAATTATAATTATAATAATATTATAGTATAATAATAATAATAATTCTTAGTATTATTATAATGATAATAATATAATAATAATTATGATAATAATAAAAATAATAATAATGATGATATTATTATTATCATAATAATAATAATAATAATGATAATAATAATAATAGCTATAATAATAATAATTATTATTATTATTTGATTAATATTGATTAATATATTATTATTATTATCATAATTATAATACTAATAATTATAATAATGATAATAGTAATAGTAATAATTATAATTATAATAATAATAATAATAAAAGAATAATAATAATAATAAAATTATTATGATAATATTAATAATAATATGAGTAATAAACATAATTATAATAATGATAATAATAATATTATTATAATAATAAGAGTAATAAATATAATGATAATAATGATAATAATAATAAATAATAATAATAGTAGTAATAATAATAATAGTAATAATAATAATTATTATTATAATAATAATTATTATTATAATAATAATTAATATAATTAATATTATTATTATTATAATAATCTTTAATAATTATAATAATGATAATAGTAATAATAATAATAATAATAATAATAATAATAATGATAGTGATAATAATAGTACTAATAAATTATTATGATAATATTAATAATAATAAAGGTAATAAAATATAATTATAATAATGCTAATAATAAATAATATTAATAATAATAATAAGTAATGTAATATATAGCTTTGACTTCTTCTAAATAAAAAATATATATTTGGAGGATAAGTGAGATGTGAAAAAATTATGGAAGAAAGAAATATGTAAATTTGAAATTATCCTTGATTTGGTTAAGAGAAAAACTAGTTAAGAAATTTAGCAAAAATCTCATAAGGATTTTGATAAGATATTATTTTATTCAGTACTTAAAATAATTAGTTAACAAATAAATTTATTAATAAAAAAAGTGCTGAATTTTTTAAGTTTAAGTTCTTAGATTTTTTAACAAACACCCTCTAAATAGGGGTGTTTTTTTAGATGCTTAGAGTTTGGTTTTTATTATGTGCTTGGATCACCATTTTTTGATCAATGACTAATATTGAATAGGGTTATTTGTAGAATTTATTTTTTTGCATTTAAAAAAATTTCTCCCACAATTATAGCATGCACAATTTATTTCCGAATTTGCTTCCTAATTTTATTCCAATTCGGTTTTAACCTTTTTGATTTTATTGATTTTATTTTCCTTCCTTTTAGATTATAGTTTTATGTTTAGATGATTCATAATTCAATTTTTAAAACATTTAATATAATTTTACTCTAATTATTCATCATCATGAATCCAGCTTCGAATTCAAATATATATGGAGAAACTTCTTTTTCAAATTCGAAAAAAAGGTATTAGTAGTTCTATTGTTTATACATGGAAATACCAAAACCAACACATACTATATTGTGGTATTTAAGTTGTGAATGGATCTGCGATATGAGAATTATATGTATTACATAATCTAATAAGAATATATGGGCATGCGGCATAACAAATACGAGAATTACTTTAGTAAATCTGAAACCAATATATATGATTGATTTCTGATATTCTTTATTAATAGCATGAGCAAATGTGAAGCAGATGCTATAACAAGAATATAAGCGGACTAAGATATGTGTAAAAATAATAAATCACAAAGTAGGAAATTACATGGTAACCTAACATATACCAATTAGTATATACCAACTTTATACCCCAAGCATGTAGTATTTCATATGAGAATGAATAATACTAATTAGTAACATGTGCATTCTGATTTCAGAGTAATCCTAAGACTAACGATGGTCTAGGGATATGGAATCTATCATCAACTCCTATTTATTTTTCTAGTATTAATAACTGTTTTCTTAAATAGCCTCGCTTTTGTGTAATCACATACTTGAAGGTCCATGGATGTGTTGGACTACGAGTCCGTACACCTTGTTTTAATGATGACTTAAACATTGATTTACTATCTAACATGTGTGCTCAAGTGTTTTATTCCATAGACATGTTAGAAAGGTGCTTCTCGGACGTAGAGTTGATAGTCATATCAAGTAAGCACAAGATCAAGGCATTGAAGACAATGAAGAAATGTTATGGGCTTAAAGATGCTTTGTCATTGGATGAGCTTAAAGGTCAAGTGTGGTGATGATGGTGAAGGATCAACCACCCACTAGTCATTGAGGACTTGAAGAAGCTTAAAGAAAAGAATGACGTTGAAGACGAAGAGTCGATCATTCACCGATCATGAAAGAACCAAGAAGTAATGAAGAAGAGTTAACAAAGAATCAAGATCGGAAGAGATGAGCCTTGAAAGAAAACCGAAACATAGGTAAAAGTCATGGCTTGAATCTTTACTTCGCTTTTCTTCTTTGATTTGATTGAAGCTTTTAAATGAGAGTATTTTTTGACAAAACGTTTATCAAAATATTTTATCTTAAAATGATATTTGTCAAAATATAAAATTCTCAAGTTTGATCTCATTTTCTTAAAGGGTTTGAAAAGAGAGCTTTCCAATGCATTTGAATCGTCAAAATAGGAGTTATTGCAGCTTGAGGAAATTATTTTTAAATTTGGACTAACCCCCGTCAATACGCGAAGCTTTCAGCCGCATCGAGACCTTGTAGCTTTCAATGCGTTTGAATCTCGATGAGGTCTCGATGGATCAGTTTTGAAGGCTAACTGTAAATACCCCATCGAGACCTTGAAGGTCTCGATGGGGGTAAGAAAATAGCCGTTTTTAGACCGTTTGAACTCCATTTTAACACCTATTTAATCCCATTCAATCTCATTCATTCTCAAGCCTTTGCACAATATTTTTACAACAATCTAAGAATAAAATCTCTCATTTTGAAACATTAAAACTCTCATAGATTATGCTTCAATTAGATTATTGAAAAGAGTTTTAGTTGGGTTTGATTCATAATTTTCAAAGAGATTAAAGGCTAAAGAAGACACCGCGAGTGTTTGATAAATTGCTCAAGAAAGAAATTCGTGACTATAGATACTAGCAATTCATATTCAAGGAGATTCAAGCGAGCACGATATCACATCTCTTTCAACAAGGAGTTCATACAAGCTTCAATTTATTATCTACTCAATTAAGGAGTTGTAAGTTGTGCTAAATATTTATAATCCAATTGTAGCTCATTGAGGAGCATTTTGGATAGGATAAAAACAATCTACATTCTATAAAAGAGATATCCTCGTTAAGTTGAGATTTGACTTCATACTAGAAGGGTTAGGGGGCCGAGGTGTTGTGGGGGCTTACTCAAACTAGGAATCGGGAGATTATTGTAGCGTTGAGGCTAGTGCTCAAGCAATAGGACATAAATTCGAATTAGGTAGGTTGCATCTCTGACTTGATTGGGTTGAAATCCTAGGGTGATTCCTTGCGACTTGGGTTCCTAATGAGGAGTTAGGAGGTGAAATCCGATTGGTGGTCGCGACAACTTGGTTCCTTGTGTTACAAAGAAGAGATTGAGCGTTGGTTTATACTTGGTAACTTTTGAAGAGAGTACACCATCTAGTAGATTTCTAGAGAAAGCCTTTAGATTGGGAAGCAGATTCGGGGGATGTAGATTAGTGAACCTCATAAAAATACCGTGTCATGTTTGCATTTCTTCTTTGTGCTCTTTATTCATATTATATATATATGCTAGTATTGCAAGCCTTGGGTTTAGTTGTCTTCTCCATTTTTCTTGATCCTTTCCAACTTAGTTGTTTGCAATTACTTTGTCAGTAGTTTCTCCTCAAAGTCTCCTCTAATTCTCCTCAATTTCGTTTTTGCTATTTCTTACAAATTTTGTGAGTTTTGGTGGCTTGTTTTGTGGATTTGGAAAGGAAGAATTTGGATTAAATCATTCAATTCAAGAATATTTATCATACAAGAAAACTAATTACTGATTTGGTGGGATTGAGAAAAATTAGGGAAATATATTTTTTGAGGATGAATTGATTTGGGGGTGGTTGAAATTAAGGGAACTAATTTGGCGGAGGGATTTCAATTATTTATTTATTTAATTAAAATATATGCATTGCTCCAATTCTACCCTTGTAAGCCTAGCTTACAATCTCCTTGTAAGCATCTAATATGCATCTGGTGCTTAAATTAAAAAACACCATGCCTAATTGCCTAAATGCTTAATAAAACTTTATGCATGATGGAATTCTTGATTTGTGCCACAAACTCGCCGTTATAGGTAAATTCACTAATGTTTAAAATAATGCTTGAACGACACAAAAAAACATTACAATAAAAGCAATTGTTCAAGCTAAAAAACTTAGATGGCGCTCGTGCTGAGCGCCTCTAAGCTCTAAGACGGTGCTTTTTGTAGAAGGCCCCAACCACCTTGTCACCTGTTTAACTAATTGTGGCGGATCTCTTGCAACAATTGCCATGGTAAACTAATTTTCCAAGTACTGCAATTATGAATGTCATGAGGATAAATGCTTAAGATGAACAACACATTATCGCCATGCTCTGTAATAAGAATTTTTCTTTTTTATATATGAATCACCATCTTTGTTTAACGTATCCGTCAACTTAAAAACTATATTACATTTAAGAACGAATTGTTACTACGTTGTTACTATCAAGGATCAATGTGTAATTCGATCATACTTACTCGATCATAGTAACTATTACCAAATTACAAATAACATACATGAATTCCGATTACATTTACTTCGAGACTAACCATATATGGCATTAGTAATTTCTGGGCGTCCAAATTAATTTCTCAAATGATTATATCCTAGCATCCCTAATTGTAATGCTCCATAACGAGTGTAATTTCTTGAAGAAGTAGCGTCACATGGAAATTGGGAAAAAACATTGGTATCATGGCAAACTTGTTCAGTTGTATGTTTAGAGAATTAATTAAGGATTGGAGAACAACTTAATTTTCCACTGAAACGTTGTTTTTCATCACACTCGATGGGTTATAATAAGTTATAACCCCACAAACTCAAGACAAAGTCAAAATGTCAAAACAAATAGGATATTTGAATTGATTTAAGTGTTACTTATTACTAATTGATCACCATTATTACAACAAAGTAGTAGTAGAAGAAGAAGCCATATGGACATCCCATACCACGCACATTGCGGCTCGTACTACTATTCTACACCCCCAATCCCTCCCTTCCTGCACATGTTCACTTTCCACAATTTTCAAACACCCCTTTTCCCATCTATATAAAGACTACCTTCTCTATCCTCTCTTGTATTAATCGATCCATCCAATCTTTCTCTATTAATTTCTCTTCAATCTCCATCTATATCGTTCTCTTTGAACCTTAATCAAACCATCAAAGTCTTTTCTCCATCAATCATTTAATTTCCCTATTTTGACCAATAACAATTATTGATCATGGAGCATCATGTCAAAGTTGATTCATCTAGCAACCAAAGTAATGAAGAATTAGATGAGATGGACCTCCGAAGAGGTCCTTGGACGGTCGAGGAGGACTTCGCTCTCATGAACTACGTTGCTCACCATGGCGAAGGACGCTGGAATTCTCTAGCTCGTAGCTCGGGTATTAATGCTCGACTTTTAGTTTATCTTTACAAGTGCATGTCTAACCACGCATAATAATATCAAATAAACCCGTGTCTCATAATTTTGATTCGAGTGACAAATTTTAGTGAAATTCAATCATCTTTTTAATTTTCTTCCTTATAGACGTTTTTTTGTGTCTTAGTGTGAAACTAATCGGATATGGGTTAGGTTATATCCATTGAAAAATGATTGCAAAATGCGATTTTTGCATATGTTGTTTTTGAGGTTTTTTGGCCGTACAAGATACGATATTTTGAAACGAAAGAAACTAAACAAAAACAGTGTTCTAAAGAAACAAGGAAGAAAAAAAGGGGGGCATTAAGGAAATAGTGCACCTTAAAAAGTGTAGAGAATTATATGATCATTTTATTCTATACTCAAGTGCTTTTGTTCTGGCATACCTTATATGAAAATGCATGACCTCCACCCATTATATCTTTGTTTTTGTTGATATTTCATTCATCAAATGATGAAACTCATTTTATTTTCTTTAATTTATAGGATTAAAAAGAACTGGAAAGAGTTGCCGATTGAGGTGGCTAAATTATTTGCGCCCTGATGTTCGACGTGGAAATATCACTCTTGAGGAGCAACTTCTCATTCTTGAACTCCATTCTCAATGGGGCAATAGGTATGTTTTCATACATCATCACTTTTTATATAAAAAAGTGTAAATTGTCTTTATTAATGGTGGAGTAATTGGATATTCTTTTCTAATTCGAGTTACTAATTATTGGTCCTTTTTTTCTTTGGAATAATTATATAGATGGTCGAAAATTGCACAACATTTGCCTGGTAGAACTGATAATGAAATCAAGAATTATTGGAGGACCCGTGTCCAAAAACATGCTAAGCAACTCAAATGTGATGTGAATAGCAAACAATTTAAGGACACCATGAGATACCTTTGGATGCCAAGATTAGTTGAGAGGATTCAGGCGGCGGCGGCTTCCGGCGGATCATCCTCCACCTCCGGCACAACCGCCACAGCCGTGACATATCAAAACCAAAATTGTAACATGGACGACGACATAGGACAATTCAATAATATGGTGGTCCAATCAAACATGAATAGTTGCAACAATTATGGGAATTTTCAAATTAACCAAAGTAGCTACACCCCAGAGAATTCAAGCACGGCAGCTTCATCAGACTCATTTGGGACACAAGTTTCGCCTATTTCAGACCTCACTGATTGTTACAATTATCCAATTAATCAAGGCAATAATACTCATAATAACCAAACTTATTATCAGCCTAATGCAAATCAATTGGCGTATGGAGAGTCACTAACTAGTCCTGGTGGTTATTTTAGCCACCAAGGGGTAAATTATCAAGCTATGGATCAGGACAACCGGTGGATGGACGGTGGAGATGCACATGACGACAACTTGTGGGATATGTGGTCCTTGCAACAACAAATGAACAACAATAATATTTGATCGGTGAAGGATTGGATTTGTTGTAATAATTATGGTAGGGGGTTTATTGATTGTTAGAAATGAAAGAGTGAAAAATACAATTATATTAGTAATAGTCATTAAGTCCATGATGATAATATTTAGAATACAAAAGAGAGGTGTTGTAATTTTTGTGATTGTAGACTATGTGTTGTGTTTATTTTTTGTTTAATTAGATCAATGGGTGAGGATGATGTAAAGTTTGGATCATTTAGTCCTCTTCAAATATCATTCTTTTAGATTGACAACAATGTTTTTACATTTTAAACTCTTACTAGTGAACTCGTACATGGGTGCCACGTGGGATACGTATGACGAGAAGCAAATGTCGTTTATTAATTATGAAGTATTATCATCTTAGTGTATATATGCTAATTGTTAATAAATATAGAAAAATTAAGTCATAATTTGAATGTGATTTTTCAATTACTTATATGTTTATAATTGTGATTTAATTCTAATATGATGAAATAAATCAAAATAGATGTTTCTATATTATTAGTATTTTTTACAAACAACAACAATTAGAGATATGCAATAGTTGTATTTATCTTGCATATTCGAACATCTAAGAATATTCAAGAAATTATTTTACATATTTCATTTGATAACGACATATCTAGTTTACTCAAACATTATTTAGTATCTCATTATTTCAGTTCATCTTTATTGCCAATAGTAATCATTACTCTGTATAAGATAAATAAGTAAACTAAACTTAAGCATTTTTTTATGTATAACTTAGTTATTCATTTTCTTACCATAGAAGAGTTAAAGTAGCTAGACTTGAGTTCATATTTAAAGTGTTAATAATCATATTTATTTCTGCCCATTACCATAATAAGAAAAGTTAGCATACTTATATTCGATGTATAAATAAATTTAGTGAGTTGGGTTGACTATTTTACCTCTATGTAGAATTTTTTTTAAAAAAATCTGTAATCAGGTTCAAGCTTCAAACTTCATGCAAGTACATATTTTCTATGTTTTGTTTTCATATGGTAGATGAATTTATCTTATTTGTTTTGTACATGATTGAAGATGAGTAATTTGTCTTCTTGATTTATTATTTGAGAATGACTTAAAAAAATAATGATCATTTCTCTATCCATTTATTTTTATAATAGTGGTATTTTAATACATGTAGTAACTTATGTAATCAATTCATTAGAATTGTTTTTATAATAGTGGTGTTTTAATCATATAGTAACTTATGTAATCAATTCATTGTAATAATTTAATACAATGATGTGGTTGTAGTTTTGAATTAATAACTTTTTAACATACAATAATCATAATAATAAATATAAATAATTAATTCTATTAGAAATAGTAAATATGATCAAAATAAAAATGAAATAAATATATATTTTACTACACTTATTATTATTATTATTATTATTATTATTATTATTATTATCAATATAAATAGTTGGTTTTTAATTCATGATAATGGTCTTTAAAGTAGATTATATGAATAGATGGTGAGAGAATGTTAAGAGTTTATGGATTAGTAGCTCAGTTTTGTCCATTTTCTAGCTTAGTTGAATAGATTGTGAAAAAATGCAAATAGCCAAAAATCATTAATAATACAGGTAGTAACTTATACAACTAATTCATTATACTAATAATGTTCAATTCAATACAATTAATATTTTTTAGAAAAAAGTTACAACTCTTGGATGAAGTTACATATGACTTATTATTATTTAGAGTTAGCAATAATGATCAATTCATTATTTGGAGTTACATATGAATTCAATACAATTTAATACATTATACTAATAATATTCAATTGATTATACTAATAATTAATACAATTGTGATAATATAGAAAATAATAACATGAAAATAATTAATTTTAATTGGAAATTTTAGTTTGAAGGAAAATATGTTCTTAATAAAAAATAAAAAAGTTGGTTGATTTTATCTAAAGCTTTTTAGTAGATATATTAATATATATTTTAATCATAAGTTAAATCTTGATATTTTTTGTTAAATCTTGATATTTTTTATTCAAGTTTTCTTGTTTTGTTTTAACATAAAATCTAACATTATACCATTTAATTTATTATGATATGATGATTTTATAGCATATTATTATATTATGATGATTTTAAAGCATATTATTATATTATTCATATGATGTTTAACAATTATATAATATACGGAGTACATAATAATATATTATAGATATTATAAAATTTTCTCCTCCTTCCTTTCTTTTTCATTGGTAGTGAGTTCCCCTCACTTTTCCTCAATTATTCCAAGTACAAAAGGTTTAACTTTACAGGATCAACAACCTTACACCCCGATTACGCGGTGCCCTTAAAATATGAATCCACCAAAATTTTCACCTCGACTTACCCGTAACATTCTAATATTTACATAAATAAATCAATCTCTTAACAACTCCATATCCGGCATTAGAATCACTTCCCAACATGTTTTGGCATATCTTTTCTCTCCAAGAAATTCCAACGTATCTTCCCGTATCTTAACGTCATTCCATAGATTTCGACCTTGAGTTCATATCTACATAACAACCGTTATCAGTGAAAGACAAATTCTACTCAACTACCGCGTTCTTAATAAACATCATCAATGAAAATGCGTAAGGCTCTTTCTAATCCAACTTCAATTGTATATTCACGAAACTTACTAATGAAACTTCAAACGCCTTATTGCTTCGTATAGCGAATACGATTCATCTCGGCCTTCCCTAAAGTGCCACGCGTAGCTAAGCGAAAATCTTCTAGGTGGCATCCTCGGCAGTCAACGATCAACGATCAACAAAAAAAGGAAGGTCGGGACTCACAAGAAAGCTCAAATATCCAACGACTCTCGACCATCTTAGACCTAGGCATAACCACATAGGACACCACAGAAAAGCTGAAACACAGGCTTTGATACCAAAATTGTAATGACGCCTCGGGTTGGCCGCCACGAGGTTAGGCTCGCCAGCGACATGAACATCGAGTTCGCGTGACACGGACCAAAAGAATGAGCGAAAAATACAAGCGTGACTATGCCGGATGGTGATCACAAGACAACAACAAATGAATGCCTTCCACCGATTCCTTGTCGTACAAATCATATCTGACACATTTTTGTAAATACAAACTTTAACCTGATACAAGGTACACCGAAGACCGTTGGGGATATCCTAGCCACCCGAGTCTCGAATCGTCATTTACTCGACTTATACATACAATTGATGCTTGATCTTGACTTTCCCTAGACAATAAACAACAGGGTCCCAGTAGAAGGGTGAGCTTGTGGCTCGTGGGCCTCATCTCTTAGTCATATTGACACACATATATAAATATGTAATATCATGTCGTGATAATTACTTTCATTATATTTTTATCATGTTATTTATTAAATATCGCTCGTCGGTCTCCTTATGATTCTCATAGTTTAATATCTTTAAACCATTTTAATACAATCAACTTACAAAATAATTCAATAATAATAGATAGCTATAATATTCAATAGCTCAATCATCGCATAAGCGAAACAATAACTCTATTCCGACCCCACAACTAGAGTCTACTCCTTCCATGGGAGAGAAAAGAAAAGCAGCGTCACTCGTTGCTTCTCACAAGCGAGGCAAAATAGTATTACTATTCTTACTCAATGGCAGATATAAAATCCCGATTTTCTTTGCCACACTCAATGGCAGGGGAAAGCACCACAACCTGCAGGAGGGAACAACAACGTCATTTGTTGCCACTACACCAAGCAAACATAGACCCCGCAGCGACCTGACTCTCCTTGATACTACTCTCCCTTTACTGCAGTAGAGACGGGCACATGACTTGCGGGAGGGACCAAGAACCAATAAACCGGAATAGTGATCACACATAATCACATTTTATAGCGATATCATATGACGTCGATTCCTTTGAATATATCGGATTATAGGGGCATGGATACTAACAAATACGGACCTGTGATCTGTTGATTTGTGAATACCGTTGATACATGGGACAGTAGGTTCAAGAATACGGAATATCACCTCACAATCCTGACACAAATCCTTATCCCTTTCATAATATGCCATATCATAACATCATACTAATACATAACCATTACAATATCAATAATTGCCATTGTATCCTCGAAAATTTCACAATACATATATCTCATCATTTATCATCTTAATATCACCATTCTTTTCATATATTATTATTAATCCATTCCGCAATTACAATCGACATGTATGATAAGGTTAATATTACATTCTTACTAACTTCTCGTATCATCCGTCATAAACTCAGAAACATCATATCAACTTTCATAATCTTACCACCTTTTATCATCATGTTATCTTCACATAACATCATAATTCTCAACATTCCATATTCACATCAATATCACAATAATTCATCTTCAATATTTTCATCTCATACTCTAATGTTATCAACCAAATGATTTATTCCTTTCTATTCATTACATTCGCCCTTATATAATCTCATTTAACAATTATTTTATAATATTAACTTTCTTTATCCATATATAGTTATATCATAATATCTTAAATTTATAATATTCGATATCTCGTATATTGATATTTAACATAATTTCAATAAAATCATTAGTTCAATGAACTATTCTAAATACTTATACCGTGTACTATTATATCATACTAATTTAATCAAGAACACACTTTACTAAATCTCATCAATAATTAACTTTCTATATATATACTACCTTAATGGTATCGTGTAAGCTTATACTTGTAATCTTTTTTTAATAATAGTTATTCACTTACAACTGACCCAAAATATACAATACAATATTCATAATGTATGAAGATTATAAACTTGTGATAGAAATCACCTCAATCGAGCCAAATATCAACAACTTTACTACTTGATCCACCTATTGATACTTGACTTTTCCTTCTTGAAACTTGAAAACAAATTTTAGGAGTATGATTTGGAGGAGAATTACATCAAAAGAAAAGAAAATTTTGTAGGGAAAAGGGGAGGGGGAGTTCGGCCATTGTGAGGAGAAGAAGAAAGAATTTTATTTTATATAATGAAGTTACTTAGCCATGAAGTAAGGTAAAGCAAGCACGAGGTGGCACTAAGCAAGTAGGAGGTGTCAGACGTGACGTGTCGTGTCGTTTCTTAGCTAGGAAGGAAAAATTTAGTCGTACTTAACTACACACTTGTCGAGTTCGAGTTTGTTTTAAGTAGAGCAATTCAATTATTACTTAAATCATAAAAATTCGAGTTATTTCAAATTACTACGACTATGCGATATTATATGTTTATATATGTGTGGTTGAATATGACTTGTTATATGAGTATTCACGGGCTGGCTAGCTTGCCCATTTTGGGGACCCCCAGTGTTGTTTATTATTCACGGACAATCGGCGTTGAAGCATCATTTGTGGCAATGAGCCGAGTAAATCATGATTTGAGATTTGGGTGGCTAAGACCATCTCCGTGATGCGTCAGTGTGTACCTTGTTTTATGTCAAAGCATGTATTAAGAAATGTGTTGTATATAATTGATGAAATTGTGAAGTGTAATATTTGTTGTTGTCTTAGATCACCATCTGGGCATAGTCACGTTGTATTTTTCCTTCATTCTTTTGGTCCAGGTTGTATGGTGAACTCTAATGTTCATGTTGCCCGTGAGCAACCTGGTGTGGGCACGAGGCCAGTCGTTACATGTATCCATTTTAATATATTTTAATTGATGATTGTCTCAATTATTTGCACAAAATTGAATAATATCAAGACCTTATTATGAAATTCTCTCAATTTTAGCCACGCAAAATAGCAAAGAGGCCACACATTAGATGTACTTTGTTCGAATGTGAAGTATTCCAAATGAATTACATTAAAAATCAAGGGAATAAGAACGGTATATCTCTTTTAAAAAGTATATCTCCTGCAATGAATTTTTTAATAAAAAGTTAAATCTCAATAGTGTATATGTGCTTAATATTACTTGATATGAAATTTTTTAAAATTTTGACATAAATAACAGTTTTAATATAAAAGGTCAGCAAGTCATTCAAATAGAAATCGAGGGTACCGATTAGTACATCGAATGTTCATCAACGAAGTGAATTATATACTTATAATATACATATATTCATGCATGTATTTTTAAGACCATAATATCGATGAATTATATTTCATATAGAGTAAAAACTAATATAAGTATTATTATGATAATATACTCTTATTTAGTTTTCTAATCAGTAGGGAGTATTAAATAATGAAGATTGGATTTTTTAAAAAAATTTCTTTTCATATATTCAATTCAAATCTAATTAATTATTGTCTTTATAGTTTACAGATAAGATATTTTTATTTAAGCATAAAAACTAACATGTTATTATATTATAATAAAAAAAAATTAAATTTCTGAAATAAAATATCCAAAATCTCTTACTTTCTCCATACTAAATGATTGTCATGCTTGATTGAGTGCTCAAAATTGACAAACTTTTATCCTTTCAACGATAAACATAATTTTGATTTGAATAAAATTTAAAGTCAATATTAAAGTACATTGAAAATATTATTATTAGATAATTTTTACCAAATATTATAAAACAAAAATAAAAATATTTGAATTTAACATTGAATCTGTTAAACATCCAAATTTAAACTTTGCCAATCTATTGAGGATAGAGGGAGCATTTGATATGTATCTTGACAATCTATGGAGGGAGTATTAGATATATAATTAAATATAATATAAAATATTACATAATAATTTAGATATATATTTTTTAATAGTAATTTTTTGGATTGAAAAAATTATTTTTCAATTCATAATTGAATAATTATCATACAAAAAATTTAGTATGAGTAGACTAATATAAACTTATTTGAAACAACAATAATGATAATATGGTAATTAATATATAGAGATTTGCCGAGAGAGCTCAAGAACAATTGTTTGACTATGTTCTAGTTTTGACTCTGAGATTTTGTATGATACTATTGTAATGTTGAAGACGTACAATGGACTCTCGGATGCTATTAGTATATAATTATATTATATTTTATATTTTAGAGATTTGGATGTATTATGAGACTATATTTTTATCTATTTTTTAGAGAGAAGAAATTAGTATCTTTTCATAATAATATATATATTAATTTTATTATTAGTGTTCTTTTCATACATGAAGGGTAATTTAGTAATTAATAGTGTAAAGAGAAAAAACACAACTCACACTTTTATAAGTAGGGGATATAGATATAGATATAGAGAGGTAATTGATGGTTTGGTCCTAGTAAGTATAGCAAAGTTGCACATTGGTCCTAATAAGTGGCAACGTAGCACAAATGGTCCCTGAAAGTGTACATCCGGTTATAATTTGGTCCCTATTTTAACATCTCCGTTAATATTTAACATTTCACTCGATTAAAGCTTAGTTTTGGGGTCAAAATATAATTTTTGAGATTTGGCCCTATTAAGTTCCTAATTTTTGAAATATATTTTTTATTGAAAAATTATTTTTTATTTATGTATTTTGATTGTGTAATTAGTGTAATATTAGGAACTTCATGTTGCCAAATCTCAAAAATTATATTTTGACCCCAACACTAAGCTTTAATCGCGTGAAATGTTAAAATGTTAATAAAATGTTAAAATAGGGACCAAATTGAAACTGGATATACACTTTCAGGGATTATTTGTGCTACATTCTTCTTATTAGGACCCGATATCTGTTTCTTCTGTTTCACCCAAGAATAAAATCTCAATTAACTTTAGATATAGATATAGAAAGATTGGTACTTATGTGAAGTCTGTTAATATACTCCCTATAATACTCCCATCTTTTCAATTCGATTTAATTTACATTTTCAATTTTGGGAGGTGAAACCTTGACCAATGGTTGCTTCTTACATACATACATACATTTTAATAAACAAACAAAAATTATCACCGGATTCTTTGTAAAAAATACATTCATAATATAATTTGTTTTCATAGTTTTTCATAATGTAATAAAAATCTATACATGGAAATCTCCATCTCAAAAGTTGAAATGGAAACTAAAATTAATTGGAGGGAATACAATTTTTTTTAATATTTGTTCAATTTGTGAATCATGAACAAATAAAATTAGGTGAGGTTACGATCAATCTGAACGGTGGAGTTTGTTACTCAACGAACTATCCTAATAATTTATTCCATATTATATACTACATTTTGACAAGTGATTACTAAAATTTAATGTAAGTAATATTTCAAATAATTTGGATAAAAGTTGTATATGTATGAATCCTTTTTGAGACAATTATATGATTCTAATTAGTTCAGAAGATGGCCAATAAATTAAACAATCCTAAAGATACATAATCACACCCCACCTTGTGTTTCAATGTGAAACCGTAGTTGTCACAGGAACATGAAATGATACTAGCAATAGAATCCTCATTACAATTTTGTCACTTATGATTTTTCTACTCAAAAGCATGGATGCATTATAGAAGGGTTGCTGTTAAGATACTAGCTAGTCCAATATTTAATTGCTAGAAGAAGTGCATAATTGGCTCCACTATCTTTACTTATTATTTGTCTTTGGGTTGAGTCATATTTTAATCTTTCTCTTAAGTGATCATGGAATTTCCATAACATTGTCTATGGGGGCATGAACCAGATAAAAGAGAGTTGTCCTTTTGTTCTAGAAAAAGTTACCCAATAATGATTTTTGGACGTGGCATATTCCAAATATCTAAATATAATAATGTACGGAGGAGTATCTAAATATTTTATTATCAAACTTTGTGTTAAAAGTAGACTATTACATAGACCTTATCATGTTGTGAGAATGCCACGTGAGTGGCCTTGGAGGTCATGCATGAACTGTCATCCCAATTATCTTTTAGATCATCCTATTTTTCTTCTTTGATTGGGTGTTTGTTTGAATTCGTACGGACAAGGCATCTTGGTTGTCACATATTATTAGAACAAACTCATTTGTATTTTTACCCTTTCAACAATCATCTCTATTATCTTCGGTAAGTTTGGATTATATTGCCATATTGGAAAGAATAACTATACATTCGGATACATTAATGTTATAATGTATAATCTCAATTTCATTTGGGTAGCTTCAAATCGTGAATATGCTCCCAAACTATTTATGTTCTGAAGTGAATAATTATTATTCTTATTTGGGCTAGTTTATAATTTCAATAAGCAATGAAAATTTGAACCGCCAACGCCACTTTAAGTATTCGAATCCAACATTGCATGTAATATATAGTTTCTACTTTCTAGTAACTTTTATTTATAGCTTTATACATATATTTTTTTTATAAATAACATTAAATGCTCGATGAGGGCATGAGGCTATGACAACGGGACATAAATTAATTAATAATTCAGTAATTTTTTATGAATTTGAGGTTCGAGTCATGCTCGCAACTAACTAATCACAATTTACCAATCAAATAAATTCTAAATTTATGAATTTGGTTGTTAAACTATCATAACACTAATATATTGAGCTGAGTCTCGCGTTTTTCTCAAAAACTCAAGATTCTAAGTGGGGTAAAAACGAATATTACAAAACTTAAAGAGAAGTCAAAGAGATTTCTCAAGAGTTAGGGGAGGTGAAAAGTAAAGATGCAGTAAGAGTAGAAGAATTTGTGTCTCATTTGATAGGTTAATGAAAATTTGAGAAAATATTTATACAATTTGTTTTTTGTAAATTAGATAAAAATAGATAATATATTGTCAACAAGATTTAAATTCAAAACATTTTTATGCAATATTTATACAATTTTTGAAAAAAATATATTTTGATACGGTGAGAATTGGATACACGAGGTATAAAATAGAAACGTGAAAGAAGAGTAGAGTGGGGTGGCGGCTAGAATCTTTGTAGGCCGCGTGCCATTTAAATAATAAGCCCAAACTGGTCCCCAATCAAAGCTGCTCTTTAAACCCCTCCACGTGTACTTTTGTTTTTCTATAGGCTTCCCAGACGGAAGCACTTCATTTTTAAAGCCGTAAACACCGCAGCCTTTTGGAAAATTAATTATTGTGCTTAAATTGATACTCCCGTATCAATATAATTAATTGTTTAGAATTAAATTCTTGTATTGAAACATTTGATTATTTATTTTATCAGCTATAACTTTTTGTATTGGGTTATTAAAATTATCTAATATTATTATTTTGTCTTTTAATTTTCTTGTTTTTATTGGGTTGATAATATTCACTCTCCTAGAAAATAGTAAAATTAATATTAATTCACTTAATAAAATATTTTTGAGCTATAGGAGCACTTATATTGATATTCCTTCCAAATTTTTTTACTTACATCCTAGCAAAGGAAACATCTCATGCTCTAATCCCTGTCATATACGGAATAATAAAAATAATAATGTAAGTTAAAACATACTCTACTTGAATCTAAACACTTAATAAAACATAGTTACCCTTTGTTTATCAGATATAAGAACATATTGTGACTGATCTTCCATGCCTCCTAAGTCTTGTTTGAGTGTAAACATGAACCATCTCCAACTGTCAGCTGTCTCTTTCTCAACCACTGCCCAAGCCAGTGGCCAATAACCATTATTATTGTCCAATGCAACTGCACACAATGTTGCTTATATAGTCCTTTGGTGTGGCATCTATCCAAGCCAATCACCTTTCTACACCCAACGTGGAATCCATGTACCAATAGTTTAAGGCATATATAAAGCCTTTAGAAGATATAAGGATCAGTTGGTTTATTTGGTTCTACAGACTCCACAAAGCAGGTACTACCAGGATGGGCCTTGATAAACTCTTGACAATAAGTATGGCACAGGTTGAATTGTTTAATGTCATCACTATTGATCTTTTTTAGAGTTTTCTACTTTGTATTCTTGACAGAGTTTCTGTTTATCTTGATCTTGAACATTTGATCCGTAAAAACCTGGGCCAAACATGTACATTTCATTAGTCATCATATCAAACAGGAAAGTGAAAGAATATAACAAATGACAAGAACACTACCTGAACTGTTACAAGATCCAATTCTGACAACAACCTGAATTTACCTTCAAGGACCTTAGCTAGGTATGTACTATTGCACAATCTTATTTTCATATCAGGACAACCATTGTGGTTTTTAATCACTCTCTTAACTATCCAATTAGTTTCACCTAGCTTATCATCCTTAGCTATCCATAATGAAAAATTACAAGAAAAGGCACACCTCACATAAAATCTTTGGTTATCATTATAAGCAAGCCACAAGGGTTTATATTGCAAAACAGAATACCATGTCACAGTTTCTTTCAGTAAAGTCTTACTAGAGAAAACCAATCCCATAAATAATTTAGGATCCTGCATATTCTTCTAATTGAACCTAACACACCCAATGTCTTTTCTACTTTGTACTTCAAAGGTCCTCTTCATGGCTACTATTTGCCCCTACTTTTTAATGACTTCATCGACTCACAATCACTCGATATACTATCCTCCCGTGTTGCTTTCAATATAACATGCTTAACTTTTCTAATTTTGAATTCCAAATCATGTCTTGCTTATGGTCCTAGAATTTCTTCTTAGGCGTGATGATGATATTCTCTATTCGACTCATACAAGCCACAAATTCTATTTGTCCAACATCTGCCATTTCCTATTCCCCTTCTTCTTTTTCTTTATCACATTCTCCTTAGCAATTTTGTCTACTTCATCTAATATCTTTTTCTTTTTTGATATAGTCTCTTCTCTAATTTCATCATCAAGTTCAACTCCCTAAATTGGACTACATCATCATCACATAAGAGTGGTTTTTAACCCATATCGGCTTGTTCGGGCTCCCTTATAAGCATAAAAAAGTCTACTACCCCACGTGGACCACGATCTCAAAGAAAATTCATCTACTTCCTTAAGGTCAAACAAATTCAGATTTAACCAGTCAATATCTATAGTCGTTCCCCCTTCATAGACTAATGTAGGATAAAGCTTAAATTCACCCAAAACATGAACTTTCACAGTGAAGAAATCATCATAGACCTCTGCATGCATGAAAAGAAATATCAATTAGTTATAATTAACCTAATTTAATAAATAATTAATCCTAATTTGGACTAAATGTAAAAGACAACCCCCAAATTTATTAAACAAATACGCCTAATTTGGACTCATTGTAAAGGAAAAAACTTAACTAATAAACAATCAACCCTAATTTAGGAATTTAATAAAGCAACCCCTAAATTAATAAATAATTAACCTCTATACAAACCCCCAGATAAAAAATTGCATGCATGTAAACGGAAACAATAAACAATTAATCCCAATTTTAAAATGTTTCCAAGCCCAAATCCCGACAAAGTTTTCGGACAATTAACCAGTTAACTGACATAATAAAACCTGCACACAATCCTCTGTAAATAAATGACTCACTTTTCGAAAAACCCAAGTCATCTTCTAAGGTTTGTGATTTGAGAAGAGAAAACAATCGATTTTTAGGAGTTAGAAATGAAAGTGACAAAGGATTTCTGAAATTGGGGTGATTTAGGTCTCATTTTATTATTGTATATACTAATTTACTCCTGAAGTTTAGTAACGTGATAGCCACATGATGCTGCTAACGGAGGATTTAACATCGATTTTGACGGAGTGATCAACTGGGACACATTTTGAAATATGTGTGATCGAACAGTGAACGTTTTGAAACATGTATGATCGAATATGTCATTAGTCCTTGTATATATGTATCAACTATATACGGACTACGGAGTATGTATTAGATAAAGGATGGAATGATCTTTATATAGTCTACAATCTTGATTTTATTTATTTCAACTACGTTTGTAGATCGACATATCCATTTCTTTAGATACTTTCAAACTATTATTCAAGTCTGTTTTGGAGTCTGAATACTGAATATGACTACAGTTTTCATAGACTTCTATATGTTTATGATTTTCACAATTCCTGGTAGATAAATAGAAAGTGCAAACGTGGGAAAATTTTGTTGAGGAATTGGTAAAAATGGAAGTCCAAAAATTAAAAATGGTCCCCTATTAAAGAACAGACAATTCAAGCATCCGAAAAGTGGAAGGTTATTATCAATCAAAATTGAAAATTGGGCAATTTGCATAAAAAGTTGCCCTTTGAATGATTTTAAGGGTCCCAAAACTAAAACTAACCAATTCTATCAATTTAAGCTTAAGTTCTTGATGCACATGAACTTAAAACTGAAAGTAACAAGTCAATAGTTGACCAAAAAAAACACGATAAGGATGGGAGATATATATGTTTCAAGAGGTAAGAGGGACAATTTACACATTTTTAGGCAAGAAAGAAATAAAAAAATCCAACGAAATTGTCGATTTGGTCAAAGATAATAAGATCAATTTATTGTTTAATCCAAGATAGTTACACTGTTTCATATATATTAGTCCTGTGACCAAATCGACAATTAGCTCATAAACTTTACATATCAATTCAAAAAAAAAAAATTCTCATCAAATATTTTCCTTTCTTAAACATCAGCATAATATGTCTTAAGTTCACATTTTCGAAAATCCTATATGCCATTTATATTGAAAAGGAAATATTAGACTCATCAAATCATTACATTATCCAGTCCTTTTCAATTAGTATATCCAACATAATTTAAATGAACATTTCCGTTTTGGTAACTAGCTATAAATTGAGCTTGTTGTGTTCCCATTAGCCTATGTTTTGGTTGCAAGCTTGAAGGTAAGCCTAAAAAAATGTTTGGTTATTGATGAGGTGAATTAAAAAGTGTAATGGTATTTCTCAAAATAGTTAATAGTATGGAGTATTTATTAGCTTCCATGAATGATAATTTTTCACCAAATTGAAAACATGAGAAGTTATTTTATGACTCCATCAGTTTAAGGAGAAATTTTTAGTTTAATGAAAATAATTATGGATTAAAATACAACTATAAAACTATCAAGGACCAAATCGAGACATGATTACGCTTTTCGAGAATAGCGAGACAATTTTCATTTCTTATTTTGGGCATCATCACATTTACGTATACGTGATTAGCGTTGTCAGAATAATCCCTCACAAATTATCTACCCATTTAATTGGAAACCAAATTACAATTTAATATAAATAATTTAGACTAAAATGCAACTCTAAAAAATCTTCCACTTATATTGAGAATTTGAACCATAGAATCATGATTAAAGAGGTAAACATTAAACACATCACATGTTTATCAAATCCTCAAATCTATCCTGATTAGTCCTATGTTTGGAATTAATCACCCTTATATTCCTTTCCATACGCATCACACTTGCGTGAAGCTTTCTTTTGAAAACGAAGCCTCAATCATCCCTCTTTGGATCTCAAAAGCTTCTCAGCCACAAGTTATATTTGATCATAATAAAAGATCTTGAATTGGCATTTTCAATTTCAATTTTAGCCATTTATGGGATAAGGCCTGATTTTGTGAAGAATATATTTCCAAGCCGCAACAAATATAGGAAATGCTAATGATGGCCTTCCACTCTTGCTCTTGCAAGAACATGCATATGTAGAGTATTGATTTCTAAATTCTACTCATGCTTATCCAAGAACTGTTATGTTTTTTAATAGTCTCCCTTCCATACTCTAGTGAAGATATGTTGGTTAGGTTTTTTTGTTAATTTGTAAGATACGTACGCTATCTATTTATTCTTAAACTCAATCTTAACTAATCAAACAATGTGGGGTGATGAGATTGAACTACAAGCACATACTATCCTCACCTCAATTTAATTGAGATTTGAACCACAACGACTGACATATACAAATATATTAATAAGTCATGAGCTTTATTCATTTATAATTAATATATTTTAATATGAATTCCCGTCTATAAACTCTTAATAATATGGTGTCATGAGCTAGCACGGTTAAGGTCATATGTAAATTCCGTATATATGGTTCAAGTGGACCGAATTACACGTACGAGATGGTATTAAGAACTCAATACTCCAATACCACATTGGTTAATTAATAATAAGGTCATGGAATTTATCCATCTAAAACTAATTGATTTTAATATAGACTCATATGTACTATTAACATACACAATTACTCAATATGCTTTTAAGGTATTAATTCATCCACATACATTTGAGTTCTATCAATAGATCAATATATTACTATTCTACCTCAATTTAACTGATATATTTTATTAATTGGTCATTTAATAAAATCGTGTTTGACTTTAAATTAATCTTATTTAAATAAAATATTTCATATTTAAAATGTTGACATATAAGTGATTAATGTGTAATACGGAGTATATAATTACTGTATTAAATCTTTTGATAAAAGGCAAATTCTATGGGTGAATTATAGTTTCAAAAGTAGATCGATTATTTATTTGAGAAAACTTTCAAGTCAAATTGAGAAGGAAGGAATATATGTTAGATACTACATACCAAATATTAATGTGTTAAATTTTTGAAATATTAAATAATTTGTTGAGAATAATATGGGATGCATTTTGTGATAATTGAATTTCATTTGTATATTCATAGAAATTATAATTGGGACGTACTATAATAAGTAAGCAAATAAAGAGTAAGACGTACCTTAGTCTAAAAGAAAAAAAGATAGACATATATATCTACTGGTTATAAAAGGAATAACGCGTGGTGTGTCACGCGCGGTCACGGAATTTGATTTTTTTTCCTGGATTTTGGGGCTCGTGCAAATAGAATTTTTTTCTTTATTTTGGGTTTTTTTTAATTGCTAAAGCCTGATTAGGCTTCGATAAATTAATGCGCGATTATTTAATAAAACTTTACAGATAATATTTTTATCCGTCTTGACTTGGGATAGGAGTCTTAAATTAATAGTCGTCTTTTTGGTTCCTTTTTGGCCCACGTCGATTCGGGGATAAGTCTTTAAATTAATAATTTATGGTTTTTTAGTTTCCTTTTCATTATTTCTACATACGGTCATATCACATTTGTCATTTTTTCGTTCCTTTTTCATATATACCTTACAATTGTCAACTGCAGTAGAAATTCGATAAATTAATACTCAGGCATTGAGTTTTGCATGTCTTTATATTTTACAAAGTTAGTTCGACCAACTATTGAATAAAACATGCACTCCTTACTAGTATATATATATTAGTTAAATCACATTTTGTTTTGATTCTTACTTGTGATGTTCGGCTTTTGTAGGAATATTGGTTGAAAGTTGTGAATTTTCGGACAAATTAAAGGAAAAGAAAATAATAAAAAAGTCCGAAACAATTAATAAAAGACGGGTGAATCACCATTGTCGGTCCAAACACCTAATATGCAATATATATATATATATATATATATATACTAGTAAGAATTAAAATGTTTTATTGATAGTTGATTGATAGCTTGTAAAATATAATGACAATTTTAACTCGATGCCGAATATTAATTTATCGAGTTTCTACTGCGGTTGACAATTGCTTAATATATATATAATTATACATCCTAAAAACTATTAGAAATATGTACATATATAAATATTGGATTACATTGCCTGAAGTCATTGCTGATGTCAATTTTAATCTAGAAACTGTACAAAATTACTAATTAATGTATTGCGATGAGTGATCTTTGCATTTTGATCTTCATTCTTTGTTTCTTAATGGCCATCTCGTACTAATGAGCACTAAAAATACTAAATGATTCCCAAAAGGAAACGAAATATGAGTTGAACAATGCAAAATTAATAATTATTAGCCTAATTATTACTTATTTTGAACTCACTCTTTAGTTCAAAATAAACCAAATGCTTTGATTTGAGAGTCGACATTTTTACTTAGTGGCCGAGGATTCAATGGCCTTATTGAGTATTGAAAATTTAACATAAAATAATAATTATGTAGAAACTAGAGAGACCACGTTTCTTTAATAAATTAGAAGTGTTGTTTGACATATTTTATTTATACAATCTGGTCGCCTAACGATTATGATTAAACCAACGTAGACACTTAACGAGAGCATATATAAAATTAACTCACTGGTCAAATATATAGTAACAGATGATTTTTTATTATATTTGTTTTTCAATTTTTTTTAATGTCTCACTAGTGCTTCAGTCTTAAGATTAAGGTTGACTTCGCTTACTATACATTTGACTCACTCATAAATAAGAAAAGTCTTCCACTATACATTATTATTTTAGATAATATCCGAGTTAACTGTGTTTTGGATACAATTATTAGCATTTATCGATACTTAATATTAGACTTAGGATGTTTATTAAACTCATTAAGTACTTAAACTTAATTAATTTAATAAGCTTATTTGTTAATAAATTATTTTAAGTGTTTAATAAATTAATTACTTAACAAAAAATTAAGTTAAAATTCCTAATTTATTTTTTACCTCTTAATCAAATAATCTCCGCGATTTCTGCTTCTTCCCGGTCTAACGCAAAAAGCAAATCTATTACTCGCTTCTTGCTTACATTCTTCTTCTCCCGATTGCTCGGGTTAATAATTTTTATCCCTTTCTCTATTCAATTTATAATATTCGGATGTGTTATTTTGTAATTTTATTCTTTGTATTTTATTCAATGTATTGTATTGTTAATATGAAGAGTCAATAATTTTGTCAGTTTTTTGTTAATTCTTTGTATTTTAATTTAATTCTTTGTATTTTATTCAATGTATTGTACTGTATTGTATTATTATCTGGGATTTATTTATCCTGTTAACTCAGACAAAGTGGTTGCCTTTTCCGGCATATTTTTTGTGGTATTTGTCGTATTAACGTTGTGTAGTGAGATGGCATTGATTGAGTTCTATTTGGGTGTCTTATATGTTGTGGTTATATTGGGCTTCTAATTTAAGTAAATTAGATAAAATAAGTTGGTTAGGCTGCTTTTTAATGGAAGCTGAGACTTTGGCAAGGTGATTACAAGCTATTGTAATAGCTACTCCTTGTTTTGTTTCTCCCACGGATGGAGAGGGAGTACTGAGTCTCGGAATCCACTACATTTGCTAAGCCTGATTGCTCAGTAGATGTTGATGGTCATGTTCGTTTTTTTAACAAGCACGATGTCTCTAGATTATAGGTTCAAATGAAGACAAGTGGTTATTTTCTTATTAATTGAAGAATTTGTGGAGCATTATCCAATTTTTCGATATGTATCTTAATCAATTTATTAAATTTTATATGTTTTTAATAAATTTTAAATATTTATTTAATGATATTTCAAATTTATTTATATTTAATATTTATTTAATCAAATTATTATATTTGTACTACTGTTTATAATCTAATTAATAAGATTTATTATTTAATTATCTATTATAGTATTATTTATTTAATATAAGAATTTATATATATTAAATAAACTAAGGTAGGGGCAAAGTTATCAAAACAATTCAATTTAAGTCTTTTTCTTTGAACTGTTATCAAACACCTAAATATTTTCAATATTGATTGATCATAATTGATTCGGTAATTAGGTTTCGGTCATTCGGTTTTCGAGACTTCGGTTCAGTTCAGATTTAACAAACACAGCTTAATCTTTGGTAATGTGTAAATCTAAGGTTATTTCTTTAAGCATGGCTTCTATTTTATCATTTATCAATATAATCATCGATTGAAAATCAAAAAAAATATTAGACTTAAATATAATACTCTGTACTTAAATAATAAACCGATGCAGAACGCCAACAATAAAGCGAGGCGTCAACGCCATCCAAGTTTGCGTGACATGCGGATTGGATAGAATATGTTAGTTAGAGGATATTTCTACAAGTTATTAGCTAAATAAAATGTAATCGTTGCTAGTGGTGTTAGTAGGTTGTTAGTAGTTCCTGATATATTGCTTGTTAGTGGAGCAACTTAGCTATAAATAAAGGAACAGACATGAATTGTAGCAATGAACATTTTTAATATAAACTACTTCTTCTTCTCTATTTTTTCTGAGTTATCCACTGACTTATAGTGGTTGCATCATAAACTTTATTTAGATAAAACGAACTCGAAATACACAATGTACTAAAAATAAAATATTCGATCGCACTTAATTTATTTTTCATGAAATGTGATTAATTAATTAGTGCGAAATAACGAACATCTCCGGTTGAGGTTTAATGAGTACTATCAATCTTCCAAAGAAATTATGCAAGTTGCAGAATACTTATTACAATGTTGTATGTATTCACACCTTGAAACAATTTTTTGACTATTTCAATCTACATTCAATAGGTATATATCTAGCATATATAATATTAGAGGGATGGTTGGGTTTTCTTCTGGGAAAAATACTTTATATTTACCAGTTAGGTGGGAGAAATTAAAGGAAAACTAGTGCTTTGGTCATACAGAGTACGTCGTATCTTATCTCATAAATTTTCTTGTCAAGCACTCATCATATAAAGAAAATCAAAATTGCAATAACTATAGGACCACAATATGTTAGCTAGCAGCCCAAAATCGCCTCTGGAATATTGGATATGAAATATTATTTGCAACTTATAAACATGTTTGAAGATAGAATAGACTTTATTAAATCTTGAATCTATCTGATTCAGATTCAATGCTACTAAAAGTTGACTAGAATTCTAATATTAGTTGAAACTTGATATATAGCTTGTTAGAGTTAATTGTTTTCTGTGGTGAGCTAATCTTGATCATTCACCTCCCAATTTAGAACTTGTTCATATATTTTTAAGAGAAAATTCATGTTGGCTAAAATTTTTTTGTGCACTCAATTAACTTCGGATCTATATATTATAAGCTCATTGAGAAATGTATGATGAGAAATTCAAATACTATATATAATTACATATAGTTATAAGTGTAGGCTACATTTTTAGGTTCCAGACATAATTAAGTTAGTCATATTAAAGATCGTAGATATTAAGTTTTATGTTAAAAATTACTATAAGATCACATATATGATACTTGGTTATATATAAAATTACAATAAAAGATAATTATATATTTATGGGACTTTAATAAGCATCTAAAACGATCTCAAATTAGTTGGCAGACTAGAAGTATTTTTATAAACATGGAAAATGGGCTTATAGGTCAATTTAACGGACAGTCAGACCGGGCTCTATCTGTTAAACTCTTCTACTTGTAGGGCCGAAACCCATTAGTCTTCAAAGACCACTACTTCTAAACAAACTTCCAATCTAAGATTATAGTAGTAATAAAGAGGGTTGTGAGGTGACAGTGTGACACTCACGCATGGTCATATGTTTTTTAAAGTGTGTAGCCTATTTTTTTTTTATGTTTTTGAAAGTGCGTGGCTTTTTTTAACTCAATAAATTAATACTCGATTATTTAATAAACTCTTTAATTTATTTCAATGACCTGTGCTTCACTTGAGATTTTTTTTGCAATTATTATCTACAGTATAAACTCGATATTTAATAAACTTTTTTTAGATGTTTTTTTGAACTCGATAAATTAATACTCATTATTTAATAAGTTCTCTAAGATTTTTTTCAATTATCAACTACAATAGAAACTCGATTATTAAATTATCTCGCTTATTTAATAAACTCTCTATGATAATATTTTTGGTCAGTCCCGACTTGGGGATAGGGTGCTAAATTAATAATTAGCTAAAATTATAAGATAATATATTTTGATAATTCAACTAAGTTTAAGCAACTCCAACTTTAATTGAATTCTTTTTATGTCATTAAGTGCAATAAGTTGTGTGTTTACTAATTACCTTAATGGTCATTATTTCACTACTTCATATCTAGATGAAATACTAAATCATTTTGAAGTTTATGAACTATGTAAGAACTATTACAAAACTAATTTTGATCGGTCGTTAATCTTTTGATGATATTATAACAGTTAGTCTTGTATTTAGATGAACAATATTTTGGTTAGCTAGTATATTTTTAAAGTTTAGAACTTATAATCATACACAAAGTCATTTGTCATAATATAACATAAAGTGTATAATTTAATGGCTAATGATATTATTAGAGCAATTTTTAAATATTCAGAATAATAATTTATAAAGTACCTTATTTACAATCCAAGGTAGAATGTTATAAAGCATGATCCATCACATTTATGGAGGATAAAAAATGTATTTTGTGCATTAATAAACAATTCAAATCCGGTTAATAGATTCAAATAATTACTTACATTTCATTCCTACGCATTCCAATGATGGTACCAGCAAAGGGATCGAATTTTTTTTTTTTTATCTTAAGAGTAGAGGCACCAGCATATCGGAATTCAAAATATAGGTTCAAAGTCTTAATGCATTTAATACGAGTCTCATTTTAAGTGAGTTTTAATGACACGACGTTGCCTTACTAGTTTCTAAAAATACCTGGTTATAGCACAATATATTATAAAACAACTCGTATGTTTTGGAATATTTAATGTGGGATGAGTCCTTCTTCAATACCCTCCAATAAGTAGAATCAGGTTATTTCAGTTTTTGGACGAAATCGAACGACTGACTCATGATACCATGACAAGAGTCTCTTGGCTCATACTAAAATCGCCATTGTGAAACGATATAATCCAAGATCTTATAAAACATACATCTCATATATGGTCCGACATATTTACCGTGGAACGACACTTTTAATAATTTGTTATACTTAAGGGGTAATGGACAAGATGATAATATTAAATCATATATTGAAAAGATGAAATCTTTAAGGGTAAATTGACATGAGAAAGCTAATAAGAGTCAATTAATAAAGGACAGAGATAGAAATGCTCCATATAATTTTATGGACTTGCCGTATGCATCTTCTTTCTAATAGTATAATATGCACTCCAGAAAAGTTACAGTTGATAACATTGCATTATTGGGAGATTCCTATAATTGTCTTTATCACTAGTTGCTTGTGGGCATATCAATTTATTGCGCTCTGGCCGTGACTCGAATAAAAACTGATTGGCCGTGATCCGATCCTATCCATTTATTAAAAAAACCTGGCTGACCGACCTGCTTTTTTTTTTAACCTACATTTGCATAAACCTGAATCGATCCCAAGCATCGTCCGACGGACCGGATTTTAACCGTCCGGGTCCGGCCATTATTATTATTATTTTAAATAAAATTATATACTAGCCCACGCCCCTAAACCATTCTCCCCCTTGCGATTCAAGCCTTCACACAAGAAAAAAAACCCAAACCATTCTCCCCTAACCATTCTTCCAAATTTTCCACAAATTAGACGCGAATCAGATACTCGCTTGAACTATGCAGAGTCCTTGACTCATGACACCGCTAATCAAGGCATTTTCCGTGTCCAATATCAAGTCGAAAATGTAGTTCTATAAAACCTGCATGGATTTTTCGTTACCGATGAAATGGATTTAAAAGAGCTGACACAAAGAAATATATTAATTAGATGTTAATACTGATCATGCGAAATTGCATATATGGAATCTTCGTTCGCTTTTTATGTATAATTGTATACCGTGATTAAGTTCCCCGATGCTAAACTTTGATGCAATCCTCTATTAACTGATTCAATCCGCCCACATACTCTAAACACTACTTTTGCCATACCACGGTTATCATGTTCGTTATCCGATCGCCCATAACAAAATCCGCCCAAAACTACTCTGCACCGGCCCAATAAGCCGCCAAAACTGCATATCCGAATCCGAAATCCTGGGCCCCGACCGATTTCGATAACCCGACCGGATTTTTCTCCTTTTCAAAATATCCGAACTGTCAATTTTTACTCCCCCAAATCCCAGAACCGTCCGATCAAGACCCCAATTTATTACTACAACACAAAACTTGTGAAATAAAATTACAAGTGGGATTTACAAATGTGAAAAGGACACCATCAATCACAAATTACAAAGGTGTAAAAAGAAAACAAAAAAATTGTCTCCACTATTTTAACTCTAGATTATGTGAGTATTAAGAATATATTTTTAACAATTGGCAAATTATAACTATCACTCCTTGGAACGATAATAAAATGTGAATTTTCAAGTCCAATTTTTTTATTGAAAAAGTTTTTTCATTTATACTTAATCAAGCATTAATTATATGTGTCATTTTGGTTTAGATAATTACTTTATTATTTTCATAATAAAATTATAATGAAAAAAAATTAAAAAAGCTAAAAAAAATAAGATAAAAATACTACAAGAAAATAAATAGGGATTGTGAATAACAACTTTATTTCCTCGTGATAATTATGGAGTATTAATTAGTAGATAATATTTATGTGAAGCATGAGTGTTTATCTCTGTGCCAAGCATAATCTACACAAGTTACTATGAAAAATAAAAAATAAAAATTATCAAGAAGATAAAATAGAAATACATTAATTTTAAGCCATCAGAATCACACAAAGAAGTGTTTTACATTATATAGCGATATATAGAGATTCATGGGGAGAATACAAGTATACTCTTACAAACCCACCATTCCAACATGCAGCTAACTCAAACATGGGCTCATAAACAAGCATATAAACATACAATCGGGCCTTGGTTGGATCAGGTCCAACAATTAGGTCACTATATTCTCAAATTGCTCGATGCCGCACTACGTAAAAAAATTAAAAAAGTTGCATGTAACATCTTCTGTCGAATTTGGTATGTCAATAATACTATGTAAGTTGATATTTTGAAAAATAAGTGCACCACAACCTCAACATTTTGCAAATTAGGAGAAATTTGATTAATCAAACTTTTTTTTATTTGAAAATTAGTACATTTTTATAATTGGTCCTAAAAAAACTAACACCTACTCATCTTCTCCATCTCCATTTCACACCACCACCGGGGCCTCCCCTTTCCCCCCACCCCCTACCTTCCCTCATCCTCCCCTTCTCACCGGCCTCCCTTCCCTCCTCCCCGCGACCCACCCTTCCCTCTTTCTCCACCGTGACTCCCCACCCTCCTTCTCACACCAAGCACCCTCTTCCCCCCAATCCAACATCACCTCCCCCTATTTTTTCCGCACTTCAACCCTCGCTGCTTTTGTTATCGCCTCCTCAAGCTGAGAATTTTAACCCCTTCATTTTCCGTAATTCTAAGCACCTTAGTTCAAAGGGATGGTTTCATTGTTTGGATTGGGGAAGCGGTATGGATTTGGGGAAGGGAAGTGATTTGGGGGCGGCGAGGATTGGGACAAGTGAAAAGGGCAAGTGGAGGGAAGCTGGTGTGGTCATGGTTTGTCATGAAAAGCATGATAGGTTTGAATCAAGCAATAGGTCGGTGAGGAAAGCGTGTTACATTTTTAAGGTAACTTAATCTTTACAAGGCTATCAGGAAGCAATTTAAAGGCTACAAATTAAAAAGAAAGGTCCAAAAGGCTGCTATTATCCAAATCTCTCTTCAAACTACCTATATATAGAAAATTTTTGGAAAATAAAGACACTTTGATCAAGTTTTTTAATTTGTAACACCCTTATAATTTTTTTTGGCTAAATAGCACACCCCTGTAAAAATACAAAAATACCCCATCCTTTTTCTTCTCCCTATTCCTTTTTCTTCTCCCTATTCTCCAATCAGCACTACCACCCCATCCCAACACCACCATTATTATGTCCCACGCCCCACCACCGACCAACGATGCCTCTCCACCCCATAACCGACCCAAATTCCCCATTACAGATCAGAACCCCATCCCCCACCCTACCTCATCCCCCCCCGTTTACGCCGACCTCCCCATATAACCTTGAATTCAAGGCCCCACCTTACCGCAACAAATCAGCCGACCCCATCCCTGCAATGCTGAAATCCCAAGTGGCCTCTCCCCGCAAACCCCACCGAGACTTTCCCTACACAACCATCAGAACTGCTAACCCCTCTTTTTCTACAAATCGAGGTCATTTTTTATGTGTTTAATTTATTAAATCAATTTTTTTTGCTGACGGGCAAAGGCTTAGCGGCGGTTGGGTAAAATAGACCAGTATTCATTCACTATACACCACTGTATTAACGATATTGTCGTATTTTTAAGTGCATAGTGGTTTATAAAGTTACGAATGCGGTTTTGATAAATATAAGCGCGCGGTGGTTTTGGTGAAAATTTGCTTCACGGCGGACGGGCGGTGAGCTGTCGCAATGCTTTTGGAAAAAAGCAGCTGTCATTAAAGGTGTTTGGTGATTTTTTTTAGCGCGGTGTTCGTGATTTTTTTAAGGCGGTGTTTCTTTAGTGTTTGATAAATAAGTGTCATTATGGGTAGACAATGCGCGAGGCAAGGGCGGTCATGAGGGCATGCAAGGTAATATGTGGGCACCTAATTAAAAGCCGAATAATCTATCGTTTTTTCATATATTAATAATAATAATAATAATAATACACAATAATCACTATCACTAATCACTAATCATAACATATATAAAAGTGTGAATAAGGATTGTCTTTTTTCCATTTTTACTAAATATTTCTCTCTAAAAATTTAAAAGTTAGAGTTCTAATAGGAATTATTTATTACTCCCTCCATTTTTTATTTGACGCTTTTATATATCGGTTTTAACTTTGACTATCAATTATTCCTAAACTATATGTTCAAAATTATAAGAAAATAATAATATGAAACTATTTTTAAAGACGAATCTAATGATATAACTTTTATATTTATTAAAATAAGGCAATTAGTAATTAATGGTCAAAGTTTCACTTCGATATACGAAGTCAAAGAAAAATAGAGGTACATTAAAAAGATTCATCATATTTTATACTGTGATAATGGAAGATTATCGACATTTGAAGTAATCATCAACACACGTATTGCTTCGAGGTTGATACATCACATACATCCGCATATACTTTATAATTGTCGCAAGATCCTAATTTTTAATTAAGTTTGTTTATTTATTTCAATGACGTTTAACGATTCAAAGCGCATTTATCAATAACACAATTATTTTTGCACATTTTTTCATGTATGACTTTCATGATTCAAGTCACAAAAATATGCCTCATTTATTATATATTATTAATTTATTACTAATTTATCAATATGATTTTGTCATCATATGATATTTTCAATATTTAATAATTGATGTTAGTTAAATAATAATATATTTTATGTAGAACTATTGTTATTATTATTATTATTATTAGTTATTATTATTATTATTATTATTATTATTATAATAAGGCGTTAGTTAAATAATCATATATTTTTTTATAAAATTATTACTATTATTATTATTATTATTTATTATTATGTGTAACTATCATATTACTTAAGTATTATTATAATAAAATAGTTACATAACCATATGATTTGAGTAGAATTATTATTATTATTATTATTATTATTATTATTATTATTATTATTATTTAATCTACGTAGATATGAATTTCATATGTCGATCCAAAAATTTAAACTATACTTTTTAAATATATCAATTTAACTGACATAAAATCAAATAATTGACGATATAATATCGATGTTCAATTCATCAATACATTTAGTCGTAGGCTTCAAATTATTAAAGTAATATTTGTATCTCTATGAACATCTCGGGGCCAGATAAGATTCTCTATGGATTATTTATTTTATTTTAATTTTTCAAGATTATATTTAAAGAAGTATTCATGATCAAAGATTCATTCAAAAAATAAAAATATTAATTGAAAAAAATTCAAAGGGATGTAAGATTTTATACAGTTTTAGAATAATTTCGAATTAAACATAAAAAATATATCAAATATTTGAAAATCGACAATGCCGCAGTATTTCACATCTCCTTATTAGTCGGGGTTTAAAAAAGTGTCAAAACCATCAACCTAATTCGCCTTATTTCGCTACCCACGCCCCAGCCTACGCTAAATGTGAAATCGCGACGTTGCCTCAATCGACAAGACTCTCAGATCCGCTTAAACTACTTTAACGCAAAAATTTTGCCACCGCGCGACCAACCAAAACCGCATCGGTCATTTAATTTGGCTCAACCATGCCCTACCGAACGATATTTTTTATATTATTAGTAGCCTCGAAATGTGAGTCTACTTTACAAGACGACATTTGTGACACAGCCTTTTTGTCTGAAAAAGCTTGGTACTATTTCAGAATTATTTTGTACAAGCATTCAGAATTCAATTAATGCATTGGTAGAGGAAAAAGAACTTTTCCTAGAATCATGGCATCATTAAATTCAATTGTCCTAAATGTATTGTTGTACTTTGTTTTTCTTGAAGCAATCATCATTACCTCCATAATTGCTTCTCTAAATTCTCAGGAGTATGATAGAATAAAAAACCTGCCAGGCCAGCCTAAAAGTCCTCCAATCTCACAATTTTCTGGTTACATCACAGTCAACGAGGATCATGGTAGGGCTCTTTTCTACTGGTTCTTTGAAGCTCAATCAGAATCAACAAGAAAACCTCTCCTCCTCTGGCTTAATGGAGGTACTAACTTGATTTTAAAACAAAATGGAGTTTTTTCATTATTGGGTCATTTCGAAAACAGTCTCCATATTATTACATGTCATGTTATTAGAGTGTCCGGTTACAGACTGTCCGAGCTCCTTACACCCTGTTTTTGTGGGCTAGGGGCATGTTGACGTTGATATAAAAACAAGAAAATGTAGCTTACCTTACTTTATAATGATATGGTGTATGAAGGACCAGGATGTTCATCAATTGGGTATGGAGCTGCAACTGAAATTGGTCCCTTGAGAGTTAGTAAAAATGGAGTTGGACTGGAATACAATAAGCACTCTTGGTATAAAGGTTGTTTCTTTATCTTCAGTAGATAAAGAAAAACCATTCTCTGTTTCCATCTTTTATTGGAGTATGAACTAAATTCTTTAAGCCTAAAGATTTAAAACATTGTTAGATAAGTAATACTCCAATAATGCATGTTTTTAATTTATAACACATAATGCATGTTTTTAATTTGTTATCATCAACAAGTGAACGAATTAAAAATTAATTCATCAACATATATTATGAAAATATAAATTCAATATAATAACCAATAAAATTGTTTAAGTTTATTACTAGAACTATTCGATGTTCCATATAATAACATTGATATGTCAAACTAAGAATGTTGAAATTCAATCTTGCAGAGGCAAACTTATTGTTTGTGGAATCTCCAGTTGGAGTTGGATTCTCATACACCAACACATCCTCTGATTTGAGCAAACTAAATGATGAATTCGTAGGTAAGTTTACACAATTTGCTAGAAATTGGATTTCTTGACGCTTTTTACTCATTTAAGGTGTTTATGGTACTTTTACTTTTTTGACTCAGCTGAGGATGCATATAATTTCTTGGTGAATTGGTTACAGAGATTCCCCCAATTTAAGAATCATGATTTCTTCATAGCAGGGGAAAGCTATGCAGGTGCAAACCCTGCAAAATATGACATATGTTTTTCTCGGAGTATAAGAAGACTCATTGTTATTTTCTTGATAAATTCAGGGCACTATGTACCTCAACTGGCTGAGCTTGTATATGACAGAAACAAGTTGCCTACGAAATATCCAAACGTGAACCTCAAAGGTTTCATTGTAAGTATGCAACATTTTTATTTCAAATTGGATCATATCAATTCATAAAAGATCTAATTTAAGGTAGGGAATGTTGACTAGAGATCATTTGTAACATTACATATTTATGTTATGATTTGAGATGTAGACAAATCAAACTATAAATATGAGAATATCGAATTAATCTACTAGCGCCTTCCAAATGTACTTGTATGTCTTGCCGATTCTCTCTATCAGAAGCTTTACATGGTGCTTAAAAAATATCAGACTATAACATACTTCAATTCTACATACAAATCCGTCATATGTCAAAATTTTGAATATTACGGAGTAAAAAGATATTTCAATAGTAGTAATCTAGAGTCAAATCAAATTTTAATTAATTAATCAAACATTCAAGTTAAATCTAGATGAGTCTAGCGTAAGGCATCTGATGAGTTATAATTTAATTTTGTAAGTGTACGAATCATACATTAGTATAGCAAAGGTCGAACAATAGAGAGTTGATTATTTAACTTGATTAAACTAGTTAAACTATCCTAGAAAACAATTAAATTAGGAATCGGATTTGAACTTAATTAAACTACAAACTATAATGAAAGAATAATAAATATATTTTTGGTTTGTTGTGAAAAAAATTTCATCGATATTCATTATGTTAAATATTTACAATCTAAATACTCAGTTATTTCTTGGATTCGATTTTACCTTAAAGTTCATATCGTTTTGGCCATGGCCACCATTGCTTTCAATTTAATTAATCTTTTATATCACTAGCGAAATTAATAAAACTAAAAATCTGAAGTTCAAGAAAATCTATACGAACCAACATGCCAGATATTATCGCATTTAATAACTTACTAATCAATTATTCAAGTGATCTATTATGAATTTTCAATCGGGTGGTGGCTTAATCATAATACTCAAATATAATTGTGAATAATGAATAATACAAGAATTATATAAACTGAAATATAAAGAGAAATAAATAAAAAGCATTCAAAGATAAAGAGATTTTATGATCACTCGAAAAGAACTCATGAACCTGCAGAAAGAAATCGTACAATCCAAGACCGCGCTCGGCGATTCTCTTTAAGAGAGCTCGAAAAAGATACTGATCAATACCGCTAAAATTATCGATTAACGCCTATTATATTATTATATGAATATGCAATTCATAAAATAATATGGAAGATAGTATGTACTGTAATTGGAAAATTGAATTCGACCAAATAATTTCTCGTTGCTTGTCGATCGTTGTAGGCGACAATGACAATTCATGGTTTTACAGAAAAGGCCGAGTAGTACAGTATGTCCTAGTAATAAAGAGGTAAATAAACCATATTACAACAATATAGTTAAATTATAAAATAGACTATCTAGCTCTATAATGAGTCTTTAATTTCTTTGTAGCACATGTTAAACGTTAATTTAAAATACTCCTTCCTTCAAAAAATTTAGGCCCCTTTAATTTTGCACCATATTTTAGAGATTTGAATTTGTTTCACATCACAATGTTTCCTTTCAATTTATCACTCACATAAAAGTTTAAAGAAAAATTAATATTGTAATTTTCATAAAAGGAAAAATTCTTTGAAAAATTAAATTGGGATGGAGATAGTAAAACACGTGTAAAAAACATTCTTACCATATCAGATCAAATTTCATGGAAGAATCTACATTCTGTAAAAAAAATTCTTTATTAACATAAAAATATCATTTAAGTCACTAGCTATTTTAAACATAACCACTTACCTAATTGACCATCCAAGAGTCGTTATCTTAGCGGAAGAGACCGACATGTAGTTGGTTTGTACTTTATAGAACATGTTAATACGTTAATTTGAAAATAAAATAGTCCTTCCTATCCCATTTATAATAAGTCATTTAAGAAATAAAATTCAATTTTATTCTTTTTTATTTGTCATTTAAATAATTTTGGACACTTTTTCCCCTCAATATATATCCCTATTTAATACTTTCAAATCTTTTCTTAATAGGTTGATATTCTATTAAATTTTAATATAATAGATAATTTATAAAACTAAATAAGGAATCCTTTGAACCATTTAATAACAATAAACGATGCTAGTATTATCAAATGTGTTCACCTATCTTAAAAACTAAGAAACAATATAAATGGTGTATACATAGGATAGGAGAAAGTATAATGAATATTACCATAAAAAACATTTATTAAATCTTTCCATATTATGTAAAAGAAAAACTTACCAAATCCGATCAAATTTTATGGAAATATAACTCATTAAGTCACTATTTAAGATGGCTTACTCAAATTATTTGTTTCTTTTTAATCAAGCTTTTACTCATCATATAAGAATTCCTTAGTACTTAGCAAGATGAAGATACTCAAAATAATGTCTTCGTTGGGGCATGGCCACAATGTTCCTAATGATATTATGGGGCATGGTCGCAATGTTCCTAATGATACTATCTTCTATGACATTCTTCCAAAACTACCCGTAGAATCTCTGATTCGATCCCAGTCTGTATGTAAACTCTGGAAATCAAGCATCTTAGACCCCCAATTCAAGCTTTCAAACAACAGAAAAAAAACCTTGTTACTATACCAAGAAGACTTGTACATAATGAACCATGAATTCCATCAAGAAAACCTTACCATCCCACCCCCTTGTCCCTTTCGTCGCAGTTTCTACATAGAGATAATTGGTTCTTTTGGTGGTATAGTTTTGTTTCGTAGAGCCATCGATATTATCATGTGGAACCCATCAACAGGGTTTTTTACCAAGGTTCTTGAATTGGATATCTTTAGTCGTGACGATTTTGATGTTTTTTATGGATTTTTTTATGATGTTTCCGAACAAGATTATAAAGTTGTAGTGTATCTCAAACAGTTATGTCGTCATCATGGAGCCACATATGTAATTTGTTCAAGTTTTAAATCTAAAAAGTGGACAACTCTAACTTCCCATATGAATTTGAGTCCATTAGTGGTGGAACAATGGTGAATAATTGTCTACATTGGATTGTTCGTTCTTATGTTGATGATGATTATAATAATAATAATGATGATGATAATGTTGGTGGTAGCTATTACAATGATTTTTGGGATTTGAGGTTCGTAAATCGAATTGTTTATTTTGATTCTCCGACTAACGAGTTCAAGACAGTACCGGTTCCAGATTCGATTGAAATAGGAGGGGAGGAAAAAATTATAGTGGGTATTGGTGTGTTAGATGAATATCTTTGCATGATGAGGCCAATTAGTTCTGGTGGAATAACATATACTGAAAAATGTGATATTGAACTACTTGTTATGAAGGAGTATGGGGTGAAGGCATCATGGACTAGGTTATATTATATCAAAGATATGTGGCCTACTTATATTCACTATGAATTCTTGAAGTTGGTCATGGTTAAGGATGATAGTTTAATTTTCCAAATTTCAAATCAAATTTGGGCTTATTATCCTAAGAATTCAAGAATGGAGATGATCAAGATCAAAGGACTTAACGAAAATAAAAACATGTTGAAAGGAGTTGTTTCATATGTTGAAACTCTAATTTCACCGGTTGGATATGATTGGAATGATGAAGAGCACAAGGAGATAGGATCAGTTTCTACTCTAATATATGAATATAATGTTGAATCCGATGATGAAGAATGGGTTGAATCTGATGATGAAGAATGGTACTAATTTTAAGATTTGTCAATTTCATTATTGTTTCATGTATATTTTACGTACTGTTTGGGAATATCTACACGGTTTACTTTATTATATAGTTATGTTCTAGTTTTAAAAAATTACTTTCACCAATCATTTGAATAAAAACAATTTCGATTAGTTTATGTATAGATAGCATATATTAATTATATTTGTTTTCAATTTTAAAGAAAGTCTCAATTTTTATGTTGTATGTAATTAGAATTCCGGACTCATTCCGAAAAAATAGACTCCGAAACTAAAGAAATGTCCTATTACATATCCAATTTTATATACTTATGCATAGAATAGAAAGAAAACAAAAATTTATCATTTCCTAAATTCTAAAAAAATTGTTAATTCTGATTTCAATAGTCAAAACTAACAAACTTTATGATTTAATGATATAAATTTATGATATGAAACAGATTATAAATTAACTCGGGCAACCGGATATTTTGGAGAACAAGTAAAGGAGAAGTGTGATGCACGGCATGCAATCGATTTCTCAAATATTTGATAAATATTTTTATGTTTAATTCGAAATCATTCTAAAATTGTATAAAAACTTAAACTCCTTCTAATTTTTTTTAATTAATATTTTTATTTTTTGAATGGATACTTTGATCACGAATAACTCTTTAAATATAGGATGAAAAATTACGATAAAATACGATAATTAAATTTTTTTTAAAGATTATTAGTATCAATTTTATAGCACGACCGGGTTACTTTTTTGTGGATAATATTTGTTTTATTTTCTAATACATTTTATTTCAAGTATAAATTTATGAGTAATATTACTTAAATTATTAACGGTTTTTCTAATATGGACACATGTTAAGAAGTATAATTAGAAACAAAATATAACACCTGAAAGCATTAGTAATATAATATTAACATCTAAAATTACATTATTCGGATAATAATCAATCAAATACAATTATACTTGACGAATAGATAATTAGTTTCAAAAAATGAAAGATCTTCAATTTAAACATCTCATCTCTTTACCTCCAACTAAGAAAAGAAAAGAATTTTATTTACATGACACATTAATCACAATAACATGTTCTAGACATCTCTATTACTTCATCAACTAACAAAAATATGTTATCCATAATGATAATATTAAGGAAATGATTTGGTATTTCAATAGTATGTTTTACTTTATGATTTTGTTACCACATAAAGTTGGAAGAGAATGAAGAAAATTTGCTACGGCATGGCTATGTCAAACAAATAGATATTCTATACATTCAATTTGTACACGAGCCTATAAATAATTTATTGAATTCTACTACTGTGATATGACTTTATCATTATTTGTTAATTGAAACTAAAATTATTAGTAGTTAACATCTATTGCATTCAAGGATAATTAATAATAAATAATAATAACAAATAACACAACAACAACAATAATAATAATAATAATAATAATAATAATAATAATCACAATAATTCTACCAAAAGCATATAAGATGTGCTACCTATTAATTTGGCAACTGTAAATTGTGTTAAATATCCACCAATGTGACATTTGTAAACATATTCACGAAGGAACAAATGCGATATTTGCAATCATATCCACGAAGGAGACATTTGTAATCGAATCAGAAAAATATATATCATTCACACCAAATTCGAGATGTCCATGTAAAAATATAAATATTACTTTAACAATTTGATGTACTCTGACTAAATCAATTCATCAATATAATATCATCAAATTATTTGCTTTTATGTCGGTTAAATTGATATGATTTAAAAAGTATAATTTAAATTTTTGTGGATCTCAATATATAAAATTCATATATGTAGGGAATTAAATAACAATAATAATAATAATTATTCTACACCCAAGCATATGATTATTTAACTAATACATGTTATAATAATAATAACAATAGTTCTCGTAAAAATAAAAATAGTTCTACATAATAATAATAATTATTATTATTATACACAAATCATATGATTATTTAACTATTACCTATTATAATAATAATAATGATAGTGTACATAAATGTAATATTATTTAATAGTACTAATTTATTAACCCACAGCTATTGGGCTAATTCTATTGTAACTCATGAATTATCAACTAAGAGGTGAAATTATTAATTAAAAAATAAAATATTTTTCCCTAACTTTTAGTTTTTAGAGGCGGTAATTTAAGAATTAATAGTGCGAAATGAAGAAACTAAGAAATACAACCCCTTATTCACACTTTTATTTTTATTTTTGTTTTTTGCTTTTTATATACGTTAAATATAGCGATTAGTGATGTGGTTGTTAGTACAAATCGTTTTCATGTTTTATGATATGCCGTATAACCAAATTAATGAATACTTATGCTGTTGCTTGTTAGCAATTAAATTGGTTTCATAAATTTGAATATTGATGATTTATTATTAAGGCTAAATTTATTTATGCACCTGAACTATTAAAATCATTTTAAATTGGTATCTAAAATTTTTAACTTTTTAAATAGGCGCCTATGTACATTTTTTGTACCTAAACTTTTAAAAATCGTGACACCTAATGTTTTTTAGGATAGAATGAATTTATCAAGGATAATTTTATCAAACAACTTTCATTAAACTCAACTACCTATTCTAATTAACCTAATCTATCTCATTTATAACTCATAAAACCTCTTTCAACAAAACCAAATTTTATAACATAGCTAGTACTAATCCTCTCACATTATCAAACACACACCTTTTACACTAATTTAGTATCTAAAATCAGGGGGCAAATTGCTAGATTATTACCAACTTTTTCAATAAAGATTATTGAGTTTTAACACCTTTTAATAATAAAACTTTTATTCAATATTTTATCGGTATAATATTTGGTTACAACCCACTACATAAAACTCAAATAACACAATACTATAACTACCAAATAACCAAAAGATATAATAAGAAAAAGAAAAGAAGGAAAGTCCAAGAAATATCAATAATTCAGGTCGAAATTTAACCTATTATTAATGCTCATTTTTTAAATGATTTTAGTAGTTTAGGACCTAGATGAAATTTAACCAATTATTAATACAATTCAATTGGCTCAATCCGATTGCATTCATCTGAAGGTTAGAATTTCGACGATTTAGGTTATGGGGGACTCTTCACATGTCATGCGTAGCTAAAAAACGCTACACCACCACTCTATTCATGGCCAAATTTAAGTTTGAACACAAAGGGTGTGATACTTGGTCTGCATGGTGGCAATAATAAATTAATAAGAATGTGTGAAAATAAATTGTAGGTTACATTTTATATGACACTCTATTACTTTTCGTTGAAATTGTGATATATGTTTCGATTGTTTTCAAAAGTTAATTTCCTAAAATGAAAAGTAAAACACGCGCTGAGCAAGAATTTATGTAGTTAATATAAATTATATTGACAAACTCACGAAATATATGGGCAAATCTGAGCTCCATATTTTATAAAAGACAATATCAAATACTTACTAATAATAAGAATTGCACTCAAGCTTATTACTAAAAACTAATATGGTAATAATAATAATTAATTCTAATAATATCTTATTCAACACCATCCCCTGCCTGGGCGCACCAGAATGCCCAACTTGGCAAGTGTGATACTCAAACCGTTGGTTGCCCCAAATGTTTAGGTGAACAAATCAAAGAAGTTCGAACTGAATATACGACGCAGATATAGCCCTATCAAGCAACGATCCCAGACAAAAATGACAATCCACTTCGAGTATGTTTCGAGCCATGAAACACCGGATTCCTAGCCAAATGCAACGCCGATCAAGCATCACAAAGATACCCCGCATAGGCTTATCATCTATGACACCTAAATCGCTAACAAACCTTTCAACCATTTACCACACGCCACCTGGGCCTAAAGCTCTCATACTCCGTATGCACGAGGAAAGAGATACCAGATCCCTGCTTTCTTCGACTTCCACGAAATAGGCTAAGAATCAAGATGTAATAATCCACCCCAGAATCGATCGTCTTCGCTCGAGGACACGCCTACCTGAAATATTCCATCCCGATAATGGGCAGATCACAGCTTCCTCGCCAAAGAATACACCCTGCCTCGACCCTTGAGATCGAACTACCCGCAAAGTGCCGTTACCCAATGATCTTCCTTCGTGCCCGAAAACCGAGACAAAACACGCACCGACAAACACAAATCCTGGCCGAAAAAGCCAAATACAACAATACCAGCGCCGATATTTACCACTATCGGGCCGTATGGGCTCAGAAGAAGACCGAGTCGATCTTTCTAGATCTTCATAAAACTTCTTCATATCCGCCATTTATCACCCCCTCAAACTCACGACAATTGATAATTTCCATGCGCTTGCAACAATAAGAAAACATCGCAACATACATCGCTTCTGACCATCAACGAAGCCTGAAATGTTGGATCAACTAGAAAATCAAAACACCAAAACAAACATTGGCGAAGAACATCGCCAAAGAAGTAACACTAAAACACTGCCGGTAACATCACCAGCGACCCAACATGTATCACAATGGGAACGCCCATTCTTTCAAACCTGTAATAGTTGTCGTTGCATTTAACTCATGCAACATACATCATAAATGCATTCTACTCCAACCTAAGTGACTAAACTAATCTTCTCCAACATGGAAAAGTCAATCATAAGATAACAACCAAAAATCAACATCTTTCAACGAACGCCATTCGCAAAGCACTTTCATCAACCACAAGATGAATGCCAAGACTTTCATCAATAACACGATCACAATAACAACACCCACTAAAAACGTAAAATTCTTAATTAAAGAAAAATCATAAAAGCCAAAAAGTAATTCAACAACGAACAGAAAAAAAAGAATTTAATATATATGGTCTGTCGGCTGGTGGCACCACCCGGGCGGCTAATCATGTATGTGGTCAAGCACCCGCCAACGCAAAGGGAAAAAAAACTCTCAAGATGTTAAAGTTCGATACCATGATAAGAATGATAGAGTAATATAACAGTATTGAATAAACTCATGAAATATATGGGCAAACTAAATTCATTTATAAGACAATATCAAATACTTGATAATAATAAGAATCCTCGTACTCGTTATTACTAAAACTAATATGGTAATAATAATAATTAATACTAATATCTTATTCAACAACGTGTCATGATTTTACGAATGTAATGAAGATTATTACAGAATAATCCAAGTTCGATTTATTTATTTTAAAAATAATTTCTTCCTCCCAAAGTTTTGTAGTATATGGAAGACCTCAATCAAGAAAGTACCAATATGATTAAAGTGTTTTCATTTTACAGATTACTCCGTAGAAGATGCGGAGTAGATTTTAACATAATTGAGGTACTTTCATAGTTTCATGCAAAGATACTACAAAGTAATTTGTACAACAAATTGTTTTTCCTATGAAAAATAAGTACTCATGTCAATATGTCACCATTGTCTAAATTTAGAAAAAATATGGATACGTTTACTTGAAGTTTATTATGGTATTGTAATGCAAAAAAAGAAATTTTATTATTTATGAAGGGTGTATAAAATAAACTCATCAGAGTGAAAATTGCCGTTGTACGCGCTTTCTATCAAATCGAAGAGTGATCGACTATTCAAACCATGAATTCCCAAGTCATTACGACGCATCGCAGATATCCCACGGCTTCGATTTGATTTGGTCTCGATGTGAGTTTCTGCATTTGTGTCTCTCATTGATTCGAGCCGATTTGATTTGGATAAGAGCTCTATTAATGAAAGCCTGAGCATTATCTCCATTGGCTGATCGCACGCCCTGACTGGAGGTCCCAGTCAGCACTTTAAAGAGCGTATTCCCTGCCATTGCATTGACTACGTTAGCTCCTCGATTTGATCTCCTCGCCTATTTCGTACTACTTTAATTTACCGCAAAGTCATGACTGTTTAGCAATCGCCGACGGATTTCACCTTCTACAAATAGATTTAGCTTGAGCATACTAATGCGACCGGTAAATACAAGCTCTGCACGCTTCCTAAAGGACTTTAATTCTACAGAGAGTTTGCATTTCCGGGGTTTCACCGATTCGATTTTGTTCAAGAAAGATCACTTCTAAATTGCATTTACAAATGTAATTCACAAATTGTCAGAAGAATGCACGACTCGATTTGCCTTCAAGTTGCTGCTTACTTCAATTTTTAACTGGCTTATCATTGTTGTCAGAAGAACGATCGCATGGCGTCATTCCAACCTTGGTTGACGATAACGATCAACCAAACAGAGTGCCTTTAGCAACGTGTTTTGTACTTTATCCAAACATGCGACCGAATCGCTTAGCAGATTTCTATATCCTAACTCGATTTAATCTAACCCCGGCATTTTTCGCGCTGCTCATGCAAGATTTGAATAATCGCGCTATTTGGAATTAATATTCGTTACTTTAAATCAAGGCCGATTCTCATTAGATTTTGCTTCAAACTCAAGTTAATTATCAGACAAGATCAAAGATTTGTGCAATAATTCTTGATTTTAGTGTTTATTGCCACCCGAGGCTGTTTTCCAAATTAATTGTTGGCTAAATTTTATTAAAAGATTTAACTTAAATTCGGCAGATCGTCAGATTTTCTCAAATATTTTCTAAGATTTTTGGGATTTTTATTTAATGTTTCCTTGGATGAAATTTTCAAAAGTATAAGGGGTTTATAATAGCCTCCAAGCTCGAATACACTCTTCCGACGTATTGATTTAATATCGTGTAGATTACGATCTTAACCAAGTAAATTCTCAAGATCTAACTGTTATTTTAAGACATTGGCTTCCAAGAATAAAAAGAAAAACATTTAATATAAAGTACGCATCTTTTATGCGCCAAGATTTTCATATCGAATTCCTGACCTTCCTAATCTTCATTTCTAACTAAGGAATTTCCTCAATTTCAATTTATACTATATGGCCGATTTTAATTGAATAAAATTAAGGATTTTAGGGTCAACTACAAAAATTTAATGAATATTTAATTCTGTGACTATTTTCTCAAAATTATTGCTTCATTTAAGTGCTTATTAAATTTGCGCTCAATCGGTAATCTCTAACCACGCAGATTTTTTTTTAATTAATTTGATTGAGTCGTCTTAATTATTTTAATTATTTTTTAATAAATTTTCACTGTCTACAGTTATTTCGAATTAAATTTAATACGTACTTGATAAATAACGGTTGCGCATTTTCGATAGAAAATAAAAAATACGGATAAGGATGTGTCTAATTACTGCACATGCCCCCATACGGCCATACCAATGCTACACTACCATACAGTAATTGCTGTACAATAATAATCCAAATAGTGTTGGGTTTAGGATGAAATGACTATTTTGCCCCCTTTATTTGCAAGTGTAATAATTGAGAAAGTTTCATTAAGAATAAAACACTATTTGGATGTGTATATAGGTTACCTCAGCAAAAGCTGAGTACTACTACTATTTGTTTTTGGTCACCTTTGGTATTATTGGACCTCTTTCTCAAGGACTATCCTCCCTCCTCTGATCTCTCTCAATATTTTGAGACAATTTTTTTGTGTTCTTGAGGAGGTTCTTGAGAAATATTGGAAATATGAACAAGATTCTGCATTTGTTGTTTGGAATTTTTGGTGGGTATAAGTTATTTTTATGAAAGCTTTATTTTGGTATTCTTGGTGAACGTTGAGAATTTTTTTTTTCATTTAATATGCAGGAAATGCCACTGGTTTGTTTCTCTTCTTGGCACCAATGTAAGTGCTCCCAAATTTACTCACATTACTTAAGTTGTTGTTCTTTTGCATTTCCTTTGTCCATTATTCATCATTATGCACCATGGCTCTTCTCATGATTTTGAAGAGTCTCCTACATATGCTAGATTAGGGAGGGTCGGATAAGACTATTATCGTTAGTTTCCGAGTTGTCGCCACCTGAAAAGGAATGCCTACTACTTCACCATGATGCGGTTGGGTGTATATTATTTGACCACTCCCTATATCCAAGAGGGCACCCGAACAACATAAAATCTTTCTCTATCTCTAGTACATGGAAACACTATCTACTCCTTTGTTCTTTATTGTTTCTGATAAAAGAACTGTTCTTGATAGAATAAAGAATTTAATGGAGAATTTCAATATTGTTGTTTGTTAGCAGTCCCACATTAATTTAGTTTTTGGTTGTAACTTGTAACCAAGTCTTGTTTATGTTTGTAGGGTCACATTCAAGAGAATTCTTTTGAGTAGATCCACTGAACAATTTTCAGGCATACCTTATGTCATGACATTGCTGAACTGTTTGCTCTCAGCATGGTAAATTCTCTCAACTGTATTTTCAAAAGTGTGTTTCTTTGTTATTTTCCCCTCAGATATGTCTAATCAGCATGGAAATTTTTTCATTGAAGTATAATTCTTGAGTAGATGAAGGGGAGCATCATTATTGTTAATATGAGATTTAATGATTTTCTAGTTTTATGCAACTTAAATCCCATGGGTAGTGATTGTGGCCTATTTGCTTATGATTGATTAATTTCTTGTAATTGAATGCCATTCATTGATACATGTATTGTCTAACTAAATTATTAATGACGAATATCATTTTACCTTAATTGACTACATGTATTAGGTATGGTCTACCATTTATTTCGCCACACAATATCCCTGTGTCGATTATCAATGGCACCGGGGCTGTCCTCGAGTTTATCTACGTGTTGGTCTTCCTCATATTTGCGCCAAGGAAGGAGAAGGCGAAGATTTTTGGGCTACTTGTGTTAGTCCTTTCCCTATTTGCTGCAGTAGTCTTCATCTCCTTGTTTGCGCTCCATGACAACAAAAGGAAAATTTTCTGTGGTTTAGCTGCTATGATCTTCTCTATCATTATGTATGCCTCCCCTCTGTCAATCATGGTAAGCTCCTACACCTTTCCCATTAAATTTTGTGTGCATTTTTCAATTATTGAATTCGCGATTCCATGATTATGGGAGACTCGATTTACTGCTTCTAAGTAAGAAAGGATCTGGTCTTTTAAGTTGGAATTGTAATTGAAATGCTATCTAGCTTAATGTGTAAGCTGTGACTATATTTAGCAGTTGATTAATAGAGAATTTTCATGTGCAGAGAACGGTAATCAGAACCAAGAGCGTCGAGTATATGCCATTTTTCCTCTCACTCTTCGTTTTCTTGTGTGGTACTTCTTGGTTCATCTATGGCCTTCTCGAGATGGATCCGTTTCTTTATGTAAGTATTGTGTTGCTTGTCAACTCACTAACTTACCTGTTACTGCAAAGTATTTATGTCGAATATAACTTATGAACTTATTATAAGTAATATCTTACCATGACAGAAGTAGCAAAGCCCATTTTTTGTCAATAATTTGTTGCCGCTTACATGTTTGGAGTAACTTCATCATAGCTGTCAATAAGTTGCATAATTTAGCCATTTGGGGAAAATACTGCAATCGGTCATTCTTGTTATTAAAGCCATAAACTTAGCACTTTACTAGAAAGACGTACCAATACAAAGTAACGGAGTCGGACAGTTAACCGATACTAATTATGAAACATAGTGTATAGAAGTTCAATAGAAATGAAATATCTAGGGAACCAAGCATTGCATATTAGGCAAGATTGGTCGCATTGAGACTAATTAAGGCGATAAACATTTTCTAGCATGTTAGTCAAGACTAATTAAGGCGATAAGACATTTTCTAGCGTGTTAGTCTAAGTTAATATCATATTCCTTGGTGTCATATAGGAGTCCTGTTTCTGATAGATTGGTTATCTCCATTTTTTTGCATCTATATCTACTTAATCTCATTGATAGACAAATGTGTAGTTTCTGATTCTGGTTACCATCACGACGCCTTGATAATTGTTGTTTGTTGTAGGTGAATAATATGACGCCTTGATAATTGTTGTTTGTTGTAGGTGAATAATGGTTTCGGGTGTGGTCTAGGAGCGTTGCAACTGATACTATACGCGATATATAGAGGCAACAAACAGGGCGAAAAGAAGACCGAAACTGATGGAACCTTGGAAATGGGAATGGATAAGAGCTCACAACAGAAGGAAACAAACAATGGTATGCATGTAGCAGAGAATGGACAAGCATAGTTCTAGTGTTTGCCATTATTGAAGTTGCTCAAGATGCAAAATTGAATTTAGTTGCACCTTGGTTACATTTAAATTTCAGTTTCATTAGTATTAAAAGGATGATACTGCAAATTCCGTAAAATTCTATTCAATGTGAAGAATCAGTTATGAATATTACAATGACATACGTCTATATAAACTATTCTATCGAGCCTTACATCGATACGGGCTTAGCTCAACTAATACAACTCAATACGACAACTATACAAAAGACTCAATACCCCTCTCAAGTTGGAGTAGGGAGAAACGAAATGTCCAATTTGCGAAGGAGATATAAGAATTTTTCTTTACCTAAAGTTTTAGTAAAAATATCAACAAGCTGGAGTGCCGTGGAAACGTGAACCGTAGTCAGGAGACCATCACGAAAAGCATCGCGAACATAATGACAATCCACCTCAATATGCTTTGTACGCTCGTGAAAGACCGGGTTTGAGTAATATGCAAAGCACTCTGACTGTCACAAAACAATGTCATCGGGCGTGAATGAGGAATACCAAAGTCAAGCAGTAGCGATTTCAGCCATTTCAACTCAGAAGTTACAACTGCCATAGAACGATATTCAGCCTCCGCAGAAGAGCGGGATATAGTGTGTTGCTTCTTGGTCTTCCAAGAAATAGGAGAACCACCCAGAAGACAACCCATCCAGTAAGAGAACGTCGAGTCAACGGGCAACTAGCCCAATCCGAATCACACCAGCTAGTAAGAGACAAATCAGAAGCAGAAGTAAGCAGGATACCTTGACCCGGACGCCCTTTCAAATAACGAACCACTCGCAAGGCAGCGTCCCAGTGCTCTTGTCGTGGATGTTGCATGAATTGCGCCAAGATGTAAACTAAGTAGGCCAAATCAGGACGAATAAAGGCAAGATGGATTAATCGTCCAACTAACCGACGATATCGTTCCGGATCACGTACCTCGGTCCCTTTAGCGAGCTCAAGAGTATGATTCTGTTCCATGGGAAAAGCTGCAGGTTTAGACCCAGAAGACCCCCCTCCAAAATGATGTCAAGCGTGTATTTATGCTGCGACAAGAAAAGCCCCTCTGAACTACGCCCAACCTCAACACCCAAAAAATACTTCACCACCCCCAAATCTTTCATGTGGAAGCAACGACCCAAGTACTCTTTGAAAGGGGACACAGCGGAAGAATCATTACTAGCCACAATAAGATCATCCACATAAACTAAAACATACAACTCAAGCGAACCCTTCCGGAGGGTAAAAAGTGAATAATCGGAATAAGACTGGCGAAAACCATAAGATAATAGCGAAGCAGCCAATTTAGCAAACCAACAACGTGGAGCCTGGCGCAAACCATACAAAGACTTCTGCAATTTACACACCATGCTTGTTCGACCAACATAGAAGCCCGGAGGCACCTTCATATATACCTCCTCATTCAGATCACCGTGAAGAAAAGCATTGTGTACATCCATCTGATGCAATGCCCAATTACGGGACGCAACTACAGCCTGAAATGTTCGAACACTAACCATTTTATCAACCGGTGCAAACGTCTCGTGATAATCTATCCCAGCTACCTGATGGTTACCAAGAATAACCAAGTGAGCCTTCAACCGCTCAATAGTCCCGTCTGCATTATACTTTATTTTGTAGACCCATTTACACCCGAGTGACTTTTTATCAGGAGGTAACGGGGCCATCACCCATGTAGCATTCGCCTCAAGAGCAGCAATTTCCGTGGCCATGTTTCACACCATCCCAAATCCGAGATAGCCTCCGTAAAGTTACGAGGTTCAACTTATGTCAACACAGCTGAAAGAAATGAACGATGCCGTATAGAAAAGTTAGCACAATTTATATAATGAGCTAAGGGATATAAACTACCTCGAGGGCCGGATGGAGACAATGAAGGCGAAGAGGGACTCAACATAGTGTGGGTGACAAACTCTAGCAATAGAACCGAAGGGTGCTTCGTTCTCATACCCCTTCCCATTTCCTGAATTGACCCACTAGGGTCAGCCCCTCCACAATATCAGGGGACACACGACCAACTGCACTAGACGATTCAACACCTTTTAGGGGCACGTCCGTGGCAGTAGGTTGGGCAGCAGAGGAGGGCGTTGGCTCGACAGCAGGTGCGGCAGTAGATTGCTCCTGTCCAACATCCCACTCATCATCCAAATCGTGCACAACACCACCCCCCCAGGTTTGACAATGGCAGGGGTCGAAACAGCCTTGGGCCGAACCTTTGCAAAAGGAAACTCTCGCTCATGCAATTGCATATCTCTCGACACAAAGATGTGTCCAGAAGAAAGATCATACTATTTCCAGCTTTTTTGACTATTAGGATAGCCAACGAAAACACAACGACGAATCTAAGGAGCAAATTTATTTCCCCGAGATTGTTGATCATGAATGAAACACAAACAACCAAAGATGCATAAATGATCAAAATCCGGAGGCTTACCCGTGAGCACCTCAATCGGACTCTTATTCTTCAACAAACCACATGGCGTCCTATTGATCAAATGGACGGCTGCAAGCGCACAGTCACCCCAAAATTTAACCGGTAAATCACCCTGAAACAATAAGGCTCAAGCAACATTAAGAATATGGCGATGTTTCCGTTCAACACGACCATTTTGTTGAGGAGTCCCTACACAGGAGGTTTGAAACAAAATACCCCGCTCATTGAAGTAAGGTAGAAGAGGTTTGAATTCAGTTCCACTATCACTTCGAACAATTTTAACATTAGCTTGAAATTGGCGCGTGATCATAGCAATAAACGAACAAAAAGATTGGAATAGATCGGATTTGGAATTAAGTAAGTAAACCCACACAATCGTCAAAAAATAAAGTGCTCCATTAAATGATGGAATCTTATTCGGTCCCCACAAATCACAATGCAATAATTCAAAGACACTACTAGCACGACTATCGCTAAGAGGAAAACTATCTTGACATTGTTTGGCCTGTAGACAAATGGTGCAAGCAGTCTCTAACTGTTGCCTAGATAAACTACCCTGAATAGTTGGAACTAACTTGAGAACTCTATTAGACGGATGACCCTAGACGATGATGCCAGAGCTCAGATAATCCCGAAACTGTCACCGCACACACTGTTGGAATCCTCCGATAGTAGTATAGTCCCCCCTTCCGTTCACCGGCTCCAATCGGGTTCCCCGAGCATTGATCTTGTATAAGACAAAGCTCATTAGTAAATTGTACTGAACATGCCAGTAAATTGTACTGAACATGCCGAGTCATCAATCAATTGTGCTACAGATATAAGATTGCAAGTGAAATTAGGAACATAAAAGACGCGGGATAATATCAAACCCCCTGGAAGCCGTACACGGCCTTCTATCGTTGCCATGGCCGAGGGACCATCAGGTAAATCAATCAGACAAGAAGTCAATTCACGTGCAGCCATCAAATAAGACCGACTACCAATAACATGATGCGAGGCTCCCGTATCAAGTATCTAACAAGCAGAAGAAGACTCATCGGTCATGTGATTAGTCTGTTGGTTATGGATCATATTCATGAGTACTCGAACCTGATCAGGCTTCAAGTCAGCAAGCGAATCCCCACCAGTGAAGTCTCCAAGCAGCCCCGTACACTCAGGGACAGTAACAGCCGTAACACTAACTTGAGGAGCACCCCCACGACCATGGGCAGAAGTAGCAGGTGTGTTGGCAGTGGCACGGTTCTTCCCTTGCTGTCGTCGCTCCTCCCACCAGGGGGGGATAACCGTGGAGCTTGAAATAAGTGGAGTTATCATGACCGGATTGGCAACAGTGAGTGCCATTCAGCTTGGAACGTTCAAACCTGTATAATGGTCGATCTGAAGGCAGTGCAAAGGCATGGAACGAGTCGGGTTCCTCCTTCTTATATGCAATAGTTTTGGAGTTTTCATCCTGGACAAAGACATGATAGGCTTCATCGAGATTCGGCATGGGATCACGGGAAAGAAGATTGGAGCGCACTACACTATAGAGATCATCATTTATCCCCACAAAAAATTGATGTAAGTTTTCTTCCTCCCGATCTTTACGCATCTAAGGATCAACAACTATCATCATCATCACCCAACTATCTTCCTCCCGATCTTTACGCGTCTATCCTTGTATGTCAACTAAATTAATTCTCACCCTACTCTAACACTTGGGTACAACTATCATCATTATCACCAACATTCTTCCATCAATTATTCCAAGTGGACAAGGTTTAACTTTACGCATCTAAGGATCAACAATCTTACACCATAATCACAAGATTGCCCTTAAAATTTGCATCATAAAATTTCTACCTCAACTTACTCTTAATACTCTTAGATTTACATAAATACATCAGTCTCTTAACAACTTCAAATCCAACATTAGAGACTCCTTCCCAACATTTGTTGGCATATCTTTTCTCTTTAGTAAATTTCCAACATATCCAACTTGAATTCTTATATTCACCCTGACTTACTAATCACCTTCTACCTCACGTTAGCTCGTAACAATGAATCCGATTAATCTCGATCTTCCCTTAAGGGTTTTCACACGTAGCTAAATGAAAAACTTCCAAGTGGCATCCTCAATAGTCAACGATCAACGAAAGAAGGAAAGATTCAGACTCTACAAGAAGACTCAAATAGCGACAACTCCTAGACCATCTTTGACATAGGCACATAACCACACAGGACACCATATAAAACTGAAACCTAGGCTCTGATATCAAAATTGTAACAACCCGCCCCAGGTGGGCGCCCCTGAGGTTGGGATCGTCAACAACATGAAACATTAGAGTCATCATACGATGGATGACAACAGAAAATAACTTTATTTAATAATAATAAAACATTTGTCCATCGTGGTGAACTAAACATCTCATCAAAATACACCAATATCATAATACAACCAAGTCTCACTAAACATAATCTCAAAATACAATTTAATTTCAACAACACTACTGTTTAAATGACTCCATAAGATAGAAAGGAATATGATTGTTAAGGACTCCTAGCCACCAGCGTCTCCCATATGGCTCTCTACTTCACGATCAACTTACAACTATGTTACCTCATCAATCTACACTTGAAACCTGGCAATGAAAATGCCGCCCATAGTGAAAATAGGATAAGCTGCAAAGCTTAGTGAATACAAATACCACGAGTGGTAACTAATCTCATACTTATACACATTAATAGTAGATACATCTCTTTAAGGACATAAATATCATAATATGACACCTAAATAAGGGCTAATATCAACTGCGATAATAAAAGAAATATAAATCAGCACAATAAGATAACATCCCATCATCAATACGAGCACACCATCCTGTAGCTCACTAGCAAAATAGGGATCATCACAGTGCGTAACCAATAATCATAACAATCATACACCTCATAATGGCGCTCACTAGCAAACTAGGATCATCAACTTGTAATTCTCTACAATCATCTTATGTCCGTCGACATAAGGATCATCAACATATGCACATCATCTTGTAGCTCAATAGCAAACATGGATCATCACCGTGCGTAACTAATAATCATAACAATCATACACCTCATCCTGTAGCTCACTAGCAAATAAGGCTCATCAACATGTAACTCTCTACAATCATCTTATCTCCGTCGACACAAGGATCATCAACATATGCACATTATCGTGTAGCTCAATAGCGAACAGGGCTCATCACCGTGTGTAACCAATAATCATAAACATCATACACCTCATCTTGTAGCTCATTACTACGTATTACGTTTTTTATTAACACATGTCCTAAGGGCATATGTTAAAAAATAGTACAAACAGGGATCATCAACATGTAACTCTCTACAATCATCTTATCTCCGTCGACACAAGGATCATCAACATATGCACATCATCTTGTAGCTCAATAGCAAACAAGGCTTATCACCGTGCCTCAGTTTGAACATCATCCTGTAGCCTACTCGGCAAACACGACTCATTACTGTGCCTCATCCATAATAAAACTCACAACAAACAAAATAAAATAAAATACAAACTCCCATCATAACCAGTATAAACACACAAAAAATCATGATATAACTCGCCATAACAACATCAGATAAGAACAACCATATATATACACTATCATAGAATACATCTTATATATATATTAAATTCGAATCATCTCACACTCACATCTCGCCTTTATGCTAGAGCAACTAGCGTATACCTAATTTATTCCAAAGCTCCCAATCCTCGCTCGACTTCTATCCAAAGAGTATTGTTATATTATTAATTATTTTCTTTTAAATTCTCCCTTTTACTTCTTTAATTCCCAAATAAATACCTTAGATGATTAAAATTGTTGAGGGATAAACTTTGAGCTTGATTTTACTTCAAAAATGGAAAAAAAATTTAGGGTAGAGGGAGAGGGACGAGACGTAAGGAGTTTTTGGGGAGGGAAGTTTTCTTCCTTTCTTTCTTTGTTTATTTGGAGAAGATGGTAAATGATTAAGAGTGGGGGACAAGCTCCTTAATAATTGTGAAGTCTGTTTAGGAAACATGCTTATAGGAAACTTCCAAGAAATTCACTTTCTTGAACACTACTCAAATTTCAAATAATTAATTTATGTTATATTTTATATTACATGACAACATAATAATTGGGTGCACTATTTTATTAAAATGAAAAATAATAATTTATCTATCATGACCACAAATCCCCACGCCTAGGATTTTTTCTCGGTTTACTACTCGTTTTATTTTTCGACTCGATTTAATTACACAACTCCGAACATATTTTTAATACTCTGAAAAATTTTCTTGCTCAATCAGCCCAGGTTCTTTGCATTTACAACTCTCGAAACTTGAAATTTTTGTTCCTTTCATGATACTCTCTGAGGCTACTAGAATCTTTGTTAAAATAATATTGGTACGGAACAGGTTATTTCAAGTAGTTATCCTCTTGGAGAATAAGATGAGTAATAAGGTTGTCGAATTTCAATCACGGAACCGAGATAATAAGAGAATGAGTTAATGCTTGCCGTCGTTGTCATCCATGGTGAGAAGCAGCAAGACAGATTAAAGAAAAATTGGTTATGGATGCGGCTTGAGCAAGGCGCAAGTATGGAGGTTTGCTAAGAGAGGTAACCTAGGTTGTTAGGGCTCTGATAGCTTGTAAAACTCTATTCAATGTGAAAAATCAGTCTTGAATATTACAATGACATACAAGGTCTATATAAACTATTCTATCGAGCCCTACATTGATATGGACTTAGCTCGGCTAATACAAAAGACTCAATATCTCCTTTTAATTCATTTTAATTGATCATGAAATAGTCGGTATATCTTATTGTGATTCATTTTAAAAGGTGAAACTCTTCATATTCTAGTTTATATGCATTTTAATAGTTGATTTAATTATTTAAAAACTGAAATCACTTAAACACATATATATTTTAGCATGAAAACAAAAATAAATTATGATGCATGCAGTAGCCAATAAATTATTTAAAAACTGAAATCATTATTATGATGCATGCAGTAGCCAATAAATTATTTAGTATTGTGTAAATAACTAATAATGTTTTTAATATATACTAATTGGACAAATTAAGATAATAGGAGATCAATGTATGTGTACAACAAAAATAGTATTGGAAAAATATGGGCAACACTATACACACCAGAATAATAACTTTTTTAGTAAAATGATAATTTTGTCATTAATAAAACTTCCTAACTACTACACTTGCAAATAGGGGGGGCAAAATAGTCATTTCACACTCAAACCCAACACTATTTGGGTGTGTTATATAGCTCAGGAAAAATATGTAGCAAGCAAACACATACTGTATTTAGCTTTCTTTCCAGAATAATAGAAGTACATCCAATTAATCAAATCTTGTGGAATAATTACTTATCACAACTAATTAATTAGTATTATAACAAGTAAAGAAAATGAAGGCCATGTCTAAAATAAGAAATCTAGATAGAGTTATTCTTTATTTGGCATCTAGAAAGTACAAATAGCATATATTAATGCAATGAATAATCTCAGAATGGATAAAACAAAACAGCTTCAGCATATAATACAAATTAAAATGTACATACAATTGGAACAAGCATTTGATAATACTAAGACAAATTAAAATGAATAATTTCTTACAAATTTTGATATGTCGGTTTTTAAAACTTTGAAATATTTTTTTAATATATTGTTAATATTTCATAAAAAAAATGTCAAAATATATATAGTATTTTCATCCAATTTTATAATTTTAATTCAAGTCAAAACCGATTAAGTCAATTAATATTTTTTATCATTGAAAAATCAAACAAGATGATTTTTTAGGGATGAAGTGAGTATAATTCACTCAAGACATTATGTTACATTTTGTGTAACATATTACATTATATTCTATTAAATTTGTGATACGTCTATTATTTTTTTCATTTTAATTTATAAGTTACTCTATAATTAAAAATTAAAGAACTTATAAAAATTAAAAAAGAACTTATAAAAATTATATATATGTTATTAATTATCTGAAATAATGAAACGAAGTTAAGTTTTAAATTTCATGCCCAAAATGAGCATTATGCAAATACTACTGAATCTTTAAAATACAATAAATGAAAATTAGAAATACCATAAATTTAGAAGCCAGTTCGGTTCGATTTAGGTTATTTGATAAGCTGACGCAAATAAGTTCGATTATAAAACGTCCGGCACAAATGGGATTCGATTCCGATCGATTCCAAAAAGTTCGGTTATTTTCGGTAGGTCTCGGATTTTGTGCCACTACCTACAATGAATTTGTTTTTCAGTTGCATTATTCCCTCTTGACTTCTTCAACTTTCTCTTCTGCTCAAATTTCAGTCTCTGCATAATCTTGAAATTTTCCAAACAAAATTATGGATAAATTGCGTTTTGCATTTGGTGTTCTTGGTAGATTTTCTTCAAATTTATTTCACATGCAGATTCTTTAATTCATTTTGCATGTTTTTTTTGGAATCTTGTTTGCTAACTTACCCCCCCTTTTTTTTTTTTGTGAACCAGAAATGCCTCAGCTCTGTTCCTCTTCTTGGCTCCAGTGTAAGTAATGACCATGATGAATTCTTGAATTGTTGTGAATTTTTCATATAAATGGCTACTTTCTATGTTATACGGAATATTTGTTTAGGTTTTTAGTAAGGATTCCTTGAAACTGAAGTGTTGATCACTTGATGTTATGCCATGTATTTGTTGAACATATTTAAGTTCTTGAAGTTAAAATTGAACATGTTCTTGGAATGCATTGCAACCCAGTGAATAGCAAAAGGTAGGGTGGTTTGTATTTTCTTGGGAAAAAGATAAATTTGTTTTGTTTATATTTGGAATTAATCTGATTTTTGTTGAGTTTGATTATACTACATAGGATTACATTTAAGAGGATTATCAAGAAGAAGAATACTGAACAAGAATACTGAACAATTTTCTGATGTGCCCTATGTGTCTTGTGATGACCTTGCACAACAACCTGCTCTCTGCATGGTACGTTTGCTTTCTTTAAGATGTTTCAGTTTTGGAGGCTATTTTAATCCCTCTCACCCCCACCCTGCCTCTTGAGTAATTGGAGCATGTTGATGTATATTCTCAGTTTCAAGAAAAGGTGACATATGTTATGATTTCTAGAATATGGTAATATGCTTTTGGGATTACATAATAACAAAATCACTGCAAATATATAATTCTATTTGCATAATTTGAATGTTGAATTGAAAATTATATATTGTTTGCTATTTTCAGAACATTATGGTATTATTTGATCTTCTCGGTGAATATAGTAGGCATGATCTTGAAGGATTGATTTTTTGTATTTCCTAATTGGATTATATGTGTAGGTATGGTTTGCCGTTTGTGTCTCCTAATAACATTTTAGTATCAACAATCAACGGCACTGGAGCTGTAATTGAGATCATATGTGTTGATTTATGTATATTCAATCAGGAAGGAAAACGGAAAGATTTTAGGGTTGCTGACTCTTGTAGTGGCAGTATTTGCTGTTGTTGCATTAGTTTTCGTATTTGCTCTTGATGAGAATAACAGAAAGCTTTTCTGTGGCCTTGCTGCAACGATCTTCTCGATCGTTATGTATGCCTCACCTCTGACAATCATTGTAAGCTCCTCTCCTCTTTCTGTTTTAATGACCCCTCCAACTATACTTTTAGAATGAGTTAACTTGAATACTTGTGCAAGTGATGTGATTATAGTGGTAATGTTAGCAAAATTCATGTGATTGAAGGCATAAATTACTGTATCTAATCAATTTTTTCGCTGTTTATAACCATTTTTGTGAGCCACCATGATTTAACTTGGTTCTGCACAAGCAAATTGGATTATGTGTCGAAATCGTTTATGTCCGGTGCTCAGTCTCACTTAAGTTCTCATTTGTCTGGAAATAGATTGTCTGGTTTCCTTTTTGAAGCAGGACTTCTGTGATTTCTAATGAGGCTAGCATAAAGCATTAGTAGAGAATTCAGTATTTTTCACGATTCGATGAAAGTTGTACTCTTGTTTTAGCATTTATGTTGATAATAAGTTGTACTCTGATGTATACTTGTAACTTGGATAATTAGATAAGGATATTTTAATCCATGGTAATATTCCTTTAGAGGTTTCTTGAATAATCCAAAAGGCATTTTTAGTTCAATTCTGTTATGACTTTGATTAAATTGTGTTCTTTTTTATTAAAGCTATAGGAATGTTAAAGTTCAAATACTAAATGGTTGACTAAGAAAAGTTAATTATGTCAAGCAAATAAAAACATAAATTGATGAATATACAATTTGAATGACAAATAAACAAATATTGAAAATAATCGAATCTGACTACAGAATAGTTCTTTATTTATAATTAAAATTATTAAAAATCTTATTTGAGTTCGACAATATTGGAATTCGAATATCAATTGGATAAAATTCAAGTTCGAATATTTCGATTTGTTTTCATGCATTGTTGTATTCATTCATATCTTTAATGAGATTGAGAATCTACACTGCTAGAGCTATCTCCATCAATAGATTTCTTGATGGAAGATCCGGAAGCCATAAGTAAACTGGCTAAATTAAGTGCTTAGAAACGTCAGTTTTTTTAATATAATGTACTTAGGGCGCAGTATTAAAGTAAATTTGGAAATAATAAGGAAATATATTTAATAAATATTTTTATATAAAAATTGATGCCAAATTTTTATCGAATATTTTAAGCAATTATCGTTTTAACGTAATATCTTAGGGCCAACGTATTAAAAAAAAAACCTGTAACGTCGCACTTAAAATCAACAAGTATAAGTGTACCACCATTTCTTGCAAAGAAATTGAACAACAATTAGTTGCATGAAAACATTCAAATATTGGATTGTTTTCGTTCAAGATATTAAAATTAATGCCTAATTCATAATTCAGATATATTATTGAAGATTTGATGATATTGCATCCATAGAAAATTTGTTGTTCCATGCATATCATTTACAAAGTTTTCCTTATGGAAGATTTGATGATATTTCATCAATAACAATATTTTATTTATACTTGACATATACACTTCAAATAGAAAGGTAAATAAAAAAAATCTTCCATTCGTTTAAAATAAATGATTAACCCCAAATGAAAAGTATTTTTATTAAGGATTGTGAAAAGCTATATTTGGATTGTAAAAATTTATATTGTGATTGTAAAATGCATTAAATATAAAAATTCGATTAAATTATAAAAAGGTATATTAAAATTATAAACGATTATTATTGTAAAAAGGTAAAAAAATTATTGATGATCAATGAAGGGAGTAATAAATTAGATAAAGTTCAAATTGTAGTTTATTTGTATTTGGGACTATACACTTGGAATTGGACTTGAACCGACTACATGGTTGTGAGGGTAGTGGATTGATCCAATTGATCAATTCAAGGAAGGGAAAGGTAAGTAGGTAACTACTCGTGTGTAACAAACCTGTTGAGGATCGGGCGTCGGGCGGCCCCGTAACATGTTCATTTGGCCTTAATAGACCGGGAGGCGTCAACCCGTTAAGGAGGATTCTTGCGGTCCGTTATTCGGTTCGATGCTGATATGTCGAAGTCGGCGTGACATAGTTTGTATTAAACGATACCACGTTTACCCCCGTTATCATTTTTGCATTAAACATCCCAACGTTTACCTTTAACGGTATACCATTTATTACAATAAAAAATAAAAATTGATGACGAATTGAACAAATAACATTTCTAATGAAATAACGATTTATTAATAGTTCAAATAGGTAGTTTCAAGATCTGATATGCCTTTTCTTACAACAATTTAATCTTACCAAACGGACAAGCGAAAAGCGATACAATGATTCACGTTTGAGTCGTTTCCGCTAAGTGAAGACTTCTAAAAGTTACAAAGTCGTGCGTGCGTTCCGCAATTCACGCCGCTTTACATCCGTGAAATAAGCATGATGTATTTAAATCGCGTCATTGAACCTTACATTTTCAATTTTGACATCATGAAGCTCGATATCCATGCATTGCTTCTGTTCACTCCATTTAAAAGTTGACAACGTTCGAACAAAGGCGGAGGTAACTTTGAGCCTTTAGGTGGATGGATCTACGATAACCTTGAAAACCTCTTCACAGAGCACCCCTGGAATTCTTTCTCTTGGAGGCATAATACATGATGTACTAATAAACAGTTATGAATTGATTAAGTTGATAGTTGTAATTATCGAACAAGAAAAATGTTTTATTTATAGATCCAAGAAAAATACTTTATGATCGACTGACAAGCAGAGGTACCCACGTTCGATGAGCGGTACCGCGTTTAGTCAGCGGCTATCCCTACTTGATATTTTTACGTTGAATCCCAATGCTAACTTTTACGCGCCTACAAATAAATACTTGACTACTTTTTATGAATAAAGCTGTTGAAAAATATGCATATCTTGATTTAAAACTTTAACAAAACATATTTTTTTTATGCAAGGATCAAGTGGGTGAGTTAAAAGCGCTGAACTAAATAAATAATTAAAAAAACTTACAGAATTCAGTGAGCGCAATAAACAATCTTTCTAAACTGTTGAATTCCAATGCCCAGGCACTCCAATTATAGTCTTTCGTTGGTTGCAGCAGAAGAGATTGAATCACGCAGCGGGTACGCTGGCACGAGAGGATAGGATGAAAAAATCAGAAGAAGAATTTCAATTCCTATAACACGATATTTTCGGCCATTTGGAGATGAAAAGGGAGGCTAGGTTTTGTTTTGTGACATCCAAATGAAACCTAATAAGCTTAGCTTATATAGGGTTAACCTAAAATTCCAACCGAATAGTTTAATGAGCCGACTCGTTTAATTCAATTAATTCGTTAAATAAATTAAATATTAACAAGTTGTTAATATGTAACTAACAAGTTACTAATGAGCTCAACTAACTATTAAAATTAATTAAGCCGGCTAGTTAATTAATTAAGGTTCATCAATTTATAAATTATCAATGCCAATTCGATTGAGAATATTGGTGTTCTGATCAACTCGATTTAGCAAATGCGATTTAATTTGTCCTTGAAATATAACTTCAGCGTCGGCTATATAGCCATAGCAGCCCGAAGCTCGAATAATAAGCGATACCGTACAATAAAATATAATTGACCATTATTATTACCGCGATTATGTATATGGAATCGCTTGTCGGCGCTAATCCATTATTATCATGAGAACCCGACTAGTAATTCTGATTACTATATGATTGAATGTTTGTTTATGTAATCCACGTTTCACTAAACTAGTAAATGAATTGTTACATGATTGTCGCAATGGGCATAATAAATGAAACCAATAACTATTGATTTCTGACACTCCCACTTGCCCTTGGGCCGATTGCTACAATTCCTGCATCTCGCATTCTACAGTCCGCAACTGGTAACCATAAGAAGTGTGTCATGAAACACCGATGACTTTCTTTACTCAGCACATGAAATCATATTAAAATAGGCTTAAATGACGTAAATGCATAATTAGCCATGATTCGAGAGGCCTGGGAAATCTACATTGTATATCAAGGATGAATAAAATCCGCATAATATATGACATCTCTTTGTTATACTTACTTTTGTGTCACCTAACGTATGTCGTTATGATCGACGTTTGACATAGTCAAAACATCACAACTCTGACATAGATAGTTATATATGCGAGGTCTGGAGAAATGGCTAAACTTCACAACAATTCTGGCAAAATTCATAGGAGAGAGAGATATATACATATCTTACATGATTTTGCGACGATCAACTCTCAGTTATGCAAGCGGCGGTATGAATTGATTCGTTGCACGGTCGCGATCGAGGTATTGTTCGTCAATCAATCATTATCTTAGTCATCGGAATGCTAGTTGCTCAGCGCACGTGACCTCGACCCGGGAATATTGGCTATCTTGCTGTTTCTAGACTTGAAGAGGTTCTCTTTGTCGACGCTTTACATGTTGCGCAAAACAGAGAACTACATAGACTTGCCTTGGGATTTATTATTTGACCAAGCGCGAAAATAAATTACTATCTACGAATGATTTATGCATCCGTATAATGTAGTTTAACCATCCAGTTAACTGAGCAAAATTTACTTGTTTAATCGAATTTATTTAACTTATTCCAAAGTAAATGAACAGCTCTGGCTGAACGCCGCCGTTCGGTTTCTTCATTCGTGAAATGAGCCTTGATTTAATCACGAAGAATACATCGACTCGAGGTGATTGCTCGAGTAAACGCGTGGAACCTTTAAGCTTATGTGTATTAAGAAACTCCTAAGGTCTTTTTTTAAAGACATGTAAAGTTGGAAGGTATTGATCCACCCAATCCATGTCCATAAGCTTGAGAATACTACTTCAAAGTAGACTTTACATCCGTACGCTTTCGATCTGACCATGGTCGGTGGCTAAGATTATCTGAGTATAAATCATTACTGGCTATGTGCAAAATGGGTTTCAGCCTTTTGTCATGGCTTTAACTTTAGCGAGGACATTACCATACAAGTCGATTTTCCCTCAAATACCCACTAGTTAAGTGTAACAAGGACAAAACCTCATTTTGGTATATGTAAAGACTATTTCAGGTTTTATGGAAGTTAGCCATTTCTCGGGTTAATTAATGGGTAGGTTTACAACACAATTGAAGTGTGTTAAAACACATCTATCTTATTAAATGCATATTCTTTAATAACATTACGATAATACAAATTGAGTGGTAGTAATAAATATTACTTCTAAGTTCAAGTTTTCTTAGTTTACTCCTGCGAGTATACTATGCTACGCGTTATGAATGACTTGGCTAATAGTGTTCCGTGGGACAACATCACGCTGACACTAATTTTCACGTTCGATTCGAGTCAAGACCGACAAGCGATCCGTTTCCACGTAACTATAGTGCCTCTATTCTCTTAAGGGTACTACAGCGTATTTCGAATACGTGTGAATACTTTAAGTAAAACCCACGATTTCTATTATGGAATTGTAAAATTGTAATATAGTCGTGATGTCTGACCTTTGTGATCTTGACATGACATCTGATGAATCTATATTACTATGTAATAGTCAGAATTACCATATTGGTTTAGCCAACTCAGATGTGAATGTAGTGCAACAGGAGCAGGACCTCGATAGAGGGGTTGCTTATCGATAAGAGAATACATCTATCATATAATTTAATCTATTATAGTTTTTATTCACATAAAACATTTCAGTCTGACTTAACAAGAAAATGTCATCTAAACATATTTCGTGACTAACATAGCATATATGCATATGTATAATTGACTTACAAGGGCGTGCAAGGAGTGATTACTATTTATATCTTTCAAAGGAGTTATAATAGAATTCCTCTAATTTTCGATGTACCAAAAGCACCATTATAATGTGATTTAATACTCATTTAACCTTTAAAAGGAACTCAATATTTAATCTTCACTCACTTGACCTTTTTGGTTTAATCAAAATATCAAATGAAGGTACTAACTCCATTATGCTTTATCTCGAGTTTGTAGCGGAATCGATAATAATCGTTTTCTTCTTGTTCTTGTTTGGGGTAATCTTCCAATAACAATGTCAAGTATGCATCATCACTTGTCAAATTTACTTAGAAACATTCTTTGGATTTTCAAGCCCCAGCATACATGTTTAACACGTGGGTAATCGATAAAGGGAATGAGTTTGAAATATATGAGTATAATTGACCAATGAATACATTCCTTGGTAGAAACCAAATGTTTGGGATTCATTTATGACTATATGTTCATTTAATGGAAACTCGTTTCTTACTTGATAGATAAATCATCACAGAAGGTAAATGAGTAAATTATATACTTGAATCTTGTATTCCCGATTCTATTTCGCTCGGATGACCTCAAGTAATCTATAGGAAGTGTGATTTATTCATAACATCATGTATCTTTGCATTAGATGTTAGCAATGCATCTTTGCCTTAGATGTTAGCAATGCATCGGGGAATTGTCTATAGCCAGCGTTCACGATATAACGAATGATTTTAACCTTTGGTTATTTATCTGGGAGCCGTTTGAATACATTCGAGTCATATATTTATTTCCATACTTCATGAGAAGATACTATACATACAATAGAGGTGTAATCCTATAGTAAGATAGAAATAAATGCGGTTCCTTGTCATGTACATGGTAGAGCCAATCTGACATTAGACCTGTGCTAAATTATATGCTTGATTGATACAAATTTAACTTATCCGTTTGAAGCGTTCAAAGTTTGTTTATCAAACATAACTTCTTGAGTTGTCTCGCGATTGAAATATGAATAAATTTAAGTTTTAAAGGTAAGAAGTGCAAAAACAACTTTGATATCACCAATTTATTCTATTTATTTAGATTTCAGCTACATTGAGCAAATTCTTACTTGTATCGCTCATTGGTAACCGCATCCTAAGGTAGAATGAAAAAGTACTTTGGTACACAAAATTGAAAGATTTCATCCATTGTGTTTCAAATACATTAAACACAATTCCTTGCCACAATCTTATCAAATGCGCTTTTTAAGGCGAGAATGATGTTTCATTCCTCGGAAAATACATTACTAAATGTCGATAATACTTAGTCGAATTTGATAGTATTTATAGGGTCCTTTTCCCATACTCTTATCAATTCGATGTATCACATTCAATGACTTATATCCTTGATTGACTTGTATGTGATATACAAACTAAATCAAGATCAGCGACCACTCCCATTAACTCTAGCGAGAAGTGACTCGAGTTAAATCTTGTAAAATTAAACTCGAAATGCATTAAAGTCATTTACCATAAGTATTACTCGAGTGTATATTGAAATATCATGTCTCATAAGAAATATAGAGTTCAAAGAAAATATTTTGAAGTTTCAACACGTTTCATGGATGATTTAAACTATAGGCCACTTATAAATGTAGTCACCTAGCATTCTGTGAAGCTCGATAATCTTTCTTTGTACCTCGTTTCCTAGCTACTACTATACTTGACTGGAGCCATGATCTAAAATCATCTAAGCAAAAGCAGTGTCTCGACACTAGTGAGTTTAGCCATAGCGACATTCACGATTTTTGATAACAAATGCATTTTGAGATGTGAGTTTTAATTAAACCACTCTTTACATTTACCGAGTGTTATTAAATATTCTTCTTTATATGCCTAATATTTGAAATAATGAAATTAATCATTAACTTTAAATTATAGTTCTTTGTGCACTCAACTTTACAAGTGATTTCTGAAGACTATAAGACAATATTAACTTTATCTGGTTATCCTGAAGGCAAAGCTAGCTTATGTTTCGTAACAGTTAAATGAACTAAGTTCATTCTTGTTGATGAAACCTAAATCTGAGAATGACATGTCTTGGAATGTAGATCACTTAACATTTGAGATCATCCGATAATTTTCTCGATTAGGTTATAAAAGAGATTAAACGATTATTTAAAACTTATATGGTGGCTAAGAAACGATATAACATATTAGTCTTACGTCATGTGATTGAGATAAAATTTAATTATCTCTCAATCATATTCACATGGCGTTGTTAAAGCTTGGAAGCTTTTTAGAAGTTCGAATGTGTATTAATATGATTAATCAAGTTTTTGGAAATAATTACGGAGTATTAGATTTAATTGTCTTTTATTAGTACATAACCATATTCAATGGCTTATGAAGGAAAATCGTTTAGCATTTATAACGCTATATTACCCCGAGTTTATGAATTTCTCCTTAATTTGTTTATTCACATAATAAGTTATGTTTTTAATTTGCCACAATATCAATGAATAAGCAATTATTAAATAGTGTCTTAATCATAATAGGAAGCTTGTCACGATTCTGAGATAGTGTAGTTCAAAAACATCTAACATATTATAAATAAATTGTAAATATTACACCAGTACTTCAAATCTCACAAAACATACAAGGTATCCAAGACCAATTGTGGTTGGAATCCAAACGGCAACACTCCTGACACATTTTGAATCGATGCGGTGGTAGATTAACTAATCAATTGTGTGCAGCATGGCTGACTCTTGGAGTCGCTTCACGCTCCTAACGGTCTTCATAAAACAATGTATCGCTTGAGCCAGCAGTTAGTAAATCACCGGTTAAGCCACCAATTAAACTAATCGTTAGTTTGGAATCAATCATCGAAAGCATGACGTTAATGAAATCCTTGACATGATCCGTTTAATAAGTACATAGAGCGCGATAAACTTCCATCCTTTGGTCGTGCGGTGATGTCGTGATAAGTTTACAACTTTCAAAATTGATTTTGATACGAGTGCTTACATTTTATGGTGAGATTAATATCATTTGATATTATTTAACATGTTATATAGCACATACTCAAGTAATATGGACATTATGAAAATAAAATAAATAATACATATTCAGGAGACATATGATATGATGCTAAAATAAAACAAACCTATTCTGACACTTTACAAAGAGTGTAATACTAACATAAAGCCTTATTTCGGCATTTTGCAAAAATGCGATCTTATATTCTTGACTTATGAAACTTATAAGTTCGCCAAATCTTGTCGCTATGAAGCCTTGTCTTGATCGCCATAGTACATTTATTTACTAACGATTAAGGCAGCACGCGAGGCTTGTAGGTAAAATAAAATAAATGTCATCATTTCGGCTAATTAGTTTACAACGAATAAGCAGTTCGCGTAATAAGTTATTTAAATAAAATACAAAACTATGTCATGCTCAATATATCCCTTTCCGTTCCATTTACAATATATATATATATATATACCATATATATATATATATATATATATATATATATATATATATACAAAAAAAATCCACGAAGGCACATCTCGTGACGTCGAATTACTTCACTGCGTCGCCCGTACGCGTGGCGTTGGTCGATCAGTAGCGACAAGTAATTGTTGTTGAATCCGAGAGTGGGTGCCTGGATGTTCTTGAGGTTTACTGGAAGCTATCTTTGAGACTGTGTATCAGGAGTAATTTCTGGACACATCGGCCATCTCGGATAACCTCAGCGTTGGTGGTGGGTAGCGTCTTGAGGCGTACTACGTTAGTATGTCAGGCTTATATATATATCTGAGAAATAAATCACGCTAGCATGGATTTAATAAATATACACATTAAATAATATGGAATAAATGACTTATAAAGTCAAAATAACGTATTAATGCTATTAAGTGTGAATGCAATAAGTATGCAATAAATATACACTTAATATGCAATAAGTATGTAATTAATACTAATTATGAGGTTGAGACAATTACTCTCAATCAAATTCAAATTTAAATATATGATTGGCAATCATATAAATGGTTTTCCATTTTGATTTACAAATCAAATTAAATCACACAAATATACAATTAAATGTGATTAGAATTAAATTTAAATTTGAATCACATAATTAAATCCATACAAATATATAATCAAAATTAATTGATTAGTGATATTGGTGTCTTTACGGATATTGGTGCCTTATAAAATGTGTTTGACTAGTGATATTGGTGTCTTTACGGATTTTGACAACTATATGGAACTCGGCTTACAATCTACTAGTTCGTGCATATATATAAGGAAGAAACCACAATATTTTATGACAAGTATGCTCCGGTTGGTGAATATTATATTCCGCTTACATATAGTTGGAAATATTGTTATGAATTGCTTAAGTTTTTAGAGCCAATTAAATATTCTACTAAAGTTTTTTCAACTTAATATCATCCAAACATTTATCTTTCTTTAGAATGTGTTGTTAATCTTTAAAATTCGTATGACTAAGCGAAAGATGATAAAGTATGTTGTTAGTATTATAGTTACGAATATGGAAGAGGATTCTTGAAATATTTTCATATATACAGCGTCATGCAATTGGTGCAATAATGAATCTTAACTTTAAATTAAGAGTTTTCATTTCTACGTAGATTAAGTATTATGAAGATTTAGTACCGCTTTAATCCGAATTAAAATTTTGATATTAAATATAAAGATGAAATTGGAAAACATATTGCATAACATGTATAGCAAATACCAATCAAAGGTATAGACAAAGTAAAAGGCCCGCGCACTCTAGGAGTGTCAGTTTCCCAAATAATATATACATGGCGGGGAGTTAAAATCTGAAGTCAACATGATGATCACCTTATAAGTGATTCACATTATTAGGTAGAAAATAATCCGGTCCTGCAGAGACGAATGAGTTAACCCAATATTTAAGCTACTAACTTGAATTGAGTCGATATAATGATAAAAATCGCTTTTGATATATTAAAATAGTGGCGAGCAAAGCCTTGTTCGGTATTGTCTAAGATGACAAAAAAATTTCTATACCTATGTCTACAATAGCTAGTGAATCGCATTTGACATGGTGAAACTCTGATACACACTCGAAAGGCGTTGAGATTCTATTTCGGCAATTTAGAGTATGTGTGTGTGTGTGTCATCAGAAGGAATTGGGCCCGGCGAGCATAGGATGCCAAGATCAAGACTGATCCTTAAGAACAAAGGCACAAAGATATGTTCAACGATCTTAGTGACATTGAGAAGAAATTGAAGAAAAAGAAGAAGAGAGCAATACGTTAGATGATGAAATCGACTCCGACAAACAAGTCAGGAAAGATGAATTAGTTTAGCGATGATTAGATTTGTATAATTTTATTGAAGGAACTTCGTATAAGCTGTTACATACAGTATAAACTACGACGACTTAAATAATAAAATGTTCATTTGTTCCGTTAAGTTAAGCTTTTATATATTCCTACAATATGTTCTTAAAGTGGTAACGCCCTAACAGCCTTCACCACATTTGTTACACCTGAATCTTGGTTTTCGCCGTGCTTGACAAACATGACGATCTCAAATAAAGCGTGACCACATTTGTCACCACGAAAGAAATCCAATATTTGTATTATGTAACAAGCGTGAGTAGAGTTAAATTAAACATGGGCATGTTTGTCGGGAAATACATTAAGAGGCGATCCTTTGTCTCTCTTTTTCAGCTAAGGTGGCACGTTTAACAAATGGTACCCAACTAGATTCGAACAAATCGATTCTTTAGGGTTAAAATTAACGATTTTCAACAACATAACATATGTTTAACTTTCCAAAACCAAATTTCTCACCGATTGATCCTCGACTCTCAAATCAAATCATCTCTTAAACATATTCAACTACACAATATCATCAAATTAAACTTCAATTTGAATTAATAGGACCAAAAAGAAATCAAAAGCAAAAAGAAGTTGTTCAAGATGAGGAAGTTGCAAATTTGGGAGAGGGTAAAGTAGGCGAGAGCCCGACCAAGCGGCTCCCCGCGCCGCGCTCTAATGAGGGGCCGGCGGAATGGATTTATTAAAATGTAGCGAATGGATTAAATTTATTAAAATGTAAGGTCGGTGAAGGATAAATCATAGCTTAGGGTTACTTATTCGAATGGTGGTATGGTGTGTGATACACAATTAATGGTGTTAAACTGGTAGTATCACGAATGTGTTTAGTTAGTGTATTCGGGTTTGAGTAGGAGAGACTCCTTTGATTATAATGAAAGGGGGTGGTATAGCGCCACGGCCCGGCCTTACAGTCACGTTGTGTAGATTTGATGGATTTGGCCTCTGAGCCACCAAGTCTTTCAGCCGTTTTGTCACTTATATTAACAAACTTTCGATTAGTCGTGTTCATCCGGAAGGAATTACCACAGGTCGGCCTTGACATTCGGCATTGGAGTTAACTATGGATGAGCTTCAGGAAGATATATCTTGATGATATGAGTAGTACCAATCGAATCTTATCCAACATATCCTGTGCGCATTTTCGGGTCAGGGTATTACATGTGTAGTAATTGGCCGGTGGTTTGACAAATTGTGCGTGATTAGCAACAATGGTATAGCTAAGTCACGTATAGGCGTATAAGTACAATTTAGGCGACCTTCAAAAATTTATTTGGGAATTAGTTAAATGTTGCCCATTTAATAGTCAATGATAAATTACTTTCATATGCATTTATTCGTAGGCTATTGTGAATGGGGTTAAAGGTCAATTTGCCACGTATGATGCTCACTACATCTATGAACTATCAAAAACAAGCTTCCGCATCAATATGGGATGATACTCTCTCATTTGTTGGTCAATCACCAAGGTGTTCCCGTTTTAGAAAATCAACAAATAATACCAGGTAAAAAGGACACTATGATAGGAAGACAATCGATGCGTGCCCAAGGATTGTATATGTGGGAGGATAAGTTGCTTTCTAAGTGGGAAGTGTTCGAACAGTTTGAGTTTGTGAGGGATGATGTGTGGTTGTTCAACAAATATGCGCCTCGATGCATGATATGATGGTTACCAAGTAATGGGGAACGACACACATCCATGACCCCGTTTGTTCCACTCGACCCGAGCCGAGGGGTCCTCACATGGATCGTCGATCGAGGCTTTCTTGGGGAGTCGATGAGCTTTGACATGTTAACAATGTTTGGTGAGATGAGGACAGAGATCACGAGGAATATGAGGCTTGGGATGGATCGTTTGTGATAGGTGGAAGATATGAGGTTGAAAATCACGGGGATGGCGCGCGACCACGCGCGCTGGATTGATCGTGAGATAGCGGTGAAGAGGATGACATTGGAGGAGATGGCAATGAGTGAATGTGTTTTGTTTTCATGTTATGTACTTTCAGGATTTCAAACAATTATGGTTCCTTTTATTTTTATGTCACGTACTTTTGGTATTTGGATAATTTAGGTTTTATATTATGCATTTTTGTATTTGAACAATGATTATGTTATGTGGTTGTCGAACATTTTAGGTTTTGTTGTCGCCTTGGTAATTTCAATTTATGTTACTTGTTAATTGTTATGGTGTTTAATTTCTATTGTATTTTACAACATTTATGTCTTAACCCGGTGACTTAACGTTGTACTAAGCGTGCCACCTTTATTGCTTCTTCTGAGAATACAACATGTATATTTGAACACTTTTTATCGTATTAAGCGGTGGCATGTTTGTCTAAGCGTTGCCGCGTTTATTCTTGATTCTTCTGAGGATCTGACGTATGTAGAGCGAAACTTTTTGTGTCTTAAGCGGTGTCCACGATGCCATGTTTATTAAAGGGCCCGAAGGCCTCGGGCCGAGCCCGGACCGAATACCCACGAATGTCGGGTGGAGGCTCGGGCAGACGGCGCGTCCTTTGGCCCCCGTCATCCCATAGCGGACCGGGGACCGTTCGTAGAGCCTAGTGGATCGGGGCAGTCGGGCTGGAGTCGTGGGCGGGCAGAGACGGCCAGCGAGCCACGTTCGTAAGACTCGATATGAGTAACCATGCTAGTTGCTAACCTTTATTGTATCAAATGTGTGTCAATAAATAAGTTAACAAAATGTTCATCATCTAGAAACAAGTGGTGATGTGTTAAAGTGTTGACCTTGGGGGAGAGAGCTGAAAGGATGAGAACTGTTGGCGTGTATATTAGAGGTATAAAATGAGTGAAATTGAAATTTTTAATTGTGAAAAAAAAAAAAATTAACTTGTCGATTGTACATAGATGATTATGAAATCCTAGAACCGATTCATATAAAGATCGAGCTTTGTATTAAAATATAGATTGGGCCAGTTATGTAAACATTCAATCATGTAAACATTTAGTGGTTGAAGAATAAACAATGATGGCAGAAGTATAATTTAGTTACAATTGTTCCGCATCAATAATTTTTATTGTAGCATACATTAATTGTGGCCATGGTTTAACCTATATACTAAAAATTACCTTATTTTAGTTGAAAGTCCACAATAAATTAAAAGGATGGAGGGTAATTTTGTCTTTAGGGTAGTTACTTTTGCTAATTGCTTATCATTTTCAATGATTTATGTACTTCGAATTGAAATATCATAAACTTCTCCTACAGCACAAAGCATGGCTAGAAACTAATCCATAGATTCCTCAAAACCTCTCAGCACAAAGTATCTATATATTAGCTATACATATTTTTTGTTATATCACTTTATTAAATTTAAATATAACTTTTTATCTCGTAAAACAAATTTTTTATTTTATTTTTTACAACATCCAAATTAATTATCGTCAATTGAAAAAATGGTTCGAAAAGGCCTAAAAAATATGAACAGGTCATATGTTGCTTAAAAACTGTAGGTAAGGCAACTTGCGGGTGACTTGTTTGGTTTGGCTCGTCTTAGTAAAGGATCTATGGATCCTTCTTTTTAGATTAGATCATTTGTCCAAAAATAATTTCTCAAATACTTAACATACTATCATATATTTTCAAATGTTAATTAAAAAAATTAAAAAGTAGCCATTGCTAATTTTTATGTAGCACGTTATTAAATGTTTATATGTCATGAATTGACACATGATTTGTCATTACTCACAAGTGATCCCACACACCTTCTTCATGACAAGTGTATACTTTTAATTGGTCCGTTTAGGGATGATCATCTCAATCAAATTCGACGATATTCAGCTGACACTATCAACACATTTTCATTTCTATAAGGATTCACGTATTGAGGTGATGAATTTCGAAGTCAAAACGGTAACAGGACAAGTAGAGTCACACTAAACCGTCTAATAGTCGTGTGGAGCTCAAAACAAATAAGGATACATATTTTAGAGCACCCGGTTTTCTAAGCACATTGAATTACAATCCAAACTTTCTTTATAGGACTTTACCGGTTTAATGATTATTTATACTCCGTATTTCTCAAGAAAAAGGAAAAAGAATATGATTGCAAACTTCAATCCAATAAAATGCACGTTTGACGTCCGCAATAAAAAGCATTACACAGAAGTAAAACACAAGTACATAAACACACACTAACACAAATCTCTCTCTCTCTCTCTCTCTCTCTCTCTCTCTATTACAGAGAAGTACAACCAAGAATCTCAAACACCATTTTCTCAGCTGTTCCCCCCCCCTAAAAAGTTTAATAAAACTACAACCATTGAACAATTAATTAAATAATGAATATAATAATTAAAGAGCAACTAATTATATAAAAATATTTATGGTAATTTATCTCCCTAATAAGCAAAAAGGAACAAATTGATTTATTGACTAATTCACCTTTGCATACTTGTATATTTACTATATTGGTGTGTATGTTAGCTATATTTGGATGTATTTGTAATAGTTGTGTGTGATATGTGTATGTGTGTACTTAATGTACAAGATCTGGAGTTGAGCATAAAGATTGAGTTTTTAACGAGGATTTCAAGAATGTTGAGGTAAAGTTTGAATCTCTTTGAGGTTTTGAGAGTACCCTTTAGTTGGTTTTGTATATATTTTGGAGTTTTTAATGTTCTTGTAATAATAATTTTATTTGTGTTAGCTAGAGTTGAAATTGTGGTGCATTTGGTATTGGATCGAGTGTTGTTTGCCCTTTTGAGCAAAAAAGATTTAGGGGTTTGATCTAGTAGTGTGCTTTGATTGGATAATTAGCCTCATGAAATTTAATGATAATTTGTTAATTTTTTAGTTTAGTGAGATATTTTAGCTTTGAATTTGAGTGCTTTTCTTTTGAAGATTATGTGTAAATATACACTTCAATTGATTTTTTTGACTTACATTGACATAGTCAACTGCAGTTCTATTAGCTTAATTACTAGAAAGATGAGAGTTTTAGTTGAATGACTTCGAATTAGATCGGTATAGTTTGATTTTTGATAAGCTAATTTATGTGTATTTATGTATTCATTTGTTCTTTTTTTAACTGCAGATGTATAGAGGTAGGTTCTCAGATTTTTTTTTTCCTTTTTCTTTTTGGGCAGAAGTTGATGCTCAGGTGGGAAGTTGGGCTTTCAGTAAGGTTTGGTTCGAGAAATTCAAGCAAAGCTCGTTGCTTTTTTGTGATATATGCTGACGGATTAAAGTCTGGCCTGTATTTGTTGATAGTCAAATAATTGTTGGGCAAGGTGCCCGTTATTGCTACCTGGACGCTGATGCTAAATGATTTGTGAAGATAACCGTTGGTTCAGTTAATCTTACCAGCTTCAGTTTTGGAATAATCGTTAGTAGGTAGTGATCTTTTGAAGCTTTGTTGACTGTTCTATTGCCTAGAAAATGGTGCAACCAGGGCAACCTAATCAACCTGGAGGAGCACAATCAATTCAACATTCATTAATGCGATCAAATTCCGGTCTGGTGGCTGGTCAAGGCGGTGCAATTGGATCACAAATTGGGTTCTCATCCATGGCATCACCAAGGACTCAGTTTGGTAATATGAATATGCTTGGTAATGTGCCCAATGTATCATCTCTGCTGCATCAGTCTTTTCCTAATGGAGCTCCAAATCCTGGACTTTCTGGTCCTGGGAACTCACAGAGGGGACTTACTGATAATGGTGCAGAGACGGATCAACTTTCTGGTGTCGGAGGCTTCAATCAGCCATCTTCGTCGTTGGGAGGCAATACATCAGGTCAAGTGCAAGCACACCATATTTCAAATATGTTTGGAGATCAGATGTTAACTGATCCTCAGATGTCACAACAGCTTGATCAGCAAAATTTGCAACATAACCAGCAACAGCTGTCTATTCCTAATAGCAACCAACAACAGCAGCAGCAATTTCAATCGATGAGAGCTGGATTAGGAGCCATTGGTCCTGTTAAGATGGAGCCGCAGATGGTCAATGATCAAACTCCGCAGCAATTGCAAACATTACGGAATCTTAATAGTGTAAAATTGGAGCCGCAACTACAGGGTATGCGAAGCTTGGCGCAAGTCAAAATGGAGCCCCAACATACTGACCGGTCTGTGTTTCTACAGCAGCAGCAGCAGCAGCAGCAACAACAACAACAGCAACAGCAACAGCAACAATTGCTTCAGTTGTCTAGGCAGAATCCTCAGGCCGCAGCAATTTTCCAGCAGCAGCAGAGGTATATACTTCAACAACAGCAACAACAACAACAACAACAGAATCTTTTGAAGGCCATGCCTCCTCAAAGATCTCCTCTCCAGCCACAATTCCCATCACAAAATTTACCTATAAGGTCTCCAGCCAGGCCTGTATATGAACCTGGGACGTGTGCCCGTCGACTGACCCATTATATGTACCAGCAGCAACATAGACCTGAAGTAAGCCTGGAAATATTTATGTATTTTAGTCAATGATAGACAAAGTCGATTTGGTTTTGTCTACAGATGTTGTGGATAAACTTTTTCTAATGTATATTTTTCAGGATAATAATATAGAGTTCTGGAGGAAATTTGTTTCTGAATTCTTTTCTCCAAATGCCAAGAAAAAATGGTGTGTTTCTATGTATGGAAGCGGCCGACAAACTACTGGAGTTTTCCCTCAGGTATGTTAATATTAGATCAACTTCCAAAGAATAAAGAAAAGAAAACAGTTCTGATGGTTAGATACCTTGCATTTATGCTGCATATTTGTGCTTTGACAATATAATTATAAGTTCTCCAGTTGAAGAAAATTCCATGTCCACTTTTTACATTTAATTGCAATGGCATGTTGTTCATTAACATGTTACACAAAGGATTTGCTATAGTTTTGTTGTTGCTTTAAGACTGTTTGGTTCCTTCTAACTGTGCAGGATGTGTGGCATTGTGAAATATGCAATCGCAAACCAGGACGTGGATTTGGTATGTTGGTTATTTAATACAAATATTGCTTCTTCTGAAATAATTATTCAATTTTTTGTTTCCTTTAATCGTGCTTCCGTATCTTCAAGTATACAACAACTTGTAAGCTCCTGTACCGCAGAAAGATTTAAACTTGAATCTTTTTTTTATTCCAAATTTCTAAGCTCCTCACTAAGAAAAAGTTCGGAAAACACCTTTTTAGCTTTATTATATTTATCCATCCTTTTAGTAACTTGTGATGTCTTCTAACTTCTGATTAAACCTTATTTCAGAGGCCACCTTTGAGGTTTTACCCAGGCTTTTTAAGATCAAGTACGAAAGTGGGACTTTGGAAGAACTACTTTATGTTGATATGCCTCGAGAATATCAGAATTCTTCTGGGCAAATTGTTTTAGATTATGCCAAAGCCATTCAGCAGAGTGTATTTGAGCAACTACGGGTTGTCCGTGATGGTCAACTTCGGCTAGTATTTTCACCAGATCTGAAGGTTGTAGATGAATTATTAATATGTACTTTTTTTCATAGAAATCATTTGTTGACCTGGGTTTCTTTTCCTGTCAGATATGCTCTTGGGAGTTTTGTGCTCGGCGTCATGAAGAGCTCATTCCAAGGAAGTTGCTGGTGCCTCAGGTTATTGATGTTTCGTTATTCATGGATCTGTTGCCGCCCTTTCCCTGTCTTAGTGGATTCTTTATAAAATTTATTCTTCTAGTTAAGATGATATTTTCCACTTAATTGAAAGTGACTATATAAAAGATTGAAATATTGAATAATAATCATAAGATGAAGAATGTCTTAATTATCAATACTTCTATCTCCGGGTCCTAATGTCCTTACGGGGGCATTTGTTGAATATTAATGTAAAGGAAGTCACTTGATTTAAAACTTCTCCAATAATAACATTTTTGCTCACTGTTCCTTATTCACTTTCTTGTGGTAATGAGATTATATTATTTCCAGGTCAATCAACTTGGTGTGGCTGTGCAAAAGTACCAGGCTTCTACACACAACTCATCATCAAGTACCTCTGTTAGCGACTTGCAAAATAATTGCAATATGTGAGTAATGGTGCTAGTTTTGGTTTTTGACTTTTTGCTCAAACGTTGCTAGGGTACTTTGATATAGCGCATGTTGTAAGAAAAGTGGAATTTAGACTTTTGAATTAGATTTTATAGAGAAGAAGAAATGCTATTTTCTTGGTGCTCTACTGCTCTTGATTACATGATACTCCATATATAATAGAAGCTCATATAGGGTTCCTCTTTTCTAGAATTTGACAGTTACCCACTCTTAACCCTTTTATAGGTTTGTGACTTCAGCCCGTCAACTGGCAAAAGCTTTGGAAGTTCCTTTAGTAAATGATTTAGGATATACAAAGAGATATGTTCGGTGTCTTCAGGTACTGCAACTGCTTTCATTATGTAGATGCTTCTCCTCTTTCAGAATGTTTACCATAAAATTTAATACTAACTTGCAAGTTTGTGTAAATCTAGTTCGAAGTACCGCATATGACCTGTTGAAGTTCTAAATATTATTGTTTACCCCCCCCAAAGCATTAGCTGTTGAACAGTTTTGATGTCCTGATTGAACTTTCCCATTCTCTTACTATGACCATGCAGTATCCAAAATTTTGTTTTTGGGTGCCATCCGATGTCGTCGTGCAAGTAATATATATAAAATTATATTTCACCTCTTTGCAGGAGCCTTTTTAGAGGGTTTGAGGCATTTTATTTTTTTTATTTCTTCTTTTTTGTCATCATCAGCCTTTCTTGTTGTTGATCTTCTGATATTTTGCTTCTTGATCGCAATTCAAATGTTATAAGTATCATAATCTGGTCGTTGCATATTGCAGATTTCTGAAGTGGTAAATAGCATGAAAGATTTGATCGATTATAGCAAAGAAAATACCATTGGACCTATGGGTAAGATAATGCATTTATTCATCCAAGCTCTTGGAGATGCTCCTCATTTGTTAATTCTTACAGTTCAAAGTTCTAATAAATTAAAAATAGTATGTTAATTAAGTGAAATATGGTTTTTCAGAGAGTTTAGCAAAGTTTCCTCGGAGATCAAATTCTTCTCCTGGGTTTTGTAGCCAACGTCAACAACTTGAGGATCAGTCTCAACAACCCCACCTGCCGACACAGCAGCAAGCAGGTCAGAACTCGAACAATGACCTTTCTCATCAGAACCCGGCCATGAAACTTGCTTCTAGCAATGGGGTGGCACATGTGAATAATATGCTGAACACAGAACCTGCATTGTCTTCTGCCAGTACCATTGCTTCGCTGATGCACCAAAATTCAATGAACTCCAGACAACAAAATCTAGTAGAAGGTTCAAATAGTCCTCGTGGAGGTAATGCTGTTCAATTACCATCTCCTGGTTCAAGTATACCACAATCTCAAGCCAACCTTTCTCCCTTTCATTCCCCTACACCATCCACATCGAACCATCTACCCCAAACATCACATGGTGCTGGTACGCATATCAACTCTGTCAGTTCACCAAATATTTCCATTCAACAGCCTGCTCTCTCTGGTGATGTGGACGCTAATGATTCCCAGAGTTCTGTCCAGAAAATAATTCACAATATTATGCTGTCCTCTAATCTTGGTGGTGGTGGTATGAGCACCGGCAGTCTGGGGAATGATGTCAAAATTCCAAATGGGACACTGCATACTAATAATAACCTCGGTCTAAGTGGAAGCAATGATTTAATCGACAATGGTGCAGCCAACATCAATGTAGGTATTGGTGGTACAGGATTCGGGAGCATGGGCAATGGACTTGGCCAATCTACCATGGTCAACGGACTTCAAGCCGGTCTAGCAAATAACTCCATGAGCATGAATGGAAGGGTGGGCGTGACACTGGCTCGTAACCAGAGCATGAACCAACGGAACCAAATGCTTAGTGGCCTTGGAACCATCAATGGGTTTAATAATCTCCAGTTTAACTAGCAACCATCTGCGTCAAAACCCCATGTATAATAACTAGATGTACGTGATAAACGAATATCTACCTGTGCAATATGTGAAAGTGAAGCCCTGCCTCAGCAATGTTCGAAGTTCAGGATTATTTTTCTCCATGGCCTGGATGCTAGCAGTTCTTAGTACCAAAAAAGATTTTTGAGTATTTTTCGGCCGAGTCGAGTCAGATTTCCTTACTTTACTAGCACATGACAGCCTTGAGATGGGAACTTGAGGTGATATTGCAGACCCCCTCTGTATGTATCAGAGGCAAGTGTAACATATAATGTGTGTTGAGTGTAGAAACTTTAGTGTACATAATCTCCAATTGTTCCCTTTCGAATGTTGAAGGTGTTGGAAGTTGAGTTTGATCTTGGAATTTTTGCCTTATGTTAAAAATCCTTCTTGTATGTCACTTATAAATTCCTTTTCTATTTGTCTTTTAGTAAAACACAAGAAATTGTCTCCAACAAATTTTGACAATGGAATTATGGAAAAGATAAATAAGGTTGGAAATGTAGGTGTCATGTATTTTTTCAAACACAAACAATTTGAAGAGGTAAAGTATTTTATTTGACACTTATTTTTTATTTTACACAACAATCTTTAAAAGGAGCAAAAAGTAGGAAATAAGGATCATTTTAAGAATAATTTTATTGTTTTTCTTTAGATAATAAAATATTGTTTGTTACACCAACAATATGCTCCAAATGATTACTAAGAGACTCGCGAGTATTAAAACAACAATATCATGTTTAAATCTTACAAGTGACTACGACAACGTTAATATACAATACATATCTTATAAAAGTGTGAATAAATAGTTGAATAAATTTTTGTAATCTTAAATTAGCCTTAAAGATACAATGGTGCATAACTTTAATGATTATTAAATTTCAATAATAATTAAATATGATGAAATTTAAAAGTCATTTAAACATAAAAATATCTTTTTGAAGAAGTTACATTTTGATGTTTTACCACGACTCTTAATATTTATTAAATCATTTTTAATAAATTATTCAATCCATAATTTCTATCATAACTTTTTTTTTTTTAAAACCCACATACGTCACTTCTGATGAGAATCGAGCCGAAGACCTGCAAATCCTTGGAATATCTGTAAGCTGGAAGCGAATTCGATATTCTCAATTTATATCCATAACTTTATTTTATATTATAATCATTTTTAATAAAAGTGTGAAAGCGGAGTAAGCATACTTGTCCTCAGGTCGCTTGTCCTACGTCGGCGGAGGTGTCGATGGATGTGCGGGGGCATAGCTCGACTAAAAAATTAGAGTGCTAAGTACCGCGACCTCGCTCTTCGTGCGGTGTGGGGTTTATTCTACCATGTCGTTTTATTGTAGAAAAGAATATATTTATTTTAGGTTTTTGAATCTTTAGCTTGCTCATTTGTTTAGTTCGATGTGATTACATATTTATATAATTAAATTTCATTGCAAAGATTTATTTTTTAGGCTTTTTGAGAATTTGCAATATTAAATATCATTTATATGTCCCTAACACATTGTTAGAAAAAATTCAATATATTTATGATGAAACATGACTTATTGTCTCATAGCTAAAAGAAAGTTATACATTGTAAGAATAATATGATATAATATATTGAAAAAGAATATCTCTCCTCCGTTCAATTTACTTCGTCGTATGGCAAAATTTCTCATTTTTTTAATTGATCGTATAGAGATTGATACAGCTTTTATCTTTGTCTACATAAATACAATCTATCAAAATAAAAATATTTGAGAATTTTACATTGTCAAGGGAATGTAAATAGTCCTAATTAAAGTTATGAATGATTTTTTTTAATTTACCTTAAATACTAAAGTAACCTAGACTTTCATTTACACCCAAACTTAACGAGTTTAATTTTCATTAAATACTTATATAACATAAGACCTAATGTATATTATGAAAATAAAAAAGAAAATAATAAGTAAAATATAATAATATATTAGTTTATTTTCTTATGAGGTATATTTTCTTTAATTCAATAATATAAAGAAAAAAATATCAATAAATATATATATGAAAGTTTTTATATTACATAAGTATTTAATGTAAATTAAACTTATTTATTAAATTTGAATGTAAATGAAAGTCTAAGTTACTGTATTTAGGTAAATTAAAAAAAATCATTCATAACTTTAGTTATGACTATTTATTCCTTTGAAAGCAAACAATTCTCAAATATTTTTATTTTGATAGATTGAATTTACTATTTAGGATGCAATAAACTCTTTAAAACATCCTCTTGAACCTGATACAGGGAGCCGGTGTAAAGAATCTTGGTACTTATATACTCTATCGTCCCAATTTACTTGATACGTGGAGGTAAAAATCTTTATTAAGAGCTTAATTAATATTACTGATATATCCCTAAATGTACTTTATCAAAAAATACTTTAATTAATCGTAAGAAATAAAAAGTACTTTATTAAGGGATAAAAGTGAAAGAATCAAAGATAAAGTTGTATTTAAGATTCATATACTCAATTAAAAAGGAAATGAGAAATTTCTTCTGTATCAAGTAAATTGGGAGACGGAAGAGTATTATTTTTTTAATATATTATATTTTACATGGTACAAATCAATTTCAATTATTTTTACTTTGATAGGTTGAGTTTGTTTCTTTTAGGATGGAATAAATAATTAAGCTTCACGTGGTTGTACCGTCTTGATATAATTGATAAGAATCTTGATAGAAATGCTTTATACGTTTTTTATTCTTTAATATATTCAATTATTGTTTATATTTTACATAAATCTTGTGCAATTTGACTTTACATGCTAATGAATATATATTAGTTTTATGATTTTTGAAAAAAATTTATTATGTATTCATTAGTTGTTTTTTAATTTAGTAGATTATATTTTTTTAGGATGAAATCGGTTCACAAATTTTTCACTCTTGTAATTGATTCTCCAAACAATTAGTAAGAATCTTCGTCACGTATATTTTCATTTTTCAAATTTACAATTATATTATATGTATTTTTGTTTTATATTTTATGCAATTAAGCCTTATGCTAACTAATGTATGATTAATATTATTATCATATCATATATGTTTTAAATTAAAAACTATTGAAATAGATACTGATGATTATTTAACTTTAAGCTTTTATTGACTTTGTTGGAAACACGAAAATGTTAACATAGAATAAAATGAAAGAAAAATTCATGAATAAAATGAAAGGCCCCACTAAACTTGACTTGCAGATAAAACTATGAGTGTAAATATGCATATGCCAAATCGAAAACTCTTCAAAATCTTTACAATCTGTCATCTCCAAAAACACAAAATGGATAAAATTCAGACTTCTTAATCCATAACTCTTGACATTCTTTCACCGTCCATTAAATATAATCTCTTTTAAGGGCCCAATTGTTATGAATTAAGCAAGTAATTATATTGATAATAATAATAATAAGAATAATAAGAATAATAATAATAATAATAACAACAATAAGCATAGAGTAAAATATGTGTTTTTTCATTTTGTTTTGATCATATTTATCATTTCTAATAAATTAATTATTTATATTTTATTACTATTTTGTTAATTATTTATATGTTAAAGTTATTAATTCAAACTTCTGACCACGTCATTGTATTAAATTATTATAATGAATTGATTACATAAATAAATGGATAGAGAAATTTGGCCAAAAACTCACTATTATAAAACAAGCGGATAGAGAAATTGTATTTTTTTAAAGTTATTAAATCTATCGTTACACTTTTAAACCATCGTTACTCAAACTATAGACCAAGAAGTAAAACATATTAACACCAAAACAAGAAGGTAAATTCATCTATATGAGAGCGAAAGCATACAAAAATATGCTTTGCGTAAGTTTGAGCAGGCACGATTACAATTTTTTAAAGAAGTTACATAGAGATAAAAAAAAAGAACACAACTCACTAATTTCTATATACATCTAATAAGTATGCTAACTTTTCTTATTATGATAATGATGTAGTAGAAATATGATGATTATGACTTTAAATGTGAGCTTATTCTATGCTTTTGGCTTCTTATTATTGTACCAAAAGAAATAATTAAGTTACACATGAAAATATGCTTAAGTTTAGTTGAATCGTTATACATCTTATAATCACTACTATTTGCGATAAATATGATGAGATAATGCGATCTTAAATATTGTTTAGGAGTAAAAGCTAGATATATCGTGCTTGAAAAATATGTAAAATGATTTTGAATATTCTTAGATGTTCGAATATGAATAAATCTACAGTTTAACATATCTACAATTGTTGTTATTTGTAAAAAAAACAACGATAATAATATAAAGCACGTCTATTTTGTTTATTTCACTCATATTAAATTAAATCATAGTTATCCAACGTATAATTAATTGAAAAGAAATGGCATTTGAAATTATCAACTTGTTTTCTATATTTCTTAACAAATTAGCATAAGACATAAGATGTTAAATTGCTTCGCCAATTAATAAATAATTATTAAACTATGTGTTCTTGTGATACGGCCTTTCGTCTGAATTTTAAAGTGATTATTAAGAGTTAGGGTATTGAAACAACAATATCATATTCAGGTATACAATATCATTGTGCTTAATTGTGCAACAAATAAATATAACAAATGATTATTAAAGAGACTTACAATATTAAAACAATGACATGCTTAATTGATATTTTTTCAATAGTTAGTTACAATAACAATATGCTCTAATGATTATTAAAGGAGACTTTAAAGGAGTATTACAACAAGCAACTCTATCATGTTCAATGCTCTTTAATAATTTATAATAATAATAGCTAACCAATAATTATTGAAGACTTGCATACATATTAAAACAACAATTACATGTTTTTTTGAACCTTGTCACAGATTAATTTACTACTTAACAAACCATACTTCCAATGATTATTTTATAAGCTTAGGGGATTTGATTATTTTCTTTAAAGACTTGAGATAAGATTCAACCAGTAAAATAGTAGGGGTTGAACAGTAGTAGTAGTTGACTTGTTTAATATTATAGAAGACTTAGCAAGTTGTCCCCCAAACCTCAGTTCTTGAAACAGCAGAAAATGGCAGATGCTGCAGTGGAATTTCTGTTACAGAACGTAAAAGAATTATTGGTTTACAACGTTGAACTCCTAGGTGATGTTAAGAAGGAGGTTGAAGCTCTAAGAGATGATCTTGAAGTTTTCCAAGGCTTTCTTGAAGATTCTGCAGATTATCATGGAGGTAGTAATCATAATGAGCAACAAGCTATAGTGAGGAAGATTAGATCAATAGTTAATAGAGCTGAAGATGCCATTGATAACTTTGTTGTTGAGAAATCAAGAAATGCTGACAGGAATGTGTTCAGTAGAGCAGCTCATATGGTTGATCATCTCACATCAGTTAGAGGCATTGCTGGTGAAGTTAGATCAATTAGATCTTCTGTTGATAAGATCAATGCTCAGAAAGGCTCATCTGCTCGATTTTCGGATCGAGATTTGAGGGGCAATGAATTTGAGGTGGAGAATCGGTAGTAGACCAGTCCTTTGTTTTGGTTTCTTGAATTTAGCTTAGTTTTCAATTGGTATGATTTGGATTATATGTGCCATGTTGAGCCACTCATTACACACAGAAGCAGATCGTGTTTTCTTTCTTAACAGTCATTCAGAGAGCAGCCTCCATTCACTCCTTGTTATGCAAGGGTAAGTTCTTCATGACACACTTGCAACTTACTATTGATTTGGGCTCAATATGTTTCATATATGTTTATTATGAATCTGGTTGAGAATTCAAACTTAGTTAGTTTGATGGTGAAATCTGAAGTGTGAGATTTGGCTTTTTCAAATATCCTTTATTTAAATAAAATGACAGATATATTTGATGTCTTTGTAGGTAGCATGTTGCAGTTTATTTTATAATGTTATATTTGATTTGTATAAATATGGCTAGATACACAGGCTTTGCTTGATGTTTTGATCATCAGTATTTAGTGAGGAAGACAACATTGGTTTGGTTGTTGAAGCTGAAAGATTATCATTCCTGAGAGGGTCAGGAGAGACTTGAGGTGATTGGAATAGTTGGGGTAGGTCTTGGAAGAGCGACTTTGTGCTGAATCTGGGATGACACGATTGAAACTCTGGCAGTTATCCACCGTGCTTTTGTCTCTAAGATTTAATAAGTAGGATGTTTAATACAAATGCTTGGCAGTTGACAGACAAGCAAGCCATTTATAAAATTAGTACAGACTAGCAAAAAAGATGAGATATCACAAATTAAAGTATCTCATTGTGTTGGATGACGTGTGGACTCATGACACCTTGGACACGCTACGAATTGCTTTTCCAAACAACAAAAAGCATAGCAGAATCTTATTAACAACCCGGAAGAGGTTTGTTGCTGAATATGCTAATGTCAACCGGCCACCTCATGATCTGCTTACAAAGGGGTAAAATTACTTAGAAGAGTCTTTGGAAACAAAATGCCCCCAAGATTTGACGTATTTGGGTGAAACCATAGCTGAAAAGTGTGGAGGACTGCCATTAGCTATAGTGGTCATTGCAGGGACTCTCTTGCCCAAGCGCAATATCAAAGATTGGTGGGATCAAGTGGCACAAGGTGTGGATGATTTCATAGTGAAAGACGAGAGGAAGTTCCTGGAGGTGGTAGGGCCCGGCTAAATTACATAACGGTTGCTCCCAATTTGATAAGATTAGCTTGCCTCTGCTTAGGGACTTATTCAAGGATACATTCCAGTGTGGAGGTGGTTGAGTTGTGGCCGCTGAGGGATTCATTAAATATGATTCCAGATCGGGGGTGGAGAATGCTGCTGCAGTGTTGTTAGATGAGCTTGTAGACAGAAACTTAGTGATGGCAACTTCATGGAAATCCAATGGCCGTGTAAAATCATGTGGTATGATACACTCGTCTTAATAGTACTCTTGAGGTTCATGAAGATGGCTGGAAATTGTTTTCAACTTGAACTTTTCTGAACTAAAATTCTACTACTAAGTTGCCAAGCCCTCCTGCTTCAAACAAGGACAAAGGTAGAGAAAATATGCAAACACTCCAACTATATCATGAAGATTGCACGAAGTCTTCTCAGGACTCCAATAAAGAAGTTAGGTGTTCGGGGAAAAGTTGGTATCCTGTTAGAGAATGGATCCAAGTTTATGGAAAACCTTGTTAAACTAGAAAACTTGGTAAACTTAAAAATTATCAATGATAATAAAATATAAATTTCAAAAGCTATACGAGAGACTTTCTAGAAAATTTCCCAAGAATTTAAGGAAGTTGACTTTATCAGGAACCTCACTTAGCTGGGACGACATGTCTATATTAGGTGATTTGGTGTTTCTTGAAGTGCTCAAGTTGAAAGATAATGCTTTTAGGGGAGATGTCTGGAAACCAAAATCTGCAAGCTTTGGTTGCTTAAGAGTCTTGTTCATTGATAGAACCAATTTAGTGAAATGGGATGCTAGTGATAAGCAGTACTCGAGTCTTATTCGACTAGTTCTCAGAAACTGTAACGACCTTACTGGAATTCCATCGTGCCTGGCTGGCGCGACAAGCTTCCAGAACTTGGAGATTTATTGTTGTAGCAAATCAGTTATTGCATCTGCCAGGGAACTTCACATGAAGACACCAAAACAAGGTCAGGTCAATAAGAGCAGCAAGAGTCTAAAGCTCACTGTTTATCCCCCAGATATGTGATTGATGATAGTTTTCCAACTCTCTCAATATTGCACTGTCGATTTCGTGAGCACTTTATGCTTTTATGTTTCCATGAAGTTTTATTTTTAATGCAATCTTGGACTTATTGTTTTGTGTTGTATTGAAATTGATCCTTTAATAAATTGCATTTGAGTTATTATTGTTCATGTTAGCCTCATAAAGTTAAGCTGATAGGGTCAAGGACTTGAGGATTTTCTTAGAGCTAGATCAGGACTACAATTCTTTTTAACATTTGAACTATGTAAGCAGAAACTTTTGAGCAGGCGTCGCGCAGTATAATAAATAGTCCAAGAGCCTGATTCACGGTGCTTGTTTTCCTTTAAGTCTCTATTGCAGCAAATAAAGGATTACATTGAGGCAATCAACAAGTTTGTCATAATACATAACCTATTTCTTCAGTATCAACTCGGTTAATTATAAAACTCATGTCTTCAACTGGCAGTTATTTTACATGTAACAAGGCCAAATACGGTATTACCTCCATGCTGATAACAATTAGGTTAATATTTATCAAAGCCCAAATCCTTCTTTAATGTTAGAACACTTCATCGAAACCGGTCAGTACTGCTTTAGCAGTTCTTGGATTGTTTCCTTAAGACATTTAAAACTGATTGAGCATGGCGTCAAAACTAAGCCGTAAATTATCACCATCTTAATTTGCCCTGCAACCTCCATATAATCTATTCTTACTCCTCACAAGCCACAATGTTAATGATGTCGTACCCAGACATACTTTCTACATTCATCCTGTCCTGGCCAATATGGAAAGTTGCCTAGGAGAGAGATTCAAACACTGCCAGGAGTGTGATACTTAGGCTTTAGAAACACAGGTAAAGAATGGGGGTGGGTGCCATATCTGTTTCTCGACAGTAACAAGCTTTGGGTTCAAGCTCTTACCATCCGAGAGAAGCTGGTGGTTCATTCACCGTTAGTACTCTCATCAGGCATATGATGAAGCTGAAAAGCAAAATTACTATAATGGCTACCCGACAAACTTCAACATCGGGGCTGATAACACTGTCTTTGAAATAACAGTGAAATGAAATTGGATATTAGAATCTTAAGCAGCTTAATGATGACAATTAAGTCACCAGTAGGTCAAGTTGCTGAATTCAGGGTCCTTCGGCCCCAGTTAACTCAAAAGAATTTGACAAAACTATGTGCATTTGCAGCAGTATGTATAATATAAACTACCCTGATTGTTAAAATCTATTATAGATTTCTTTCTTAAATATTTAAATGCCTCCAGCATTGCCCCATTAGCCGCCATAAATCCAAACCTGAAACAAGGGCAAACCTCAAAAAGTACCTGCATTGCGGATAGCCTCTCAGATGAGGGGGGTTGTTTACATTTTAGAGCTCCATAAAGACCCTTCCCAGAGGTAGCCATCCGAGCTGCTAGTGCTTCAACCATGTATGCTGCAATTCTTTCAGGAGGATCTCCCTCTATAGATACCTTCTGCCGGAGCTCATTTATTATCCTTGATGCTTCCACAACCCTCCCATCTTGAATCGCAGATGCACAATAAAAAAGCAACTGTTTGGGAGATTGATTCATTGATATCTCTTTACTGCTGTTAATACTACTAAGATTAGAATCTGAAGAAGTTGACTCCTTGGGTGAGTCATGGAGAATTAAACGATGAATTGGTTCAGCCCAAACATCAATATCCATACTCTCATTCTGTTCACAACCATCATCATTATCACCAAGAAGTACTCTCTCGAGTTCTTGAAGTTTCATGTTCACCTTAACCTGATCATATTCCACAGAAGCTGGACTTCGAATGTCCAAATTTTTCGACTCATAATTAGGTTGATCACAATGCAATAAGGCTTCAAACGAGGACTTCGTTGAATATTCACCAACACTCACTTGATAAGAAGTGGGGTGTGGCGGATAGAATGGATTCCTGAGGGCATCAGAGCAAGATGTCTCCGCAACTTCTTCAGACGGGGAACTGAGGAAGTATTTCGGATCATAATCTTCACTACTGCAAGTGCAAGATTCAGTTGCATACACCACACCATGTTTGTCAGAATTGAATATGGCAGTTGTTAAACCAGAACTTCCCCTGTTGCCATTCCGAGGACAGAGCTTGTGATTGTCAAATGCTGTTGCAGGCCTAACTAACGACATTTTTTCTCGTGGCTTAGTTTCCTATGACGGATATATCTATAATCGATTAATCTCAGTATTTATCTGATTCGATTATCTCTTGACCTCTTTGAAAAGTTCTCCTATCTCTGTTAGAAAGCCAAATCCTTTAGGAGTCCTGCAGCCAACGAAAAAGTACAAAGTAATCAAGCAAAAGAAAACTTTGAAAATCATCAAAATCACTTGTATATGAATTTTAACTAAACTCGGATACTCTCCGTGGAAAGAAATCTAAGCGAGGCAAGTTGAAAGAAATACACAACCAATGTGGGACTGGGTCTCAATACCGATACATCTGAAAATGGATAAAGCAATTTCCAAACAAAAATTTAAGAACATGCCTACATAACAATTGCACTATAACAATCTTGCTACAAGAGTAAGCAGAACATGTCCATAATTTCGACGATAAATTACAGGAATTTAGGATTCATATTTACTTCCAGCTTCTAAATCTTAATAAATACATGATTTTTAACGATGGAGGGAGTAATAATCCTATCAAATTTTGTTAATTTCGACCATTGAAAAAACAAATTGGACTATGTTTTTAGGGATGGATAGAGTATAATTTCTCATCTAATAGTTTCAAGCTTCAATAGCAACTATATACCTACTAATCTTCTGTTGGAGCATAACATAATTGTTCCAGAAGTTGTAATGAATTTCCTGACTATAATTAACTTTATTAACACATTAATCAAGTAATTCATTTATTAAAAGGGAAATTACTGAATACTGATCATAACTCAACAAACTTAACTAACTTTAATTTGATTTTCAGATATACAAGTATTGTATCAAACCAAGAAACAAGATAACATGATCAAATAACTTGTGACATAATAAAGTTATTATTAAGCTGAGTTGAATTACCTGTTTCTTTAAGAATATGTTAAGAGGGAAGAAAACAATATAGGATCCTAAGAAACAAACAAAACATGTCCTGGACAAGTAGATAAGGCAGCTTAGTAGTCATTGGCTTCAACAAAATATCTAATTTGATTTTTAATTAATAAAACTAACAAGTTTTTTGTGATAACAAAATTATTAATGTACTAATAAGTTTAGGGACAATGTTAAGGCTATGTTGAAGTCTAAATGTATCCATACTCAAGCCTATATTTGTAGTTTGTCGAATCCTAAATGAGATAAATCAAAAAATTTACTTTCTTAATTTACTTCAAAACAAATTAAACAGATCATAAATAATTGTAACTAGTGTTTGTATGACATATGAAACTATATATAATTATTAAATATAATAGAGTAATTGTAACTCATTCTAATACTGGTGTATTACTTGCTACTCATGCAAATATATTACTCCGTACTTATAAAAACACTTCCATTCCAACCTTGTCTTATTCCCTCTGCCAAACATGAACATCAACTCCACTCTACTATGACTGAAAACCACACAATAAAATCACAAATCCCACTACACATTCTATTTATAATTATATTTTTACACATTCGGCTCACACTATTCAAACACCATCCATGTATACGTGTATACCAAATCATTGTTGGAAAAATCTTTAGAAACTTCCAATTCCGCATAAAATAAAATTGTTTTTATGGAAACTTCTCTTAAATAGATTATCTACTAGAATAAATATTTCCACTAAAACAACAAAAATTGTCGACACATCATGTATTTATTATGGTCGAGATCAAGAATTGATTGATCATATCTTCTGTTCTTACCCTATAATTTCACCTATCTGAAATAATTTTCCCTCCTTTCACTTTCATTCCTTTCCTCAAAACATTTTTCATATTATTCTTACTTGTTTACAGAAGAAATGGAAACCATTTAAGCCTCAGTTTTCCGATACTATTCTATTGATTTGCAACTTTGGTGTCTTTGGTTATATCGGAATGACATAATCTTCAATCAAGCTTCCTTAAAGGTGCAACAATTCCTGTCTATACGAAATGCTCTTTTGCACAAATAGAGAAAAGTCATTCGGCCTCCTACTTCAGTTTCACAAATCCCCAATAGCTTTACTTTAACAAATATTACCTATATTCAGCTACAAAAAATGAACCTGAACACATCCACACTGGTTTATACAATATACTTTAACATACATTTTCATCCTTCTAATCATATCTCTATCCACTGTCTATCAAATACAAACACAACCCTACTTCATCACATTTTCACTTGTCCAAAACTATACCTACAAATCATAACAATAACTTTGGACAATCAAACATCTTAGAAGCTATTATCTTAAAAGCCTTCTCATCCTGAACACACCATTTCTTGGCTACTCATTACATTTATCTCGTCTTTGATGGTTTATCTCTTTATCGCTTCGAGGCTTGGTCCCAATTTTTGCATTCGAACTCAAAGGAAGGCCAATTTATGTCTCGGCCTTTCACTACGAGCTGTCGGGATGAGTCAGAGCTCCACCATTTCAATCGGATTTTGTACCTCAGGGAACTTTTTGTTATCAGATTCAGAGATATTTCTTTTTCTTATCACATGCCGATTACAACATGATATTTATTTCTTGTTTGTTTTTATATATCACTTATTAATTAATGGAATGACTTATAAAAAAAAAAACGCCGGGTATGTCAAGCGACATTGCTGTACCTGATTACATTATGTGAGCACATCAGAGTTAAAAAAAATCCCATTTCTTAAAGTATGCCATAAAAAAATGGATAGGAAGCTTCGGTTCTTTATATATACTAGTAAAATGTACGTGTATTGCGGTGTATTTATGTTTAAATTTTAAGCTGAGATAATCAATAAAGTAATTAACTATTTATATAAATTTATAAATTATACTTTTGATTTATATTGCAAATTCATTTTGTTCATAGTTATGATTCTGATAATTTTAATAGTATAATTTTAATAATAAATTAAAAGTTTTTGTTCACCAATCTACTTTCTTCATTTGAAGGTTTAATAAAAATACACATTATGTAATTTTATTTATTGTTAGAAAATATTACTTTGTCTTTAAATAAAAAAATGCACACTTATGTTATTTGTTATTATTAGAAAACATTACTTTTCAATTGATTAGCATTATAAATTATTAACTGGATTCTCTTATTTAATTTTTATTTTATGTATTTATTTTAATATATTTTAATTGATGATTGACTCAATAATATTTACACAAAAGCGGAATAATAACTTAAGAACTTTTTTTGAAATTCTACCGATTTTAGTCCTTGCAAGAAAGCAGTCAAAGATGCCATACTTTTTTATTTCAATAGTTTGAAATATAATACAAAAATATCATAATAATTTAGATATATTCTTTAATAGTAATTTTTGAATTAAAAAAAATATTTTTTAATTTATAATTGAATAATTATCATACAAATAAATTTAGTATAAGTAGACTAACTCATTGCATTAAAATGAAATTTACTTATGGTTATGATTAAATTCAAAAAATCAAATACAATATTATATCAAATATTTTTATTTGTTGGTAAATATGTTGAATATTTCCTATATAATTGGATCAAGATGTTGATAATGAACATATAGTAATAAGCATATTTATGAAAGTGGTAAAACTATTGCACATATTATAAGAGAGTAGGTAACTCCAACTATATTTGAATTGTTATAGAATTTTCAGGTAAAATTTTAGGACTTATTAATTATTGAATTGTTATAGGAGTACTTTTTAAAATTTTAAAATCATATTTTTCAACCAATAGAAAATACTATAGCAATGTAATATAGTAATTAGTAATGTGAAAATGAAAAAAATACCAAGCTCACTTGACTTTTTATAAATGAGAGAATATCACATTTTTTCCATTAAATCATATTCGTACTCTGCTGTAAACCGTTATTAACATTATAACGTACGTTTATAATTTTTTAATAAATTAATTTAAAAATAATAATATTAAGTGTTATGATTTTAATAAAATGTCGTACAAAATATACATATGTTTAAACTATTTTTTTTATACAAAATAATATTAATCAATATTATAAGTGGTCAATGACTTGAGGAATATGTCATGTGCCAGACCTTGGCAATCTGGCAAGTATAGTTGAAATAACCTCTCTCAAAAATAATTTTATTAACAAAATTATCGAATATAATTTTTAAATAAAGTTCTACAATATTTTTTTAACTATTTAGAATAACTAGTGAAGGAGACGTGCGACGCACGTCATGCAATCGATTTTTTAAATATTTGAGATTTTTTGTATGAATAATTTCGAAATCATTCCAAAACTGTATAAACTTGCACTCCTTCGGATTTTTTCTAATTAATGTTTTTATTTTTTGAAGTGATATTTTGATCATGAATAAGCTCTTTTAAATATATGATAAATTATAATAAAAATATGATGGTTGAATATTTAAAAAAATTAATAGTATCAATTTTATATAGCACAATCAGTTTTTTTGTGGATAATATTTGTTTTTAATTTTTGTAGTACATTTTTATTTCAAGTATAATTTTATTAGTACTAACCTTAAATTATTAATAGATATTCGGCCAAAAATAATGATTATTTTATAAACTTAAATTTAGTAAAATAAATAAATTTATTTTCAATCATGAATAATATTTTTTAGTAAAATAAATAAATTTAGTAATAATATTAACATCCAAAATTACATTATTCATATAATGAATCAAAGACAATTACACTTGAGGAAGGGATAATTAGTTTCAAAAGATGAAAGATCTTTAATTTAAATTATATTTCTCTACTCTTTTCCTCAACTAAGAAAGAAAAAAATTATTACATGTACATTAATCATATTAACACGCATGTTCTAGAACCTCTCTCGATTATTTAAATCAACTAACAGGAACACATTATATATATATAACATAGTATTAGTGAAATAATTTGACTCCTTAGTGATAATGAAAGAAGTTTATTTTTTTAGTGAAATATATATTATTTATAATGTGATACTCCATTAAATTTTTAATATTTTAATTAGACAAAGTGTATTTTCACTACATTGTACTTTCTTGTGTTACTTTTTAACCCAGTATTATTTATATATATATTGGATAATATTTTTTAGGAGAAATAGTTCTAGTTATTAAATATTAAAGCTGGGCAATTATTTTTGAATGAATGGGCTATTTTTTATGAATGGGTTAATGTTTGGATTTTTTTAGGTTCTTACTTCTAAAAGGTTGAAAATCTATATAAGAGGGAACAAATGAATAATGTATTATTATTATTATTGTTATGGTAATAATAATACTAGTAATAATAAATAGCATTAAAAGTGAGGATATAAGAATAATAATATTATTGATAATAAGTAGCATTAAAGTGAGGACGCAATAATAAAAATAATAATAATAATAAGAAAAAAAGCATTAACATGAGGAGGAGGGTAGTATTTTTGATGATTAATATTAGTTTAATAAGACATATATGAAGAAAATTGTGTTTAATATTAGTTTAGTAGGAATATTAGTATTTTTTTATAGTATATCTTATGAAACTATGTTTTTGAGAAATAATGGTAATTTAAGAATTAATAATGTAAAAAGGAAGAAAGCACAATTTGTCGCACTTTTATATAGTACTAGTAAAGTAGGCGTCGCGATGCCGACATCTGTCGATTTCTCAAACATTTTATATATTTTTATGTTTAATTTATAAAACTACGTAAAAACTTACACTCCTTTCAATTCTTTTCTAATTAATATTTTTATTTTTTGAAGGGATGCTTTTATCACAAATAATTATTTAAATATAATATAACAAATTATAATAAAATATGATGTCATGAGAATTCTTATGCAAATGCTAGCGTATCTGGCTGAGATGTCAGTAGAGATACAAATATTAGTTAACGATTTGATATTATAACTACTAAATATATTGATGAATTGAATTGAGCATCCCGATATAGTATCTCGAATTATTTGCTTTTATGTCGGTTAAATTGGTATGATTTAAAAAGTATAATTTAAATTTTTGTGGATCCCAATATATAAAATTCATATATGCATGGAATTAAATAACAATATTAATAATAATAATAATAATTCTACTCAAAGCATATGGTTATTTAACTAATACCTATTATAATAATAATAACAATAGTTCTACATAATAATAATAAATAATAATAATAATTCTACAAAAAATATATGATTATTTAACTAACACCTATTATAATAATAATAATAATAATAGTTCTACCAAAATATATTATTATTTACTGTTAATACTGCAATCACCGATGATATGATATGATACTCAGAATCCCAACACCGAAATTGTCCAGGCTACGCTATAATTAAATGGGGAGAAAAATGCCCGATGTTTATCACATTGATTCTCTTCCTACTTGATGCTTAAACATGTGGCGCTACTTTACCCTGATTCCGGCATTGATTTAATAAGTCCCGAATCTACCACTTGTCGATCTTGTTTTTCATGGTTTTCTTCACACACTTATCCCTACAAATAAAGTAGGCCCTGAATTCACAGCGCACATTTCCTTGATTGAATTTCCTCGTCAAAATCAGAAGCGACATCCTTAGAGTTCGTGGGTCGCTTGGCGAGGAGTATGACTCATGACCCCCTCATAGATTCATAGCTGACTGACAACGTCTTAAAATAATTAAAGCTTTTCATTCATCGCCAACCAATAAATCCTTGATTTGCCAATTGATTTAATAATTTTGTTCATATTATTTAAGTGTGTTCACAAAAATACCTTCAACCATCTTCAAATTCAAAGAGATTTTCATAAAGAGTCCTTGTATTATTATGAGTAGTGGGTTTCTACTCGTACAAATCCGATAACACTTCATTGCCCGCATCTTGTGTCTGCTTTAAGCCCCGTTCTATCGGCCAGTTTCAATCGGATTAAGCCCTGAGAGAACTTTTCGTATCTTGTTTGTTCAACCTGCATAGTAAATCTCTTTCGGGTTCTGCGGAGGATAAGTTCGGCCGAGAATAAACCCATTATATATATAGTCTCTTAAATTTTTCCATCTTCCACAAGGAAAATTAGTTCCATCAAAGCAGTTTCATGTCGCTGGTGCTCATGACTCCTTGCGTCTACAGCCATAATCCCTCTGAATTACTTCTTAATTATCACAGCCTCGCTTTGATGCCTTGCCGATGCTCCTTGACTCATATGTTAAATCGAGCTATGAATAATGTTCGTCAATTCGAATATGACAAATAGAAAGAAAGCAATAAGCGACATAGAATTACCTGGTTCACCCTCGATGTGAGAGCTAATCGGCGCAACGATCAGCTTCTTTCGAAGAATTGTTCTGAGGCTAAAGAACTCTGCCTCTACCAAATTAGATGTTTTCTTATAGATTGAAAAATCCATTCTGAGCCTCCTGAAATCTCTCGAGACTATTTTTGTGATTCTAATATTTAAGTACATGCTTGAATTTGGCTGAAAAACATCATATATTTATATTCTATAGCTGTACCAAGACTAGGTCTTTTCTTGGGCTTGAGAGTCTTCAAAAGCCTAAAAAGCGCCTCAGCCACTTGCAATTAATCCCAGCGGGTCTCGAACAACTTCTTCTGATCTTGGTGCTTGATTGCAGACTTCATGAGCCATGAGACCAATCGAAACTCGAGTCTTGATGCTCTCGTGCAGTTTCACAAAGGCCAAGAAAAAATCTTCATAATTCAACATGTTTGTTGTTTGGTCTTTGCTAAGGAGATTTCTTGTCCTTCAACATTTTTTTGTTTGACATCCTGAGCACCTGAATTATGACTTCTATTCCAGCGGTTAAATGCACTGATTATGTTGAGTTCGAAAAAAATAGCATTCCTAAGTGATATAATTTTTGACGAGGTTAAAAAAGAATGATGTTCATCGTTTGTCTGAATTTTGAAGAGTTCGAAAAGAAAGGTGTTCCCTTGTGTTTAAAATCTGACAGGTTCGAAAAGAATGGCGTTCGTGACGGTATGGTTTTTCTTTGTATGCGTGCCGCCCGATGTTTTTGATTTTTAAAGTGGTGACGTTAACCATGATGTATTTCCGGCTTGTTGATGGTCCGTCGATGTATTTCACCGATATTTTTTACTATTATTATGTTATTATTATTCTGAGCTCTCATGAAATTCTATCAAATTACCCGTAGGTTTGAAAGGAAGCTATATTAGAGTAATGGGCGAGTCCGATTCAAGTATTGGGCCGCTGTCCCAGGTATCTTGGAGGCTACTCACAGGTTTAGGGAGTTAATTGTGTATATAAATAAAGAATGACATTGTATTTCATATTCAAACAATTGATATTTAGTTTAATATATTATTTTATATTACTACAGCATTTTACACATACTGCCCAGAGATCAAATAAACAAACTTGATTAAAAAGTGGGATGCATTATTATAAAGTATATATATCTTAGAATCATGTGATTTACCATCCCTCGGAAACCCATACGTATATCTTTGATGATTTGGACGATTGATAATCTTATGTATGTGTTATTGGAAGTATGAGATGGTATATCTCGCTTAAATAATATCTTGGATTAATGATTAGATTATACGATCAATTATTATATTTAAATAATTAATAAACAGAATATATGTTAATTGTTGGACCCAATTAATATATTAGAATTAACTTCGATTGACATTAGGGTTATATTGATATGACTTACTAGAGTCCTTCATAATCTATATATTAATATGTTCGGTTAAGCGTAAATTAATATATTGCTAAATTTCTATCGAGCCCTAGAAAAGATCACACCTGACAACTAAAACGAACTATAATACGATTATAACTTCCGGGATTTAAAATATAACTGTATGAGAATATTTGGGCGAAATTCCAATTGTTGGAATTTCATCTAGTTCGACTATAATAATGAATTGATAGGGGTTCCGGAATTTTTTTTTTGTAGAATCATTATTGAATATTCTACATAGTCACTTAATACACCTTTATTTTAGATAAGTATGAAGATTAGAATCTTTCTACCTTGGCTGGTCGTATATGGAGAAAAGGAGAAGTTTTTGCCTTAAAACTCTAGTATTCTAGAATGTTTTTTAAGGAGGTGCAAAGAGTTCGCCCCACTCTCGAAATGCCCACAAAAAGTAGGAGTTTTGTACATAAATAAGTCATGATTTAAATGAAATAAATTCTTGAAGTTGAGGAGTGCATGCCTGCCACACCCCACGCCGTTGAGTCGGCGGTAGATGAGAAAATCTCGTGGTTTTTTACGCTGACCTCGACTACGGTTTAATATTTTAATATCTTTCTGAAGTAAAGCTCGTGGAGGGTTCGTTAAATGCGTTGGTATGTAATTTGATAGCAGGAAACTGATATATGTTGATTTGTTTTCCTCGAGATATGTTTATTTCTAAATCCACGAAGAAAGGTACACTTGTATGTTATTGTTTTATTATATTAAGTAGAATCACAGTTACGGTATTTTGTAGTATTGTTTTTAATCATGAAACCCAACATGTTGCAAATATAAAGTATGATGAATACTTAATACTACATCCGTTATTTTTATTTGATGTTTTTGTATATCGAGGTGACGCTTTGACCATTAATTACTAATTACTTACTATTTTAATAAATATAAAAGTTATATCATTGAATTCATCTTTGAAAATAGTTTCATAATATTATTTTCTTACTATTTTAATAAATATAAAAGTTATATCATTAAATTCGTCTTTAAAAACAGTTTCATAACATTATTTTCTTATAATTTTTGAACATATAGTTTAAGAGTAATTGATAGTCAAAGTTCCACCTAAATATACAAAAACGTCAAATAAAAATGGAGAAATAGTAGTTAATTTCTATTAGAACTCCTTTTTAGATTTTAGAGAGAATGATAATTTAATGGTAATAATATGAAAATGGAAGAATATGATAACTTATTCATGCTTTTTATATATATTAGTAATGATTATAAGAATGAAGCGTGTCCTTCCACCATTTGTTGAATAAGATATTATTAGTAATTATTATTATTAAATATTAGTTTTAGTAATAAGCTTGATGCAAAGTTACTATTATTACCATAAGTATTTGATATTGTACCTATAAATATGGAGCTAGTTTGCCCATATATTTCATGAGTTTATTCAATATAATTTACATTACTCTATCATTCTTATCATGGTATCGAGCCTAAGATCTTGAGAGTTTTTTCCCAGCTAACGTTGGCGGTGCTTAACCCTTACATGATTAGCCGCCCGCTTGACAATTCATATATATTAAATTCTTTTCACAATTCATTGTTAAAGAGATTACTTTTTCAACTTTATGATTTTCTTTAATTAAGAATTTTTTACATTTTTTTTGAGTGGAATTATTGTTGTTATTAATGATCGTGTTATTGATGAAGATCTTGGCAATTACATTCATCTTTGTAGTTGATGAAAATCTTTTACCAAATGACATTCATTGAAAATGTTTGATTATTGATTTATCCTTACATGAATTTGACTTTTCCATGTTGGAGAAGATTAGTTTAGTCTACTTGAGTTAGATAGAATACGACATGATGTATGTTGCCGCGGTTAAATGCAAGCAGCTAATGCGGAGTTCGAAAGAATGGCGTTCCCGTATTGATATATATTTTGGTCACTGGCGATATTCTACCGGCAATGTTTTGGTCATTAGTTCTTTGGCGATGTTCTTCGATGTTATGGTGTTTGATTTTAAGTCCGATCCACTTATTTCCGACTTCGTTGATGGTCCGGCGGTATATCTGCCGATGTTTTCTTATTGTTGCAAACACATAGCGATTCTATCAAATTGTATCGTGAGTTTGAAGAGGAAGTGATATAGAGTAGCGGATGAAAGTTTTATAGTCGAAGATCGACTACGGTGCTACTACGAGCCCACTTGGCCGATGGTGGTAATGTCGGCGCTGGTGACCGGTATTTATGTGTTGGCTTTTACTCGACACGGTTGTGTTTTCGGTGCATGTTTTGTCTCGGTTTTACGAGGCACCGAGAGGAGATCGATAGGCGGCGGCCTTGCGGGTGGATTCCGATATCTCGAAAGGTCCCCGGGGCGGGGTGTATTCTTTGGCGAGGAAGCGTGATGTGCAACCTTCTCGGGATGGAGTAACTCAGTTAAGTGACATGTTCTCCAGGACGAGGAGCCGATCGTTACGGGGTGGATTTTCTATGCCCAATTGCTTCGCCTATTTAAACGTCGAAGAAACGAGATCACGGTATCTCTTTCCTCGTCAAAGGCGAATTATCGAGCTTTGAAAAGCTAAGTGGCGATGTGAGCTAAAATGGTTGAAAGGTTCTTAGGTGTCGTAGGTGATAAGCCTATGGGTACTGTGATAGCCAGTCGGCGTTGCATTTGGCTAAAGATCCGATTGTTTACGTGGCCTTTCGAAGTATATCGAAGTGGATTGTCATTTTGTATGCGGGATCGTTGCTTGATGGGACTATACTCTGCGTCTACGTATATCGGCTCGGTTCCAGCTTCTTGGGTTGTTCACTAAACCCAGGACGACAAGTTTGAGTATCACAACACCAAGTTCGGCGTTATGCGCTGACTTGAGGGTGGTGGTGAATAAGATATTATTAGTATTAGTGTATTATTACCATATTAGTTTTAGTAATAACTTGAGTACCAAGTTACTATTATTATATATAAGTATTTGATATTGTACCTATAAATATGGGCTAGTTTATTATATATTTAAACTGAATTTATTGATATAATTTACATTACTCTATTATTCAACATTTCTAATTTACTCTACCATAATTAATTTATGCTCCATAGTAGCTAAGTTAAAATATAATTATTTATTTGATTCACCCTCTTGAATCGATTGACACCTCTTCATTTCGTGTCATCATATTTATCGTCCAATATTCAAATTAGTGTTGAACTTTAAAAAAGTTTATGAAAATTCCATCATGAGAATTGACAAACCATAAAAAGGGCATTATTAACAATCATATTTCTTTCTAGACTATGAGGTTACTATAGTCATTTGCCTCACAATGTGAAATGAATCTTTATTTCTTTCTGACTAAGATAGGAAGCTATCATTTATACTTGGATGTTTTCGGGTTGGTTCCATAGGTTTTTTAGATTTTTTTTTTTTTTGTGTGTGAAATCGATTATTGGTTTTAAATGTAAATCGCTTGATTCGAAAGTGGTCGGATTGGTCGGTTCGGTTAAAAGTCGGTTTTTCCATAGCGGTTCGATTCGGTTCGGTCGGTTTTTCGATTTTATTAATAAAATAGAATGTTAATAACGTTAAGTGATTAATTTCACCAAATGCATGATTGTAAGTAAAGCAGATCTTAATAATTTGAGTAAAATAGTTTCAAGCAGGCCGATGATAAAGAAATTGCTTCTGAATAGTTCATCGCCAACAGATTTCTTTCAAACATGTCATATATAGCAGCATAGTTTCGATCTTAAATTGAGAAAAAAGTCGTGAAAAATTGCAAATTAAATAAAAAAATTTACAGTCAGCCTTAATACATATAAATTACATAATGAAATCGGTGTCAAATTACATACATATAAAATTAATAACTAACCAAATCTTGCTGAGTAAAGATACCAAACTCGTTTTCATCCATGAGGTAAAGTCTTGATACGATTTCTCTTGTTGAAGTGGTGGAAGCAGGGATTTTTATATAAAGGGGCGGATGCGATGTCATCTTTATAAGGAAAAATATATAAAAAATTTAGGGGGCAAACAAACGTAATTTTAAAAAAACTATTTATTTTTTTATAAAAGTAACTAATAAAATTAGTTTTTTTTTTTTTTTTTTAAATAGGGGCGACTACTCATCGCTAGTTGCCTCCAACTATCTTAATGGCTGCGATTAATAGAATGTTTTTGTTGATATGTGGTGTAGTACTATATAGTTTATTAGATATTTTGTATCAAATAGATTATCAATTAGACTTTTGGGTTTTGGACCTTTGTTTTTTGAATGCTTTATTTGGATTTTTGAGCTTTTCACATTGTCAGGTATTAAAAAGTAATATAATAATCTTTTAAAAATTTAAATGAAAATTTTTAAAATATCATAAACTCTCAAATATTTTAAACAAGGTACTTATATAATCGGTTCGGTTCGGTCGGTTTTAGTTCGGTCTATGTTAAAATCGAAGCTTGATAAATTTTTGTCGGTATGATTTTTTTCTGAATTCACATTCGGTGCTCATTTTTTCAGCGTCGGTAAATCGATTCGGATTAGTTTCGGTTTGAACCGGGCCCAGAAAACATCCCTACTTCCACTGGAACACTAATGTTCGTCTTACCAAGCTATTTATTATTAATTACAAATATTGAAGTAGCAAATTCTACTAGTTTCATTATCTAGAAGAGAACGAAGTTATGGCAAATTGATGTGAATAATATTTAGAGACTTATCCGTTTATTAATTTTTATGTTTGACAAGGGACAGAAGTTTTTGTTTGCTACTCCATGGAACAAAACTTCTAAACTTTATGGGATGGCCAAGTAGAAATTTTTGTAAGGATGAAATAAATTATCAAGTTTATTACTAACAATCTTTTCTAAGTTCTAAATAATAGGTCAAATATATAGTATAAAATTTATATTATCAAAATCGAGGATTAAATATAAAGAATTAAAAATATTAGGCGGGCGTTCTCCGGCCTACTGCCCAATCCTACCATTAAGGTTATATATATGTCTTAAAAAAACTAGCACAAATTATTGTACTGATTGATATCTCAACAAATAGACATCTAAAAGGAACTTTCACATACATGTTCAATTTTTAAATGTAAAAATACAATCAGTCAAGCTTTCTAACACCCTATTAATTTTCTATCTAAATAGCACATTTTTATACCAATTATCTAAAATACTCTTAAAAAATACTGACACTTTTCTAACAAATTCAAACGTGACTATTTTCTCTTTTCTGTTGAATTTAGTTGCAACACATGTTAAATAGTCCAAATGGCCAAGAAAAGTATGCTACATTGTACGTCACTGTAATTCAAGATCAAGAATCCATAAATTCATTAGAATTTAGTTGGAGCTTTTAGACGTAAATAGGATATTTGGACCCCCAAAAATTATCCTCTGGATGTTTTTAGTTTACGTTTTTACTTCCAGATGAAATTTTAACTAGTCTTTTTTTTATTCGTTTATCTTAATAAATATAAATTTGTGAGCGTTCAAGTTATCTATAAAATACTTTATACTCAGGTTGATGATCTCATTGAGCCAGCCAAGCTCGTAAATAATAAATCAGGAGGAGATGCAGGGTCCTACTCAAAATATTGTAGTAGTCATTAATAGTCATCATCGGTCATTTCTGTATTTATTTAATGAATGAAGGAACTTAGGATTTATTAAGTTGAAGCTTTAAGGTCTTAAATAGCTAGGTGACACTTATAATCAACTCATACGAAGTACTTGAAAGTTGAAACATGAATTTATATGGTTTATTTGATGTAAATAAACAATTTTAATGAAAGAAAGTGTACACTTATAATCAACCATGGAGGGTAGATAAACGGTCATTTTCTTGATTCAGAATGTCTGCTATTGCTCTATCTTCTCAAAATCATCATTCAACATTGAAACAAGTTTCAAAGGGCCAACTAACTGTACTTGACTATGACTCAACATATTATTCTAATTGGAGTTAGTTTACCGATAATTAAACGACAAAGGTGGAGCATACTCATATATCTTCTTCTAGCTTACTTCACGTTGAAAAATGGGGCTGGATCACAATTTCTGTTGGATGACAAGCTATATATCAGTGATAATTTCTACTCCATATAATTGTAATTTTTTTAGATATATATGTGCACATTGAAACTAAAATAAACCAAATGACTAATATTATTATTCATAGTACTAATTGCTTAATTAAACAATCCTAATAAATATTATCGGGTTGTAATTTAATCTCCGATTGTTATATGAGATTGAAAATTAATCTTGCTAATTGAATAAACATTTTAGTTCGTTCATCATATTTGCAAAAGGTTCTGGCAAAGTTTTGATTATTATTTTGGGGTTCATATATAGTTGCAATATTTTATGCGTCACGTTAGCAATTATTTATGTTTGAATATTTAAGCCCCGAGATAATAAATAAAGTAATTAATTATTTACGTAAATTTGTAAATTATACTTTTGATTTAAATTATAATTTATTTTATTCATAGTTATATGATCCTGTAATTTTTTTAATAATAGATTTAAAACTTGTTCTGTCACAATGCCCGTTTTCAAGGTTTAATAAAAGAATGCATATTATGTAATTTTATTTATTGTTAGAAAATATCACTTTTCTCTTTTAATAAAAAATGCACCTTATGTTATTTTATTTATTGTTAGAAAATATCAATTGATTATTAGTATAAATTATTCATAGTTCTACTATTCAATTTTATTTATGTATTTATTTAACGTATTTTACACCCCAATTGATGATGCGATACCGATAATGTTGCATAAAACTAAATACAAAGATCTTTTATGAAATTACTCGATTTTAGCCTTCCAAGAAAGGGCTGATCGTTAGATGTGCTTGTTTGAGATGAAATACTCCAAATAGATTATATTAAAAATCAATGGAATAAAAATAGCGTAACTCTTTTAAAAATATATCTTACTGCGTTTAACTTTTTTAATAAAAAGTTAAACCTCGATAATACTATATATGTGATTAATATTACTTGATATGGAAACTCTTAAAATTTTGGCCATGAAATACTTAGCTTTAATATAAAAGTCATAAGAAGTCATAGAAGCTGAGGGTACCGATTTATACATCGAATGTTCATCATTAAAGTAGATTATATACCTATAATATACATATTCATGCATTTATTTTTTAGACCATAATATCGATGAATTATCTTTCATATAGAGTGAAAGCCATATGATATTATTACTTAATGATATCTTCTTATTTAGTTCTTAATTATAATCAAACTAAATAGTGAAAGATTGAATATTTTAATTTCCTTTCATATCTGAATTCAACTCTAATTACTTATTGCCTCTATAAAGTTAGTTTTATTTAAGCACTAAAAGCCTAACAACTATTTATATATTATAATAAAAAAAAATCTGAGGCAAAATATCCAAATCTATTACTCTCTGGTACTAAATGATTAATAAATACTTTGGAGTTTAATTCTTCCAAAATTGATAACTTTTATGCCTTAATCGATAAACATAATTTTGATTTGAATAAAATTTATCTATATTGAAGTACATTGAAAATATTATTATTTGATCATTTTCACCAAATATTATACATGAGAAATAAAAATATTTGAATTTAACCATTAATTTATGGAAAAATTAAGTTAAATCTTGTAATCATTGGGGATGGAGGAAATGATATATATCTTATTTTTTTTATTTCATTTATTTAAATGTAATACAAAATATCACATAATAATTTAGATATATATTCTTTAATAATTTTGAATTAGAAAAATTATTTTTTAATTACTAATTGAACTAGGTATCATACACAAAAATTTAGTATGAGTAGACTAATTTATTACATTTAAATGAAATTTACTTATTGTTATGATAAAATTAAAAATTCAATCATGATGTCATGCTCAACGTTTTTATCTATTCTTGAAGTCTTAATTAAGCATCATTATGAAAGTGGTAAAATTATTTCACATATAAGAGAGTATATAAGCTTGTATGTTTGAATTGTTATAGAATTTTAGAGCAAAATTAGAACATTTATTAATTATTGAATTGTTATAGGAGTCCTTTTTAAATTTTATTTAAGAGACATATTTTTGATCAATAAAAATATTATAATAAGATAATATAATGAAATTAATAATGTGAAAAGGAAAACACTTATTCATGACTTTTATAAATAGAGAGATATGACCATTGACATCTTAACATGTGCCTTTAGGGCACATAATAAAAAAATCATAATTCGCCTAATATTGTAATATTGAGGATTAAACTCTAGCTTACCTAATAATTGAGGGTTAAATTAAAACTTTCTCATTATCGGATACTAAATTGTAATTCATTAACATACATTTACTACACAATTTATAACAATTACTACCTCCTAAATCCTAATATATTTTTGTACATGAAAGTCAGTTTATCACTATTGGAAAAATAATTAGTGGTTAGGGATGAATTTGTAGTTAACTTGTTGCTAACACATATATGGAATTAGGACAAATTGGTGCATTTATTTGCGGCATTACTAAATAAAATAAAAATCACTACGAAACACCTGTTGCCAATCAAATGGCAACAATTTTACAATCGTGTTTATTTGATCAAAAGACTCGATTTAAACAGGTCAATTTTAAGAGTTGTATATATGTATATATCTACCATACATTAAAATTTCACTGGTGGATGAATGATTCATCAAATTGCTACTACGCTTTATGGCCTAGCTAATAAATTTGTTCTCAAACATTTGTACCATTCTTGGGTTGTGATCTATCTGCCCCACAAGTTTTGTACTTCATCATGCATTTCTAGCTCTTTATTTGTTAAGAAAGAATATTGAAAATTATTGAGGCTAGCATGCATAGCAATGATAGCCTCATAAAACATGTATCTTGTAACAAATTTCATTAATTGAAACAGCACATATAGGTGACATTAAGAAAGGTACATAAATAAATGGGACATGTTCTTATGCAAGAAATGGTGCAAGTAGTAGAAAGCATGGAGGAGGAGTCAAAGTTGGTTTGTTGATGTTTATCAATGTTTGTTGATATGTTGCTCAATTGGGTTTCTTCTAAAGATGAGATAAAAGGTTACGTTATGGTTTTCAATATTAAGATAGTTGGAGAAATTTGTACTTGCCTCTCTCACTCCAAGATACTCAAATGTTTCATATTTATTGATTGAAAGCTATTTCAAACCTTTCTATTACTAGGTCTTAGCATGCTTAGAGCATTAATGGTGAGCTTAATTAAGCGGTTGAGTTCGGGCCGATTACCGATTACATATTTGTAATAACCCGCTAAATTAAAAAAAAAATTAGAAATTTTCGATTCGGCGGGACCGGTGATATAAATAATTTAGATAATAATATTATTTTACAGCTGATTATTTGGTAAGTATTACATTTATAATTTAGTAGTATTAGTAGGGAATAATTCGAGTTAAAGTTAGATTGTTAGAATGGATTCGATAACTCGATTAGCGTGATTCGGGCACGAACTCACATGCGGTTTTTAAGTGACTTAAGGGCTAAGTGTCGCCATCACTTATCAAACAAAAACACAAAAAATATCTTCCTCCATGCAAAACTTTGGCGAGATATCCGTTCCACATAAAAGCGAAATTTTTCTTGCAGATTTATAACGATTGTCATTTCGGCTAAGATGCGTTGGTAGAATATCTTTCTCACTAAATCGTTCTCTTAAGGTTAGGTAAGGAAGTTCAAATCTTTTGGGATATTTCTTGGGTTTGACATAGTTGACTTTAAATGTGTAAGGAGTTTGTTATGGATGCTATGATGTATATAAGTGATAGATTCATGATTTTAGATGTCGTTTGAGGATGTTGTAATTGGAGTTGACTTTTCTAGGTTTCGGTTGACTTTTTGAGATTGTGTTTTTCTAGACTTTAAATGTGGCAAGGAGTTTAATTGGGACCTTATTGCGTTGTTGTGATGTTAAAATTGTGATTTAAAATTTATTAAAGGAAGTTAGGTTGAAAAAGTGTTAATTCGAGTTGAGTTGTAATTGATATTTTGGAGTATAGGTTGTTAATTAGGGACCTGGCGGTGCTTGAAGGACTTATAAGTTGATTTGTAATGATAAAGTATTAATAAGATGGAGATTTTAGCGGGGGGATCGATTTGGTTGTGTCGATGGGATCGTAATTAGATAGTTTACCCGTCGTATTGAGCCGTTTAGAAATAGAACCGATTAGAGTTGGTAATGTTTATTCTAGAAGTAATTCTTGGTATTAGTTCACGAGTATACTTTACGGGTGTTGTTAGGCCTTGACCCAGTAGGAAGAGACACGTTAAAGTGATCGCGTTCTTTGTGAGGACTTTTGTGGTAGCTAGCAGAGGTGAGTACTTATCTAAATGTATTATGTCTTTACTTTAAATGGTATGCGTATGCTTTTGTAATATAATTATGTGTGAATGGTGTACATGTCTTTGTAATGCTGATGTATGTGTGAATAGTATACATGTCTTTGTAAGATAATTACGTGTAAATGGTGTACATGTCTTTGTAGTATAATTGTGTGTGAATGAATGTACATGTCAACCTTGATATATGAGTATGTATGGTTAATTTGTGTGATCCATGTTATGATTATGTGATTGTGTTACGTGGCTGAATTCTTTGAGTAAGTGATAGCTGAACTCCCAACAGAATTTACGCACTTTTGTGGCCTTGTCGGCGCACGCATACATGGCCTTGTCGGCACTTTTTTGGGATTTATGTGGCCTTGTCGGTTGTGGTTGATTCACGATTGTGTCTTTGTTGAGGGGTGATGGCTAGAGTTATACGTATCTTTGAGGTGACTTGAGTATTAGGAGATGACCTAAAAAATTGGGATGGTTATGAGTTAGGTAGCTCTGTAAGGAAGCGTTGTATCTCAACACCATTAAATTATAGAGCGTTATTATAAACTTTACTCTGTCGGTATAAGGCGTTGTGTATCGGTACCTCTGTCCCGGTATAAGGCGTTATTAATATCGACTTTATACGTCGGTATAAAACGTGTATCGACTGCTCTGTCGGTATAAGGCGTTGTTTATCGGCTTTATCACGTCGGTATAAGGCGTTATTAATATCGACTTTATCACGTAGAGTACTAAGGCGTTGTATATCGACTTTATACGTAAGCTATAAGGCGTTGTGTATCAAACTTATCGTCGGTATAAGAGCGTTAATATATCGACTTTATACGTCGGTATAAGGCGTTGTGTATCGACTTTATACGTCGGTATAAGGGCGTTGTGTATATCGACATAAATCGGTATAAGGCGTTGTTTATCGACTTATACTTCGGTATGGAGACAGTTGCTCAGCTTTATATTTATTATAAGGCGTTGTAGATTAATGAGTTGAAGGCTTATATGCATCGAGGATTAGAATCACACGGATGGTATCCTAGTTGATAGTGATTGATGACTAGAGTATAGCTTTATTAGGGTCTGTGGCCTTAATTACATGTGAGTTTCGGTGTTAGTCGGAAAGTCATTAAGTAAAATTTAAATTGTGGTAAATGTCATATAAAATATAACTCTTTAGGGGTATATAGTCTTTAAATAGGTGAGGTGATGCTATTGGTATGATAAGGTAGGTTAACATGTGGCATTTATCTTTCGCTCGGCTTTAAACTCTATTTCCACATGGGCGGGCGTTTTATGTGCCTAAGTTGTTGGGATGACCGAGATGCATTGGCCGAGGTAGGCTGCGTGCTTTCGCGAGATGGCGATGGTGGCTTGAAGACATAACGATCATACTTTATCTTCTTGAAGTTTCTGTTGTATGTAATTATTATTGTTGTCTCGTGTTATAAAACAAGTGGGTTGATATTGTATTTATATTATTTTCTTGAGTTATTAGTATTGTTGGTTAGTTCACCCAGATGGGCCGAAGTTGTATTGTTTATTTATGATATTAAATAAATCGTTTTAATTATTATCCGTCGTTGGTATTCCACGATTATACGGAGTTGTTGATAGCGGTCCCGACCTCGGGGGGGGGGCAGCGCAGGCGAATTCGTTCTGATATTGAGCCGAGCTACAGGCGGCGCAGAGCATCATTTAGTGCGGGCCAGGAACAGTAGCTTCAGTTATATAGAGGGTATTATATATTAAAGGCAGTTTTGTTATAATTTTATGATGATTCAAATTTATTATCGAGATCGATGTTGTTATGATGAATTTTATTATAATCTAGTGTTGATATCAAATTTGCTCGATTGACGATTAATGTTAAATCTCTATTACTTTTTATTACTTTATTCCTTTAAAATTTAAAATTTACCAGTAGGCTAGCTCAGGAACTCGGCTCGGTGAGCCAACAACGGTAGACGACGCAAACTCGTTTGGTGACCGAGCCGAGCCAAAAATTCTCCAACTCGAGCTCGACTCGGCTCGTTAATAGCTCTAGGCATGATTCATGGCATTATTGTGTTTTCTTATTATGTATAGGTTAAATAAATGCAAACTATGGTATGTAATTGGGTTGTTAATAGATGGGGCATATATTTAAATACTTTATCCAATTGAAATTATTAATTGATACATATGTTTTTGATGAAGTTTTGATAATTAATTATTTTTTTATTATTTACCTAATAAATTCAAAAAATTATAATCTTGGATTTGCTTCTAAAAAATATTTTATAATATTATTTCTTGTATTTTTATTAACAACATAATTAAAACAGTATTTATTATGATAAAGAAAATTATGTCAAAAGCCAAAACGCCAAACTAATTTTTTAAAAGTATAAGCTTAGTCGCTAGCGGTCCTGCAGATTCACACTTGCAGGATTCACGTAGGAGGTGAATCGCGGGGATGTGTCTCAGGCGGTCGGGAAGGCGAGCTTATTTTATTGCCTGTCTGAGATTACATCATTTAAGTAACTCGAATTCCGCGTGAAGAGACTAGGATAATGACATTTAACGCTCTCGCTCTTTTATAAGTTGGTATATGGTAACAACATAAACTAATTTGAATGGCTTGATGGGAGTATATAATTCTGTTGTATACTCGAATTGAGGAACCTATATCACGCATCCTATCAATTACTGTAGTTAATATCCATTAATTAAGCATATTAGACCACATTAAGAGATTCTTGTTTCTACTGTTCAATATATAATGAAAGGGAAGTTTTAATTTAACTATCCATTAGTAATAAATATGGTTAATCAGTATTTTGGTTATGGCAATAGTATAATATTGTTGAATTTATGTCAAATGCTTATTTAATGACTTAAACATTAATTTACCATCTAACATATGTTCTTAAGTGATTTATTTCATAGGCATGTTAGAAAGGTGCTTATCGAGACGCCAAAGTTGATATTGATATCAAACAAGCATAAGATCGAGGCATTGAAACTGATGAAGAAATGTCATGAGCTTCAAGGTGAAATCTGATGCCAAAAGATGAGTATATGGTGATATGAAGAAGAATGAACCATACAAAACTAGTGAAGAATAGCGATGAAAAAGAAGAGTTGATCATTTACGGTCAAGAAAGGACCAAGAAAGTATGAGAATCAGGTCGGAAACCAGCAGTATTGGATCTGACCAAAGATTAGGTAAAAGTTATTTGCTTGAATCTTACTTTTACTTTATTTCTTACGTCTTGATTGAAGTTCTCATTTGGTAGATATTTTTCAAATCATTTTCGACAAAAAGAACTTAACCGTTTCAATGTTTTTAAGTATGTTTGTCAAAAGAAAATATTTTGAAAATCTTAATTTTTATAAAACTGTGATTTTATATCATTTTATTAAAGAGTTTGAAAAGAGCTTTCCAACGCTATTTGAATCATCAAAATCGCAGTTATAAAAAAGCGGGAATGAATTTCTAAAATCCTTGTTGGTCCATCGTGTGCTTCCATCGGGTAATGGAGTCACCGATGGCGGTCTCGATAGGTAGGTAGACTTTGCAAGTTCATCGAGCTTTCGATGGAGCACTCGATGAAGGTTAAAACTACCCGTTTTTTACCGTTTAAACTCTATTTTCATCCCTATAAAATCCCCAACTCTTCCCATTCAATCTTAAATATTTTTATACTTATTTCTCATCTTTAAAACACCAAATCTCTCAAACATGTGAGCTTTAATTGTGATTATCAAAAAGTGAGTTTGATTTATTGCTTATGCTGAAATGAAATTGGCAAGCAAAGGTTGAGTGTTTGATGAAATGCTCAAATAGAGGAGTTAAAGAGAGCTAAAGTCTAATCTAACTCAACAAAGGAGTACAACCGAGCTTCAATGTATTATCACTCGATGTGGGAGTTATAAGTTGTTCTTAATTGTAATCCTATTGTATCGTTGAGACATTTAATTGGGACCAAAACTAACCCGTCTCAAATTATAAAGAGAACAATACGTTAAGTTGGGATTTGTTCTTAAATCTTAGAGGCTTGAGGTCCGAGTTGTGAGGCTTACTCAAGTTAGGAATCGAGTAGATTGTGGTAGTGTTGGGGCTAGTGCTCAGCGATAGGACATAGAGTGCTCGGGAGTAGAGAGTTGCATCTCCGACTTGATTGGGTTGAAATCTAGGATGTGTCCTTGGGTTCTTGAGTAGTGTACTAACGAGGAGTTAGGAGTAAGAGATGAAATCTTGGGTTGAGGCTTGGAGTTCTAACGAGGACTTAGGAGTTGAAGTGCTTAGGATGATTCTTTGGGTTCTTAGTGGTGTATTAAAGAGAAGTTATGAAAATTTAAGAGTTGTAGGATGGTTTGGACTTCTGACGTTTGAAGAAGTGCCGTTCAGTGGATTCTAGTGAAATTACCAAGGTGAGGCTGGCAGGTCGGGGGATGTAGATGTGAGCTCGTGAGCTCTGTATCGAGTTTACGTCTTCTTTCCTCTTTCTTTTACTTTATTGGCCACATATTATGCCTATGCTAAATTGCTAGGATTAGATTATATGCTAATTTATCGCTTATTGAATATGTTGGCATATAATTGAATTATTGTAAATTGATATGTCAAGTTTAATCGAGCTAAAATAGAATATCTTATGTTGATCTTATTCGGTTTTTCATGATTGGGATAGTTTGATTTTGATCAATGAACTTAATTGTTATATTCATACCGATCAAATCATAATTAAACTTTAACTATTAAGAATATGTTAAACTACTTTTTAATATATCATGTATTGAATTGTGATATATTTAATAGATTCTTAGGATTGATCGATAGTATGAATGGACTTAATCGTATTATGCATGAATGAGCTTAATGTTAATATTGATCAAAATGAGTGTTGAATGTTTATTGCACATAATGATTGTTAGATCATTTTATTTGGTTTATCTTTTATCTAGCATTCATATGAGGGTGTTAATATTACTTTAGCATATTCGGCATTTGGTTTACAAATTGCTAAAGTCGTATTATCGGTGAAACTTGTATTAAAGTTTGTATAAGGCGAAAAACGGTCAATGACCTCTTAGTCATGTGCTTCCCCGCTGCTCTAGGACGTCGTATAGGCTAATAAATACTACCTCCATCATTAAAAATTATACATTGCATTTTTCGTATTCGAAGATTAACAAGCTTTATTTACGATACATTGAAAATTTTATTTGAATCAAAATTATCAATTTGATAGTAATAAAGTATGTTGAAAATAATACATATTGATATATATATTTTTCAAATAAATATATAACATATTAAAAGTTATTTGAGTTCAAAATTGAAAAAAATCAACTCATTAAAATTAAAATGTGATAATTTTTTAGGGATGGGGGGAGTAATAAGTTGAAGTACAGTATATGCATGAGCTCATTATAAGCAACCATCATATCATATTCTTGCAAGGATAATGGCGTATAGAATTAACTAAGCAATTATTAAAAATTTAAGGGGTTTTAAAATTTATGAAGGTAAAAATGAGAATAATTTAGTATAATAACATTATAATGTTTTCGAAGTGAACCTTAAGATTACAACTCCATTCTTATACTTTTCTGTTAGCGGTTCACCACAAGGATTAGATACCAAAGACCATCAAACTTGACATTTTCTGAATGTTGTCGATGAATTTATTTGAACCAATTAACTCAGATTTGTGAATTGTGACAACACACATTCAATGATGAGGTTGAATTTATCCGTAATAATGTGGGCTTAGTTATGAGGGTCGAACTAGATGTTTTTAGGGGGTCAAATAAAAATATTAATTGATTATTATGAAAATTCTAAAAAGTAAAAGTAAGAATCAAATGATATATTGAAAAAAAAATTAATAGGGTGAAAAATATTAAACTAGCTCCTACTTCCATCTTTAACAGAATTTTAATGACATGATCTTTAAAATTTTGAACTTGAATATTTTCGAATATATTGAATAATATTTGATAAAATATATCAAACTATAGTATTTTTAACATATTTTACTAGTAGCATTGCATATAACTTTGATTAATATTAAAATTATATATCATTTAATACCATATATATAGTTTGTTAATTTTGATCATGAAAAATAATTGGATGATCTTTTGTTTAGACATTAAATATCATAATGAAACAAACTTTAAAACTAGTATTTTTTTCAAGAATAATCATCATTATATTGTACTTTACTTAGATTATTGATAGTGATATTTTTTTCTCATCGCCCACGTAGAATCGGATTTTTTTTTGATAATTTTGTTGATGAAATCTATATGGGCCGATACTTCAATACAATGCCAAGAATCGTGGATTTCACTCTAAAATTAATTGTCAATAATAAGAAATCATTTAAATGACCTCATATATTTTAACATATTCGATCTCAAAGATTTCAAACACCATGACAAATAATATGGCGCAGAAAATGGGTAAAAGTGGTGTGAAAAGGTATGTATATATTTTGTTAACGATCAAGATCAAGTCAGTTAAACAATGTTATTGATGGAGAGGCGTATCAACTGATGAACATATATAGTTAGATACTGATTTTACACCCACCATTGGAGATGTCTTGTTTGCTTATTAACTTTTGATGTTAACGGAATAGCTATTTAATTAATTTAAGCTGTTACTTAAGAGAAATTGATTTTTTGCACAAAACAATGAATAATCACGTACGCATGAGCGCGTCTTTGATCTCCTAGGGTATCCGAATTAATGTATTATGTTCAATTAGTTAAGAAAACTAATTTCCTGACATATTCTATTCGTCAATAATTAGGGACGCAATTTAAATAACACTAGGTTATGACCTCTTTTCCCTTCCTTTAATTTCTATCAATTGTTTTTCCCTAATTTCGGATAAATAATAAAATCAATTCAATTAGATTCCTTCAAAACACCATTTAAGTAAATTAGTTTAGTTACAATGAAGGTTTGATGGTGTTGGTTCAACGTTGGCAACTTGTCATATAGTTTGATAAACATAAAACTTTTACCTTTATCTAATTAATAATAACCCAATAATATTGATAATCTTGTCTTAACTTTCTACAAAAGAGTTTTACCTACTACGCATACATTCACATTTCACAAGACATTATTATTGTCATCAGGTGAAAGAGAAGCTCAATTAGTCTATTTTATTAATGAAATTCTATATACCTTATTTTAACCTAGCTACCTAAGGTGTGATTAGGGGTATTAGATCATTAAGAGAAATTAAGTATGCAAGTGCTCATACCCTTGCGTTTTAGCATATACTTTAAAAAACTAATGAACCAGAATGTAATTTGATCGAGTAACCTTCCATAATTAGTTTAGCTTGCTTTCCTACAATAATCCAAATCACTAAAGCAACATATGATGATATGAAGCAAAAACAAAGTCTTGCAAATGAGTGATTTGGCATTCGTTGGCATAGCTTCCATTAGTACCAATCTAAACAGAAAAATTTGATAAAGGTAGAGAGGACTCAAGAACATAGAAAATTTAAGATAGGTAAGAAATAAGAAGAGAAATCATGAGCTAATAACTAAAAAAGAAAGGGTCAGCTCACCTACATTTACATATATAAGCTCCAATTTGTCGTGTAAAACCAACAAAAGTGACTGCCTACTATCCATCCCCCTTCTAATAAACCAACCCACTTTATTTCTCATATTTTCCATTTTCTCCTGTTTTGGTGCACTATTAGTATCATTCTCCTTCATCTCTCTCCTTGATATCTTTAATACTTATTAGTCTTTATATTCAAGAATATTAATAACTGTTAATAATAATATAGCTAGAGGCACCACAAGTTTATTTTCACGTATGGATGAAACAGGAGGTTCCGGAGACGATGCTAGCAGGACTTGTCCTCGAGGTCACTGGAGACCGGCCGAGGACGAAAAGCTCCGGCAGCTAGTAGAACAATATGGTCCTCATAACTGGAATTCTATTGCTGAAAAACTTCAAGGAAGATCAGGCAAGTTTCTGTTCTTGTAATATCCCATTTGATATTTCAATCATACTTCAAGAAGTGAATAATGAGAATTAGGGTTTCTTTTTTACTTTTGATTAAGTTGAAAGTTCCTCTCTTTTTTTTCAGAAAACTTTTCTAACTTGATTAGATTACTGAATAATATTTTGCTAGAGTTATCATATAATTATTTATCTATTGATATATGTATTAAGTTTTCTCAATGCAAATATACTTAATTATTCAAGAATATCCTTCAAAACTTTTTTATTTAAAACATTCAATAATAGTCTTAGATGGAGTACTATATGTATGTTGATTCTATAAAAAAAAAGATGGAGTACTATATATTTTCAATATACATGAAACATTTATCATGCATATAAGCAACACTAATAATAAGGAAACTTAAGTGAAAATGAAAGGAGTCACCCGTCCTATAATAATATGAGTCTTGATGGCAATTTTCAATCAACAATCTCTCATAATCTTAACATAACAATTTGATATCTTAAGTAACCTCACTTCTGATTTTATCTCAAATTGAAGTGGTAAAAACGATGAACGAATTAAGTAACATTTTCAAGAAGATTATTTTCTTTAGAGATCTATCGATATACTAATAAACCTTCTTTAAGAGGTGATCAAATCCAAAGGCTTCATTAAATCACTTTACCAAATTCATTCAGTGCTTGGCGAAACAACTATCCGTCAATAATAATGAATGACAAAATTGCAATTTTAAGATCAAACTTTAATTTGAACCATAATATGCATGAATGATGATAAAACTATCATGCAATTTTAGGTCATATATATGCCATTAATTATTATTTATACATGCATAGAGCGCTCCTTGTTTGCTTCATTATCAATTGCTTGTGATTCCTTTTGTATGTCTATTATAATACATACATATATTTGAATGTGCTTGCTATTTTCTTTCTTGTTTTATAGGGAAAAGTTGTAGATTAAGATGGTTTAATCAACTGGATCCAAGAATTAACAGAAGACCATTTAGTGAGGAGGAAGAAGAAAGACTTCTTGCAGCTCATAGAATCCATGGAAACAAATGGGCACTCATTTCCAGGCTTTTTCCAGGTAGAACTGATAATGCAGTGAAGAACCATTGGCATGTTCTTATGGCTAGAAGACAAAGAGAACAATCAAAGCTATGTGGAAAGAGACACCATCACCAAATCTTTAGGGACAATTCAACTTCTACTTCATCTTATCAAACAAAAAATTCAAGAATCAGTTTTGACAAAAGTTCTAGACATTGTTTTGATCTTCAAAATCCAAACGAGGGGAATTTTTCTGTTTCATGGAGCTCAACGAGACCAAATAACATTCTTGCCATGAAGAATCAATTTTCAGCATTAGGGAAGGAGAAAGTTTTATTTCCAAGTTTTTTCAATTCTTCATCATTTGGAAAATTTGAGAATTCAAGAACTATGTTTGCAAGCTCAAATAACAAGAAAAGGAGTGTTCCTAATCAATTTGATGGAAGACATGGATTGATAAAGTCAGAGAAGACTATCAATGTTGATGAAAGATGTTACTCACCATTTGGGAACAATGTTACACTACTAGAAAAAAGAGCAGTTACAACGGACCTAATTAGAACGATGTTATTAGAGGAACAAGAAAAAGATCAAACTCATCAGCAAAAGGACGGTGTTCCATTCATAGATTTTCTTGGTGTTGGTACTACTTGATGTTCATTGGTTTATGATATTATTATTAGCTTCTCAAGTTACTAGAAATAGTTCTTTGAAGAGGGGCATGCATGCATGCTCGCAAATGCATTATTGATGTCCAACATCAATAAGGTGGTTGCTTTTTTAATCCTGGGCACATCTATGTTTTTTGTTGTTGTTTTTAATGATATGTATAATTAATATTGGCTATTGTGAGTTGTACATGGTTAAGTTGAAATACTTCTGACCTATGTTGAAAAGAAATAAACCTTGTCTTTTACTATATGTTTTCATTGAGTTGCATTGAAATTAATAACTTTCTAGGATATATATGCCTCGAGGTTTCTTGGACTCTTGATGGGAATAATTGGTCCTCCAATAATTGCATATTTTATTTTACCTCAATGAAAATTTAATGTGTAACAATAAAGTAATTTAATCCAGATTATATATATTTTGCCAATGGTTGCTATTTTTTTACTTGCATGTATTTTAAAAGATCACATGAAGTTACTTCAATCCTTTTATCTCTGTGTGATGCAAAATTATGAGGTTTAAACCTAATCAGCAATATTCTGACAATTATTCACCTCTAATAGAAACTCAAAAATTAATTTTCAGTGTTAGTAAAAAACGATACACATAATAATATTCAGTTGTCATACATATGTACATATAATTCAAATTTTCAATGTGTAAAGTATTTTGGAATGGAGTAATATTTCATTTTGGTAAAATCAAAATCACTGTGGCATTATAAGCTTATAGCTTTTCAGTAAAGAGAGACTTGAGTAATAAAATTCAAGAAAGATGAAGTCAATGTAGCATAGCTTGATGCACTCTGATAACATGTACTCATAAATCTTCCCATACACTTGAGTATTAGTTATACTCTACTGTATCAATGCATTTGTATCTCCAATTGCTAAGAATTTCAACACTTCTACACAGCAACAACAATATTTGTACAACAAAGAACACCACCATTATATTTGTCTGAAACAGACCTACAGTTATTTGTTAGAGTGCACATATTAGAGCTCTTGAGGTCTGAGTCATTTGCTGTGAAAGCTACAGAGAAAGAAGACAGCTGACAGCCTAAATGTACTTCATTCATTCTGAAACCGCACAACTATACAAGTGATATTGTCCGAACTTCCTTTTGAATAGGCTTCTTCTGTAAGTCTCCGGGAGGCTGCTTCAGTGTCTTCTATGTCCTTCACGATCGCTGGCATCCTGCGCGAGCGAGAAATAAACATGGGATTTAGCCAGGTTGGCGGTACCATGCATTGAAGTGATGGCAAAACTGGCGCAAATCAGAACTTGGCTTATTGCGATAAAGGCTTAGATATTTCTGATTTGGCACGACTAACAAAGAAACCCATATTTCTCAAGTTTAATTGTAATATCGTCCGTCCTAAACTAGCATATAACATCAATGATAATGATGCTTGCATCAAAATCGACGAACCTTATTGGATATGACATTCCAAAGCCCATCACTTGCAATTATTATAAATTCTATACCGTCAATCTCTTCCTCCTGTAAAATGGAAAATCAATTTTGTTACTGCAGTACCATTTAACATTTTAACAAACAAATGATGATCCAAGATGAAAATTGTCAACTTTCAATCTTCGGTAGAGTTGCATGTGAATCATCATCCAACAAGATGAAAACTGTAATCATTACTGAGGCTGAACCTGTATCTCCGGTTCAGCAACTACAAATGGCTTCAGTAGTTTGTCTCCAAAAGCACGAGAAACAGCTAGAACACCACTAACACGCCATGTTCCTGTAGTAAAGCAGAAGTTGCAGAATATGTTATCAAAGTCACAAGAGTTGGAAAACCCATTAAAATCGATTTATTTATTTGAAATGAACTTAACAGATGGTGCAAAGACTAAAGCCAAAAAAGGTAAGATTCTGCATAAATGCAAAAGTCCAACCACTCCCCATGCACCGTGCATATCGTACCAAGAGTTGCACCTTATAGTAGTAGAGCCAACTGAAAGACACTTCTTCTTAGGCTTTCTATATATAGATAAGCAAATGGTCATAAATAAACCTCCCAAGTCCAGTAACTAGACAGAATGAAGTTCATAGAATCCACTATGTCATTGGTAGGTCATACTTCAATGCATTACTTAACAACAATATCACTAACAAGAAACACCAAGACAAAATTTCTTACCTGCCCATATGACGAAACCCCCAGCCTGCTCTATCCTTTCACGTTCATCAGATCTATCAGGTTTGTGATCAACAGACAAAGGTTTAGCTGCATGTAGAGGAAATATCATTACTGCATCTTCCAACATGCAATTACCTAGTATTGTTACATATTCAAGATGCAACCTTTTGAGTTTTGCAAAAAGACTCAACATGAAACACAAAGGCCTCAAAGACTTGGTTCTGATAACGGTAATAAAAAAGTAGTCTCTTGAGATACCTACTGTGATATAAAAAAGGAATAAACATGAACAAAAAGATTGAGATATTTTTGGGAACGAAGATCTAAAACATGCATCTCCAAGCACGCTTAAGAAGGCTTGTCATGATTTTAAATAAGTATCAAGCTATGATTCTATGTTACAGGGTTACAGCTTAAGAAAACATATATCAATTGAATAAATGAAAACGACATTTAATTGGCAATTACGATGATAAGCTCCTTTCAAAAGATATAAGTATTTCTGTTGACTACCCCCTTTGAAGAACGCATCGAGGAAAAAGCTGTGATTCACTAAAATAGTTTGGAAGAGACAGTAGATTTGGTTACAAAGTTGTGAATTGTGATCTTCTTCAATTAGCCACAAAATAAGTGTAATTCTTCTTCTTGGGTGATAGGATCCACTCTCTGACCATAATACGGACATGAATGTTTTCAATAATTTAAAAGATAAACCATGTCAATTGATCATTATCATGTAATCAAACAAGCAATTGTCATCTGAAATTTGACATTGTTCAAAAAATTACAATAATAGCATACCTGACCCGGACCTACAAGCAACAACTCTAGAATCTCCAACATTAGCAACAAACAGTCTGTCTCCTAGAAGCACAGCCGTCGATGCTGTTGAACCGGCATCCTTTTGTTGCCCCTTTTCCTGATCAAGGTAATTGGAATCAGTCTGTCTAAAAGATTCAACTGCAGGAAGAAGCAGAGCACTTAAGTGACAGCAAAGACTAGCAGATTTAGGTAGCCATTCACTACACAACTCTTCTTACCAATAGCTAACTTTGTGTCTTTAATAAAATCTGGATGACTACTTAGGTTGTTGAAGAGATTGTTCTTAAGGTATTCTGCAGTTCTGGAACCACCATGACCTATCACGGAAAATATTACAAGAACCCCAAAACATAAAATCAGCACATTTAACATATAAACACAGTAACTGAAAGTCGACTGGTTGCATAAATAAGAGTAAGAGCAGGAAGTGTTATAACATTCTATATCTGTTATTTACAGAAACCAACATGCAAAAGAACTACCATCAAAAACCCCAAAAAAGGCAACCATTTGCCCGTCGACTTCAGATATCCTGGTCTCGTAGAAGTCCTCCATGGATGCTCGTTTACCCTTGAAACTGGAATACCCATAGCTAAAGCTGGATGGGCGATCACCAGTTAAGAAGCTGCAATGAAAAGGTTGGTCAATAATAGAAAGGACTTCTGAACCATAATACAATTTAATATCTGACTAAAGATATAGAATATCACTGAAGGGAAAGCAAATTAGGAATTTCTTTAGTTGTAATGGACTTAGGTGTTTCCATAAATGGTTAAAAATATTTCTGATCCACTTAATCATACATCCATAGTTCCATACATAGAAAGCTTAACTTTCTTTTGGCGTAATCATCTTTGTTATCAATCATAGGGAATATATGCACTAATTTATGTCAAATCTCAATACAGTAAAGTATTGAAAACTTGAGTCAGAGAAAATCACCATTTCTGAAATATGCAATAAAGTCCCTAGTCCTCCTCCCTCAGATCCTCAATAAATAACACCATGATCTCTACAGCCTCAAGATTTAGAGTCGCAATCTCTTATGTACTTCCTAATGCCACTTTTAGCAAAGATGATCTAATGCCACTATTAGCAAAGATGATTAGATATGCATCTGCTTGTTTGCATCTTGCTGACTTCATTAGTGACAATCTCCCATGGACTTCCTGATATGTCACTATTAGCAAAGATGACGCAGATATACATGCTCTTGTTTGCGGCTTCCTGACGTTACAATTTAAAATTTTATGACAGCCGACAGCAGAGAACCTTTGTCCAATATGGTCGCAGTCTAGTCCATTTCTTTGTGCAACCTTTGTCAGATAGCAATCTGACAAGTATACGAGATATATGCAATGCCCCTATAAATTTTCATAGCAAATCTTTGCCCTGCGTCATTCATAGCTATCCTCGATTACACATAAGCTTTATGCAATCTACACCAAAGAAAATCTGCGGATTGCATCTTTCTTAGAGAAATAAATACAACTAGCTAAGCAGCAACCATAAATTCCCGAGTCCCTCTTGCACACCTGTAGCACCACAATTTGCTATTTAAGATAAGTGAATGCAACTGACTGCAAGTCTGCAAGCAGCCTTAATGCATTCATGATTCCCTATAGTGCAAGTATCACCATAAATTTACTTCCTTATATATAAATGCAAACCAACAGCAAGTAGCTGCAATACGTTCATCATCCCCTCTTGTTCACATTTAGCACCATAACTTACAATCTGAAACTAACACCACCTATGACATCATTTCCTGCTATATCTACACATGCATTTCTCTTCTACTCCAAATTCTACTCTGCTAACAAATAGACACACCACGGAGACATACTGAAATGTCTAACGACTAGAGATGCATGTCTCGCCAAACATAAACTCGTTCAATTCCCACATAGTGATTTCATAACATCCCCATAAATTCTTCAATTTATATCCTAGACTAACACTAAAAGCTTCAATCTTTCAAATATATACCATTGCAAAAATGCAAACTTTGAAACAACAAATAAAGTTCGAAGATAACTAAATGATTATGAAAACCAACCCTAATCATCACAAACAACTTATACTTCAAGATAATTTGCAACTGAATATAACAATTGCAAAGTATTACTCCTTCCATCCCATAAATATAATCTAGTTTAAAAAAAATTAACAGACTAAAAAATATTTTCGTATATATTGTATAATACGATTTGAGAAATATAGCAAAAGATAGTCGCATTATAATTTCCATTTAAATCAAGCTATATATCTCAACTAAGGACACAAAATTTGTTAATTTTAACCAGTGAAAATCAAACAAGAGAATCTTTTTGGCATCAAGATAATAATGCGTCAGCGTTCATTGGTAACTAAAAGATTCGTTATAGTGTGAGGTACAAATTTCAATACACAATGTACAAATTTCAAAGCACGGAGTCATAAAATGACACACGAAACATGAAAGGAGGTAGAGCATATTAGTTGTAGTAATAGTGTGAGGTACAAATTTCAAGATACAATGTACAAATTTCAAAGCACGAGTCATAAAATGAAACACGAAACATGAAAGGATGTAGAGCATCCTCCACTAGCTTAGTTGTAGTTATAGTGTGAGGTACAAATTTCAATGCACGATGTACAAATTTCAAAGCAGTCAAGAAACTAGGTAGAGAATCCTCAGCTACATATTCACCTAATACCGCCGCCGCTAATAAGGGCATTAGGATTCCTGGCTTGCATAACCACACCCGAAAACAACGAAGAAGAAGACTGTGGCGGTTGTTGGGGTTGCAGTTGATGTGGTGGAATTTGTGGTGGTGGTTGAGGTGGCGCAACCGCTTCTGGAGGGAAAATGGGTTGGTGGGTAGGAGGCGGAGGCGGCGGAGCTGCGGCGGAGGAGGTGGGAGAATGTGGTGGTGGTGGGTCGTTTTCTTGTTTTTGGACATCCATTATTATTATTATTGTAAATGTAATAAAATGTTAAAATTTGGAATATTATGTTTGAGATCGGAGTACAGTAAAAACTCTATAAATTAATACTATCGGAATCGATAAAATTTATTAATTTATAGGATTATTAATTTATCTAATGTTAATTTAAAGTGATTATTAATGTCGAGATCAAAAAACATTATCATCTTAAAGAGTTTATTCACTTAATTTTAGGTTTAGTAATTTCCACTTCATTTTGTTGATTCAGGTTATGACATAACTCACATTTGTTTTTATTGGCTTTATCTGAATATTAAATATGGAGTCTCAATATCATTGGGTGTAAAAATCATTTACCTTAATTTGTTAGATGGAGTATATTTTGGTGAGGAAGTTGGCTCCGGAGCCATTATCGTATTAATATGAGGTCTCTTGGCGGTGTGTTACTTGACCCGATGGATATCTCCGTAGCGACCTACGAGGAGAGGATAGCGGAACACGAAATCAAAACAATCATTACAATGTTTCAATAAGTATTGTCTCCACACGGATTCGAAGACCCAACGATATCGGTGTATCTTCTCAGTCACACCTGCTTAGCGTTAGGTTATGCTCACAGGCGCAATTAGAGTTGTCATACACCTTTGTGATAGTGTTGGGTTTGAGATAGTAATGCCACCCCTATTTGCAGTGTAGTAGTTGATAAGTTTAAATTAAAGGCAATTATAATTCCATTAAAAAATTCTTGTTGAGTGTTATATATCTTTATTTGCCATTATGTGCTCGATATTGGTGAGTGTATATATTTATATATCAAAATTGATTTATAGAGTTTATATAATCAGGTTTAGATCAATGGAATCTAATCCCTATGGCTTTGTGTGCCAAAGCATAGAGTGTTTTCTTGGGAGTAACCTGTTTTTGAGACCAGAGTTACTTGTTGGGTATGTTTGACCTTACGCATTCAGGTATACTTTGTTGATTATTACATAAGTTTAATTCAAATATGTGTTTACTATAGATATATAAAGGTTGATATAAGTTTTGATATACTTTATGTGACACTTGTTTATTCAAAAATGTAAGATATAAGGTGATGGGTCAGGTTATGATGAGACGGTTGTGGAGATGAAGATGGCGGTGGATATGGTGGTTATTGTTGGTTGTGGAGGAGGATTGGGGTAAAAGATTAGTCATGGTTGAGAATTTTCGCTCTCCTAAATAAGGATATCATATCATTTATATATTTAATGTGATCCGCCATTAGTACTAACTTAAACCTGAAGAAAGATTTAGAGTGTCAGATACCAATAGCTCTTCTCAAGAATTCGAAGGTTTGAGTGTCTCGATATGTCCGTAAATGTTTCCCACATAAGACGTTATTGTTGGTTTTAGAATTTCAAGAAGTTTTATTTACTTTATAAGGCTCAGTTTTCCTTCAATAAAAAGTTGTTGGGTTATTCGATTTAGACCGATCTATTATCATTAGGTCCCTTAAAATACTTTTATAAAAGTAATCAACGTTCGTATTACTAGTTAGAGTTATTAAATGCGACATTTATTGAGCAACTCACTCGATTTCGCTCATTTGAGCAGAGAGCCTCAAGCTTGCGTGCTGATACCCAGTGAAACTGGCTCATTAGGCGATTTATTATTATTTTATGTAAAGTGCTTAGTGCTCCCATCCATTCCATATCCCTACATCTTTATATCAGTTCATCCTACACCTTTATATCAGTTCGTCCTAATTCAAATTAATGGACTATTGTTTCATATTTATTTACATTCAAATGAGTTAAATTCAAGATTCCGACGACAAATAATCAAGCCAAGCTATAAAAACTAATTCGAACTTGATTCGACTCGACTCTTCTAATGTAAAATCAATTGATGGTTTTCTCCCTTAATAATGTGCAACACACCTTGAGTTCTACTTCAGGATTAAATTAGTTTTTTTTTTTAAGAATAAAATACGCGTATGTTGAAAAACTGGTCTTTCTTCCATAGTTCCATGGTCAAATGGGCCATGTCTCCACTCTTATCATCTGACCATATTTGATGACTTTAGGACACAAAGAAAGCCAATCACTTAATTTGAAAAAGACTTTAATATACCATTATTCACTATAATGTTATAGATCACCTTTATTGTATTAGGCATTGAGTTAATTATAAACTCTTTTTAATAGTATATGTTTATTATATTTCGTTTCTTGATATAAAACAATTAACTTCGTACATATAATACCTTCTTATTTATATCTACTATTATAAAATCAAATTACCAATTGGCTTACTTTAAGAGAATTTGCAAGATTGTCATTTTTCATAATTTTTTAAGTTTTGACATTTTTTCATAATTGTTACAAATTGTGTCACATTCGGTTGATACAAGTTGGAAATGTCACCATATAGATGTCAAATTTTGCAAATAATGAAATGTATTAAGAGTGGAGAAGTTTATGAGTAGATGTCAATCTTGCAATTTTTTCCTTTTTTTTTTTTCATGTTTGTCCCTTGGAAAAGAAGCCTCTGGAGTAAAAAATTATGTTTCGGCAACCAAAATATCCAAGTTGGTCGAATACATGGTCGATTTTTTCTTGGGAGTACATATCGTGCGAAAGGTTGATTTAGTGGTTATAGGTTATTCGTGATCAGAGCTACAAAATCATACGATTAGTACAAAGTAAATGTAGTCAACCAAGGACTTGTAGTCAATGCCCCTCTAAATACGTTAGAACAATTTTTTCCAAACCATTTTCCACAAGCACAAACAGTAGACTCATGTTTGCTATATTAATTCTTCCACAAATTTTCCATTTCTCATATCCCTTTCATAAACTATACAAAATTCAGTTTCAAGAAACAAATAATATTGCATATTGATAATTGTTATACACAATAACACAAGAAAAAAAAAAACCCCATGAAAAATTATACAAAGATTAGCATATTTTCACTTGTTATGAGTTTGTTTTTGTTTCTTGATTTGGTAACATCAGAGTTGCAGCCAAATCAGTCAACCATTATGCCAAAGTTGTATGATATGCTTCAGAACAATAGTTACATACCCCCTTCATCATTTGCATGGAACTCTGTAAGTAAATCCTCAAATCCATGTTTTTGGAGTGGAGTTTCATGCAGTAATGATGCTTTCATTACCAAACTGTCATTTTCATCTTTTCAAATATCTAGTTCAGATATTCTGCATGTTGTTTGTGGTATTGATAGTTTGGAGTCACTTGATTTGTCCAATAATCATTTTAGTAGTATAACTAGTGAGTTCTTGAATAGTTGTGGGAGGCTTGATGGGCTAAAGGAGTTGAATTTTAGCAGGAATAAGTTGAGTGGTTCTTTGCCTAGTTTCCAAGGTTTTTTGAAGTTGGAGTTGTTAGATTTGTCCCATAATTCTTTGTCTGGGAAAGTTGATATGCAATTGAATGATGGTTTGGATTCTCTCAGGAGTTTGAACTTGAGTTTTAATCAATTTAATGGTTATATTCCTGAAAATCTTGTGAGATTGAGATATTTGGAGGGACTTCAATTGTCTAGCAATCAATTTGAGGGTCAAATTCCAGCAAACATTTCTTTGTTAGAAAATTTGAGTTTGATTGATCTAAGTGGCAATAAGCTTTCTGGCTCTATCCCAGAAAGCTTTGGAAATTTCCCAAAGTTGGGAACTTTAGTCCTTTCTTTCAACAATTTGAGTGGTGGAATTCCACTTTTCCTCATGTCCATAAAATCGTTATGGCGATTTGCAGCGAATTCTAATAGGTTTAGTGGAAATGTTCCATCTGCAATAACTAAGGACTTGAAATATTTAGACCTTAGTTATAATGAGTTGAGTGGAACGATTGCAGAAAGCCTTTTGTCATGGCCGAACTTGGAGGCAATAGATTTGTCTTACAATAACTTGGAGGGGCCTTTGCCCACCAATTTATCTGCCAGCTTGATTAGGTTGAGACTTGGCGGGAATCATATTAATGGAACACTTCCAGGAGGGTCATTAGGACGCCTGCAAAAATTAATGTATTTGGAAATGGAAAATAATACAATGGTAGGAGGCATACCACTTGAATTAGCTTCATGTCAGAATCTAGCCCTGCTAAATCTAGCACAGAATAGTCTCTCGGGTACTTTGCCTAGAGCGTTGAGCAATCTTACCAATCTTCAAGAATTGAAGCTTCAGCAGAACAAGTTAAGTGGTGAGATCCCAAGAGAGATAGGGCGATTGCAGAAATTGCAGAAACTGAATATCAGTTGTAATTCTCTTAATGGGACTATACCATCTGAAATGACAAGCTTGAATAGCCTTTTGAATTTGGATTTACGGGTAAATAATCTTAGTGGTTTGATACCTGTTTCCGTTGGAAACTTGAGTTCACTTTTGGAACTTCAACTTGGAGGTAACCAACTCAGAGGATTTATTCCAAGCATGCCAACAAAGTTGCAAATCGCTCTGAATCTCAGTAGCAATTTATTCAAAGGACGAATTCCGAGTACTTTTTCAGAGTTGCAAGATTTGGATGTGTTGGATCTCTCGAATAATATGTTCATTGGTGAAATACCAGAGTCCCTAACAACGTTGTCAGGCCTATCACAGCTTATACTTACAAATAATCAACTCTCTGGAGTAAAACCGAAGTTTAATCCTTTGGTTACAGTTTCAACAGAAGGAAATCTCGATCTTAAGAATGCTACGAGTCCTACGACTAGTTATGCTAATTCATCAACGAACAGGAGAAAAAGTGTCCTCATTGGAGTCACTATTGCAGTAGCTTCTGCTGTGTTTGCTGTAAGCTTTTTCGGATTAGTTGCTGTATTCATTTATAAAAAATATTTTAAGATCAATGACAAACAACTGCACGCTGAAGAAGAGCTTCCCCAACCTCAGCTCATCGGAGCATCTCTGCTTACAGAAAATGGCATTCATAGATCGAAAATTGACTTCAAGAAGGCCATGGAAGTAGTCGCTGATGAATTGAATGTTATCATGAGGACAAAGTTCTGCAGCTACTACAAAGCACCCATGTCATCTGGAACAACTTACTTGGTAAAGAAACTAAAGTGGAGTCACAAGATTCTTCAGTTAGGTAATCATGACAAATTTGGTGAAGAGGTGGAAAGTCTAGGGAAATTGAGCAATTCGAATGTTATGATTCCCTTGGCCTATGTCTTAACTGTTGATGATGCCTATTTATTCTACGACTTTATCCCATATGGTACTCTTTTTGATGCTCTTCATGGAAACTCGAGTAATTTTCTGGATTGGGCTAGTCGTTATAGCATAGCACTCGGTGTAGCTCAGGGGGTGGCTTTCCTCCACGGATGCAATCGTGGTCCTATTCGACTCCTTGATCTGTGCAGTAAAAGCATTTTTCTGAAGTCTGAGAATGAATCTATGGTTGCAGACATTGAGCTATGTAAGGTTATAGATCCTTCGAAAAGTACAGGGAGTCTTTCTACCATTGCTGGATCAATTGGATATATACCCCCAGGTAATGCAATTTTATACCTCTTCTTCGTTTTTCAATTCACTAGATCTTTATATGTTCACTTGGCGCAAAAGTAACTGATCGCCTAGTGGCTTGGATTGGTCTCAAGTTCGAATATATAATAATTTCTCATGTAGAATTGATGTGATACTACATACTTTCATATGTCAAATTAAGGTGAGAGTGTGAGAATACGTTCAATCGTCTCATGTACCTGTGCTTAGCCAGAGATCATGTCCAGGGTATCATGTCCAGGGTTACCCTTTTCATGAATCTCTATACTTTTATGAGGGTGTTTGGCTATGCTTTTTTTGGGTCAAAATCAACTTAATCATGTGTTTGGCAAAATTCAATTCTCATTTTTGCGTAAGCTATTTTATTAGTTTATTAAATAAAGTGCATGATTCTCACTCTGATTCTTACGTTAAAGGTAACGTTCTTCATTAGATGTTTTTTTAATGAAAAGTTCTTAATGTATTTTGTTCGTCCAATATGAGAGAAAAATATATAATTTATATTATTATTAATATCATAAATGTTATATTTTTAATCATAAAATATTAATTCTAGTTACAATTATTTTTTATTATTTTTACATATTAGTAATAATTATTTATATCATAAATATTAAAAAAATGCTATACAAATATGATAATAACATAAGTTATTTACACTTTATACAATTTATAAGTTATTGTTATTCAAACATATAAAAAATTCTTGCATCCATAATTATTTAGCCAAACACCCTCTATGTCACAGCCAAGACTTGTGCTTATTGTTTTCTGTGTTATTTTTTCTCGATGTTAGCTACATTCTTATTGTTCATCTTGGATTACAGAATATGCCTACACTATGAGAGTGACCATGGCCGGAAATGTTTATAGTTTCGGAGTAATTCTCTTGGAACTCGTCACAGGAAAGCCTGCAGTCAGTCAAGGCACTGAATTGGCTAAGTTGGTATGCAGCAACACAGCACAGCAAGAAAAATGGGATCATGTTCTCGATTTCAGTGTTAGCGGGAAATCACCCGCTGTTAGGAGCCAGATGCTAGCAGTCCTGAAAGTTGCCCTTGCTTGCGTTAATACCTCTCCAGAAGCGAGGCCAAAAATGAAAAGTGTCCTTCGAATGCTGTTGAACTCGAGGTGAACCTGAGTTGTTTCCATCACTTATATAGACTGCATGATAATAAGGCGACGCAGATTACAGTTTTGACACATTTGTTCTGCAATAGCATATAATGGGTTTAAGCAAAGCTGATTTTCGATTCTATGAAGCAGCATAAGGCTTCTGAGATATATAGGCTATAGCATCACATTTTGTTCAATGTACATATAATGATAATAATTGCTGGATTGATATATAAAACATATACAATAAATAAAATTGCAAAGGTACCGAAGAATCTGTTATTTACTTGTAAAACACCGACCCAAAGTGGTTTGTGTGGTATGATATGATTTGGTTGGTACTATTAAGTTGCATCTTATTTTCGAGAACCTAACCCAAAAGAACTGGTTAACCGTGTTTGACCGGAGCAATTCTGAGACGAGTGAGTTTCTCATGGAGCGTTTGAGTGAGGAAAAAAATTATACTGGGAAGACACGTGGTTGTTTGTGAGGTCAAAACATCAAATCTAATAATGTACAAACCCTGATTCTGGACGAGGCCTTGCAATGTTGGTGGAGATAGTAATGAAAGAAGATTCAAGCTAAGTAGATGTTTGATGAAATGTGTCAATGGACAAATCACCACTATTGAGATCATTGGCGTCGAGGTTCCTAGATTACAAGTTTTGTTTCATTTTAATAATTTGGAATGTTAAATAAGCGTGAAAAAATAGATTCACTGTTCCCATCTTATATCAGAATTTTTACAAGGTAAGCCTTCATGTTAGAAGACAAAATCTTGTTTAAGGTCTAAGTGGATTGGTAAAGCATGTGAGTTTAGACTCATGCTTCCTAGTTGCATGTAAACTGTTTAAGTCTACAAATATCAGATTCTAGTTGAGTCAAATAAACATTTTAAATGGTGATCAGTGATAATCCTGATATACTAGCAATTGAATTCAATTGCCATGGAAAAACTACTATGATTCATATTGTCAAATGAAAATCGAATTTGCTCCGACGTGGTTTGTTAGTAAACTAAAATACTTTACATTCTAGTATAAGATTAGCTTAAAAGCCACATAACAATACATGTTGACTTGTTTCTTGTTGATATACAGTACAAGAAGACGAACACCTATAAGAAGCTATGGACAATAGCAAAGCTTCTTCGACGTCCTTTGTTGTCTTTCTCTTGCTTAAAGAGATTATATAGTCCATGAACATTGAATTGCAGGGGAAAGTAATTGGACCAGCATTGGGTATACCATATTCTTCTTCTGACATCTTTAAGAGCTCCCTGAAAATGGAACTTTGTAGAAAGGCGATAGGGATAGAGTATCGCCTTCCATCAGAAGTGTAGGCAACAAAATGGCCCTTTTCCACCACTGATGGCAATGATGAACGACCACTAGTACTTGAATCTTCATTATTTTGAGGTAGTGATACCTTCGTCTTGATTGTGTCTATTCTGTGCCAGTTTCTTGCCATCTTGATAAGTTTCTTTGTGCTGATCATGTTGATTAAGTGTATAAGAAGGAGAAAAATATTTAAGCTTGAGATAGTTGGAAAATGTTGAAGTTTGAATGTAGTGTTGAATCCTTTGAAAGGCCTTGTCATATATACATGCAGAAGCTTGGGACAATCAATATGAATGAGCCTATCCTTGTGGGAGTTCAGGGATGCAACTACATGTGAAGGAGGTACCTTTCTTTGTCTACATTTTAATATTTGTGGTCAAGTTTTTGAGGTTTTTCCTTGTTAAGTTGTTTGCAGACACATTTGGTACAACAAACTTGTAATTAGAGCAATTGGAAATCCTGAGAACCATAGAAAAGAAAACCGAGTCAATAATACTACAATGGTCATCTTGGTCTTGTCTGGTGGTTTATACTTCAAATCATATGGATATAAATACTATGGTACGAGACTTTACAAATGGTCCTACATTTCTAAACATATCATGTGTATGTTTAAGTCTTTTTCTGATTTTCGGATGGATCTTAAATTCTTAATATAATACATATGGTTGAAATTATATGTGCAAAATCAAAATTCATATGTGGATAATTAATTTAAATGTCCCTCCAAATTAGGTAACATGCCATGTGACTAGTCTTTTCCACTAGTCCCACACTAGAAAAATATGCTGTTTCTTGAAATTTTAAAGGGAGTTGCTGATAAAGGTTGCTCTCTACAAGGAGCCTGAGTAGTTTCTGCCTATTGAATAATCTAGTCAAGTCGCCTATATCATGTTGACAAAATCATTAGATTTGCTGTAATTGTGTACTGGTTACATTCTGTTCACACATATCGTTATTTGAGACTGTAGTCTGTAACCTTTTATCTTTTGTTAGATGGGAACAATGAGGAATACCTTATGTGAGACGTAACTGTGAACTTTTGATTAAAAACTGCATATCACTATTTGGTTCATTGCTGGAAACATATAAAGGATCAAGACAGAATTTTAATGACAAGTTCCATGTTTTGGATTGATTTTTTGACAAGGTCTTCTGCAATATTTGTTTACTTGCACAAAATCATGTAACGAAAACATTAGCTATCAAGCAAGTTGTCTCTGACAAGTGAAACTGATCCTCAACAACAGCTTAATATGTGGCTATGACCATGAAGAACGGTGGCGTACTATTCCTATGTTGTCAGATGTCAGATTTTCTAGTTTAACATAAAAGATATGATATATGTTCCCTCTACACAAGTCAATTTCATTGGTCTCGTCAATTTATTTTTTGACTGGCTCACTTGTTTCAGGCAGATCTAAGTTATTTCTCTATTCCTTTGATCATGTTAGTTTTATTCATTATTCCTCTTGTACTAAATCTTATGCATTCTTGTGAATGACCAATTGCCTAAGTAGATCGGTAAAGGATGTGAGTTTAGACTTGTGTATTAAAATTTGAGAGAAGTTGCAATTGGAACCATGATTCATATTGTCAAATGAAAAGGAAAATTGCTCCTACATCGTTTGCTAGTAAACTAAAATACTGTACATTCTAGTATAAGATTGCTTAAAAACCACATAGCAGTGCATGTTTACTTGTTTCTTGATTATATACAGTACAAGAAGACGAACACTTATTAGCAGCGACGGACAATAACAAAGCTTCTTCAACATCCTTTGTTGTCTTAAAGATATTATATAGTCCATGAAGATCGAATTGCAAGGGAAAGTAATAGGACCAGGCGACCAGCATTGGGTATACCATATTCTTCTTCTGACATCTTCAAGAGCTCCCTCAAAATGGAACTTTGTAGATAGGCGATAGGGATATAGTATCGCCTTCCATCAGAAGTATAGGCGACAAAATGGTCCTTTTCCGCCACTTTTGGTAATGATGAATGGCCACTAGTACTTGGATCTTCATTATTGTGAGGTAGTTCTATCTTCCTGTTTATTGCAGTTACTATTTGGAAGTTTCTTGTCATCTTGATAAGTTTCTTTGTGCTGATCATGTTGATATCTTGGAGACTTTTGATTTAATATACAAGGAGAATTATTTAAGTTTGAGGCAATGGAAAATCTTGAAGTTTGAATGTTGCGTTAAATCCATTGAGAGTTCTAGTTATATATACATATAGAAGTTTGGGACAATCAATGTAAATGATCCTATCATTGAGGGAGTTTAGGGGTGCAATTGCATGTGAAGGAAGTTCCTATAATTGTCTACATTTTGATATATGTGGTTAATTCTTGAGGGTTTTCTTTGTTAAGTTGTTTGCAACATATTTGGTACAACCAATGTATATAGTCCTAACAAAGCACTGTAGTGTCCTTCATTTGAAGAATGGATATTAATACTATGGTACAAACCTTACAAGGTCCTACATCTCAAAACATATCATGTTTATTATTAAGCCTTTGTCTGATTTTTGGATGGGTCATAAATCATAATTGAAGGTTCTAACTTATATGTACAGCATCAGAATTCTTATGTGGATAACTAACCTCTGCAAACAGAGTTTATGGCCCTCCATATTAGATAACATGCCATGTGAGTAGTATTTTGAATTTTCAACAGCTGATGGTTTCATCAGTTTATGGTTTTGACTATTATTATGGCCCTCCAAATTAGATAACATACCATGTGACTCAATAGTTTCTTAAAATTTCAAGAAACTTTTTGATAAAGGTTGCTCTCTACAAGGAGCCTGAGTACTATCTTCCGATTAAGTATTTGAGTTAAGTCGTGTACATTAAGTTGATAGAATGACTAACTTCGACTCAATTGTGTTCTGACATATTATTATTTGTTTCACTCCTGGCGATACATAAAGGATCAAGAATGAATTTGACTGAAAACACAGAACCATGTTTCTTAATGAATTAAAGTTTTGACATATTTTTCTGCAATATTTGTTTACGTGGTGAAAATTATGTAACTCAAACATCAGAAATGAAGCAAGTTGACACTAGCTTGATTTCAACTGATCTTCAACAACAGATTAAAATGTTGCTGTGAAGAATGGTGGTGTACCCGTTGGGTCACTGACATGACACAATCAAATTGTTTTCCCCATCATTTTGCAACTCAAATCCCTCTTCTGGCATCTTAAAAACACTCTAAAAATTTCATTGTTAGGTCAAATTTATTAGACAAATGGTCTTTCTGTGCTATCCATGTTGTAGTAGTATTACTAGTATATGAATTTTCACTTTCATGCTCTATGTGTCTATTAAACTAAATTCGTTTGCTGCAAATTTCTGCCATTTGATTGCCATCTTAATGAGCTCCTTGCTCCTGATCATTTATTTATTTACTTTGAATTTGATAACCAGTGCTATTGAGGTATAGATATTGAGATTAGTAGAATGTAGTGAATACTGAGGGATTTAATGAAATGAACGTAAGAAAGGTTTCTAATATATATAGAATCACTAATTAAAATTGTTGTATACAGCGAGCTAAGAACTATAATATCTACAAAAAAAATCGATTATATGTGACTCAGTATACAAGCAATTGACAATTTCTCGATTCTTGGTGCACAGATGGCAAAGAGCACGAAGTGATAGCGAGGGACATGAGCAAGGCTTTCTGAATGTCTCCAGCTAAACCTCGTTGGATCATTCCAATGATATAATCCAAAAGTTTTCCATCAACAGGTAAATGATTGGCCCCTCAAGCAGAGCTCCAAACCTTCTTCTGACATATTCAAAAGCTCCTTGAATATTTCATTATTGAGATAGTTCAGGGGGATTCTAAAGCGTTGTTGATCTGCAGAATACACTACGAAACAACCGTTATCTGCCTTAGTTGATGAAGTAGTAGGAGTATTGAAATCAAATCTATCCTCATTGACATTCTCTTCCTCTTTGGGAAACAGAATTCTTTTCCTTTGAGTAGCTGCAAATTTTTGCCATTTTTTAGCCATCTTGATAAGTTTCTTGGTGCTAACCATTTTTTGCTATGTGATTTTATAAGTAAAGAAAATGTTTAGATTTTGAGATAAGCTAAGAATTCAATTACTTGGATGTTGATGAGATGAAACTTGAGGGCTATGTGTATATATATATTCTCAATGGCTGGGACACTTCATCTAATAATGTTTCATCTTTGATGGTGGTTGATTGGAGCAACTCCATGTGGAGTGAGGGCCCTTGGGTGTTTTACTTAATGGTGTTTTTGTTTTGTTTGTCAAATCATAGATTTCTTGTTTGGAGGTTTTTCTGTCAATTTGCTCTCCAGCCAGCTTCAATGACTTTAATAATGGAAGCTCTATGAACCACAAGAAGAAAGATTTTCAATAACATAGCACTCATGACTGCTGGCATTGCAACCAAAGGGAGCAATACCATGTGGATTTCTTACATTCAAAGAGTGGTGGGGAAATGGACATTAAAAATCTTATGTCGAGTAGCACCGCTGATATATCTGGTCAATATTTTTTATCTGTCCTTCATGTTGAACCTAGAATTTGTATGAGACCTTGACTAAAGATAATTTCCACATCTTTGAACATGCCATGTGCATAGACTTGTCTGGTGGTTGAATGAAATTCATTAATTGTGGGGTTCAACTCTTGAATTTAAAAGGACAGTCTTTGTGTCCCTTCATAAGTACATATTATAGATTTCTAGTGGTCAAAAGAACTAGATAACATAATTAATAATATCCATAGACTGGTTATTGCATCAACTTAGGACTTGGATATTGTGATTTTTTCATGTTTAATACTCAATATAATATTGACATGAAGTGATATTTTGTTCACTGGCCTTTAATGGTATCTTTTATTGTAATTCTTGTTCCCTGGTGACATCTTTCCGACCAAATGCCAGATCAAGTTAGTATTAAGTTCGAAGGAAGTATTCTATATGTAAATTTGTGTATGAAATTTCCTACCTGTGCACCTCTATCAATAGGCTCTTATATACCTTACTTCAGGAGGAAAATATATTCATCTTTAGTGTTGGTGTTATTGGTCTGATTTCAGATGCTAATCTTTATGAGGTAGGTATTGTACCGTTGCCTGATTAATTTCTCAACAGACTGGACCTGAATTTGCCCGGATTTCGGACCCCAACAGGAAGGATGACTTGTTGGATCATTGGACAGACATGACATAATTCATTTGTTTTCCATCAATTGGTAATATAATTACCCCATCACGTTACTGCTCGAATTCATCTACTGACATCTTCAAGAGCACTGTAAAAATTTCATTGTTAAGTCAAATTAAGGGGATTTTGAAGCCTTGCTAATGACCTTCTATGTTTGGCTGTTTGCTATTAGGAGTACATGAATCTTCATTTGCATGCTCTCTGTGTCTATTCACAAAATTCGTTTTCTGCAAATGTCTGCCATTTGATTGTCATCTTATTGATCTTCTTTTTGATGATCGTCTTTTATTTCTTTACTTCGAATTAGGCAGGTCATAGGTGGGGTTATTTTAATTTAAATCTTGAGATTATTAGAATGTGATGAATTCTGGGTGATTTAATGAACTGCAATGTAAGAAAGGTTTGTTATATGTATAGAATCACTAATTAAAATTGATGTATACAGCGAACTAAGAAGTATGATATCTACAAAATCATTCGATTATATGTGACTCAGTATACAAGCAATTGATAATTTCTCGGTTCTTGATGCAGAGATGGCAAAGAGCACGAAGTGATAGCTACGGAGATGAGCAAGGCTTTCTGAATGTCTCCAGCTAAACCTCGTTGGATCATGCCAATGATATACTCCAAAAGTTTTCCATCAACAGGTAAAATGATTGGCCCCTCACTTGGTAGCCCAAACTCCTCTTCTGACATCTTCAAGAGCTCCTTGAAGATTTCGTTATTCAGATAGTGTAGGGGGATTCTAAAGCGTTCCTGATCTGCAGAGTACACTACGAAACACCCGTTATCTTCCTTTGTTGATGAAGTAGTAGGAGTATTGAAAGCAGATCTATCCTCGTTGACATTCTCTACCTTTTTGGGAAACATAATTCTTTTCCTTTGAGTAGCTGCAAATTTTTGCCACTTCTTAGCCATCTTGATAAGTTTCTTGGTGCTAACCATTTTTTGTTATGTGGTTTGGATAAGTAAAGGATATTAAATGTCTAGACTTGAAATAGTTGCAGAATGGAAATACTTGAATGTTGATGAGATGAAGGTTGAGGGATGTGTGCTTATATATTCACAATGGCTAGGACACTTCATTTAATAATGTTTCGTCTTTGATGGTGGTTGATTGGAGCAACTCCATGTGGAGTCCTGGCCCTTGATTGTTCTCTTCATGGTGTACTTGTTTTGTTTTATTTTGTCAAATCATACATTTCTTGTTTTGGAGGTTGTTCTGTCAATTTGCTCTCCAACCAGGTTCAATGACATCAATGTAGGCTCCAAGAACCACAAGTAGAAAGGCGTTCAATAACATAGCACTCATGACTGCTGGCATTGCAACCAAAAGGAGCAATACCATGTGGATATCCTATCATTGCTGAGAATCAACGGTAGTTGGGGAAATGACCATGAAAATGCTTCTGTCGAGTAGCTACACTGATATATCTGATCAATATTGGTGGTTTGTACTTCATACTGTAGCTAGAATTTATATCAGACTTGGACTAAATATGATTTCTACATCTTTGAACATGCCATGTGACTTGTCTGGTGGTTGAGTGAAATTCTGTTATTGTGGGGTTTAATTCTTAAATTTAAAAGGACAGTCTTTGTGTCATTAACTATTATAGAGTATCTAGTGGTGAACTAGATAACATAACAATAGTAGCCATAGACTGGTTATTCATCAACCTAGGACCTGAATATTGTGGTTTTTACATGTTTAACGGCTCAATGTAATATTTTCATGAAGTGTGATATTTTCGTTTGACTGGCCTTTAGTGCTATATTTTTATGGTAATTTGTCTTGGAGGACATGTTTATGACCAAACGCCAGATCAAGTTAGTATTATGTTCGAAGAAAGTACTCTATATGTAAATTTGTGTATGAAACCTACCGGTGGACCTCCATAATAATCTCTTCTATACTTAATTTGGGAGAAAAATATTTTCATCTCTAGTGTTGGTGTTACTGTTCCTATTTCAGGTGTTAATCTTTATGTGGTAACTGTCGTGGTGTCGTTGCCAGATTAATGGCTCAACAGACTAGACAATGAATTCGCCCGGATTTTGACCCTGTCAGGAAGGATGACTTGTTGGATCACTAGACATACATGACATAATTCATTTGCTTTCCATCAAGTGGATATGTATTTGCCCTATCATTGTTCAGACAAATTAAGGGGATTTTGAAGCGTTGCTGATCAGCTGTATAAACTGGAAATGACCTTTCTCTGCCTACCATTAGCAGAACATGAATCTTCATTTGCATGCTATATGCGTCAGTACGAATTTTCCTGGCCGAAAATTATGTCATTTGATGTCCATCTTTAGGAGCTTCTTGTTGCTGATCATTTTTTATTTCTTGAGTTGGAATTAATAAGTAGAATTACTGAGATTATGGTCTTGAGATTATTAGAAAGTGGAGAATACTGATTGATTTGATGAACTGCATTGTAAGAAAGGTTTTTTATATAGAATCACTAATCCGAATTGATGTATACAACAATCTAAGAAATACTATTTCTACAAAATCATTCAAGTATATCTGGCTCAGTATACAAGCAATTGACAATTTCTCATTTCTTGGTGCGCAGATGGCAAAGAGCACGAGGTGATAGCTACGGACATGAGCAAGGCTTTCTGAATGTCTCCGGCTAAACCTCGTTGGATCATTCCAATGATATACTCCAAAAATTTTCCATCAACAGGTAAAATGATTGGTCCTTTGCTTGGTAGCCCAAACTCCTCTTCTGACATCTTCAAGAGCTCCTTGAATATTTCATTATTGAGATAGTTTAGGGGGATTCTAAAGCGTTGTTGATCTGCAGAATACACTACAAAACACCCGTTGTCTTGCTTTGTTGATGATGTAGTAGGAGTATTGAAAGCAAATCTATCCTCGTTGACATTCTCTACCTCTTTGGGAAACAAAATTCTTTTCCTTTGAGTAGCTGCAAATTTTTGCCATTTTTTAGCCATCTTGATAAGTTTCTTGGTGCTAACCATTATCTGCTATATGATTTTATAAGTAAAGAATATAAATGTTTAGATTTTGAGATAACTAAGGATTCAATGACTTGGATGTTGGTGAGATGAAACTTGAGGGCTATGTGTATATATATTCACAATGGTTGGGACATTTCATTTAATAATGTTTTGTCTTTGATGGTCATTGATTGGAGCAACTCCATGTGGAGTGATGACCCATGATTGTTCATCTTGATGGTGTCTTTGATTTGTTTTGTCAAAATCATACATTTCTTGTTTTGGAGGTTCTTCTATCAATTTGTTATCTAACCAGCTTCAATGACAGCAACGGAATCTCCAAGAACCACAAGAAGAAAGGTGCTTAATAACATAGCAGTCATGACTGCTGGCATTGCATGCAAAGGGAGCAATACCATGTGAATATCTTATCATTGCTTAGAATCAGTGATATGTGGGGAAATAACTATGAAAATGCTTCTATCGAGTAGGTCCGCTGATATGTCTGATAAATATTACTTGTTTGTACTTCATACTGTACCTAATATTTATGTCAGACTTGGACTAATGAGAGTTTCTTCATCTTTGAACTGTTGCGATTTAAGAATTCCCTAAATCCTTCCGTGAGCTTCAAGAATCAATAAAGAATCTTACGTGTTTTAAACGCTTTTAAATAAACGACACAAAAGATTTATAATGCGCTCCTCACGCGAAAGTTTTGACGTCTAGTTGGCCGTTGGTAATCCCTAATAAACCGTAAGATCGCTACGTGCCCCCTACCACTAGCCTATAATCTACAAAGGAAGATTTCTTACAACATTATCTCTATGACGACTTTCTCTATTCCCATGTGACTCATGTTGATAAATAAAACTCATGTAAACATCCTATATTTATAAAAGAAAGAGCAGAAAACCTGGCTAGACTCACCAGAACAACGAGCTCAAACTGCCTCAAATTGGGATCTTTAATTTCCAAGCATTTAACATGTCATGTTCAGATTGTCTCAAGGGTTGAACAAAATTCTAAACACCATACACACACACCAAAACAAAGAACTCATGAATCTAATTATTTCGCCTACGCACATGTTTAACTCTACACATTGTTGAAGAAATAAATGTAATTAAGAGATCGCTTATTGCGACAACAAGTCGAATTAACGTTGTTACATAACCAAAATGTCAATTCGCTTTCATAATAAAGATTTTACGCAACTCTGTTTGCTTATACGTAACCGAACTAAATATTACGCTTATTACATAATAAATGAATTTTTTGTGTGTTTGTTCGATAACGACTTACCAGATAAATTGTTTGCTTATACGTGAAACACACGCAAATTCATGTGCTAATGAATACATAGTAAAATTAGTTAAATAATTAATTACATAAGAATAGAATAATTAATTACATAAGAAATATTAAAAAATTATTACATAAAGAATTAATTAAATAGTTTATTACACGAGAATGAAATAAATAAGTAATTACATAAAAAAATAAAATAAATAATTAATTACATAAGCATGAATTAAATAGTAATTACATAAGAAGAAATTAAATACCATCACATAACAAATTTAATTAAATAATGATGAATTAAATAGTAATTACATAAGAAGAAATTAAATAATTAATTACATAAGAATTTAATTAAATACTAAATAATTAATTATAAAATATGATGAACTATGAAAATGTTTGTTAAGATTTATCGTTAATATGGTAATTTATGGTAAATTTTAGAATACGGTCAACATGTGGTAAATTATGATTAAAAATGGTCAAATTACGAACATAAAATATGGTGGTAAATTATGAAATATGGTAATTTATGGTAAAATTAGAAATAGAGTGTTAATTATGAATTAGCGAATATGGTAAACTGGGTTAAAAATGGTAAAATTATGAAATATGGTCAATTATGGTAAATTTTAGAATATGATCAAATATGGTAAAAAAAAATGGTAACATTATGAAATATAAAATACGTGGGCAAAAATGGTAAACTATGAAATATGGTAAATTTTAGATTATGAGATATCAAAAATCTTAGATTACATTGATATAAAATCGAACATTTTAATTAATCAATACGTTCTCATTAACACATTATACAATAAATGAAATAAAGTACCAAATTTATTTCGTGTCACTGTGAGGAACTAACAGTGCAAATATCAACGAAAACAACGACTCTGCATTACCTGCTATGGATAAAGAAGCCAATTTCTACACGCATTATGAATTGTGTATTAATTAGTATGAAAAATGTAATGAATCGTATTTAGTATGAAAATGTAATGAAAAATGTAATTAGTATGAAATTATCGAGATTGTGAAATTAAGGAAATATAATAAATATGGTCAAATTATGATAAATTTAAGGAAATGACGAAATAACGATTAAACTAAGCGAACATGCAGATTATTTAATGAAATTCATGACAAACTACGAAATACGGTGAATTCAGATTACGATTAAACTATGAACTATGAGAATGAAATTATGATTAAACTATAAAATATGAGAATGACACTATGAAATTATGGATTAAACTATTAACATGATTATGATGAAATTATGAAATATGATAAAATTTTTAGGTTATGATAAAATGGTAAAATTATAAAATATGGTTAATTTTAGATTACGGACTTCATGAAAATTTAATTATGAAATATGAAATACTAGAAAAATTACGGACCATATTATGAGATTATGGTAAAATTATGAAATATGAAATATGAAATATGGTAAAATCCGTTAAAAAACGGTAAAAATTATTTAAATACTACAGAAATTACGATAAATTTTAAAATACGGTAAAATACAGAAAAACTGGTGAACATTACTTTAAATATAAAATACTACTAAAAATTGCAAATATGAATATGGTCATTTCATGGTAAAATTATGAAATATGGTCATTTATGGTAAAATTATGAAATATTGTAATTTATGGTAAAATTATTGAAATATGAAATATGGTAAAATATGAAATATGGTCAAAATGGTGTACCATTTAAATACTTAAAGCTTATAGTAAATTTTAGAATAAGTTAAAAAACGGCCAAAAGCCCGGAATACTAGAATTGACAAGAATTTTCTAATACGACAAATACAGAAATTATAAAATACTACATCATTTAAATACTAAGAATTTACGGTAAATTTTAGAATACTAAATATGATAAAATTATGAAAAATCTATATATGAAATATCAGAAATTAAGAAATTTTAGAATATGCAAAATATGGTACCATGGAACACAGAAACTACGAAAAATCTAGAATCACAGAAATTACAATACAGACATTTTAGAAAACAACCGAATTTAGAAATGATAAATTATTCACCTCATTATCAGAAGAAAGATATTAAAGATTTAATTCCGATCGCACATCAAGCTCAATTTCAAATAATCACATGGCTACAAGTTCCCGACTCGGGAACAAACGGCATATTTAAAACTACTACCGCCGGACCGCAAGTATTCCAACAAAATTTCAAACGCATTGCGATCACTTTGATTCAATATCAACAGCCACCACGCTTTCTCAATATTCACGTATTTAATTAATTTTTTTCACGCTTTGACGACAAACTACCAACTTACGCCATGCTTCAGGCTTAAAGTGAAGAATTTGTCGCTGCTTCAGAAACAAACGTGCCCACAAATCCTGCTGCTTTAACAATAAACGACATCGCAGCGTTGTTAGACCATGTCGAATTCGCTTGTTATTTACTAAGCATTTAATTCGCTTGCTATTTACTAAGACACGCATTTAATTCGGGCTGTTGCATAAAGCTGAACTGCACCGGATTAACAAGAATTTCGCACTCAAGCTCATTTTACTGTTTTTGGCTGTGGGTATAACCAGTTCAGATAAAATTCTGTATTTGTGGGGCTTCAGCTCTTAGGTCAAAAGGACAAACTTTGTGTCTCTACATATTATTGATTATCAAGCGGTCCTAAGAACTAGTTAACATGATAAAAGTAGCCTCATCAACTTCGAACTTGTATATATTGTGATTTTTCATGTTTAACTAGTAATATCGGACTTGAGCGTCGTAATTAATTTCTACAAATCAAAGACACTAATAGTATCGGATTAGTATTTTCATCTTTAGTGTTGGTGTTACTGCTCTGATTTTCAGATGTTAATATTTATGAGGTAGGTGTTATGGTGTCGTTGCCTGATTATTGGCTCAACCGAATGGACCTTGAATTCTCCCGGATTTCAGACCCCATCAAGATTGATGACTTGTTCGATCACTGCACAAACATGCCATAATTCATTTGTTAAGTCAAATTAAGGGGATTTTGAAGCGTTGCTCGTCAGCTGTATAAACTGGAAAATGACATTTCTCTACCTACCATTAGTAGAACATGAATCTTCATTTGCATGCTATATGTGTCTGTTAAACGAATTTTTCTTGCTGAAAATTATGTCATTTGATCTCCATCTTTAGGAGCTTCTTGCTGCTCTGATCATTTTTTATTTCTTGAGTTGGAAAGTGGAGAATACTGATTGATTTGATGAAATGCATTGTAAGAAAGGTTTTTTTTTTATATAGAATCACTAATTCGAATTGATGTATACAACAAGCTAAGAAATGCTATTTCTACAAAATTCTTTGACTATATATGAGTCAGTATACAAGCAATTGACAATTTCTTAATTCTTGGTGAGCAGATGGCAAAGAGCACGAAGTGATAGCTACGGAGATGAGCAAGGCTTTCTGAATGTCTCCAGCTAAACCTCGTTGGATCATGCCAATGATATACTCCAAAAGTTTTCCATCAACAGCTAAAATGATTGGTCCCTCGCTTGGTAGCCCAAACTCCTCTTCCGACATATTCAAGAGCTCCTTGAAGATTTCGTTATTGAGATAGTGAAGAGGGATACTAAAACGCTGTTGATCTGCAGAATAGACTACGAAACACCCGTTGTCTGCCTTTGTTGATGATGATGTAGGAGTACTGGAAGAAAAACTGTCCTCATTTACATTGTATGTCGCTTTGGGAAACAAAATTTTTCCTTTGAGTAGCTGCAAAATTTTGCCATTTTTTAGCCATCTTGACGAGTTTCTTGGTGCTGATCATTTTCGTTTCTGTATTAGATAAGTAAAGGATATTAAATATTTAGATCTTCAGATAATTGGGGAATGGAAATGCTTGAATGTTGATGAGATGAAGCTTGAGGGTGTGTGTGCTTATATATATTCACTATGGCTGGGACGCTTCATTTAATAATGTTGTCTTTGATGGTGGTTGATTGGAGCAACTCCATGTGGAGTGATGGCCCTTGATTGTTCTTGATGGTGTCTTTGTAAGTGTTTTGGTGTTCTTTCATCAATTTTATCTATCTGGCTTCAATGACAGCAACGGTATTCCAAGAACCACAAGAAAGGCGGATTAAGAACATATCAGTTATGACTGCTGGCATTGCAAACTAAAGGGGTAATACTCATGTGTATATCTTATCATTTCGAAATTTTGTTTTTTCGAACAAATAAAAAATCCAAATTTTAATATTTTGTTAAAATTGACATCGAAAAACTTTTCTATATATTTCACAACTTCAATGGTCAGGATCATCAAACTTGCAATTTCAAGTACCATTTACAACACTTGCACATATACAAACTTCCAACTTTCTTGGTTCAAAATGATGTGTATGTTCTAAGAAACTTCTCAAGATGGCAACAAAATGGCAGAGGCTTGAAGCCTCTAACAAGAAGAGAATTTCACCATGCAATTGAATTATATCATCACAGTGGTACAAAGATGTTTAACTAGAGATGTCCGGGAAGCTTTGCTCATGTCAGTAGATATCAACCGTTGCTCATTGCCACCTTCCAATCAAGAATGGAAAAATGAGCATTTGCTTGTGCATTAAGAACTTTATCATAATTATTGACTGTAGTTTTTTTTCTTAATTACATTACTTAATAGATGAATCTAATTGATGATCATATTCGTATTTTTTTTCCTTCAAAGCTCTATTACTTTAATTATCTAACCACCCAAATATAATTAGCAAAGGTAGATCGAACGTCTCAAACTTTGTGTTCAAAAATATACTCTACACAATTATTATAATTCCTTTGACATTAATTCAAATATATAACTACCCAAATATAATTAGCAAAGGTAGATCGATCCATGTCTCAAACTTTGTGTTCAAAATATACTTACACACAATTATTATAATCCCTTTGACACACATTAACTAAATATAATGTAAAATTTACTTAGTAATCAACTCAATCTAACTCTGCATAGTAATAATATGATTTTAATGAAAATATTACTTAATCCTCTACCTGCACTCCCTTTTATGCCCCATTTGGTTTATTGTTCATCATGTTTGATGTGACACATCATGAGATAAGCAATAGGCTCACATGATGCATGATATGCAAACAATAAAGTACAAGACATAAAATTGAGTATCGAGAGATGAGGATGATCCGAGCAAAAAACTCAATTTTTTACATGAATTATTAATTCAATGATCTTCTAGTCTTCTACCATGAACCGAGTTGGTGAAGATAACATGATCTTAGTATCTTGGAGCTGAAACAATATAAAAGGATTGAAAAGGTTAGATCTTATTGAAAACAAAATATAGATAAAATAGAATTATTTCGAGGTATGTTGTTTTCCCCACTTACCTCCACCAATTGTTGCTTCTGGCAACCTTTCAATTGAGTACTTATGTTGTGTGATATACATGATGGGTACCCCAGGGACCTAATTTGTCAAATATCAAATTATCAATCAGTTAGCACAGTAAGCGACAATCAGCAAATTGTTCCAATTAACAGCATAACTATTTATTTCACCTTGCGGATCCTCCTTTTCAAATCTCTGTCACATGTTGCTACGATGTAACACTTGTGCTGCCATTAGGAAAGTACGTTAGATATTGCATGAGACAATTGAGTTAGCAAGGTTAAAGGCTTCAGATTTCACCTTTGATTGCATGAAGATAAATTTTTTAAAAATAGTTATCAAAGTTTCGACAACATAAAGTGTGATAGTTAGTTAATGTGAAGGCAGTAAACATACCTGAGTAACACGTGCAACTATACAGTCATCAGCATATGTTCCTTTATGAGTGCAAGGAAGTCTTTCAAACCGAGGATCCTTTGCAATTCTGTTTAAAACGAATGTAATATAAGTAGTTCACATAACCATTGCTAAGAAAGGCGAATCGTTACAACTAAGCTGCAATTTTATCAGGCACTTGAGCATGTTTTCCCTCGTGACACTAACGAAAGAAATGTGACAGCTAAGAAGCATGCAACTAATTGGTGTATCATTTCAAGTAGTTCACATAACCATTGACAACCATGTTCATATTTCAAATTTAATTCCATTAAAGAGAACATACTTAAATCTCATCTTCTCCCGTACTGGTGTCTAACGTAGTATGGAGAAATTGCTATTGGTTCTTAGGTTTCCTTCGACGGTCTGAATGAAGTTAGAAGTCTAATGATTTCCAAAAACTGCCATATGATGTCTATGTGCTATTAGATCGTAAGTTTCCTTCCGCAACCCAATTTGTATTAATATGAGCTTCAGAATTTTCATCTCAAAGTTCGTTACATCCCAGCAGATTTAATGTGGGGGACAAACTACACTATAGTTAAAGGACAAAAACAACCTACCTCAAAGCGACCCGGTATTTCTGACCCAACTTTTCGAGCTCAGCCATCACACAGTCCGTGATACATGGGGTACCTGGTAATAGATCACAAAAGTTAGACCGAGACCACACAAGAAAGCATCATACGATTTACACCAGGATCAATCTAGACAGAGATAAACATGCGTTAAAAAAGCAAAAGCACATTCAACTGTTCGAGTATGGCAAAAGAATGGCCAAGCATGAACAATTAATAATGATCCTAAAACTTACATTTTGCATATAGGCAGTCCATCATTGCTTTCTCCAAATCCAACTGCAGAAAGTTTTTAAGTATTAGAAAACTCACTTATTCTGATGGTCTCTTTTTCAAACTAACTCGTTAGTATGAAACTTCATGCTAGAACTAAGGCTTGAAGCATGAACATGTATTCTAAACATGCCCAAATGCCAAAAGCATGATGGAGTAACTCGGGACCAAATCAAGGCCTTTCCAATTCTAACCAATGCATCAAGCAAGATTACAATTAGTAAACATCTTTATACCATACACGAGACTAGCTTTTCTATCTCTAGAATTCAAAAAATAATACAACAAAAGCTAATTGAATAAATAAAATCACTCACTTTGTTCTGAATTGAGAAATTGATGAAGTTAGTATCAACCAATACACGGTAAGGTGGCCCCAATGCTGTATTATGCTTGAAAAATAGCGCTGATGATACATACGGTCTGCATTCGAAAATATACATAAACAAACAAATACAGACCAACCCTTCTCCCTAAGTGAGGTCGGGTATATGAATACGAACAAGGTGAAAATTTTACTCCCACCATCTACATCCCAAAAAGATTCTCCAGTTTCGAAATTTTATTATTGCCTTTAAAAATTATGAACTCTTTAAGTAATTTATTATTTTGTCAAATACACAAAAAACTAGCTTTTTTAACTTACTTAAACAATAAGTTGATAATTTTGATTCAAACCAAATTTATGTTTTCCAATTAAAGCTCGAAACTTTATTAATAATGGTCACCAAAAATGAAACTGGACAATCTTTTTGGGACAAAGGCATAATAGACTATACGGAGAATGCATTAAACTTACACGTTTCTGGGTAGCTTTTCCTTAGTCAAATCCTTCTTGTTTGGATTCAATACCTCTTGTTTATAGCTACAAAATTAAATAAATAAACCTCAGAAAACAAATCCCAAAACCTTATTACACAGTTCAATAATGAAAAAGGTTGTAATATAGCAGCAAAAATAATATAAAATCAGAAAACAAATCCCAAAATTTTGCACAAAAACAAAACAAAACGCAAAAAATTTATTACTGTTATCACACATTTTATTAATGAAAAAGGTAGTAATATAGCTAAAAAAATAATATAAAAACAATAAAAAAATTCCCAAAACCTTGCAAAGAAAAAAAAAACAAAACAAATACAAAAGAAAACAAGTACTGTTATTATACATGAAAAAGGCAGTAATATAGCTACAAAAAATATATAAAAAATCAGAAAAAAATCGGAAATCTTGCATAATAACAAAACAAATACAAAAAAAAATAGTGTAATTACTCTGAATTAATAAATAAATAAAGTAGTAGTAATAACATAGTGTTTAATGGCTTTGGAGGTGACAATTTTCTTCATAACAGCTAATTTAGGGCTTTTCTTAGCTTTTACCATTTTCAATTATTTATTTCAGTGATTCAGCAGCTGCTCTGCCACCACTTGCAGGAGCTGCAGCAGCGGTTGCCCCACCTACGAAACTTCCTCCAATAATCACCTGTATTGATTAGAGCAACGGTCAAGCATACAGTATGCAATATAGATAGTCTATTTGGTATTACTGATACTTCCGGCCAGTTCCAAACATCCAGTTTCTCTTTGATTTTGATGAAAGCTATAACGTATAAAAGAAATGAGTAGTGAATAATTCAAACAATCAAAAAAAAAAAACAATCAAACAACCAACAATATAGTTCATTGATAAGTTCCAAACAAAAAGCAACATAAATACATTATCAGTAAATTCAAGGTATCTGGCCATATAAAGTATATAGTAGTTAGGCCTTTAAAAGAACCAAAAAGCTCGATTCAGCCCGAAATTCGATTATTAGACTGGCTCGAATCATTTTTAGGTTCACGACTGAGACTAAGGGTCGATTCTTCAACCACATAAATTTATATTAAAAAATCATAATTTATCATTAGTTCTGAATGTCTGTCCAACTCGAACGATACTAGAACCTTCACAACTTTTAGAACCAAATGGAACCTTGATTTTTGCGATTCATTCGGCCCTCGAGCAGAACCTTGAATCATTATGTTGGAGCGCGATATTTTGGGGATAATAACAAATGTTAAATAGTCATTTGATACACATGACTATGATTTAGATCAAAATTATCAAGTTAATAATAAAGTAGAAGGAAAACACAATATTTTTATATATGTGTTCACCCAATATTAAACAAACATATACACACATTAGAATTCAATCAAAGAATATAAAAACTATGGAATAATCAAATCAAAACTAACCAATAGTAATACAACAGATCCAAAAGATCGTCTAGTTACGATATCAATTGACACACCTGGTCAAATAAGAAACTTTACGATTTTAATTGACACATGTAACTTTGATTTGAATCGAACGTAAAATAATAAACCTGGAAAACAGCGGAGGAGAATGAGGATTGAACAGCGCCGGAGTCGGGCGGATTGTACAAGCTTGCGTTGCAGCTCGAATGTACTACCAGCTCAAGCTTCAAGGTCTCCTTATAGCTGTTTTGCGAATGTGAATACTCCCATTTTTAAGGGATTTCTAAAGGACGGCTGAGGGTAGGAGAAACCCCATGGTTTGGATTGGACGGATTTGCCTGCTAGGTCGAGCCTCGAACGGGTAGCCGTTACCGGGTCCGATATATTTTATTGACTTTAATTGGCTGTTGCTTCATTTATCGAAAGCGATGAAGCATACTCGAAAGTGTGACTCGATTAAACTTTTTTACGGGTATCGAGGCTTAATATTTTGGGTCGAAAGTAATGAATGTGTACCAAGCATTTACTTTCAGAAAGCATCGAGTTAATGTTGCTTGATTAAAGCCCTCCTCCAAAATTTATGAAAATTTGGTTTTATTTTATAAAAATATGTTCTAGATATTGTTTTGCTTTTTATCTGCAATGGATCTAAGTTTATTCATTGTCGTCAAAGGAGTTAATTACTCGAGCCATGTCGGAAGCTCGAATCAAAATGGTGTCGAGACTCAAGCTTTTTCTTTAGGTTCAATTCCTTGGTGAGTCAATTCATTAGACTTGATCTAATTATATTGTTATGCATCGACTAAAGTAATACTCCATCCGATTCATTTTGTGTTCAATTTAATTAATTTTTTTTATAATAAATTAAATTACATTTATACTCGAATGGGTTCATTTTAAGGTTCGGATGAAGTTTTGATAAAGTATTTTAGTTCGAAGCTTGGTTCGGAAAAGATTCATAGAGCTAAGCTGATCATTTGGCTCGAGCTCGACAAGTAACGAGTCAAATTAAAATTTCTCATCTCAAACTGAACTCATATATTCTCACATTGGTCTCGCTGAGCATCGATATTCAATTCTCCAATTTATGAAGTTCAAATATAAATTGGCCAAATTACTTTGCAGAGTAGGCGAGACGCGGTGAACAAAGATAAAATTTACGTTATCGTTGTAGCAAAACAATCGAAAGAATTACTTTAACTCGTAGCGCATCTACTACTCCAATAAACAATCAAGCAATTACTTAGCTTGTAAGGTTTTTATCATCGACGTAGCTTATTCGATATCAATTCGAACTCAAGCCATAACACCACTACCAAAACAAACAATGCCATATATATCACTCATAAGGTAAAGATCTTATCAATTGTCATCAGCAGGACTACAAAGTTACATTAATGAATGTCAATACTGATCCACTCAACTAAGTTTCTAATTTGATAACCATACATTTATTGTGGTATAATCAAAAGAGAGTAATTCAGGCTAGCTTTTCAACTATCTTTCAATTCTCGCAAATGAACAAATAAAGATATTCCCATAAGTGCGCCTCAGCGCTTCTAAACTTTCAGTGCTGAATGAAGGGCAACAACTCCCCCAACAAGCACTCTCGTATTCCACTTTCTGAACCAGCATCTGCAATCATCGCTGCAAACCTCTCCCTGAACGCATAAGCATTAACGAAAGAAACGTAATCAAATTCATTTGTTTAATTTATTTATCTTCCCTACTATAAAATGCATTTAATTTAATTTATTTGTTTTAAATAAGTCATTTCTAGACTTTGTAGTCATTTGATCTACATGTGGTAAACTGTTTAAAGAATAGGAAGAAACATGTGTGTTCAAAACTCTTAGATGATAAGTGCATGCATGGATCCCTTAAGAGGTTCTACAATAAAGTTGCTTTCTTTTACATTAGGTAATAAAGATATAAATACCCTTCTTATATATCTATATCTAGATTGAGTGCAAAGATACACAAGTCCCAACCAACAATTTGAGTGTCAATAATCAACTTAGAACATAAAATAGTACATATTTTTCCTGTGAAAATTATGATGCATTGATCTTCGACGAATTTTGTCATGACCCACCAGGGCCTCTAAACGCAAATTTTTAAAGCTCTGGCTCGACAGTAGTATCTCATTCAAATACCGATCCGATATTCGGCTCGGCGATCTAAACGTAGAGGCCGGAAATTCTCAAGTGTCGATATTCAGAAAATACAGAAATGTTTAAATTCATTGCCCTTGCCTCACCTAAATATATATATAGGTTTAAAATATATATACGAATTCCTATCCAATAATCCTCTCCTGGATCCAATATAATACCCCTCCTCTTATCTATTAGCATAGCCCAAATTAGTAAACCCCAAAAGCCTAAAAATTAATAAATTAAAAAAACGATTAATTGTACCTTTTTCGAACGCTCGAAAAAACTAGCCGAATATTTTGTAAAAAAATTGACATCGAGCCGAGCTCGCTTTTTTTTAACCGAACGAGTCAACTCGAAATTAAATATTCTGTTAGATTAGACTCGCTTACAAAATTCTGTAATCTAATTAAAGAGGGCCATGTCACATTAATCACATGACAAAATTTTGTAGTCAATAACTCATGCCCCTAATACTATCTAGCAAACTTCTTCTATATATTTCACAACTTCAATGGTCATGTGATCATCAAAACTTGCAATTTCAAGTACCATTTACAACACTTCCACATATACAAACTTCCAACTTTCTTGGATCAAAATGATGTGTATGTTCTAAGAAACTTCTCAAGATGGCAACAAAATGGCAGAGGCTTGAAGCCTCTAACAAGAAGAGAATTTCACCATGCAATTGAATTATATCATCACGGTGGTACAAAGATGTTTAACTAGAGATGTCCGGGAAGCTTTGCTCATGTCAGTAGATATCAACCGTTGCTCATTGCCACCTTCCAATCAAGAATGGAAAAATGAGCATTTGCTTGTGCATTAAGAACTTTATCATAATTATTGACTGTAGTTTTTTTTCTTAATTACATTACTTAATAGATGAATCTAATTGATGATCATATTCGTATTTTTTTCCCTTCAAAGCTCTATTACTTTAATTATCTAACCACCCAAATATAATTAGCAAAGGTAGATCGATCCATGTCTCAAACTTTGTGTTCAAAATATACTCTACACAATTATTATAATCCCTTTGACACATTAACTAAATATAATGTAAAATTTACTTAGTAATTAACTCAATCTAACTCTGCATAGTAATAATATGAATTTTTTTAATGAAAAATATTACGAATCCTCTACCGTACCCCTTTTATGCCCCATTTGGTTTATTGTTCATCATGTTTGATAGACATCATGAGATAGTTAACGTGTAGCCACATGATGCATGATATGCAAAACAATAAAGTACAAGACATAAATTGAGGCATCGAGAGATGAGTAGATGATCCGGAGCAAAAAAAACTCAATAATTTTTTACATGAATTATTAATTCAATTAAAAATAAATCATCTAATTTGTTGAAAATAAATCATCTAATTTGTTGAAAATAAATCTTACACTTAAATCGAGATTAAGTACTCCGTATTATTTTCCACATCATGATTTGACACAAGCATTGTCATGTCAATTTTTTAGTTTCTCCCCTGTCTTGCTCTATGCAATGATAGAATAAGCACATGATGTTGCTCCCTAAAATTGCCTGAAGCATTACTTCATTATTGATCACTTCATTACTTCATTATTCTAGTGGTTCTCACAGCTTCCATTGCTATCATCAAGCTGGATCAACCCAACTTGTTGGCTAACAAATTGACAGAGATAAACCTCCAAAATTGGTTGTAGAAGATAGATGTGATCACACAAAGACCATCATAAAACTGAGCATTCCAGTTTAATGCATCCACATGGGGTTGCACCATTAAACTTCTTCAAGAAAAACATCACTAAATGAAGAGTCCCAAGGCTTGAGAATGAATATACTTCACTTTTCTAACATTTGCAGCTCCTAACATTCACAACATTTATAATTGGTGTATCATGCATGCATGTGCATAGACTATATGTTAGATGATCAGATCTGATTATATCCAATTATATCCGAATATCATTATCTTTATGTGATATATAACTATTGGCTATTTGATAATGATAAAGACTTAATGTACTTAAATTTAATACATCGAACAATTGTTAATTTAAATCCAAATGAGAAATGAAAGTAGACCCTAGTTTGGATATGAAGTACATACAAAATAAAACTTGACCAAGTATATCATCACAACCACTCAACATTAGCATGTTACAATTTAGATATTGATAATAAATACACCTTTCTCCTAGTGGTTCTCATGACTTTCAGTTGCTGTCCTTCAAGCTGGATGAGCCTACAAATGTCTGCAGAAAACTTGACAAAGAAATGACTTCAAAATAGGAAATAAATTATGAAATCAAACAAACAAAACCTATCCTCCTTCACATGTTATTGCACCAAGAAACTCCCACATTTAATAGCACCATTCATATCATTGTAAACTAATTGTCCAAACTTTCTGATATATAACCACTACCCCTCTTAGAAAGTCAACTCACCATTCACTACTACTTCAACATTTAAAATTATCTCAATAACTAAGAAACCAATTTATTCTCTTTTGATAAAATATTATCAAACACTTCTTGAATTAAAATGGTTAGCACCAAGAAACTCATCAAGATGGCAAAGAAATGGCAGAGGATAGCTGCACTAAATAGGAAGAGGATACCATTCCCCAACAACATGCAAAGATGAGAGTACGCGTGAGCATTCATCGTATTTCTCAAGAAAGACAAGTATGGAGATTGAACAAGCTTTGCTCTTGTCTATAGTTTCTAATAGATGTTCATCTTCTTGTTCTATGTATCAACAAGAAATATGTCAACATGTAGTACCATGTAGTTCTTGAGATTGAGTTAATGAATTAAACCTTGCTTACTACCAACACTTTGCAACTTATCTTGGACCAATTACACTTTTTTAATTATTGCCAAAAAATCAATGTTCATCAATTTTGCTCCACTTATAATGCTCTAAAAAGAACAATGTTCATCAATTTTGCTCCACTTATAATGCCCTATAAGTTTCATTTAATTTGTTCTTTTAAATAACTCATTACTAGACTTTGTAGTAGTTGATTAACATGTGATCAACTGTATAAGGAATAGGAAGAAACATGTTTAATCAAATTTTCATAGATGATTGCATGCATGGAGCCCTTAATACGTTCTTCAACAAGTTGCATTCTTTTACATTAGGTCAAGATTAAAAAACACCCTAATTATATATCTATATATGGATTAAGTGCAAAGATCGACAAGTCCTAACCAACAATTTGAGTGTATCAATAATCAATTTAGAAGATATAATAGCACATATTTTTCCTGTATACATTATGATGACAAATTTTCCTAAATTACCCAATTAGGCAGGGTCATATGTCACATTAATCACATGACAAAATTTTGCACTCAATAACTCAGGTCCCTAACTCTATGTACAAACTTCATCTATATATTTTACAACTCCATGGCTCATTTAATCATCAAAACTTGTACTTTCAAGTAAAATTTCATAACTCCCTACATATATAACACTTCAACTTTCTTGAATCAAAATGATGAGTTCTAATAAGAAACTTCTCAAGATGGCAACAAAATGGCAAAGGCTAGAAGCCTCTAACAAGAAGAAAATTTCATCTAGCAAAGTTACAGACAATGCAAATGAAGATTGTTGTACTAGTACTACTAGCACCACCACTACTACTACTAGCACTACTACTGCACCATACAAGGCAGATAGAGGCAAATTCGTCGTCTATTCCTATAATCGACAACGCTTCACAATCCCCTTACATTTCCTCAACAACGAGATCTTCATACAACTCTTGAACATCTCAGAAGAAGAGTATGGGTCGATTGTGTTATCTGTCGATTCACAGCTCTTGAATTATGTAATCACAATGGTACAGAGAGGTTTAACTAAAGATGTACAGGAAGCTCTGCTCTTGTTAGTTGATATGAATCGTTGTCGATGCGAATCAGTCTAGGAGGGCAATGTTAAATTTGTATTTTTCCATATAGGAACATGAATGTAACACCTCTAAAATGGTATAAGATGTCACACGCCACAGACTAAGGTTGCACATATCTTTCATTGTTTGGAAGACCGAACAAACTAGACAAAAATATATCATCATTTAATCTTACATTAAATAAAAGTATTAACTTTTATTACATCTATTTTGGGTGGGATATTACAATTTTACAAACTAAAATTGCATAAGACCAATAAATGCTCGCACCTTCACAAAGTAGGTATTGTTGGTTAAAAACATTTAACGAGGGTATTATTTGTTATTAGTAAGTTGAAGTTTTCCAAAAAGAACATGGTGCTAACCATAATTTTTCGTAGGTGCAAAACGTCGGTTTGAAAATTACTAAATGCTGGTCTCAAAAATATTATTAGATAAATTTAACTTTACCATATTTCATTGACTAAAATCTTACTAGATATATACATTTATTGAAATTTATTTCCCAAAGACCAAAATTTATTCCTTTTTATGAGATTGAAATTTATTCTCCAAATATTTAAATCTATTCCTTTTTATGTGATTCTAAAACCAAAATCTAAAAACATCATGTCAAATTTTTTTTTTATGAGATTCTTTTTTTTCTTCAGATTATTCACTTGATGTGTTTTAAAATTTTATTTTTCTTGTGCATAACTAAAGTTCTATATCAATAGCGTTAGTAGGCAATAAAGTAGGTTGAGATAAAATTTTGAAAGTCTTGTATACTCAAATTTTATTGTAAGATTTTAATTTAATTTAGGAATGGTAGATTTGAATATTTAATTTATTTAAGTTGTTATCAATTTGAATAGTGAATTTAAATAGAAAATATACAACTTTCTTATTATAAGAAATTCATTCCAATATTCATATAAAAAAGTAATAGGAATATAATAGTCTAATCTTACTTTTAATATCGATATTTAATCATTTTATGATTGACCTTTAGCAGTTCCCTAATTTTTTTTTTTTGCTAATCATAGATTCATAGGTTTCAATTGGGCTTTGACATGAACCACTGAAGCGTCCAAAAGTTAAAACATCACTTCATCCTATTCGCAAGAGTTTTCATAATATAACTCACCTAACTTATTTAGTTTTACATGTTTCAACCTTAATGCTTTTATTTAATACTACGATAATATGTGCAATATATGACAGAACATTGGGATAGCACACATTATTTTAAATATTAAGCTAATATTCAAAATTAAGTAGGCAACTGTCTTGAATTTATTAAAATAAATTCCAAAATACATCCATAAAAGAAGAAAACAATACTTTTATGTGTTCGTAAAGAATTAAATATCTTAAAATCAATCGCATGATGAAAGACTTGCTATATAAATTAATCTCTCCTTATTTTTCACATTGCATAATCACACGCGAACTTTCTAATTATTAGAGTTCTAAATTTCAACACTCCCCTGCCACGTGATGTCCCTTTATTTATTTATTTTATTTTGCTTGTTTTTTTCCTTTAAAGCGCCTGGCTTTTTAATATCCAGATCACACAATCACGGCCTCGATACTCAGTCTCTTTAATTTATTAAATGAAGTCCGTCACACCCACAAAGCAGTGAGTAACACACTTTATGTTTCCAAAAGCTTAACATCCTAAAACCAATCACACATCCTAAAACCACCTGTAATAAAAAAAGCAGTAGCTGATTTATATGTAATTAACTTCTTTCATGGTAACCTTACTCATTTAATAAATTCAAGAAAATGACCAAAGTAGAGAAATTTGGTTAACTACCACACATTTGAAAGACCTTTTAATTTATAGCACCTTTTTTTTTCTTTGAAGATTAGCACAATTTTCATGCGAAAAGTCTAAAATGCCCCCCTAAAATAACATCTCACTACTACATTTTGATCTAATGCAATGGTTGAAAAGTAGCTAATGCAATGCCCTCCTCTTAACCGATGCATTAACAACGGGTCCATATACTATTCAAGCTTTGTGACAAAAATAACTATTTTGCCCAACACTGTGTTTCAAAAGATAAAGAAAGATATTTTACATAATTGAAATATAACCCCACACTTTTCTTCTTTAACACACCCCCACCCATCCCCCTAAAACTTTAGTCCCTAAATTTTGGATTTAACCCTACACCTTTTTCTTCAACACAACCCACCCTACCTCAATCACCCCTTTACCCATCGCTCGATCTCACCCCACAACCCCCCATCCTCTATCGCCCCTACCCCTCATTTCCACAACCCCACCCCTACTACTCCTACCCCTCAAATTGCAGTAAAAGAGCTGGCCAAAACCCAGGGAAGTTTCGCCATTAACCTTTATATGATCCGATTGTATTCCAGTGGTACAAGCACCATTTGTCCCGGTGGAAGCCTTATTCAACCTAAGGCAGTTTCAAATGATCTTTGAGATGAAGTTTGTTCAACTGGACGGTTAACCGAAATAACCCGAGGTGAATCTTGTATGATGGTGGTCAATTCTTCTGAGGAGTATCCCTGACCCGTGGCTTATCCGATGGCGAAGTTGATACTTCGAGGTGATGATCCCTACTCCGACTGGTGCGAAGCTAGTTCTCAATTCTTCGAGGCAAAAGTTCGCTTTTAAGGGATCTAATACTCCAAGGAAAATCACCATCTTGGTGGATAAACACCTATTAACTCGGCAGGACGGAGCCGATTTAACTGGAAAAGCGAAGCTGAGCTAATTATCCCCGGCGAAGTCGATACAAGGCACTTAACCATCAATTTGCTTTGTGACGCCGGGTCAATTATCCGTATGCAAAACCGAAGCACCGGATGGTAGAGCTTTTCACCGACGGGCGAGGATCGACTTCAATTTTCAAAAAGCTGCCACCAGGCAAAGGTCAAGTAAGCGTAAAAGTAAGCGAGTAAAAAGTGTCATACAAGCAAGCGAGGTAAAGCGGGTTGCACAAGAAAAGTGTGTGGTTCATCAGCTTGGGGGGACTAAAAGCTATGCATAGCAATAAAAGTCATGTGCTCTGGCTTTACCATGTAAAATATATTCCCTATACTTAGTTTAATGCTATGGCAAAATAGTCATTTTGTAAGAAAACCCGATAGATAGTGTGACCCATTATTGTTAAAAAATATAAAGGAACTCATCCGGTAAAAAAGATAAAAGTTTCAAGCGACTACGCCTAAAAGTTAATGCAGTGATAAAGTGACCAACTAAAAATACGCATAAGATGTAAGTACTCAAAAAGTCAATTAGCCAACTAGTTTCAGAGTATTTACGCCTGAAAGTATGGATTAAACATTTGGTTTTTTGCATGTTTTGTGCTACTTTTGACTATATATAAAGATCGTGACGACAATGATCTTTCTTATAAATTTGGTCTCTTTTCTAGTTAGAGAGGGAAGTCAATCTGTAAAATCATATTCATTGATGTATTTGTAGGGAATTTTAAGTTTAACATTATCAACAGCTCATAGAAGAACTTCAAATAACTTCTAAGTTTCAGACTTATATCTATATATATAATTAAAGTCGACGTAATTTATAATTCTATTATATACCTATTTATAAAATAATTTGCTCCTATTTTATTAATAAAGTATTTTGTTTGTTTTCTTTTTTTATCATTTCGAAATATGTTCTTTGTTTTGACATGTACAACCTTTGTGATTTTCAAAAATATATAAATGAAGAACATTTAAAGATAAATAGAATGATGGTATTGTAAAAGAGAAGTTTCTTTATGAGGATTGAGACATAGTTATATTTGTATTACATACTCTTTAGTTATGAACACTTGTTAATTTATGTAGTAAAGAAATATTCAATTTTTGTATTATATCTACGGAAAACTATATATTGTATTATAGATTTTATATCAATGAAATTCTATTTGTGTTTATTATACAATTCATTTAAATGTGTATTATGGGATTCATTTAAATACAATTTATATAATATATTATTTATTTAAATCATAGTCAGGTTAAGGCCAGATTAGACCCACGCAATGCAAAGTCGACGAATCTGGTATTAGTCTTTGCATTAGTTCTAATGCAACGTTTTATTCTAAATCTGATTTTGCCGCTGCATTAGGCCCGAAATGTAGCAGCGCCTTCACTTTTCCACTTCCACCCCACCCCACCTCTACCACCATCCCCCTCCCCCAATGAGTACCAATTCCCTACCTTCCCTCTCTAGCCATAATCCAGCCGAGCCCGAGTTTTAATTTTACTACTGCTCACCAAATCCAGGTATTAAGGCCATTTTCGAAATAAATTTACCTAATGTTTATTACTTCAAATTTGTGGATAGCAATAAAAAATAATAGAGATGAAATATTAATTGTCAATAAATTAATTGACTCCTCGATTATCTAAATTATAGCAAAAAATATCATCATAACAAACCTGTCCTCGATAATAAACTCAAATCATAAAAAAATTGTAGAGTATTATTTTTATAATTTTATTTAAATATACAATAATAATCATATAACCGCCTTAATGAAATTTAATTGTTTGTCTAACGAAATCGGCAAGTCGGGGCTCGAAGCTCGGTTCGATACCGAGCCGAGCCGGCCGCCTCTGGCTTAGCCTCAGCCATTAATGCCTACCCTCCTTTCTCCCCATCGTTTCTTTCTCCTCCTCCTATTCCCATTGGAGGCCTTTCCTTCTCCCTCCCCCATTTTATCCCTTACCCCCTCCCTTTTTCCCCTTAATCGTGATTCCCAACCACTTCCTCCTCAAAATTACGAAAACTCTCAGTAGTGGCAGCGCGGCCCCATTTTTACGAATGGAGTGGGGCGGGGTCCTAATCAAAGCGGGAAGTGATATGCTGATCACTTTTATGAGTGAAGAGGGAAGAAAGAAAGAAATGGTACTAATGCTGGGGAAAGAGGAGTATGTATGAGGCTGAGGGCGAGCCGAAGGAAAGTAGCGGGAAAAGGCAGTAAATGATGAGCAAGGGGTCAAAAGGGGGCAATGGGAAGTGGGTGATAAGTGTCGATGTTTAGTGTGGACGGTTGGTTTTTGAGGAGGATTTAAACGTTTCATGCTTTTTTGCAGTGACACTTTAAATATTGCGGGAAAAATGTAGACAATTTATTTAAATTTAAAAATAAAAAAAAGCAAGGAATTAAAATTTAGATCAAAAAATGGTGCCGCTAATCAATTTTTCTTCTCCAAAAGCATATGGGTAAGTAAATGATAGAGTTAAATAAGATTTATTTGATCAAATTTACCATCACCATAATTTATCATATTTTTTTTTTATGTTTTGGGTAAATGATGTTCTAAGTGCAATTTACACATCATTTCATTACATCCACAGTACCAAACTTTTATCATTGAATGCACAATATAGTTCTTCAGAGGTGGAGATAAGAAAAGATCCATGAAAGCTAAGAGTTGCAATATGTTTATATGTAACCAATTTCCAAGTCTATTAGTAGGTCTTCCCAGGAAGACTTCTCAAGTCAATCCATCCACTATATACTTAGACCCAAACGTCAATTGTCATATTCAATTCCATGTTCTAATGTATTATTGAATCAACGCGGTTGTAGAATTAATACAGTGTGCCTTATTCTTCAAAATCATTATGACTATCTCGAAATTAACACAAACATAAACAAGCATTAAGCCATCAAATAAAGTGAGCTAAAAAAAGTGGAGCCAAAGTGACGAATCATCCAAGCCTTGGCTGAATCTTGGAGCAATTACTTACTTATATATATATATATATATATATATCATTCATATTCATTTTAATTGATATTTTTTTCCCATACATCATTTTGATCACTATAATGTAATGTATAAATTATTTTTAATATTCACTCAATTCCTAAAAAATTGTTTGGTTTGCATTTTCATGGTCAAAGATTAGAAAATTTTACTGTTTTAATTGACACTCAAAACTTTAATTTGAATCAAAATTATCAATTTAATACTCCATAATAAAGTATCTTGAAAATATCACATTTTGATATATTTTATCACAAAAATATTTAATAAATAAAAAATTATTTGGGTTAAAGAGTTGAAAAGTCAATAAATTAAAATTAAAAATGTGATGATCTTTTATTATAGAGTATTAAAAATTCAAAAATAATTTGGGAAAATAATTTATGGTTAAATTGGTGTATTTATTAAACTAAAACGGCAATTAAAATAAATTTGGAAAAATGGTTAACCTTGAAAACTAAATTGAACGGTTGAAATTGGAATCTTCTATTAATATTAGGTAGAAATCCGCACGAATGGGAAACTAAGATGTTTTCATGGGGGCATGTTAAGATAACTTCCGTTCTAATACAAGACTAAAAAGAAAAAATAGTCCTCCGTATGATCTTACTCAAGTCAGGAAATTCTTTGTACTAGTTTATTTAATGGGGAATATAATTAATGAGAGTACTTTCGTTGAATGGAGGTTCCGAACTCAATTATAGGATTTCACATGACTGAAACGAGGGTAATATTTATGGTACCATTTTAGTTATTCTAACATAGAGGATATGTATCATATTCCTTAAAAACTAAAATAAGGGTTGAAATTACTAAAATAAAAAAAGAAATTGTACTTTTTCAATTTCTTTAAAAATGTTTCTAATTTCTATAAAATTATTCACACATAGTCTTCGCCTCCTAAATTTATATTTTCCTATTATTTTTTTTAATATTATAGTGAATAATAGAGAATCAATAATCTAAAAAAAATTTAATAATTGCGAATGTATTTTAGAGGAATTTTGGGTGAGCTGATAAATGCTCTTCCCGAAAACATTATCTAATTATCTAATTTAATTTTAATAATGATTACATATATGGATTGAAATTTTTGGTTTCCTAAATATTATAACAACTCAATTTGAGTTTTTATCATGTTAACAAGTGCTTTTGTAGGGATCACAATGGTTTTGTATAGTTATTACAATAGATATCAAGCAATGTAAATTTTTAATGGTTTTGAATTTCGAGCACATACGTCTCTTTTAGTGAGATAAAAAGAGCATTCAACAATAATAATATTTTTAGTGGAATATTAAATTTGATAATTGTATGTAGTCTTCAAGTTTAAAAGTTAAGCTTTTCTCGATTATCGCATATATTTTAAGAATATAGACTCGCATTTGTATTTTTTTTGTTTGCTTTATGCGACGATACGCGATTGTTACCCGCATTATCTATTAAGAGCAAAAAATATTTTTGTGATAATTTGACGGCTATTTTGACGTTTAATTAAATTACGACTGGTTTAAAGCTACTGGAATTAACACTTTAAAAATTGAGTGATTGAATGGAAACCCGAAATTTCGAAAGTCAAATACTATAGCTTTCAACCCCATTAAATCGCTATGCTTACCTATAAACATAGATTCGTGAACTTTCCTCTAAAGAAACACTAGGGACCTATTAATCAAATAAAGTTAGCTGGTAGTAAAAACTATTTAAAATTACGCAACTTGCTTATAATAAAACAAAAACAAAAACATTCAAGATCGAATAAATATATATATAATCTAATTATAATAAAAATACATATATTATATTGTGTATAAACGTACTTACAACGCAGAGGAAGTCACGAACTATTCACTCACGAAGCCTTATTTGCTCTCCTTAGCTTTTAGCACCACAAACGGTGGATGCTTCCAATTAGTCCACATGAGGAGCGGTTGAACCACAAGGATTGATTTGCTAATCATAATGAAATTAGAGAACAACCAAGCCAAAAGCTCACTCAATTTTACATGAGAGTGATGATGCTGGCGGCTATTTGGTGAGGAAGAAGATGAAAATGATTGTTAGGTTTTTCATCTTCTAAAATCCTTTATATAGCCTCTTCCCTTTTTAACCCGAATAGCTCGACTCAGAATCAACGAAACCAACTCAAGTTAAAAACCGTTAACTAACCGAACGCTAATCTAGTGAGTAACCAATCTGTAGTCACTAACGAGTTTTTCTTGGTAAACCGTCAATCAACTAGCGTTAATTGATCTCGGTTTTATCCAATTTGTATTTAGATTATCAATGTAAAACTCTCGAACGGGCATTCTGCTGATTTTGATCAACTCCCAATTTATCAATCAAGAATTTAATTTCATACATTTAAATAAGACTCAAAGTCACTCTGCATGTAAGCGTAACTCTGGCTCGGGGATAAGAATATCGCTGTATAATAATATAATTGACCATTATTATTATTATAACGATTATGCATGAGATCTAGCAATCTCACATAACCCCTGATATTATCGTGAGTTCTTATTTAGTAATTTACAATTACTATTATTGAACACTTAGTTTGAGTAATCTCATTTAACTAAAACTATTAAATGAATTGTTACAACAATTGTCGCAATGGACACCATTATAGAAATCAAGATATACTGATTTCCAACAACAAAGATCCTTAACGCTTTAGAAAGACCGTATTACGGCTAAAAGCGAGCCCCTGTACTATCTCTATCATTAGAGACAGATTCATCCTCCGGGCCATCTCCATCTCTAATCAAAGCGCAAGGGAATCGCACCTAATGCCTCTTAATACTCCCAATTAGCACACAAATCATTCATTTGTTTATTGCAAAAATTCAACACCATTATCAATCCTAAGGGCTTTAATTTCTCTTTCCAAATTGTTTTCACTCAACATTTTCCGCTTTTTAAACTTATCAAAACATCGACGACAAGCTTCACAAGAAACCCAAACTTTTCTAGAATAATCATCATCACTGGAAAGAAAATATTGATTTCCTCCTACGTGGTCGTGAACACTCAGAGGGCCTCCACACATCAAAGATGCAAATGCCTGCCATCAAGACACTTTAGTCCGATTAGGGTACGAAGAAATAGGAAAAACTCACACTATGTTGCTTTTCCCTAACACGCATGATTCATAAAGTGGATTTGGTGGATATTTTATCACTACCAAAGTGACCATTTTATGTAATTTCTAATCTCTTTATTACTTATACGACCTAATATATCGCTTGGCCATAAAATGATTTACATTCACCATGTAGTCTGGCTGCAGGCATGCCAGGTTCAAATATGACAAACATACGTGCTATTTTTTCTTTCAAATAGAAAACAAAGGGACTCTTCTAATTTTCATAACCCCTACCCCATTTAATTCTCCAAACCATCATCTCTGGGGATGCACATGAAAGAAAATTATTAAGAGACATAGGTATGTTCCCTAAATTGCCCGGAGAATGCTGTTTATTAAAAGGCCTCAGACGGTTTAAAAATAATTCCCTAGGCAATGAAATATTAAATTTGTCAATCAGATGCAATTTTGAAGTTTAAAAGAAACTCTTCTAATCATTGCCTATACTTTAAGAATATAGACTGTGCCTCGTATTTCTTTCGGCTTTTATGATGACATGTCATTTGTTAGTCTGTGGTTTGAAGTCTATTGAGTACAGAAAATGTCTTTGTGATAATTTTGATATGAAAGACTTAGGTAATGCCAAGAAATTTCTAAGCATGAATATTATTAGAGACAAAAAATCTACTTTGTTTTTTAAATCAAAGTGCATATGCTGAAAAAGATTTTGAGTAAATTTTCTATGTCCGATGTTAAATCAAGCGAATGTACCTTTTGCTTCTCATTTGTACTAGTGAAGGACGGGCCCCAAAGATTAAACTCGAAATAAATGGATATGAAAAATGTGTCATATTCTCTAACGCTATAGGATCCGTTATGTATCTCACGATTAGTATCGACCGATATCAGATACGCAGCTAGTTGTTTGAGTAGATATATGTTTAACTCGTACGCCTCTACTGAATGCTTTATGAAATCTACCGTTGGTTTGAGTTTCTCAGATATCATGACGCTATTGCTTAGTTGCCATGTAGATTCCAATTACGCTTAATAATGTAGACAATAAGAAATCTACTACTTATGTATTTGGTTTTGTGTGGCTCTTGCATAAGTCGAAGTCTCAACTTCAACCAATTGTTGCTTTATCTACTACTGAATTCCGAGTATGTACTGCCATCGAATCTTTTAAAAGAAGCTTTGGTTTGGCTTTAGAGATTTATCGTCTGAAATCGGTTTTCTTTGACAAAGATGCTGTGTTTTTTTGATAGTTATTAATCTACTATTCACTGTGCAAAATCATGTTTCCTATGATAAAGCATTAAGCATATTGATGTTCGATTTCATTATATTCATGATATTGTTGAAAGCAAGTGCATCGCAAGTTTCGAGTAAAAATTCCCCGAAATTTAATCCCCGCGTATATGGGTATTTAAAATGCTCACAAAGGAGAAATCTATTTCGCTACGTTAATCCCAACTTCGACATGTGCTGACTGGACTCACATGTGATCTGTAACTCGGGATGACCCTATGTTAGAGTTCGGGTCCCCGGGGACTCGTCATGAGGTGGTTTTTCGCCCCACTATGTGGGACAATAGTATACTTTGTGTATATGCTTCCATTAATTGTGACGTCTTTTGCGATTTACAAGTAACGGTTTCATTACGGTGAGTACGCGATTCTCTGGGTTATGTCAAACGGCTGGTTTACTAAAAACAGATCAGAATATCTATCGTACCACACCAATTGGGCCCCAACCTAACGGCTAATAATCGACCTAAACCTAATATATTATTATATATACGTAGTGTTTGTCCTCTTGTTTATTGCCCAAAAGCATTGTTCTTCATCTTGGGCTGCTTTGCAGACACTTCAAAGTAAAACTTCGTTTCTTTGCTCTCCTCTCAATAAAATACCTCACAGCAAACTGGTAGCCGAGACGTTTCGGGATCGATTGCCCCTGCACTCAATCATTTGCGACATTCGACATCACTGTCTCAAATCAATTATTAGCATTTCTCCGGTACTGCAAATCCACACAAATAATCCTATCCGCCGATCTATAAACATTACAGTTAGTGTAGCAATTAAAAAAATTATACCTAGCACTCCGTATGTTATTTTCTAGTGTCGACCACTACTTATTATGCATCAAGAGCATGCATCAATAATAACATAATTAGTGTAGGCATTAAAAAAATTATACCTAGTATGTTATTTTCCACCACTACTTATGCAAGATGTAATGTAATTAATTATAATGACGGATTCATCAATTTTATATATGGAATACAAATTAATTATTAGCAAACATAAAAAGAAAAATATGAAAATGTAAAGGTACAAAAACATCTATTATTCTAACTTTTTTTGTAAAATAAATCATAGAATATTATATTATTTTTAAATAAGGAAAGAGACAACTGTCCCTTCAACACCCGTTAATTCCACTATTATTGCTCGATTGCAGCAAAGATTATTGGGAGAAAATCCTTGAGGAAATTTATTGGGAAGACTTGGTCAAGTCTAGAAATATTATTATTGCATAGTTTTATACTGTATGTAAAAGTTCCACAAGAAGAAGTCAAGCAAAAGAAATGTATAGATGAATGTGATGCACCCATCATTTTCATAATACTAATCTTTACTTAAATACTGATGACGCGTTAATGAATTTGGAATCTACCTCTCCCATCTTAATCAACCTCAATTTTAGAATTGTTCAAATAGATATTGATATCCCGAATACAGCCATATTCATGTGTCACATCATTGTCATTTACACATGACTTTGCAAAATAGATTTTTTTTTTATAATTAATTCATATCACAAAATAAATTTGTTCATAGCCTTCTCGATTATTACATGAGGCTAAATTACATAAAATAAAGTTAAAAATATCAATAACAATATCTCTTAAATTCAAAAAATATCCGATACTACTTGACATCCAAGCAATATGACAATTTTTCAAAATAGATTTAATCTAATAAATATCTAAACGAACTCCCTAATGATAATTAATTTATTTCATAATTTATGTTAAACCCATATAAGGATTGTCAGAATATAAAATACTGAGTATATGATATCCTATCACTTCTCTAAAAACTAACTACTGCTGTTATCAAGGAAAAAAAATGATATTTTGTATTTTAATATGAAAATACCATGTTCAATAAAAACATATAAGAATATATAATGTATCTTTTCATGTCACCTAAAACCTTGTTAGTCATAAAATGGGCAGCCTTTGTTACATACTTACATTCTAGAGGTTCAAAAGTAAATGAACAATAAAAACGTAAAGCCTTTGAATGGAGAACATCCTCGACAAGAATAGACACCCATAAAGTTTAGCTTTTGAATGTCCAAGTATAATTTAACTAACAATCATCTCAAACCATTGATGATCTAAATTAACAAACCTTTTAACTTTAATTGTTACATATAACTTTTTAATTTAAATTAAATTATCACATCACTAATAATATAAGTTGATGAAATAATATCTTTTAATATATTATTCATCCGTTGTTAAACAACATCCAAATGTACAAATATATCTACTTTAATTTATTTCAAAAATTAAAAAGTTAACCATCAATTTAAAACTAGAAGATATTTTTTAAATGAATAAAGTTAGTTTAAGAACATACTAATACTACCTCCATCCCACAAAGATTGGCCCACTTTCACTTTTTTGCTTTTACCTCGAACTTTGACAAGTAGATATTTCGTTTTATCAGACAATACTCTGATTTGGTAACTATATCAATGAAAATACATTTCAAAACTCTTCAGACACACACACACACATATATATATATATACACGAAAAAAAAAGGAAAGCATTTTTACTTAGTGTCTATCCCTCAGCCTTGATCACCAAAAAATATCTGTAGTAGCTATTAAATAATCGAAGCCTTATCCCCCTAGTCGATTAAAAAACAAGGCACCCTATCCCTGACTGCATATACATTCAGATACTTTATTAAAAGAATCGAAAGTGATTAATTTTCATTTCAGCTTTTAACAGCTGAGCAATTGAAAAAATATTAAAAAAGCTAGAACAAAAAAAGACGACTATTAATTGCAGACTCTATCCCCGAAGCCTGGGACCGCAAAAAATACTATCTTTGCAGACTTTATTAAATAATCGAAAGATTAACTTATCGAGCTTATAATAAATGATAATCAGTAACAACAACAAAATGAAAAGAATCTAAAACAATTTAATTATTAATTTGGGTTAACTCATCTCGAAATTGGACCGATGTATATAATTTAAAATAAAGTTAAAAAAAAAATTGATCGAGAAGAAAAACAATTTTGGATGGAGAAGAATTGAGTATGATATATTAGTGTGCATTTGGGTTGGTATGGTATAGTCTAGAATGAAGAAAGTGGAAGGAAAAAATTGAATAGCTTAGCCACTCAGGTGCCAAGCGTATGATTGCGCGTTCGGCGCACGCGTAATACTCTATATGCGACATTCTCTATTAATGTTAACTAGTTTATATTGCGTACGCTGTACGCTTTAAAATTATTTCATTATTTTTATAATAAAATTATAATGACAAATAAATAAATTTTAAAAAAAAAACCAAAAGAATAAGCATTTAAAAATTATCATTTAAGTTAATAAAGATAGAAAGTGACTACGAAAAACTTTTATTTTCTAGCGATAATTACGTAAAGATTACGTGAAGAGATAATAATATTTCTATTAAGAAATATTTAAAAAATTTATCTTTGTTGTGCTTATTACACCACGGTTAAGCTAGCATTTAAAATTAAAAATAAATTTTTTTATTATTGTGCAGAAAATAGAATACATTAATTGGGCTCACTCCTCAGAACCGCCAATCCAATTTCTTACACATTATATATATAGTATGATTTCATAATTCTTCCTACATAAATACCCCCCCTCCCCTCTTCATTCTTTAATCATAAACTATTCTTAGCTTAGCTAGTTATAGCTTTCTAACATTTAAAACTTCTACATTATTAGATTATACTAGTATAAAAAACCAATTCACTTCTATTTGGTTGAAGTTTTACTAGTTTATATCTTTATCTAAAACCATATAGCTTAAAGCACACAAAAAATAAAAATGGACGAAACAACATATGAAATAGATTTGCCAGGCTTCAGATTCCACCCAACTGAAGAAGAGCTTCTTGATTTCTATCTCAAGAATATTATTATTGGCAAAAAATTACGTCATGATATCATTGGTTTTCTCAACATCTATAGACATGATCCATCCGACTTGCCAGGTAAAGCCGACCCTACTTAGTGGGATAAGGATTGGTTCGGTTCAGTTCATTTTCTTGCAACAGCCCTTACATTTTTTCAATTTCTTGAAAGCTAAGCAACAAAATGTTGCTATAACTATACAGGCCTGGCGAAAATAGGCGAAAGAGAATGGTACTTTTTCGTGCCGAGGGATAGGAAACAAGGCAATGGAGGGAGGCCAAACAGGACTACTGAACATGGTTTCTGGAAAGCAACTGGCTCAGACAGGAAGATCTTCGGCCACTCGGAGCCGAAGAGAGTGATTGGATTGAAGAAGACATTGGTTTTTTACAAAGGGAGAGCTCCAAGAGGCTCCAAGACTGATTGGGTTATGAATGAATATCGCCTCCCTGATAAATTTTCCCCTCCAGGATCCCCCAAGGTTAGTCAAGTCAACTAAGTCAAGTCAACTCTTTTCGTGACTTGACATCCAGTCAATTCTAATTTTTTTCGTTGTTATTTCACTATAAAAAATACCAATCTCTTCAATAATCTAGATCCAATTTTCATGATGTTAAGATAACTTTTTTCTTACTATTGTATGCAACAATGTTTATTTATTTCTTTCCTTGTGACAAAAATGCAGGATGTAGTTTTATGCAAAATATATAGGAAGGCAACATCATTGAAAGTATTGGAACATAGGGCTGCAATGGAAGAAGCAATCATGAAGAAGACTATTACTAATCAAGAATTATATCATTCACCTCCTCCACCGCCTGCTCCATTACCCTCCTCCATTAATGCTATTAACACTATTTCGATTCAACGAGAAAATGAACTCAGAATCAAAGATGGTCAACTAGGCTTGATGAAGGAGGAGCAACACAAAAATGAACCAGAATGGCAAATTATACCAGAAGAGAATTCCTCATTCAGCATACAATTTCCAACTGATATTGGAACTTTGCCTGAGCTTCAGGTTCCTAAGTTCTCAATGGACTGGAGCCAAGATCCAATTTGGACACCTTTGAGGAGTCCTTGGCTTGAGAATATCTTAACACTTTTGTAATTTTTGAATAGTTCAGCTACACTCTAAAGAACAGTAGAGTATAATAGCCTTTTCATTTTACTGATCCTGAGAAATATTTGTTATAATGTTATACATGCAAGAAAATAGTGTACTTTTGACTACATTCACAATGGGAAACTAGATAGTCAGGATGATAATGTTAATGAATAGACTTCATTCACATGACCATTTCCCTCCTCCCTTGGAAGTTGGAACAGTTTTCGAGCATGATTCGACTCATCATTTATTATTTAGTCTTCGTATTATTGCATAGACAAAGCAGTCGTCCAATCAGGATGGACACACGACGCTTGCATTGCATCGGGCAGGGCATCATCTGCTTGGTCGCACATGAGATAACATAAACTGCACCTTGCAAGAACTATTAAGGAACTAATGGTAAACACATTTATAAACTGCATCAAAGAGAAACTAGACACAATTCAGAGCAGTAGCATCTGAGTATTGATCTTTAAGCCCTATCTTAGCTGAAATATGTAGTAATGAACATGGAAGTATTTTTCTATAAAAATATAAAGAATTTTTCAAAATGATACTTCAGCTAACTAATTTTAGTACAGGCAATCATTGATTGAATCGACCTACTTTTCGATCAGCCATAGATCTTCACACAGAATTGTACATCACACCCCTCCTGCAATTTTCTTGTACAAATTTCAGTGAGAATAATGCAGTGGCGGTGTTGCTCATTTTCTCTAGATCATCCAGGTGAGGCCGGTTTGAACAGTTTCACCTGCGATGAGACTGGGATGTCAATGAAGCTTGGTGTAGTTTTCAAGTATACCGTCATTCTCTAAATTTGTAATCTATCACCACTGGTGCATTGAAGACATTATACAATAACACCATCTCCTTGCCTCCGGGCTAAATCATTTTGGTTCATGTATGAATATTATCGAAGATGTGTAACCTTCCACCAAGCAGGCAAACACATCCATGAGGAAAATATTTCCCCACCAACCGGACAGGCCTAAGAAACTTTGTTACCAGCACGAGTCTCATCCTCTATCCGTTGCAAGAGTTCTTCGTAGACTTTCAGAGAATTTCCCGAAAACTTCTCCATTGCCTCAAAAATACGTTGTAGCCCAACCTGAAGGCTTCCTTCCTTAGTGGCATCACTCTGATAGAAAACTCGCCTAGTGACTGCAAACCCACCATCATCCCCGAAAAGTGAGACCATCCTCTTGTCCAAAGCCTGAATCTCTTTTCGTATTTTTTGGTCTTCCTTATCCAAGTTCTTCACCCTTCTCTCCATATCCTTGTAATTGGTCATTCTTTGGCACATTTCCAACTTATCTCGGTCCCAAAGTTGAAGCACATTTGCAGCAAAATCTGTCATGTGATCTAAGACTTCTTTCTCAGAAACTCTATCTAAAGATTGCGACCACTGGTGGAAAACACCAAATACAGGTGGAGCACCCATTCTACTAGGAGAGAACGAAACAATACCATCAGCTGTTTCTTCAGGTACATATAGAAGACATTTCATGAGCCAATTATCTAATGCTCGGATGAACTCTTTCTGTGTACTAACCCAACAACAAAATCTTAAAATCCAATTCAGAAGCTCATGCTCAAGCTGCAAAGTGGCCTCAAGATGGGCATCGCTAAAGTGTTTGAGCGAAGCAATGACATCCAGGCTTTTTGCTTCTATAATTGCTCGACATTGATTGCGATGGCTCTCAAGCATTGAGTTCCACATTCTACTAAACCTGAAACCAAATCATTTTAAGTTTAGTTGCAGTTAGAGTTAAAAGGTTTCCAGACAAGGAGAAAATGCTGATAGCTAAAACAATAGCATATGGCAAGGGTAAAAGACATACTCTTGAATGGTTTCATTCAGAAGTGGCCACAAATCATCATCCCTTAATTTGTTTATGTTCACCGAAATCTTATCAACAACCTGTATCGTAAATTTAAGTTTGGTCGATAAGCTCCTAACCAATGTTCCGGTTGGATCCACTTTGTTAAAGTCAGCACCTTCTTCATCCAAGTGCTTCAATTTCTTACTCTTCCTCCCATGGAGCACCCTCATTTTCTCTTCAACCTACAACAGATTACTACTGACCTCAGCATACAAACAAACAGTAACTCGATTTTGCTGATTACATATCGTTTCACTATAACGACACATAATTTTGTAGCGATAAAATAAAATAAAAACAGTAAACACGACACAACTCTACAACTCAAAATCCATATTTCAATTAACAAAATTGTTAGCCAAAAGTTTGAGCAGCAACATGAGTTCAGACAACTCCATAACATTAGTATCGACAAGACATGTATACACTCACATATCCGGGAAGAACCAGAAGAATCAACAAATACAAATAACTCTTTTGGCATCAAGCAAAATGATTTCTGCAAATCAGTATGAATCACAAATACATTATTGGGCTGACAACATACCTTAACTTCCTCATACAGTTTCTTTTCCCAAAGATAAAGTTTATGTAATGTTGAAGAAAGGGTTTTTGACCTCAACCCCAACTCTTCATCGACATCTAAAGATGCACAATCAGCCTTCTCGACCTGAACACTTCCGGAAGAAGGCAATGCCGGGGCAATTGCGTCCAACATCTTCGAAGAAACTGCATCAATAAATACTAAGTTTTTCAAGACATTGGACAACTAAGCTATGGTAAGTTCACTTTACAATTTAAGTCCATGTAATTCATACACTAATGTTCAACCTAGCTACATTAAGTTACATTAACATTAACAGTAGCATACCCAATGCCTCAAAAGAGGATCAAATTGAGATATTTATGTTAATTGTATATGGTAAGTCAGTAGCTTTACCTTGATAAGCAGAGTGCTTCCTATTATAGGGCAACTTCCCAACTTCAAGTATCACTGCTAGATCATATCCAGACTCAGCAGCATGCTCAAATTGAACCTGAATCTCCTTCATTACATCCACATTATCCTTAAACGCGCCTCGGGCCACGTTTACATCATCCCCTGCCCTCTTTTCATTATTCACCACTTTCTTATCCACCATATGCATCTCATGCTCAATGGGATCGATATCCATGGAAGGACTAGGCCTAGTTGCTTGCATTGCATCAACATCAATCCCTTTCCCATGTTCATCTACTGCAGCACCACTTTCAACATTGACAAACTTCTGATCACCATGAACTTCCTTAACAACCTCATTATGAACATAACCCTCCTCCTCCTCCAACTCCAAATCAGGTATCCCTTCTTCTTCTCTCAATTCTCTATAGTCTCCTCTAGAGGGGTAGGTTGGGTAATACTTCTCAAAGCTCTCAAAGGGGTTCAAGAATTCCCAAAACGAGGCTCTTGGTGGGGACGGCGGAAGCGGTAGAGGCTTAGTATTAGGCCCCTCTGAAGAGGGTCCGACTTCCATCAATGAAGGACCACCATATGGAATCACATTTTGAGATGAACCATTGAATCCCCCTAAAGAATCATTGTAATAAGAGCTAGGATTCTTGTAATAACAAGAAGATTCACCCATATGTACAATCTTTGGATTCAGAGGCTTCTGTTGGTACAACACAGAAGGGGTCACTTGGTTCTTCATATAGTTCACATGCACATAGCTTCCACCACCACCTCCTTCTCCACCACCAGAATTAACATGCACATAGCTTCCACCACCTCCTACTCCACCAAACCCATATCCCATATTTTCTCCATGATGAGCATAACCATAAGGAACATGATCAAGAAGTTGTGCATGATGGCAAAATTGTGAATCCAAACCAGAATGCCCATGCAAAAACAAAACATCATCATCACCATCATAACTATCACCAATATCATCATCATCAAGCTGGTGCATGGCTTCTGTTGAAGGCTGAGGAGGAGGTGGTTCTTGATGATGGGCATGTGGAACATCAACTAAAAGTAAAGAATCTTGAAGTTGTTCAAAGAATCTGTGAAGAGAAACACCAACTGAATTGAGAGAGTGAAGATAACCAATGTGAGCTTCAGAAAATGCAAAACGGTGATGAATAGCTTCCTCCAACAAACGACAACGTTCACGGCACAGAGCAACTGCAGGCATATCATCAAGCTTAGAAGTAGAACAACCCATTTTTTGAAAAAATAACAAAGATTGAATAATAATAAAAATAATGGATTCTTGAATAAAGATTGAATATAAAAATGGATTCTTATATAAAAATGCAACAAAGAAGAATTAAAGAGAAGAAGAAATAGCATGCATAATTGCATAATAATGAGTCTAAATCTTATGTTATATATTGCTATTTATTACATTACGTTAGTTATCAAATATAGTCATACAAAAAAGTAACAAGTCAATGGAGGAATTAATGCCCATAGTATTATAGTAACAAATGTATCATAACTTTTTTAAAATATGTTATCTTATTTGAGGCGAGTTAAATTTTTATTTCTATGTTTAGTGGAGTAATATAAAACTTGTAATGATTATTAACGTAACATATTTTGTTTCATTATTATGCAATTACTAATAATACCGAGTACTCTGACTTTTCGACTTAACGTTATTAAACGTGTATTGGTATTTGTTTTTTTATTGACTTGTTTGCGTACGTTATTTTATCACAGTGATAACTTCTTTATTTGACTCATTAAATACTACCTATTATTTATATGAATTATAAATTATTGAGATATTGAAATATTTAAGTGATACATTATTATTTTCGGTGTAATAATGGTATAGAACTATAGATATATACAGTATATAGTATTGTAACTGATTTTATTATTTATAAATATGCGCATCAATATAATAAAATCATTTTGGAAAATTTATGTAGGTACAAAGAAGGTTTTGCAAACGATAGAAGTTTGACTATCAGTCTATTGCTCTCTAAACGCACTTATGATTGCTTGAGATGCTAGATTTTGATTTGGTGTAGTCTAAAGACTTGATTTGGAATTTGAAACTTGATTTGGGCACCTATTTGAGGCTATGTTTGTGCTTGATTTGTGTCTGGACTGTTGTATTATTTACTTTCTTCCATCATCGTTCTTATTGATTATTGCTTGGATTAAGAATTGTTTCGAATCATAATTCCTAACAAATGGCACACTAACGGAACTAACAATAAGTTATGATGTACAATTTGAAAGAAATGACAAACTAGTTTATATATAGCAAGAAATTTTGCTGCAAGTAATACATGAATCTGACAAAAAATAAATATGATGTATATACTCAAAAAAAGATGTCAGTTTGTTTTGATTGTGCTTTCAAATCTTTCAATTTCTTCAATATATTTGTGAAATAATCCTGCAGATATTTCTCAAGCGATACGACATCTTTCGAGTCGACTCCCAGAAGACTATATGTCTCGGTCATGGGAACCGAAAACACTATATCACTCGAAAGCACCTGGAAGCCACAACAAAATATAGCTATGTTATAGCATTCTGTCATATTTCAGTGCTACATTGAAGATGGTAGTACTAGAAGAAAATGTGGAACAGGAACTCGCTCGTTACCTCTGAAAATGCCAATCTGTCGGCAACATCACTTGTCCATTCAAATAGACGAGTAAGCTGGCGTGTAAATCTCAGAATGGAGACTGGTACAGTCGTCACATTGGCATCTTGCCCAGCAAGCCTTTCACAGAGTGTTATCACCTGGAACCGAAGGGAAACACTTGTCTATTAAAATCTAAGCATAATAATCACTTTACTTGGGTAAGCTTTTGTTTCTGGTTAGCTACCCAAGAAACGCTAGCCAAAAACACAACTAAAGCGATTAAGTTTAGCTATTGTTAGCGTGTTAGGCTTTCAAATTACGAATATTTCCCATTGTTGAACAAAATTAAGAATCAAGATACACCCTTGCTATACCTCTTGAGTTGTCCAAGCCCGAGGTCCGGCGAACGTGAGAAGCTTCCTGTTTATATTTTCATTTCGTAGAGCTATAAATGTCAATCTAGCAATATCCTGCAAAATAGGGCATGCTTCAAACACATTTTAAGGACCATTGTTTTACGAAGGACAAACTCGTCGAGATGTATATATACTTGAGTGTCCATGTAAGCAATTCTTGTAGGGGCATCAGTTCCCCAAACAGACTTCTCTTCCAGAATAGGCACAGCATACTGCCCGATCAGCCCCTAATGATTAAAATAAGTCTACCAAGTTAGCTGGAAGAAAATGATGTTGAGTGTTATGTTAATAGTTTTTAATTGTTGGGGTAAAGAAACAAAAAAAAAATTGAATTATTATGTATGAGCTTATACATTCTGTGATGAAGTACCTAACTACTACAAAATATTATACTCTGTCATACAGTTTCACATATAGCTCACACTATACATAGTTTTTGTATCAGAAATGTATGACATTTCTAAATGATTGCACTGGCTAAGGCTTAATGTAATAAGGAAATGGTATTGTTTGTATATAGTATTATTACCTGCATGAAACCACATAACCGAATTGTAATGTGGTTCAAGCCTGAATCATTAAGAAATTTCTCCGTGCAGTATTTTATCTCCATCAATGGAACCTCGGGATGCTTGTCACAGTTGTGGATGGAAAAGAAAACATATTTCTGGACTCCCATTGCTTTTGCACATTGTATAAGAGCAACCTTCCCTTCCCAGTCTACCTAAAATGAAAGGCTGAGCTTAAATACGGCCATGTCAGATGGACAATCCATAAAGGCATCAATGAGTTTGATAAACTAGCATATGAAAAACATACGGCTGGCGAAGCAATAAATGCAAAAGGTGAGGACATTCTAAGTGACATCGAAATCTACATATTTGAGTAGTGCTTACAGTTTTTATGGGCTCCTCTGGGCGGCCTGTAGCACAATCAATGACTGTATGTATACCAACCAGTGTCGCGGGTATTGTCTCTGGTCTGCTTAAGTCAGCCTACTCATCAATATAAATAAACTTCCATAAAATAAACCAATGAGGCTTAGCATGATGAGAAGATTCCTAAAATGACATCGAAATCTTGAAAATAGCAAAATAACCATACAGTCCTTAATAGGAGTAACTCTCTAGTTCACGATTCAGGCAAATCATCAATGACAAACAACCCTAATCTAAAGCCTTCATAACGACATTGCCTGAATAGGAGTAACTCTCTAGTTCAAGATTCAAGGCAATCATCAATCATAAACAACCTAATCTAAAACTCATAACGCCGTTGCCTGAAACCACAAGAGTTCAGAGGGAACTATTTCCAAATCTAGATATCAGGTAACTTCATGTCTTAATTCTCTCACTTGAAAGGAACTATTTCAAAATCCTGAATTATCGGCAATTAGGCACCTTCACTCGATAACATGAATCCGGATTAGGTATAACGAATAGATGTTACTAAACCAAACCGAACTAAACTAAGCCTTGTACCAATAAGTGCAGTTGGCAAAATGAATATATGTTGCTGGCAAAGCAAAAGGGTTGATAGAAGTCATTACATTGACAACTGTAGCGCCCCAATCACGAAGGAAATCAGCAGGGGCAGGTCTTGGCCTAACAAGACACCTTACATCATAGCCTTCATCAAGTGCCCTCCTCACTATCTGCCTCCCCAATGTGCCAGTTGCACCTACAACCAGTATGCTCGTCGGCCTCACCGGTGTTCCCGGTGCCAAATTGACAGCAGCAGTCGTCGCCGCCGCATTACACTTCACCACCAAATTTCTGTCTTTCCCATCACCTTTAACAAATGAACAAATAATGGAATACCCAAAAAAGAAAAAGAAACTTATAATCAAAATAGTCATACTCCCGCAGTTTCGAATTTTGATGGTTGAATTTTATATGTTATTATTATAATAAGAACCTATGGGCATGGGTTATTGTGCATAAGGCTAAAGTTTATGTACAGTGCATAATCTATTGAAAGTGATTCGTGAGTATATTGCACTACTGAACGAGTGAATGAGTAGCATATGGCCGACTTGAAAGTAAGGTTAGAATAAGTTACCTACTTACCTGTAACATTTCCATTAATCTCGAGTAATATTATTAGAGCAACTAATATGTAAATTAGTGTTGAATAATATGCACTAAGTAAAAAATATATTGTAACCATGACTTATATGCATGGTTACAATATATCAAACTAGGCCATCTTTAAGGGATAAATATAGTACATTGAAGTTTAAGTTGATACCTTTAGAAGTGATCAAAGAAGGGGTGGAACAAAGGAGGGAACTGATAGCTAAAGTGCGCCTCCAAGAAAGGTTGCTATATTGAGCTGATGATGGATTTCTGTTGTTGGGTTGTTGAAGATGGAGATTGAGTTTGAGGGTAGAGGTGGAAGAAGCCATTTGTGTGAAGCTTGTGAGGTTGCTTTGAGGGTAATGGTGTTGAGTTGAGGGAACAACAGATGGGGAACATGCCACGTAGGTGCATGTCAGGAGTGGACAAAATCCTAAATGGATTATGTATCACTCATGCTAAATCTTGTTTGTCAGCCCATCTCACATATTTTTGTAAGGAGGATCGGCAATCACTATTCGTTAAGGTACACGGAGCAGATGTAAATAATAATATTAGATAAATTTCATGCTTGCATTCGGACATTAATAAAACGTTTGAGATGGTGATTCGAACTCATAACCTTGCTTCGGCCACAAGCTCTCGCCTACTCCATCAATTGATCACCCTTACACGTTATTCTCGAAATTTTTGGAGGTTGCTTGTATTGAAATTTTACATCTCAAATATATTAAATTTTGGAGGTTAGATAAATTACATCTCAAATATGTTAATTTGGAGGTTAGTATATCAAATTTTATTTTACTTTTAATTTTTTATGTAATCGGTTTGTCTCGAAATCGCTTGCCACAAGATAAATTTAAAACCACACCCGAATTCAAGTTAAGTAGAGAACTAATTCGAATTTGTTCCAGCTTTTTTTTTTACACTATTTTAAAGAGTCAGCGACTAGTGTATACAGCAATCGTGCACAAAGATGGAACTCCATGACTTGATAATATAGTTGTCAAAGGATATCATGTATCATTACATATTAAACGCATTTAAAATCATGATTGTTATATTGAAATCAAGGAATTGATGATATTGAATATCGAGAATAACGATTTGTTGTGTGAATGAGATAAAATATTAGTTCGAGGACTCACCAACACAAATTAAAATGAACTTTGTTCTACGACTCACCAAGACGAATTAAATGATTCAATTCATATGTTAGTTCTTCATAGAATAATTTGGGAATTTGTATAGTAATAAATAAAGTTATGTGGTAGATTTATCCGATTTCTAGTACTAAGTTATAGGGGTCATTAATTTACTTTGATGATCATAATTTTACCAATTAACCTTGCACGGAGCGTATGACGTTTACAATATTTACGCTTTGTCGACGAATCCTCAATCATCAAAGCTGCGCACTTTCAAATTTTTTGTTTGAAACACGAGAATTTTTTCTTATTGAAATCATACTAAACAATTTATATTTAATAATTAAAAATAAGACTGAAAGTAAAGAAGTTGTAAGTTAAAGTTTCATATTATCACAAAGATTTAATACTTTAAGCAATTGGTAAACCTCTTGTATTATTTTATACATATGGAGTACAGGCAATATACCATGAAAAATATTTTTATTTTAATTTAATTTTACCAAAAATATTATAATTTGTTATTCAAATCAATGTTACGTGTATAAATTAGACGACAAATTTTATTAATTTGTTCGTTTAAATTAATCAAGAGAATCTTTTCTCTTCTAATGGATAAAGTATTCAAATTATGTATGAAATTCATTTAATAATTATGACAAGTCGATATTTTAATTTCGGAATTCCAAATACTTTATAAAATTTTGATATATTATTATGTGAAATATGTATATCTACATATAATATTTTTAACTTACTTTACTGTTAATATGATAATTTTGATTCAAAACAAAGTTGTATATCAATTATTAAGATCATAAAATTTAATAATTTTTACTATTGAAAAATCTCTTTCACATGAAGGTAATAAGAATATAGTAATCATGTTATCAATTTTACAGGAGCTTTTAAATAATCGCGGACTATCGAAGAAGAAAATTGAAATCCATCTTTTAGAGAAAAGACGCCATATTTAGTATTTATAAATTTTGGATTTCGTGATCGAAGTTTAAATAATTTTAACCACAGAAAAAGAAAATCCATGAATACTTTAAAGACGAGGTCAGATGTAATCTTCATAATTCTTTAGTTTTGGTTTTGTGAGTTTTAAATAATTTTGGACTATCGAATGTGCTAAAAAGTAAAACCATTTTTTTAGAGATGGATATGAAATTTAGTATTCATAAATTTTAAGTTCGAGTTGTTGACTTTTTAAATAATTTTAACTATTCAAAAAGAAAAATCAATGGAATCTTTATACGAAGATACTACATATTTTCATAATTTTTAAGTTTTGTTGGTCGAGCTTTTAAAGCTTTAAAAAATTTGACTATTGAAAAAAAAATCAACTCTTCTTTTAAAGCATTTGATTTCAGATGTAGTGACATTAATTTAGCTGCTAAATTCTTAATAATGTTGACTATTGAAAAGAAAATCTAACAAACCTTTTAGACGGCGTAGTATATAATATTCATAATTTTAAAATTTTGTTGGTTGAGATTTAAATAATTTTGATTATTGAAAAGAAAATTTAACGATCTTTTAGAGATAAATTTAGTGCGTAATATTTATAACTTTTATATTTAAATAGTTGGAAAATTATATTGGTTATTTAGTTTGATTTCTAAAAGATATAGGGATCATTAATTTAGTTAGATGATCATAATTGTCTTAGTAGGTAATAATGTATTGTGACGAATATATACAAACGTCTTGATTTATCATAAATATCTTAGTATTTCTATACTCTAAATAGAAGAATTTGTATTTGAAAAAAAATCATATCATAATTGCATACATCAATATACTTTTTTAAATAATTTCCCAAAAAAGTTATGCGGAGTATTATTTAGTACCAAGATACTAAATGACGAATAAGTCATTTAAGCCATTTAGTAATAAACATGAAAAAATATACTTCCTCCAATCCATTTTAATTGACGTTTGACTTTTTTGAAATTGAACTTTGACCATCAATTATTAATTATTCATTATTCTAAAAAATATAAAATTTATATAATTGGATTCATTTTTTAAAATACTTTTACAATATTAATTTTTTAATTTTTAATAATATAATTAAAGAGTAATTAAAGATTAAAAATTTATCTCGATATGTGATAAAGTCAATAAAATAGATTGGAGTGAGTAATTTTTATATTAACTCCTCCATTCCAATTTAACAACTAAATTTTCTTAAAATAAATAAATTATAATTAACTCCTACATTAACTCATCCATTCCAATTTAATAACTAAATTTTACTAAAATTTTCCGATCCTCTATAGCAATCACCATATCACATGGAGTTTGGTACCCCCATTTTGTCATTAGAGGAGTACGTATATTGTAGATTGAAATGTGCATGGACTTTTTTATGGTGTGTTTGGCAGTAGTAGTGGCCAATTTGATTTACGAGTAGTAGGTCCTTAGATTGTATCCTGCCTGACTTAAGCAATATATAGTCAAATTATTTGTGTCACTCATGATTTAAGGGAATTACTACTTACAAAATCAAAATAAAAAATATATAATAATATTATTATAAAGTAAAAATATATAAGAAAAATACACATAAAAAAATAAAATAAAATATATAAACCGGAATAATTCAACTACGAAGTTAAAAACCCGACATAATAACTACAAAATGTCATTTGATCAATCTTTATTGACCTCTATAAATAACTAACGATCATGACATAAATACGCATTTTCAACCCCAACATGCCATCACAATGGCAATATAAACGGCAACATGTCAGAAGAACGACAACTCTTACTAAGCACGATTAGTAATGATTATAGTTAGATTCTACAAGCTAGAACCAAAATAACCACACTAACACGCCTTTGTGCAGATGTTGGAACTAATCTTTTTACCTTTTATTTAATCAGCTAACATGATCGGCCATAATCAATTTCCACTATATCAAACTTCACCACCTGATACCTCCAAATAATGAGGTGCATGATATAGTTAAACATGTTAAATTGAGTTAGTTACTACTCAATAGTGGTTGTAAGGTCTCGATTCGGCAAGGGGCTCGGCTCGAAATAGTTCGATTCGAGGCTCGATTCGAGTAGCTAAACTGAAATTCGAACCTTAAAATTAGTGCTCGAGACCGAAATTTAACTAAGCTCGAAATTATTCTACGATCCATTACAAATTAAATCATTTAACATTTCTTTGCATTTTAAGCTTCATACTTGTCCATTGTAATTACTACCCATTATTCCACTCCCCATTAACTGCTTTAAGCCTCGCATCTAAACCAGATCGAGGATTGTAATATTTAGTATCGGTGAATTTCGAACCGAAGTTTTTCGAACTGGCTCGAAAGAATCAAACCAACCGAGCCGAACGTTATCCCAATAAAAAATAACCTCGAATCCGGTACGAACTATAAATTTTAGTGGTTCGATGATTTCAAATCGAAGCTACCCATACGCTCGAATACGGTCGAGAAGTCAACTCGAACCTATCATTATTCGATAGGATTCGCCTCAATTACAGCCCTACTCAATAATCATGTACGAGTAAAAAATTAAGGAGGTTGACTATATTACTACGTAGTAATTAGAGGTAGATTCCAAGCTAATTATTTAGATGGGTACTTGATGAATTGAAGAGAAAATTTGTAGAAGGTAACAAAAAATATATTGTTATGGCAAGTTAAAAAATGGAGGAACAAAATCAATTTGTGGAAAGAGAAAGAAATTAAAGTAATCAGTTATGGCAAGTTATAAGCTAAGGAACAAAAAAAATACCACGTAAGTAATTGCAATGGGAAAGAATCGAAACGAGATAACTCGGCCGAGAATGGAATGGTAGTCATGTTTCGTCATCAACGGTGTGGATCAGAAATGCAAATTGACACGATCTCGTATCGGGGTTTCTGCTTAGCCAGAACTCTCACCACCGAGACATTTACCTCTTCCGTGACAGACCTCCTCGGTGGCGCCGCTAAGATTAATACGCTTTCATATTTTTTCGGGAAAAAGAATCGGCTACTAAAATGGAGAGAGAAAAAACCCGTTGTTAAATGGCAAATAAACTCACGGGCAAGAGACAAAAAAAAGGCATTTATTTTCTAAAAAATCATAAATAATGAGGTGGGCAAATAAATCCAACATCACAATAGTTTAACAAAACATGAAGCGATTTTCCTCATTACCATAAGACCAAACTCGTTTGATGGTATTTAAGATATGTTAACTTCGACGATTTTTATGGTCAACGTCTATCACAGAAGTTCAAAACATGTTCCAACATTTGGTTTAAATGTTGAGGCAACATAGGAAATGAGATATTATGTTCTAGTGTCCAAATGGTAGCTCACTGCTCACCATACCTCGCAATATCGCATGACTAAATTAATACGTTATGTTGTTGAAGTAAATGGTGGGTTTCCTAATTAAAGAAAGAAAAAAATGTTACTCTAGTCCTCAACCTTTCTCGGTACAAATTTCAATGACCAAGTTAATTAAGTTTAAATGACATTGTTTTCATTTTTAAATATCGCTTAATTGATTTTACGATGAATAAAATTAAAAAAAGTTTAAAGTCTTTACTATTTCATCACAATATCTATTTAACTCTGATTTGTTCATATTTCTGTTATTTTTTTTCCCATTTCATATTCAATTATAAGAAAAATGTTCCAAGAGCCTAACTAGAAACTAGACCTTTCATAGACTAGACTCCTTATTGAATAATAGATCCTTGAGTTGACCGCCATGGTTAAAAGAGTTGACTTCTTCTATTGGTTAGGCCATCATTTTCATAGAATTGTCAAATTAATTAATAAGTGAAATACTCCGTATTATTAAGGTCGAAGTATATTTTATGAGCATGCCTCATGTTTCCAGAGTATTATTTCAATTGAATCAATCTCAACCTTCCAGAATCTCTCATTTTATTTGCCCAATGTTTGTTTTTTTTATTATAAAATCCTACCCACCGCCCTTACAACGGTAATCTAACTCGGGGCGACTCCCAAGCCACCTAAGCGCCTTTTTAACCACTGCGCTTATTCTCGACGTTTCGTTTTTGCTGTTTTTTTTCCCTTAAAAAATCATAGTACGTTTGTTGTCACAAAGAATATAATAATGGAGAAGTATGTATTATTGCATAATAAATAATACCTGCGAAGAGTGCAGGAATGATACGCTAGTTTATGCTGTATGCTCATTGCCCAGTGCTCACACTCCACAATGGAATGGAACAACACATTATGACTAAAATTAATAAGTGGTCTTAGCTCCTTTATATTCCAAACCATAGAACCACTAGTGAGTATGAATTGTGTTATTCAACTTAAATACACGAACCATTCATAAATATCTTAAAGTCATTATTTTCATAGCATTTAAACCGGCCACATTAACGATCCCCTGCCGCCCCTGTCTCCAAATATCATCAAGCAGCTTAACGCAGTGACGTTGCCTCAATCGACGCGCTGAGCCTTTCCTTTTAACCACTTCAATAAAAGCATTCTCGCTCCCATGAAGGTTTTAACTCATTAATCGGCATTTAAAAACGCAGAATTCAGATAATACTAACATTATAATTCTTTACCGGGCCAGCCTATCTGTCATACATACATGATGGCTGTTTTTTCAATTACCTTAGTTTCCTGTACAAGCATAAAAAAGAACTCGAAAAATTTGTTGTGTTTCCAAAGTTAGTAATAATAACAAAAAAATTAAGAATTATCCTTAAGTCAATATATCGTATTTTGAGACTTGAATGATCAATTAGTTTGATACAAGAAAAACATTTCATAATAAAAAATCTACAGTTATACATATAATACGATTCATTTAACATACTAATGGGCAATGGCTACACCAATAATATGAACTTATATGATCCTCATGCCTCAGGATTGAAATAAATAGTTTTATTTGCATCTTTCATACGGCAAAAAGAAACTACACAACTTGATTTGCCTTTTCAAGTTGTTCTTACATTTCTCTTACCAACACAAGTCCAAAAATAAATAAGCACATACAAATACAACGTTATTAACTTATTCAGGAATCCAATTGACTATTTCAAGGTTTTTTATTTGACAATGACTAGTTTCTTTTTTAGTCAGTGTTCAATTACACGGGTGCTACAGTGCTACTTAGCCAAACCCACAAACCTGTAAGAAAAGGTCCAAATTTCCCTTGTTATTCTTTCACACCAACCTTTTTCCTCTTTTCACATGTGGGAAATTTTGAAAAATTACACTAAGTTAATATTTTTATCAATTTTTAACGTTCTTTCAATTTTTTTAATTAAATGACACATCCCTAATATGAAAAGACACAAATATCCTCTTCTATTTTACATTCCCAATCCACTTTCTTCTCCAAATCACCATCCCCAATCCACTTTCTTATTCAAGAATCCAATTTTTTTGAAAGAGGTTGGATGTTTTAATAGTCTGATCTGTTTGACTATATATGATAAACTATTTTGTTAAATAGAACTAATTTTTTATTAGATAATATTATTGTTCACCATGAGTAATCATCCAATTTATCTAGCTCGATCTAATACAATCCGATCTTTAATCTATTTATTATTATATAAGAGAAAACCTCATTGCATAGAAATTTCCCAAATGAATCATTAATCCCCCATTATATCCACATAATTCATCATCCATTAGAAGCCAAAACAATCATTTCCCACAACTTATTAGACTTCATTAGAAAATTCCACACTCCATTATTTTCTCCCTTTCATACTTCCTCAACCTCCATTATTATTTACACACCCTATCTTCTTCTTTCTTTCATAAACCTCCATCAGAATTCTCCACCTCAAAAATGGTTACCATTTCTACAAAAACTCCTCTCATATTCATATCTTTTTGTATACTCCTCTTCTCCATTATTGATCAAACCTTAGTTGAATCAAAACAATTCAAATGCACCTCCAATATTCAACAATGCAAATCCATAGTAGAGTATATTTCACCCAACACCACCACCATCACCACCATCCAAAGCCTCTTCAACGTCGAAAACCTCACCGACATCCTCGGGGTAAACAACCTCCCCCTTTCCACTCCCTCCACATACACAATCCAATCCAGACGACCCATCAAAATCCCCATCCCTTGTCTATGCTCCAATGGCACAGGAAAGTCCAACAAAGTCCCAGTATACAAAGTAGTCAAAGATGATGGTTTATACCATATTGCATTTGAGATATTCTCAGGGTTGATAGTGTTTCAAGAAATCCAGGAGGCTAATAATATTTCTGATGCAAACAAGATTTTAGTTGGACAAGAGTTGTGGATACCTTTGCCATGTAGCTGTGATGAGGTGGATGGGGAGAGGGTGGTGCATTATGGCTTCGTCGTGCCGCCACGGAGCACGGTGGCGGGGATAGCGGCGCAGTACAACACCACCCAGGATGTGCTCTTGAGGTTGAATGATTTGGCTAGTGCTAATGATCTTAAAGCTGAAGATGTTATTGATGTTCCTCTTAGAGGTCCAATTTCTTACTTTCACTTTTATTATATTAACTCGAAATTTAATTTCAGATAATCTGTTATATTTATCTTATGATAATGATAAATTTTATAAAATAATAATATTACATTTCTCGTGATCATATTCTTTATACCAGTGTTGTCACAATCATATAAATTGAGAAACATGTTCCCACAACTTTTGTGATTTTTGGTCTTGGTAGGTGTATGGTTGGTGAAGGTTAGACTAGATTATTAAATATTTAATATACTTATTTTTATTAGTCTATCATTCTTATCCAAATTCTTAATTTTCATCAATATTAAGGTAAGTAATTTATTGTAATTTATAATTCTAGACTTTTATACTTAGGTTCTTCGTTTCCGTTTAAATTGAAGTTTTGTCAAATAAATACTTAACTAGATTTTGAATTATATATAATTACTCCACATAACTTCGAGTTTCAGAGTCATTAGGAGAATATTCATACTTTCTAATCTTATTCATAAGATTGGCACAAGCTCAAAATTATGTTTGTGATTGATTGCTCAAACATTCTAATTAAATCGAGATAGAAATGTCATTCCGTATTAAATTAAAAATATTCATGAATATATGTGTTAATAAATACGACAAATTCAAGAGATTATATTACTATGATGCATACACAGGAAACCCACATACAGCTCTTTATATTTTATTCAGATTATTTTAAAAATTAACCAAAAAAAAAAAAAAATTTGAGGAAGTAACATACTACCATCTAACCGACTCATACCTGTTTCATTGATTCCATTATTGCAGCTTGTACATTTATTCTTCTACCATCATAAATTTGAACATTTTGCATTTATTTACATATGATGTACTAATTGTACTATATACTGAATTTCCACATTATCATGTCAAGAATTTATTGTACCCCCCCTGTTTACTTATTTCAGTTATAATTTCCTCTTTCTTGTCCAAATTAATACGGTAATATATACATCCAATTGCTAATCCTTTGAAATAATACATTCTTCCAGCTTGTGCATCATCTATAAGTGAAAACTCTCGTGACTACCCATTACTTGTCTCCAATGGCACCTATGCTCTTACTGCACAAGGCTGTGTGAGATGCAAATGTGACGCCGCAAATAATTATACGTAAGTATCATTTTTATTGAGTCGAGATTAGGTTCTTAAGCTTAAAGTCGAGATTAAATACCACCACTATTATAAGTCAACGGAGAGTTACCATTTCTTTTCTTTAATTATTTCGCCTATTTTGTTCTGACCCTTTCAATATATTCAGATTACAATGTGAACCTTCCCAGTTTAATTCCTCCGTCCAGCGAAATTGTTCACCGTTGCAATGCCAAGGGTCGGGAAGCTTATTCATCGGTAATAGCACATCTTCCGGTTGTGATCGTGCCACGTGTTCATATTCCGGTTACAATCGTAACGGAACAATCCTTACAACGTTAGAGCAATCCACTTGCCCTGGTATGTTTTAAGTAAATATTACTCTGAATTTGTGAAAACTGTTCTGGCTATATCATTATTAATCATGTTTTAATATCTACTTATATTATCTAATGAGCCATTCATGTTACATGGGATGATGAACATTATCGTTTTGTTTATGAATGCAGCTCCAGGCCAAGGAAACAATGCTTCTAAGTTCAACTTCAACATCTGGAGGATGAGCTTTATCATCATTGCTTTCCATTTGATGTTGTTTTGTATTCAGTTTACTTGACGACAATATATTTGAAGGCGATTCTATTATTATATATGAACACAGTATCACATTTGTTTCTAATAGGTTGATTCTTATTTTCCAGTTACGATTCCAATACTTATAACTACATTTTATCCTATGCAAATGGATGTTCATGCGCTTATTAGTTGACTGAAAATGGATGTTTTATTTTCTATGGATAATTGTTTATATGAAAAGTGCTTTATTAAGAATTGTGAAAAACTATATTGTGATTGTAAAAATTTATATTGAAAATGTAAAATACTATATTGAAATTGTAAAAAAAATATATTAAAATTATAAACAATCAACTATTATGAAAAAGTAAATTTTTTCTAGATAATCATGTATTTGAAACGAAGGGAGTACTTATTTATTTCTTTTTCTCATAACTTTGAGTTAAATGTCAACCAAATGAATCGAAGTGAATAATTTAAAATCGATAATTTAAACAAACAAACAAAATTATAATCGCAAACGGAATGAACTAAAAATTTAATCTACCTTAATCTAGGTTCACCACAATCCAAAATTTACATCATAAAATATAACTATTTGATTTATGAGGGCGACCAAAGTTTTGGAGGAAAAATAATATTGATTCACTTTGATTCGCCTCAATTTATTGAAAAATTATTTATAATATGTGATGTTGAATCCGGACTTTGAAAACATATTGACTAAATGAGTCCACTACTTAACCTCGATTTGAGTTTTGTAAAATCAAATGACCCGTTAGGCACTAGATGAGGTTAGCTCGGCTCGAATAGTTATCAAATCAAATTAAAATTTTTCCAACTCGTACTATCTTCGACTTAAAGTCACCTTATAGTAGCGTACAATTCTTAATTCACAAGGTACACCTTTTCCTTCTTCAATCACCCTCCCCAAAATCAAGTTTTTTGGCACCCAATAATCTGACAGATAGCTTCAAAGATTCAGAAATTTGTCACTGCCACGTCAGCTTTCAGACAATGGCACTCAACCTGCGGCAGAAACAAACTGGTAATGTGCAATTTCATCTATTTTCTTGATTCATATTATAATTTTACTGTTTCTGTTTGATGATTTGGTATTAAATTCATATATGGGTCGAATAAAAATGAAATCTTGAAACTGGGTTTTGTGATTTTGATTAATTATGCAATTTTGAAAGTGAGGTTCTGTTCTTTTGATTAAAAATGAAATTTTGAAACTGTGTTTTGTGTGATATTGAATAAAATGAAATAATGAAATTGGGTTGTGTGATTTGATTAAAAATGAAATTTTGAATACTGGGTTTTGTGATTTTGATTAAAAATGCAATCTTGAAACTGAATTTTGTGGTTTGATTAAAGATGCAATTTTGAAACTGGGTTTTCTTGATATTGACCACAGAATGTATAATTCGTATGTTGAATCTGAATCAAGCTGTGAACCCAAGTGGTGGTGGAACTGCGAATGAGGAAGTGTACAAGATCTTGATCTTCGACCGTTTTTGTCAATCAGTTTTGTCCCCATTGATCCATGTCAAAGATCTTCGCAAGCATGGCGTTACTCTTTATTTTTTGATCGAAAAGGATAGAAAACCAGTTCAGGATGTTCCTGCTGTTTACTTTGTTAGACCAACACCTTCCAATATTCAACGCATCATTCTTGATGCTTCGAATTCTTTGTATGATTCATTTCATTTGAATTTCTCTTCATCGATTCCTAGGCCTTTTCTTGAGGATCTTGCTTCGGGTATGATTAATTCTGATTCCATTCAGAGGGTTGCTAAGCTTCATGATCAGTATTTGGAGTTTATTACTTTGGAGGATGGTTTGTTTTCGTTGGCAAATAAGGATTGTTATCTTCAGTTGAACGACCCTTCTGCTGGGGATAGGGAGATTGAGAATATTATTGATAGTGTTGTTAGTGGTTTGTTCTGTGTATTGGCAACTCTTGCTGTTGTTCCCGTCATTCGGTGCCCGAGAGGTGGCCCTGCTGAGATGGTTGCGTCTTTGTTGGATCAGCGTTTGAGGGATCATTTGTTGGCTAAGAATAATTTGTTTACTGAAGGTGGGAATTTCTCTAGTTCATTTCAGAGACCAGTTCTTTGTTTGTTTGATCGGAACTTTGAGTTGTCGGTTGCTATACAGCATGACTTTAGGTATAAGCCACTGGTTCATGATGTGCTTGGGTTAAGGTTGAATAGGTTAAGTGTGCCAGGCGAGAAAGGTGGGATGAAGTCTTATGAATTGGATTGGGCAGATCCGTTTTGGGAAGCAAATGGGGCATTGGAGTTTCCGGAGGTGGCTGTGGAGATTGAGACTCAGTTGAATAAATATAAGAAGGATGTGGAGGATGTTAATAAGAGGACAGGTGGGAGTGGTGGTGCAGAGTTTGATGGGACTGATTTGATTGGCAATACCAAGCATTTGATGAATGCCGTTAACTCTTTACCAGAGTTAACTGAGAGGAAGCAAGTCATCGATAAGCACACTAATATTGCCACTGTGTTGCTTGGTGAGATTAAGGAGAGATCTCTTGATTCTTATGCTAAGAAAGAGAGTGATATGATGATTAGAGGAGGCATTGATCGGAGTGAGCTTATGGGAGTTCTCAATGGGAAAGGGAGTAAGTTAGATAAGCTGAGATTTGCTATCATGTATCTCATCTCAACTGAAACCATTCCTCCAAATGAAGTTGAAATGGTTGAAACAGCTCTAAGGGAGTCTGAGGTCGACACTAGTGCCTTTCAATACGTAAAGAAGATCAAGTCTTTGAATATATCATTAGCGTCAGCAAATTCTGCCAGTAGGAGTAACATCGTAGACTGGGCTGAGAAGTTGTATGGGCAGTCAATTAGTGCTGTAACTGCTGGAGTGAAGAACTTATTGTCCAGTGATCATCAACTGGCCGTGTCAAGAACAGTTGAAGCATTGATGGAGGGGAAGCCAAATCCTGAAATCGACTCCTACCTGGTCTTTGATCCTCGTGCTCCAAAGTCAACGGCTGGATCAAGTAGCAACCATCTGAAAGGGCCATTTAAAGAAGCTATCGTGTTCATGGTCGGTGGTGGAAATTATGTGGAGTATGGCAGCTTGCAAGAACTTGCACAGAGACAACAGCCAGCCAAACATATCATTTACGGGACAACTGAAATTCTCACAGGTGATGAGTTTGTTGAACAGCTGGCTCAGTTAGGAAAGAAGATGGGATTTGGTAGCGGCGGCACAGGTCCAGCTGCACCAGTTTAAATACGATGTACACTTTTATATACAGCAGAGATGCACTCCATGAGGTTTGCTAGTTAATCGAAGTGGCTTACATATGTTCAAGTGAGGAACTCTTCTAAGGTTCTTTGCTCATTGATGCTTGCTTCTAAAGAATGTGTAGTATGTACTAGAAAGCTCACAACTATCTAATTTTTGTTTCTCTGTCAATTTATTTCCATATGTTTTATATTCTTGGATTGAACTTTATACATATATCAACTTCATTCAGTTGTGTAATCTCTTATTCTCTGAACAGTAATAGCTTAGGTTCGTCTACACTTCTTACAAAAGCCATCACTCATGGTTATGGGAAGCTGTTAGGACAGAGTTAATATTGTAGACCAATTGCTTAGGCATATGTTGCTGTCTCCATCCTGATTACAACTCATTTGTTGACTGTATTGAAGACGACTGTTAGTGTTTCTTTGCTTATTTCTTCATCCAACCTACTTAATACCCTCCACCCCCATGCCCCGGGGAGGACGGGGTGTTACTACTCGTTGTTCTTCGAGTAATAATCCCAAAACCATACTTTGATAATTTCTCCCCGGCTCATCGACAATATTTGTAATACATGTTAAATGATGCACACCAACTAGCTTTTTTGATGAGTTCCAAGTGTTGATGCATATATTTTGTGAAACTGGTTTGTTGAATTAACAATCTGTAGTGTTAGGTGAAGCTCTTTTCCATCTAGGCTATTGGTAAATATTGAGGAAAATAGAATTGGTCAAAGATGCAAACCACCCAATATTCTCACTTCCACTCGGTAGAGTTTTATTAATGCTTATTACAATAACTATCAAGGTTGAACTTTGAAGTACTCACCAAATAAATAATCTTTTATTGCCTCATTCATCAATCATTAGTATCATTATGCTTGCTGGTTGACTACATGGTATTGAAACTGAAGAAAAAATAGTATGATGATGAGGAGATGCAAGCTATACTATTCCCCTATTCAATATCTTCTACCAATTCTACTAGTAGTTACTGTTGTAGAGCTTCTAACATCATGTGGTTGTTCCAATGATTCTTCCTCATTAGAGGTCGATGTAGACGCACCAGCAACAATAATTTCCAGATTTCAAGGATACCTTACAATCAACACTGCCCATCCTAATCCAAATTACTTGGAAGCTGCAAATTTTATCATCTCCCAAGCCAAATCTGTGTCTTTAGATTTCCAAACCATTGAATTTGTTAATGGTAAGCATTTAGTTCTACTGAAATGGCCTGGAAAGAAGCCATATTTGCCTTCTATTCTGCTCAATTCACACACTGATGTAGTTCCAGTTGAACCTCATAAATGGTCCCACCCTCCTTTTGATGCTCATCTTGATCCTTCCACTGGTAATATCTATGCCAGAGGGTCACAGGACATGAAATGTGTTGAATGCGATTTAGAGGCTATTCGAAGCTTATGGCATCGGGTTTCAAATGCAATTCGCACAGTTTACTCCTCTCATTTGTTCCTGATGAGGAGATTGGAGGTCATGATGGAGCTGAAAAGTTTGCTGATTCTGACGTTTTCTCGAAGATGAATGTTGGGATTGTGCTGGATGAGGGGTTGCCTTCCCCTGATGAGAATTACAGGATGTTTTATGCAGAGAGGACTTCATGTTCCTTAATCATTAAGGCATTTGGGGCACCTGGACACGGGGCGAAGCTTTATGATAATTCAGCTATGGAGAATTTGTTCAAGAGTATTGAGAGCATAAGGAGGTTCAGAGATTCTCAGTTTGATTTAGTTAAGGCTGGACTTAGGGCTGAAGGGGAGGTTACTTCTATAAATATGGTTTTCTTGAAAGCTGGCACCCCATCACCCTCTGTAAGTTCTTAATCTATGTCGGCCTCTCAGTATAAATTTCTTTTTTTGTTGGTTATTAGGAGTAGATCATTTCTGTAGAAGGGTAGTTGCAAGTTACTCATACAAGATACTCTAGGTGTCACTAGTTCAACATTCCAATTGAAACTATGATGCTGGTAGATCCACTGGATGGCGTTATTAGAGTAACTCGTTCATCCAAAATGTTTCGTTCACCCTAAATGAGACTTCATACAAGCTTAATGGCCTAGTTGTCTCCACTGGTTCAGTTTATAATGGTCTCGTTAACAGTTATGTCTAATCATTTTGCTGGATGAGTGAATGTTCTGTCTAACAAAATAAACTCTTGTATTTGTTACATCTTGGGGCAGGGGTTTGCCATGAATTTGCAGCCATCTGAAGCACAAGCAGGTTTTGACATTCGAATACCACCAACAGCTGATCCAGAATCCTTGGAGAGACGAATAGCAGAGGAATGGGCGCCTTCTTCTCGCAACATGACTTTCCAGGTATATAGTATCCTCTGAGTACCACATCATAAGTTGTTCTTAGGAAAAGTTTTTCTATGTTAACATATGCTATCTAAGTTATCTTATCTCATTGTTCTTTGTCTTCTCCGACTATGGTTGTAGCTCGTTCGGTCCAAGAAAAAATCTGAATATCCAAATCTTACGGCCTTTGATAGTTCCAATCCTTGGTGGATGCTGCTACAAGAGGCTGTCAGAAGTGAAAATGGAGAAGTTGGAAAGCCAGAAATATTCCCCCCTGCTACTGATGCTCGCTACTTTAGGGAACGAGGATTGCCAGCAATTGGATTTTCTCCCATGTCGAAAACTCCCAACCTGCTTCATGACCACGATGAGGTACCATAAAGTATCATAATAACATGTTTGTTTACATGCAATGCATTCCATTTATGTTTCTTATTCTTCCCCCCCTCCCCAATGCAGTTTCTGAACCAGAATGAATACATGAAAGGAATTAACATATACAAGTCAATAATCAAAGCTTACGCATCTTTTGACGAATATCCTAGAGATGATGTTTCTAGAGCAGAGTTGTGAATTGTGATGGAAGATGATTGACTGAGATAGATGCTTGTTGATGACATCTATTCCAAGTCTCTTGCTAATAGTCTCCGAGAATAAATTGACGTGGGGCGGTACGTTTAAGTGTTTGATCTTTCATTCTCTTGCATTGGGTTCCTAATATTTATCACAGAAATCTTTCGACTTCAATGTCCTGGAGAGTTATCCAGAAAATAAATGAGCAACCCTCTTAAACAGATTCAGTCATTCAGAAATCAATAACCATACATATATTATATACTTGACTAGATCTTTCTGTTCCTAACCGTGAGTCCATGATGTATCATAATACTCTGTTGAAATCGACGAGCTCCCGTCGGGCGTAGGCAGTTCTTACCAGGATTCTTGAGTCTGCAGGTACACCTATTGCTCACATCATTAAGTCTTAAAATGAATCCTGGAGAAGTTATTAGCTTGATTCTTGAAAATCTAAGTCCAACTCATTAGCATCAGAACCATTGTTGTTTGCTATATGAAATATCTGATATATTAGCTAACAAGTGACATCGTCTCAAATTTGTTTAGTACTATTAACATATTGGTCCGTATGACCCATAGTTGTGAATAGCGGCGACTGCGGCATTATAGTGCTATAGCGGAGCGTAACAGTATAGTAGATCCATCTAGCATCGCGGTGCAGAAAATAGCGGGATTTTTGAAGCTTCGTCGGTCTATAAACGCTTATTCACAACTATTGCATTTAATTCATATATAACCGTATCTAATGAATCTTCTTAGGAAGTACAGATAATTTGTTCTTCATATTGTAATCCTGTTGTATTAATGTTAGTTACATCCAAAGTACACTTGGGAAAAGATAGTGCTTGTCAAATGTTGCTATTGATCCAGCTCCTTTGGAAGTGTATATTCTTTGGATCAAAAGTGATGATCAAGCCAGATACTGAGATATTATTGTTAATTTGACATATTAGGCCAAGTCTAAGTAAAATGGGTGAGTACACACAACAATCTGAGTACCTATACTTCTTACATGTTTCCACATCATTCATTAGACGCGTTTTCATACACTCATGAACATTCACTTATCAAGTATTGTTAAGACTATAATATCTTGTTGAGTTTATTATTCTTCTCATTGATCTTCATAATGATTCTTTACCTTATCTTTATTTCATTATTATGCTCCCACTTGAGTAGTTGCACATTGTGTTTTGCAAGACATTGTGTGTGATGTAAAAATATATAAAGAAGATATATGTAGTTTGTATGAAAGTTTTAATTTAACGGCGATTACGCCACGCCACGAAATTGTGATATTACACATAATATTAACACTATAATAAAAAATTCATGATGTGTATATAATGGAATCGTCATGATTGACGATTATTGAGACAAAATTGATAATTAACTCATCAAATACGACAAAGTATATATGGAATCCATCCATCTAGCATAGCCAAATAGCCAGGAATCCGACATGATCTCATCCACCTTAATAATTGAGCTTTATGAGCATTTGACTTCATTTATTTATTTATTTCATCTAAGTTTTGTTTGTTGTAATGAACCGGCCCATCACATAATGCAAATTTAAGCCAACTACTTTGCTTCGCCATGCATAAATTATTTAATGAAATTTAATATATATATATATATATATACAGTATTATACACTGCTGCTGAAGTCCTTCTACCTTTACTTTATTTCTTGTTATTGAATTTTATTCATTCATTAGGCACCAATTATTGAAAATAAAACAAAACAAATCTAGCATATTAACATATGAATGAACTTCAAATATATTTCTTTAGTGATCGTAAGATACAACTACTTTTTGTTGGATTACATACATGGCAAAATGTTAAACTTAACTAAAATTATTATCCGTAACAGTGGTGATCTCATACCTATTATTTACTTACTATCTAACTTCAAGTTCTACTTCATTCTTAACCAGTAATCTAATAATATCTTACCCAATTGAATTTGTACATTTAATTCTTTATATTCAGTTTTAAATACTACTAATAAACAGTGATTAATCATAAATCTCATATAGTCATATTTCAAAATTTACACCTTCAATCTCTTCTATCTTGTGTATTAGGGTTGTATACTGATCTACATTCACTTGCATAGGAAGGATTTTTTTATTCTATAGTCCATATATTTTATTGGGGTTGTGTACTTGAACTTGAATAAACAAAGGGTGACATAAGCAAACAATTATGAGAAAGCGTGAACAATCGAATAAAGAAGAAGATTCAGATTAAGGGTTACCTTTAATTAATTATTAACATCATATTCAATCACCAATCATCAAAGTTGTTCTAAATATTATATTCCCAAATTGTATTACGTCATGCATTTTTTTATAATTTGTGAAGATACCGATTGAGATTCATCTAACATCTTCTTTTAACTAGTCTTTGTTCTCTTCATTTCAACAAAAATGGCTGGTCCTTACCAAAAAAAAACAATTTGTACCAATCACAACATTGCATCTTAGCTTACTTTGTTGCATCATGTGTGGAATTTTAGTTTATTGTTGATGTAAGTAATCCAATGTAGCGGTTGATGATTATTTCTACTACTCCAACTTGCAAACCATTCTTTATTATATACTCTACTCCCTTCATTTTTTTATTTTTTTTCGCCATTTTCTTTAAGACTTTTACACTTAAACAGCTCTCGCCTACGACGCTACTGACAATATACACACAAGCCCCACCAAAAGTAGCCACTTTTAAAAAAAAAAAATTAGTCTTTTTTTTAATTGTCGCTTTATCTTTTAAAAAATAATGTACTTTTTTATTACATTTTCTTTAAATTATCAACCAACCAATGAAATAGTTTCAATTATATTTTTAATTTACTTTTGGACTATTTTTTTCCTTAATCTAAGTGTAAATGGGTAAAACGACAACTCCAAAAAACGGAGGGAGTATAAAGGGAAGACCAAGAGTTTTATTTTTGGCAACAAAATTTTCAATAAAAGTTCGAAATAATCTATTGAATGAAATTGATTTTTATATTTTATATGATTATTTAGTTTTCATTATCAGTGAAAAAATATATTATTAATAAATTTTAATAAAATGGCCTCATTTTATATATTGGCATAGGGCCCCCATTATTATCTACGGTATTTTGCCTCTCGCACATGACAAGTTAAAAAGAAAAGTACTAAAATGCCAGGACAAAAATATGTAATAATAATTAATAATTTAAACAATAACATTGATTGGTTGTTTATTTCAACAGAAAAAGTAGTTAAAAAATACATTGAAAATGTTGAAAAGCTATTAAATATGCTAAAACGAGAACTACAAAAAAGTAATTTTTTTTTTTGCTAAAACGAATAATTATAAAAAAACGGTGGAATAGTATATATGCTTGTAATAAGATCCAAACCAAAATGTTTTTATTCGTTGGAATTAAATTCACCAAATCTAATATAAGCATTTATGATTGATAGAATCTATGCATGACACCAATTCAAATGATATGATGAGGATGTAATTAATAAGTCTCGTTAGAGAAGAATATGGTGTATTGTGCAATGGTTGAATAGTGGGTGTTGGTGTTTTTAAGGTTATAACATTAGTTGTAACATATTAAATACGAATATCAAAATATTATAAATTATACAAAATAATAAATCATTGGATTACGAGTTGTATATATCTTTTTTGGTTTTAAAAAATTATTATCGGGCCATGTTTTAATCAATCGCTTCATAATATTCAAATAAGAAAGATCTTCAAGATAGTCCACACTAGCAAGTTGATCTAACTATTCGCACGCTTTTACTGTATCGACAAAAGTTTCAAATTAGAAATAAAAAATGGAAGATAAATAATTCTCTTCCACAAAGAGAGGGGATCGGTCAACAAGAAGAGGAGAAGTGAGGAGATTTTATTTCTCAGAAATAAAAATGCGAGCATTAATCATCATTTTCCCAAATCAAATTAGTCTTCTATATAGATAAAATTTGAATGAGAGCCCAATAGAAAATAACTCCTTAAATTTTATCCTTGTCTAAATAGAATGTTCTAGAACCATCTCTATCAAATAGAATGTTCCAGAACAACTCCATCCTCATCTAATCTACACACCCAACACGTCCCATCCTTATGTCCCGGATTCTACTTTTCGCCTCGACAAGCTTCCTTCTGATGCTTTTCACTTTTATACCCTAAAAAAAGTTTATTAATACTATTTATTATATAGCCTCTTGGGCTTTTAATTGCCGACTCCTCTCTCTTAGATTTTGAATTATTAACAAGAATATATATTAAACAATAATATTAACCGACTATTGTATTAATATATAGATTACGAAAGGCATTCCTCCCTAAAGCAGTTCCATCGTAACCCCTAAATGCCTAAGTCCTAAATTATTAATTGTTCAACACAATAATATATAGTGAACTTATATGTACTGAATGTGATAACCTGATTTATTAATCTAAATTGTTTAATGAAGCATTTTATGAGATCGATTATCTCTTACATATTTAACAGTAAAATGTACTAATAATGTGAAGTTGCACAATAATTATGATTGGTGTCAAAATGTGTTCATTATTCCAATTATTATACAAATAATCATAATTATTGAGTCCTACAAAATCGGTATTTAATTTCAAATTAGATATCGACGCAATGATATCCCAATCATGGTAACAGTTCTATCCATGAAGAAGAAGTGTTTATGAGGGACATGCTAATTGTAGAAATTAATGCCATTAAGTTGGACATACAGTACTTATTGATGAATGGCTAGTGTTTCCAAATGAGCAACATGGATGGAATCTGCTTGCTTAGAAGATGCAACAATGATTATATATGAGAAATCAATAATTAATTAAATTACTGTTAGTTAACAAACCCTGAATTAATACATCACAAAGACAAAAAAGTCTATGGAGGATTAAACTAATTAAGCAGCTTGGTGACGATAATACTAATAACTCTTCCTGGATGTTGATGCGGCGATTCGAAACGCCGACGTATAAACTCATGCATGGCCCATAAGATAGCATTGCAAGTGATTTTTTCTTCAATCCATTTACTTTATAATTACACTCCAATTTAAAGATTAAATTATATTGTACGCCTTGCGAGACAAACATTGGGCTTAATGCTTATAGGGCTCTGGTGAATGTATTATTGTCCATTATTATTGACACATTTTAAAAGTACAAAAAATGCGGACAAAATCATTTACCTCATTTATGTGACTCTTATTATATATGTGTCCTTACTTTAATTGATTTTACATGAGTAGTTATTACAAAGAATGCAACCACTACCAATGCATGTGGTAATATTTCTTAAAAGCAGGATAAGATAACGAAATTAAGACATAAAGCGAGTGCATTTATATTCGACGCAAAAAATAAAATATAGTTAGAATGAAAAGTAAAAATCAATAGCCTACAAATGTGGCCGGAGATATCAATAATAATATAATCCTAGGCATATACTTTAAACTTCAAAAAAATACATAAAAGAGAGGACACATACATAGAGGAGGCATATAAGAAGAGGGTGCTTATAATCGTAACAACCTTATCGAGCAGAAGAGCCACCAAACAGATTGCCGCATAACCAAATTAATACATAAACCTATGACGATCAAATTTCACAAAACACAAACACATATATTGATATATACAATTTGAGTACTTTTTGGTGATTGGTATAGTATGTGATAGTCAGATTTTGGTTTAAATTAAGTGGTCCCTCAAGAGAGGTTACTATATTTAACATTGATTTAATCAAATATCCTAGTACGTGTATGATTTTATGACTAGGGCGATACTGTTTTTTTTTTTTTTTAGAATTTAACAAAATCTTTGCTCTTTAAACTAAGGTTGTCATGATTTTAAGTCTTTTAACTCTTTAACCATAAATATTTGAGATATAATTTTTAAACATAAATCATGATAAATTTTTATGGGAAATTATTTAACAATAACGTCAATTTAGAAATCAAAATGGAACTTAAATAATTATGGATTAAACAAATCAAAACGATCCTTATACTATTGGCCAATTTTTATTATCAGAATTGGTATACGGTTTAAATTACTATGACCTGTGAATTTGGGAGCATTCTGCCCAATGTCTGAAGGTTCCAAGAAGTTCTCAAGAAAACTCTCAAACGACTATCAAGCATCGAAACAATTTAATTCTTCAAATCCAATTCATTAATATTTTTATTACTGTGCTATTTAATTTGTTTTATGACTTATTTAAAGTTAGTGGAGTAATTTATGTGGTGTGGTCCCACACAACATTGCACTAAAATAAAGATGAACATATTCCCCCTCAACCATCCTTTATTTCATTTCATTTCTCAACTCTCAAGTGATTCTTTTCTACTGGAACAGCTTGAGGACCCCCCCTTCATATATAAACAAAAATAGTAAAAGGTGAATATTTCCCAAAAAAATATATGCTCCCACACTAAAATGCTGCTTTATTTTCCCCTTCATATATAAACAAAAACAGTAAAAAGTAATATTTCCCAAAAAAAAATATAGTTCTAACACTAAAATGCTGCTTTATTTTTATTTTTCATTCCTTTTGTTTTAGGTTTTTTTTGCACATATTATTGAGGGTCTGAGTTTTCAAAGGGAACAATAATACCATCTTATAGCACTACTATTTTTATCAAGAATTTGCTGTTTTTGGCTCAAACATATGTCAACTTATAAAGAGTTTGTAAAAAGTCTGCTCAAGGTGAGGAGACCATATATATTCTTTATGTATTTATTATTATTACTAAAGATCATATGTTTCTTTTCCTTTTTCTGATGCCTGTTAAAATATGGGGTATTCTTAATTTCTCATCTTGTTGCATTGTATGTTTATTTAACTTTTCATGTATTCCCCCACTTGTGAAAATTGGAAAATGAAAACATGTAAAAGTCTATAAAATGAGACTCGTTATGGAAAATGAAAAAAGAGAGAGAAAATAGACGATTTCCGTGGATGAAGGGAGTACTTGTTATGATGGTTTTCAGCAAGACTGACATTATGTCAAAATGGTTGGTTTTTCATCACTTTCTAACAGATTCTTATGTCCCCAATGGCCTAATTGCTATGTGTTGAACTTTTTTGATGAAGATTGTTGTATTCAACTTACATGGTCAAAAGGGTAAAAATTCCTTCCATTTGTGGATCAATTTGGCTTTCTTTTTCTTCAAATTACTTAAAGATGTGATTTTTTTTGCATGCTGATCAATTCTCTTAGTAAATACAGATTATTCTAGATGATATCAAGATAGCTATTTTTGCATTGAAGTTTAGGTACACTGTTATTGAATATATGTAAGAGTGCCATGTTTTTGATAGTTTAAGATGCATTTATAATTGCAGTAGGAGATAATCTTAATCTTTCAAAATTGACTATGATGTTTTAGAGTTTGACTGATGGATTTCGAATGTGTGAAGGGATCAAATTTTTGTAGTAACTTCATTTTTCTATATTTACATCTAATTCTCTCTTCCTAAACCGCCTCAATGTTACTACAATGCTAAGACTGCATATATACTATCCAACCCCTCTACCCCGCTTAGGCAGACATGTGAAGAGGCATTGGGGCATGTTGTACATCTAATTCTCTCATGTATAATTTATATCGGTTGGGCCGGCAGCATCATATTTTTCAGTTTTGTGTTTGATGTAGGCAGCAGAAATGGAGGTGTAAGAGGTCATAATTATGGATGATGGCCTCTTTACACAAAATACATTGTTGGATGTTCTCTCAGATGATGTCATGGATGAACTCCTATATGATGGATTCTGGTTAGAAGCTGCATACGGATCGAATTTCTCGCAGCAATCTGGTCCTTCTTCTTCAAGCATTTTAGATTCATCCTTTTGTTTTCCCACCTCAGAGATCAATCATATAGGCCATTTAAACCAGAATATATATTTGGAAAGAGTTGTAGAAGAAAATCGATCACTTACATATCCTCAGATGGATAAAGTTTCTGAAAATGAAGAACAGAAACAACAAGCCATCTTACCATCACCAAATTCTACCCAGCTTGGGAGTTTCCTGATTGAAGGTACTCATATGAACAGAAGGTTATGGATTGGACCTACCAGGAACCCGACCCCAACGGTTTCAGTGAAGAAGAGATTAATGCAGGCAATCGAATACCTCAATGAGTATTCTAGAGATAAAGATATCCTTATACAAATATGGGTGCCTATAAAGAGAGGAGGTAGGCATGTCCTTACAACTAACAATCAGCCATTCTGCCTTAATCCGAATAGCCAGAGTCTTGCAGACTATAGAAGTGTTTCACAAAAATTCCAGTTTGCTGCTGAAGAGAACTCTAGGGAGCTAATCGGACTGCCTGGGCGAGTTTTCTTGAAAAAGTTGCCGGAGTGGACTCCTGATGTTCAGTTCTTTAAGAGCGAGGAATATCCTCGGGTTACACACGCTCAGCAGTTCAAAGTTAGAGGATCAGTCGCGCTTCCAGTTTTCCAAAGAGGCAGTGGAACTTGTTTGGGTGTAGTCGAGATTTTGACTACCACTAGGAAAGTTAACTATCACCCCGAACTAGAAGATGTCTGCAGAGCTCTCGAGGTCCAACTTCTTTGCCCCTTATATAACATGTGGTGTATACTTTTTTCCCTCGAAATATATACGGGGTATATTCTTTAAACTTCCAATCTTTTTCCATATATGGTGTACAATGAAGATACACTAAGACAGCCAGAGGATTTTTTTTTGTCGGAACACTACTATGAATACGACATTAAAAAGAAAAATGTTGTAACATTTCAGACTACATCATTCAAATTGAGTAGTATGTCTCACATCTAGTTTCCTTAATATTAACTCACCTAGAGATAGTTCCTTGCATTGTTGCTCCCTCTTCACTAGTGGGGAGCCTTCTTTCTCTATAAATTATGTATGTTTATTGTTTTCATTCAAAGCTTTTCTTCTGTTGTAAGCTCAAGTTTGCACTTGCAGGCAGTTGATTTAAGGAGTTCGGATGTCTCGAGTATTCCTAAAGTAGAGGTATAAATGAAATTTAACATGATTGATTAAATCATATTGATTTAGACCACATCATGATGACCAAGTTAATGTCTTGTATCAGGATGCCAACAAGTCGTACCAAGCCGTTTTGTCAGAAATTCAGAATGTACTGAAAAGTATAACTGACGTGCATAAATTACCTCTGGCTCAGACATGGGCCCCCTGCATTCAGCAAGGTAAAGGTGGATGTCGCCACTCTGACGAAAACTATACTTCTTGCATCTCTACTGTGGACAATGCTTGCTATGTGCTTGATTCACAAGTTAGACCTTTTCATGAGGCATGCTCCCAGCATCACTTGCTCAAGGGTGAAGGCATTGTTGGCAATGCATTCATGACAAATCAACCATGCTTTAACCCGGATATTAAAAAATTCAGCAAAACGGAGTATCCTCTTGCCCATTATGCTAGGATGTTCAAATTGGGCGCTGCTGTTGCTATACGTCTCCGGAGTGACTTCACCGGTTCGGCTGATTTTGTTATAGAGTTCTTCTTGCCTCTTGATTGCAAAGATCCTAATGACCAGAAATACATGTTAACCTCTTTTTCTTCCATGATGCAACAAATGTGCCAGACTTTACATGTTGTTACAGATCAGGAATTGGCGGAAGAAATGAAATCACTGGCTAGAGAAAGGTGCAGCTCATCAGTTGCAAAGCTGGATGACAGGAAGGCACTGGAGATCTCTACTCACCCTGAGGATCCACATACTGATGGTTCTTCCTGGTTAACACATATGATGAAGGCTCAGGAGAAGGGTAAGGGAATCAGCATTTCAGTTGGTTCTCATAAGGAGGAAGTAGAAGAAGAGTTCAGGCTGACGAGCCAGTGGAATAATCAGGTGATTGATTTGCATCATATGTCCACATTCCCTGAGCATATTCAGGCACAACAAGAATCTGGTTCAGATAATAGAGCAGAGGGCAATGAAGAACTTTCTTCAATTGGTGGGCTGAGTTCATCAGGTTCCAGGCGAGCCAGGGAAAGGAGGCGGACAAAAGTGGAGAAATCAATCAGCTTGGATGTGCTACGCCAATACTTTGCTGGGAGCCTAAAAGATGCAGCAAATAATCTTGGGGGTAAGAACATATAACTGCATTCGTAACTGCAACTTCAAGCTGATATGTTGTCTTTATGCACAGTTTGACATAAAGTACGTTTCCTCATTGTATTTGTCAAATCTAAATTCTGGTAGCCTCGCGTGTTTTTTCAGTTTTGTCAACGACCCTATTTCCTATGGTGTAGGTCTTCCTACTGCTTTATCGGATTCTGCTTACATATCCCTTTTCACTAAACTGCAGTATGCCCTACTACATTGAAAAGAATTTGCAGACAATATGGAATCACGAGATGGCCATCTCGGAAGATCAAGAAAGTTGGCCACTCATTGAGAAAACTTCAGCTTGTGATTGATTCTGTCCAGGGTGCCGAGGGTTCTATAAGACTTGGTTCTTTTTATTCCAACTTCCCTGAACTTGGTTCCCCAAATCTAACTGGAAGTAGCAACAACTCCACCATGTTAAAGAGGGACGAGGACTTGCAGAAATCAGATGTGCACCCTGAAGGCAGCCTATTAATTCCAGGAAATGCTGCAACAAAATCTCCTTCTTCCGGTAGTCATACCTCTGGTTCGAGTTTCAGTGGCTCGACTGGGGCAAAAGAGTTGCATCTGCTTGTTAATACCTCAAGTGAACAGCTCGGAGATGTGCTTCCAAGAGCCTTGAGCGATGGACAACTTCCACAATTTAGGCAAGAGGAATCGAATCTTCTAATAAGGTCCCAATATCAAAAGATTTTTACTGAGGCTGCTTCCCTCGAGGCTCTACCTCCTCTACCATTGAGCGGAACTGAGGTTGCTCCAGACACGGCTATCTTTAAAGTTAAAGCAAGTTTTCGAGGAGAAATGACCAGGTTCAGTCTACCACCTCACTGCAGGTTCACGGATATACACAGAGAGCTTCTAAGGCGTTTCAATGTCGATGATGCTAATAGAATCGGCATAAAGTACTTGGATGATGACTCTGAATGGGTACTCCTTACATGTGATGAAGATCTTGATGAATGTTTAGACATTCATAGATCATCTAGTACCCGAACAATTAAAATGTCTCTTCATCAATCTAATCTTCCAGGTCTTAGAAGCTCATTTGGCAGTAGTTGCCCTTTTTAGTGTCAACAAAGCCAAACCAAGCTTTATCCGACCAAGTGGGATCGGTTATATTTGTACGACATCTCCATTCAATTCTATGCCGAAGTTTCCCTTTTTTTGGTGTAGCATACCAAATTTTAGTTTTAATATTTTCCTGAACAATGTTTTGGTTTTACATTCATTGAACTAAAGATATGTATTACAAAACAAGCATTACTATTGCAGGGAGACATTTCTCACTGAATAGAAGTTTTACAGATGATCTCACTGAATGCCTTTAGAAGTTAACATTTTCAACCTCGTTCCCTTATTGTTTTTCCTCTAATTACTTGCAGCAGAATAAATATTTTTTATTTTGTAATCTCAATCATACTATTTAAACATTGACATTTGCAAGTCTTTCCCTATATATATCAGTGCCAAAAGGTTTTGTTGCAATCTAACAATAATCGTTAATGGAAACAAAACAAGTCTATTTCCAGAGAAATTCTGACCAACTAACAACCTTTTAAATTGCATTTAACTCTCAGAAAGATCCTTTCTTTCACAATACATTTCCATAAAGTTACTCAAAATACCCCTATTAAACCTGTCACTATTTTCTTTCAATTTACACCACCAACCACCTCCACTAAACTCTATCCACCATCACCTCTTCTTCATCATCATCAAAACTACCCCCACCCCAACATGTGGTGGCTGTAGTTTGTGAGATGGTTGGTGGTAGTAATTTGAGTAAAATAAAGATAGCATGCGCTTTAAGATTTTACTTTGGGGAATACGCTATCAGAAAGGAAAAAGAAAAAGGCCACAAATTAAAAATCCTTAAAAAGGCTTAGCCAAATTTCTCCATTTCCAACTAATGACGCTAAATTAATGCCACCAATTTCAGTTAAAATGCAATTTCTATGCGGGGCATCACAAACCTTTTATTGCCTTAAACAATTCATCCTCCCCTCTTCTATGAGAGTATCACACCATTTCGGATTTGAGGCCCTTAAGACTATTTGAAAATTTTATTGGAGAAATTTGAAGATTGGAAGAATTTTTATTTGAATCTAGTAAGATTTGAGAGATTTAAACTCATATACATCAGTTTCCCTCGCGAAGCGGAGGCACATCATGTTGGAACCAAAGTTTCAATGAAGATTTGAAGGCTTTTTGCAGATTCTGGAGGCTGGGTGACTATGCTCATATACATGCTTCCATCATGAAAGTCGGAGGGGTATGAGCTCACATCTTGAAGCAACTCAAAGACTCTACTTTGAAGGTTTGTATGTTCTTTAATGATTTTTCCTTGAAGATTTGATGAGTTGAAGGTGGGTTCTTGTTCGTTTTTCGGTGTGTTTTTCATGGTTTTCTTGCTTGAAACCCGTTTATGAACAAGAGTGGCTCAAAAAAGTGGTGTTTCCTGGAGATTTGGCACATTTGGTTAGGTCCTGCCAAACTCTGCTGCAAGGAAGATGGCTAAATTTCGTTAATTTTTGGCTTAGAATGATGTTTTTGTGAGAGAATAATGGTTATTTGTGAGAGAATATTGATAGAATTCAGGATGAAATTTAGAACCAAACAAAGTTCTCAAAAATACAATGACAAAATTTCATATAAATCACTTTAACTACTTGAAATATTTCATATAGATACTTATAACTTTTAAACTTTTGACACCCAAACTTCACAGGTTAATTTGAAGGCAAAAGTGTGTCCGTGTTGTTTGAACACAAGCACTAAAAAATTGTACTATATTTTGTTTGACATTCTTCTAAACATACTTATATTAATTAAATAACATCAATAATATAGCTAAATATATTTGTGTGAAGATTAGGTATGAAGATGAGACCAATTCAACATGCTAAATTGTTATATTAAATTTGTTTTAAAAAGCCATTTAGTATTTTTTCGATTTTAAATATCCTACACAGTCTTTCCTGAGACTACATAATTATACAGAGGATCCAGAAGTTCCCATTTGCATTCCATAGTTAGAGCGAAGTGCTCAGGCTCTAAATCGATTCAATGCAAACTCAAATGTACTCTCCATACAAAGATATCACCAAGCTTATTTTTCAATAGTCAAAATTAACAAACTTCATAAACAAATACATAAAAGTTCAAGAAAACATACCAATTATAAATAAATATATAAAAAATCACATAATATGAAGCAAATCAATGAAATATAATAAATTGTTGGATTAAAACCTGCACATATATGAATGCTGCAGCTGCTAATAAAAGTAGATACCGAAAATCCCATGAAAAAGATCGCATTTTTACTACTTTTTTTGCATAAAAATGAATAAAGATTGTATTTTTTTTACTCTTGGTGTTTGGTGAAGACTTTGGAAGTTAATTACTCAGTAAGATGACTTCTATCTAAAGTGAAATATACGACGATTCATTTTAATGAATGCTTTAATGATATCATAACCGATTTTTCTGCTTATTGATAAATATAAATTGTTACTGTTACAATAAATTTATATATTTATAAAGTCAAGCTCATTTTAAAACTTCAACTCAAAAGTAAAATCTTGATTGAGTAATACTTTCATGATTACATTGCCGATTTGAGATGAAGATAGTAAATCTCATTTTTATTGTTAAAATACATACTATTTGTAAGATGCTAAGATTCATTATCTACAAGATTGAATTCGTATTTGTCAAATCCAAAAAATTATGAATCAAATCTAGGAGTTTTAATGAAGTACTCTAGAGAGAATAATGGTTATTCTATTGAAGATAAATTGTGAAAGAACTGCTCACATGTTACATGATAAGAATAGCTCCAATAATACATCATGTTAGTGAGTACTTTTTGTGGTCTAAATATTATCATAAACAATTTATTAGTCATTTCACTGTTACCAATACTGCCTATTCCTCCTATTACCATTTTAGCCCTTCTCGTGCTTAAGTAACTTTCGTTTAGAAAACAAATAGTCATTTTACTGTAGTTAATATTATTTGTGTGCTTATAGTCCTCCTCCCTACCAACTATCATTTACTTCATTTCATTCTCAACTCTGAAGTGCTTCTTTTCTACTTGAGGATTCCCTTCATACACAAACAAAAAATCGTAAAGGTAATATTTCCTAAAGAATTCTGATACTTCTAAAAAGCTGCATTATTTTCCTTTTCATTCTTTTGGTACTTAAAATAGTTATTAGGCTCCATTTTAGTTAGTTTTATACTTTATAATGCAAATTTAAGCTATTTTTTTTTTTTTAAATGTGTTGTTTAATTAAAATTTGTGTTGATGTCTTATGTTATCAAGCTGAATTTTAGTTAGCTTTGCTGGAATTAGATTGGTGATTTTGCTCGAAAATTGTGATTACTAATTTTGCTGTTTAATTAAAATTTGAGTTGATGTCTTAAAAGTTACTGCTGCATTTTAGTTAGCTTTGTGGTTTGCATGCTACTACCATTATCAGCCCCTAGTGTGTCCATGCATGTCGTTTGGACATGAAGTAAATAAAAATGTCCTATATTTATTCTTTCTGAACATAATTTTATTTAATTAACAAATAATACATGTCTACTTATTTGTGTGAAGATTAGAGTATGAAGATATAACCGAGACGCCCAACTCGCTATATTTGGAACATGTTTTGGAGGAAATAATATGGTTGCTAAGCACTGGATGTGGGAGAGGGTGTGAAGAGTCTGAGCTAGTTGGAGATATATGTTACCACCAGAGTACCATATTGCTGCTAAATGCTGACGGTGCAGCGACAACGAGAATCAGGTGTATCATTAGTAGATATGAATACGTGATCAAAATTTCAAATGTTTCCTATGAAACATTCGAAAATTTTTCGATTTTATGTAAAAACGAAACATTGCAATTTATTTAAATTGGCTTGTTTCCTAATAAATAAATATTACATATTTTTGTGTATCATTTTCATATTGATAACTTATAATTTGTTTTGAGAATAAAAAACAATATATACTCACAAAGTATATTTACAAACGTAGATATTATAACAAATATAAATGTTCAACCTCATTAACTAAATTAAAATAAAATAAAACATTTTCAAATCAATGTTATGTAATTTAAAATATTTGAAATAAATTTTTATTGTACTTTTAGATAAAATATTTTCTTTACAATTCAATATTACTGGAAAATATTCCAAAGTTAAATCTAAACAAAGGTTACTGACAATTGTAATTATCTCAAACACAAAGAATTACTAAATACATATATAAGGAGACTCTATATCGTAGAAGATATTTGAACCATTGCTTCAAATATTTCTAAAACGCTTATTTTTATTCCCGAAAGACAGTCCAAAATAAAATCCATGACATAAGATATAATCAACACGTCATATTGACATAATAACCTTTTGGAAAGCCACATGGTTATCGAGCAATCGATGTTTATAAGTCCACTTACAACGAGGTCAAGCAAAAAAATTCAAATCGTCAAACTATCAGAAGGCCAAGACAATCACGACGCAGACACTAAAGAAGACTTAACATGCTGAAAGTCTGACCAACTTCCCAATGCCACATCATAACGACCGCCCATTTGCTGTGTGAAATTTGTTGATGAGGAGGTAACGCGTGCGATTTTACTGTTGATTTTCTCGATTTATCCTATCCAAATTATTTGGTATCAATTATTCGATACTAAATTAATTTTTTAACCAAAATTAATATTTTTTCTCTATAAATGTATTTCTCCCATTCACCTTAGAAAAATCATCTTTTTAATATAAATTATTATATTATCATTTACTAAACTCTTTATTTTTTAATCTTTCAATATATTTTTAGTAAAATGACACAATAATAACTACATCAAAATTCGACGACTATCCTTTAAATTTATCAAAATCTCAAAGAATTATCAATTTCATAATCAATCTTCAAACCAACCACTTTATCAAAATATCCCAAATCGGTTTCACCACCTGCCAAATTTCAATATGCCTCCAGCGTACCATGGCTATTTGCATATCAATAGCTGTGCTATCCCAAAACATTATACCGCAGGTTATTTGTATATCATTGTACCCGGTTAGGCCTCAGAATGAATCAAGATTCCAGTCTCTACGAAATCAAACCGAGACTAAACCTTAAAACCAAGATTCGCCCGATTCACGAACTGCCTCGAAAAAGTTTCACGATAACTTTACAATATCAGCCATAAACTCCATCACCAAAAAATATCATTTAACTAATTTAACTTACTAACCCATGTACCATACAACACTTATTTAGCTTGTAGCCCATCACCCCAACCCCCCACCCAAAAGACCAAAATCCATTGGCGCACTCTCTCCAGCCCATCTACCCTTCCATCAATTCAAAAACCCCAAAATCCAACTATGAAATTCCAAAATATCGTATTATTAATATTTTTCCCACAAAATCTCAATTTTTTCCACCCCACGCAAAAATCTAGATTAATCTTTTAAATATGATGACGATGTACAATTGAATCAAGAATCAAGAATGTGCAAGAATGGAATTGAAACGGTTTTTTACAAATCGAAGAACACAACAATTGTGATTGGGGATATTAATCAGTTTCGGGGTTTAATTGTTCAATTTCAATTATGTTTTGAACACATATTTCAATTATGTTTCGATAAGATTCGAGATACATATTTCAATTATGTTTTGATTTTGGGATTTTGATTTGATGTTTTTCACTACGGACAAACTGCTCAGCCACAACGGTTCGCTGTCACGAGCCGGTGCCTAAACCTATGTTCGCAGCTCACCTAGCCGAGCTCAAACCCCAGATATTCAACCTGTCAGCTCAAGCCATGTTCTCTACCCGTGGTTTGCTTATCACTACTTCACTATTTGTAAAGTTTTCTTTTGTTTTACATACTTTTTAATTCTCAAGGCTTAGTTTATTTATAAAAATTAATTAGATTGTGAGATTACAAATTATTTAAATAAATATTTATATACCCTCTATTTTTTAAAATATCAAAAATAATTTATCTAAGTGTTAGCTATTCTTATTTAATTATAAACTATAATTATTATAATTATTTAATCATAAAAATAAAAATATAAATAACAAATAAAATATTAGATAAAAGTGGGCGGGGTAAAAAGGAAATTTTTTATTAAAACAAAATTGGTCAGAAGGTAAAATTTAAATGAGTTAAATTACAAGCAGGCATGCATGCGAGTGCGATCAAAAATGCGTGTCAATATTACATACCTGTATACGCAAGAAGCTTAGAGAATCACCGGAGAATGCGTGTATAAGACTGTATACAATTAAGATGTTGAAAATTGCCACAATCAAATTATCAGATGGTACGTGTCAATAAATTTGGTGATTTGATGCCAGATAAATTTACAGAAAAATTAACCGGTTGAATTTCCCAACGCCACACGCCATCATAGAAAGTGTCAGAAATGAGCCAACAGAAATGCCGAGATAGTGGACGAAAGGACGCATTGCTTGGTATCGTCAGTTTTGATTTTGGATTTCTATCTTGGCTTCAACGATCTGGATAATAATTCTTTTTTCACTCTAAACCAAAATTCATCATTTTTTCTCTCTATAAATGCAGACTTCCTCCCATTCAATTCTGGCTATAAAAAATCATCATTTTTTCAATATACCATTATATTATCCTTTTACAAACTTTTTAATCTTCAACATATTTTTAAGAAATGGATCCTAATAATTTCAATACTCAAACTTCTACTAATTATTCTTTAACTATCAAAATTCCAATAATTATCAATTTGATAATCAATCAAACCAACCACTGCCCTCAAAATATTTCAAATTTCTGTTTCCACCAAATTTACAAATTTCACATGTCTTCAGTACTAAATATCCATATTATATCACGATGCAATATTCTCTCAACCACCTCCTTATAACTTCATGTCGCCGGGGAAATGAAATGTTCCAAATATTGGCAATGTACTCGCATTTTCAAATTACAAATGTCACTGGGTAAATAATGGAAAGCATGCAAGATATTCTGCTCGGGAGGATTCGGTTTAACGCTCGAAAGAAAAAGCCTCAAATGCACCACCGAACAAAAATTCTGGTGCTACTTAGTGCTGGATTAAATATGGAAATGCATAAATATTTAAGAAATCGTAAAAGCAAAACATATCGAGCAAAATTAACATTATTGTAACGTACTGTTCCTCTAGACTCCACGTGACGGAACCGCATGCAAAATCATTTTAACTATCAACAACATATCGGGGCAAATGGACAAAGCGCCATAATGCTAAACGTATGAAACAAAGCGGTTGGCCTGAGAATGATATATCGACAAAAACATATGAACTATATAAAAAGTGGTAAAAGAATGTACTTAATTGATGTCCGAACGCGTGTCAGTCCGAGATCAACCACGTTATGGAAGTCCGTTGACAAATATCGTAGCAGCGATTCCAAAAGAGCACGGAGAGTGATGCTGGTGACTCAAATACTGTCGAATCCATTGCTCGTCCAATTGTAGTGACGAATTCAAAAAAGGCAAGGCAAGGCTGGGAAGGGGTAAACAAGCACGGAAATTAATTTAAACAATACAAAGACAAAGAGTTTGAACGATTGGACAAATTACAGTCACAACAAAGAGGAGGTAATCAAAGCAAAGTAAGAGAAATGTTCATGAAGTCATGGCATGAGCATCTCGACAAACCGTACTAAAAAGCTTATGGAAACAAGTCAGGGGTCACAATTGTTTGGAAAATAATTCTAGTCCTCCCCCAATGTTTGTTTTTGACGGTGTTTTTCCGCTTGGATATGTGTGTTTTTAAGCTGCATGTTTTCAATGTCAAAAAGTTTTTCCTGCTTCGACGCACGCTCAACAAAACCAGTGCTCCATTTTACTAACCCAACTCTAACCTATTTGTGATTGAGTCCGCTTTGATTTCTAATCACTCAACCAAAAGAAGATCCTATCCGAGAATTAACCAATTTAATTCCTTGCATCGAGTTCGGCCGATTAACCACTCAACCAAAAAAGCGTATCCTATCCGAGAATTAACTCAATTTAATTCACCACTGAGTCCGGCTGACATCAACCACTAACCAAAAGCGATCCTATCTTTTAATTAACTCGCTTTTAATTCTTATCTTCGAGTCCGTCGATTTCAACCACTCAACCAAAAGCGATCCATATTTTAATTAACTAATTCTAATTCCCATTCAAGCCCCGTCGATTTCAACCAATTCAACCTTATAAATAGCAACTCATTTATACTCTACCAACTCACTCAAAGCTTCTACATATTATTACAAATCTTATTCTTCCTACTTACATATTTTTTCAAACGAAATTCAATGGATCCGTTTGACTTTCTTTTTGATATCGAAGCATACAAAAGGCAATCTGAAATTGAGGAGAGATATATCCTCAATTTATTTAATGTGCAGAACAGACAAATATTAGAAGATAATTCATCTCGTAGTAAGAGAAAAAATTTCACGTAGATCATGAAGTCGGAAAACCAAAGATTCATTGACAACTACTTTTCCAATGAACCTACATATGACGAGGCAACAGCTGGCCGACACTTCGGATGTAAACATATTTTCTTCGACCGCTGGGGACTCAAATATTGACAACTATCACCCAAAGAGTTTGACAGCCGCTAACAAAGAAGTATATCCCCATTAGCCAACGTATTCACGCCTATGAATGTTAGCATATAAATAGCCTCGGCCGACAAGGTAGACGAACATATCAAAATAGGAGGTACTACAAGGCTGAGTGTTTACCTAGATTTGCAAAGTGAATCATGCTAATCAGATGAGCAGCAGTACTCGAGCCCCAAACCAAGATGGACCTATAAAGAATAATGGCAGTTAGATGACAGGTTCCCGGAATGATCGAGTATCAACGACGATCAAATTGGAAAATTGTCCTGGCCGCTGGAAGTCGACTTACTGTAGGAGATAGCCGAACCACCACCGCATCTCAAGGCTGGCTTCTCACGATTTGTGGATACGTAGATGTTTTTCTGATGTCCTGGACACATTGAACGATATAAACGTTTCTAGACCGATCACCGGTGTTTCATGACGTTTGAACAAGGAAATACCCAAGAAAGGGAACTTTAGAATCAACGCTCTTTATAATATGGCGCGCATTATCTGCCGACGGGTATCTACTCCCCGCTTTATCCAACTTCGCTAAATCAATTAGACTTCCTCGTGAGTGAACCGTATAAGTTGTTTGCAAAATATCGTGAGGATGTCGAAGCGACATCAACGTGCATTCGAGCGCCTGCCTCGATTTAAAATCTTTCGCATTGTGATAGATCATGTAGACATAAACGATTTCCGTTATCATCATGATCATGTATCATATTACATAATATGATTGTCGAGATAAACGATACATATGCTCAACATTTGACCGACATGATCAATGCGAGATTGCTGGTCCAGTACACCACAACCATTCTCGACCGAGGGCGCTACCGAGATTCAGAATCCACATACAGAGTTAGATTCGACCATATGGATAAATGTACATCACTTAATTACAACAGATCTAGTCGCCATGTTATGGGCAAAGTTCTGAATCGCTTCGATTAAATATTTTTAAGAGTCTTGTCCTGCTTTAAGAGTTTGATTGTAAAGGTCGACGATTATATCAGACTACGCGTTATTTTTATTTCATTAGTTGTACCGCGTGGTTTTCTTATTGTACTACATTTCATTGTTTGTAACTTTGCTTTTATCATGATATTTCAATTTCAGGTTTATTTGTATTTAAATTATTTTGTTTATTTATTTACAAAAAATTAATTAGAACATGAGATAAAATATTATTTAAATAAATATTTATAAAATTTTTCATTTTTAAAATATCAAAAAATAATTTATTTATGTTAATTATTTTATTTATCTATAAATGATAACATTATAATTATTTAATCATAAAAAATAAAAATATGTGTTAGTCAGTTAATAAGAGATAAAAGCTTGCTGGTGGTGTTGAATTTATTAAACAAAAAATCAGAGGTAAAATCTGAATGAGTATTAAATTACGTTAAGAAGACGACAAGTCATTGAGAATCAAAAGTGAGTTGTTGAATATTTTTGCTATCAGAGATAGTCTACAGTTCTTATACAGTAAAGTGGTATATGATTTGATGCAAAGAGAGTACCATGATGTGGCTATTACTAGATTCGTATGTAGGAGGAGCAATTGATGTTTATCCGAAGCCAGAGTGGATTTCACAGATATAGGTTCTATATAGTTGAGGCATATGACGGATATAAAACATCATGACGTGATTACATCGGGTCAGAGTAGTCTAATTTTAATAGCTATTATTCAGATTGATAGTAATTGTATCACTTAATATTTATCTTGTAGATCTTATATTGTAAACTTTTTTTATAAATACAACTCAAACTATTTGGGTTAGATGAGCCAATCAATTATATTTTAATAGCTTATTTTGTAGATGGTGCTAGAGCCAAACAATTATATTATTTTGTTAATATTCTATCATTATATCAGAGTATTACAAATTTATATCATGTATAATCCGCTTTCGCTAGGCAAGGGTGGCATACCACCCTTATTCTTCATATTTTTTACGTAAACATTATGTTTCCTTTTCTTTTCTTTGAAGTCCTAATGGCCTAGTAGTGTTTACAATCTACCAAAATATTTGTTTTCTCCTCTGCAGAACCAAATTGGCCACACTCATTTCGCCATATCTTACTTGTATGTTTCTTTTCTCTCTTATAGATTCATAAAGTTTATAATACTCCTATCATCATATCTTACTTGCATATTTGTTTTCCACTATTTTTACTATTCTTCAATAAAGAAGACATGATTTTTGTAATCATGAAACACCCCCTCTCTAATAATATTCTTTTCAGCTTAACAACCCCCCAACCCCACCCATTCCGTCATATTTATGCTCAAACAAAGAATCAAAATGCCTCAACAGGTTTCATACTTCACTATCTTTTCTTCAAATGAAGGTTTCTTAAATTTTTATTCAAATGAGGACTTCTTAAATTTGATTCAAAACATCTATCATATCTTCTATTGTTAATTTATATCGTGTATCTCATCTACTCCAATCTATTCTCATTCAAACGAATGAAGAATTTATGAACGTATTCTTTTTGTCCCCTAATTATTTCTCTTAGTATTTTATGGCCCCGAAAAAATACCAAAACAAAAATTCTCTATATTTTCTCAACAGTAAATTCAGATATTTCAATTCAGGAATCACAGTGGTGCCATCTACTCTGAAGAATTTCAAGACAACACTATCAAGTTTAATATTTTTCAATTTGTGCATCCAATGCCGACTCAAATTGATGGAGGGTGTTAAGAATAATTATTGTCAAATATTATCCAATGAAATTAGTTAGAATAAATATAAGTTTATTTATATACATTAGATTATAGTAATCTAGTAGTGTAACTCCAAAATAGGGACAAAACTAATTCCAAGGGATTAATTTTCAAGGCACAAAATTCTTCCTATTTTACCTCTGTTATCGCACGGAGCGCGGCTCTGAAAAGAACTTCCATCCCACACCTACGTAATTTGGCATAACCAACAAATATTTCCTGGGTTGGTTTTGATAACGGCCCAACACACAATGTCGGTTTCTTTAATGAACAAATGCGCCTGTTGGTTTCTATAACGAACAAGTTGACCACACGTTAGATTTGCATCAGATACAAATTGAGAAATAAATGGCCTTATAAATTATCGACATTAATAACTCAATTTAATAAATTAACATTAATATTAGTAATTAACATTAATTTTAATAATATAACATATGCAAAATTAACAAGAAATCAAAATCAACACAAACGATTTATACATGGAAAACCTCTGTGACTCAAGAGTAAAACCACTGGGACTTTTAAGGAGTCCAATCTTACTTCTTATTATGATATTGTACAATCACCCATTACTACATGAATAAAATAACATATTACAATATACATCACTAGAAAAATGAAAACAAAACAACATTTATTTTCCTATCGCCATCTGCCAGATCGATGATTTAATTGAAGAGATCCATCCTATCTTATAAGGCGCCGCGATCAAGTTGCCGCACTGATCATAATGAGCCACTTTGATCATGATGAGCCTCTCAATAAAGTGCCGGCTAGGGATCGCGAAATCAATATCCTCCTCCATGTGAAGACATATGACGATTATGATGTCATATGGGCACAACGGACCACGCACTCCTATCACCCTACCGAGTTCGGTCCACTAGTCATATCTAGTTTGAAATTTGTTAATGATCATTATATGCATTGGTATGAGATGCACAACCATGTCTTGGTCACTAATCCAGCTCAAAAGGAAGTTCGTTTAGATGCTCCTCCTACTACCTTTTATTCTAATGATGCGTAGGTATATTTACAATTAAGAAATATCTTTTATTTTAAATGTTCGAGCAATTATATTTAAAATAAACTTTTATTTTTTCTGCTTGCGTGGCTGGCGCGTGATTTAAGGCCTATCGTAATTCCCGTAATGGATGTACTGGGATCAGAAACCCCGAAAGAATTACTCCCCGTCAGGATTACATCAGGAGTTACTTTATGCCGTGCTTACAAGACACCCATGATAATGTCTTTATCTTGTATTTACGATGTAAAGACTATTTCGATTGTCTCGATACTTCTTTTAAATGTATAGAATTTGACGGGTCGCAGATAGTATGTGTTTTGTCTCCTATCGTGATTACTCTCCTCAGGGTGGTATGTGGATTTATGGCTTCCTCACTTTGTCCCTCAAAGCTTCATGAGTGTAGATTACAGAAATTAGCTTTACAAGTTTTTGCTCATATCTTACTTGTTTTCGACATTCTAATGTTCTTTATCGATGTTAGTGCATGGAAACAATAAATATTTCTCATGCCAAGACCAATTGTCTTTACTGGGAGCAGAAAGTAAATAACTCGAGGGCAAAATTGTATCTTTCGAAGAAGATTTTGTTTCCATTTCTTATAAAGAAAAACTTCAGAGATATGGATTTTGGTTACTTGAAAAGGCATTACTTGCGGTCAAGCTAAGATTACTACCATCGCCTAAAATAAAGCATGAAAGAGTACCTATTGCATTTATTGTATTTACAAGATAGAAGTTTTGTTTACGGTAGTCTTTAACATAAACTTACGAGCTTACACTATATAAAGTGCCTCTAACGCACTTCCAAAGGATGCCAGCGAACAAGAGAGATTTTTGTATTGTATTTTGTGGAGGCAAACCATTCTGCAGTTTTATTTTATTTTGTAGGTTTTTCCGAATGTATCGAGCGCTCTATAAACTCCTTTAGGATTGTACAACCGGGTTGCTAACACTGTTACGATGTTTGTAGTGTTTATTCATTTAGCCGACACATACTAGTGATGTTGCATTTATGATGATGTATCGTATTCAACTTATACATCCGTGATAGGAGTAGAATAGTATGCAAGAATTCGGGAGCATTCACATAAGTCCTTATTTGTAATTTCTCATCATAAATTTTAATTCCTTCATCTGTTGTGTTACCCCCCAAACGTAGCCAAGACGTCAGCATCAACCCATACTGGGATTACAGGTTTGTACTTTTGGGACAATTTACTTTTAGTCGAAGTCACCTTAGAATCGCTGGACAATATACTAACAACTGATCATATGTGGTGATTACATTTTTAATCGATTCTCAACTAAACCAAAAATTCACCCAAGACTAAACCAAATTATACTAGTACTTATTCCCTTAACAAGCTTGTACGTTGCGTATGCCCTCGCCACTTCTCAAGAAAGAACATCGCCTTCGCCTAACGAAGCGTAAGATTAATATTAATTTAATATTTTAACTAATTTGACATAATTTAATATTAAAATAAAATTTAACATTACTATTTTGATATAATTTAACACTAATATATTATTAATTAACAAATCTAACCCAATAATGTAATATTTTGACATAATTTAACATTATAAACATTAATATAAAATTTAACATTTTAAACATTAACAAAAGATTTAACATGAAAATAGTAATTTTATTAATATATACCCATCACGATACACATTAACTTTAACATTTAAAATAATGTCAACTCATAACAAATATTTGTGAAAATAGAAAAAAACAATTGATTTATGAATGTTAACAAAAGTGTGAAAAGTGAAAATAAAATGAGCATATACATTTGTGGTGACGGTATATCCAACAAACGCACTATATGGTCGATATACATATCCAACGCATGCTCTATTGGTTCGCTTGAAATTATGAAAAAATTACATGATCATTATACACTTGAAAGAGCGGCTTTGGGTCGGTATGCATTTTTCACCCTGCTTCCATGCTATTTGAATGTAAATTTATTGGTGTATTTGATGTATTCGTTATGCACTTACCCCATTACCCATACGACGCTTGTATAAAATCGAAAAATTATTATGTTAGAAAAATTTTGCCTTTAGGATTTATATGCACCCACTCTTATACATGATGACAACCCGTGAGAAGATTGATATGTCCAGTGACATGTTTTTGATAGTTTAAGATGCATTTATAATTGCAATAGTAGATAATCTTAATCTTTCAAAATTGACTATGATGTTTGAGTGTTTAAAAAAAAAGACTGATGTTTGAGTGTTTATATAAAAAAAAAAGGCTGATGTTTGAGATTTCAAGATATAAAAGTTTTATTTTTCAGCTATAACAATTATGGAGTATAAAATCTCTAATAAATCTAGTAGTATCGGATTTCAAGATACGATCTATCATCAGTTGAAATAAACTATGGTACATGGGGTTCAATATAACAAAATTTGTGCCCCCTCTGTTACAACAAACAAAATCTTAAGAATCATAAAGTTGTTATTCCTAAAGGTCACTTCGAAACGGAAACCTAACTGATGAAGACGCTACAGACTAATCCTGTACCTACAAGATGGATGCCCTTCCTTTCGACGTGGACATCTGAAATCGGCATTTGTTCCATATAACATCTGGATCAATTCAACTCCATCAAGGCTCTTCGCAATGAAACTGAACATAGAACACCAGCCAACTCCACGTTGCATTTTCCGACATAAACTTAGTGACCAAGTGACCTACTGTTGTAAGAAATACATGCAAGTGTAAACTTAAAAGGAGATGTCGATGCAAGGAGAAAGAAAATGTTTCACATCTATGTAAGGTTTCACAATAACTATATATCGAGTATAGAGCAAGCCAACTTTTGCAATGTCAGTAGACCATGCAGATTCTAGAACAGAAATCTAACCTGAATTTATACTCCAAGCTGGTTGAGAGAATCTGGACCAACAAGGAAGACACGCCGTTTATTTTGGTGCCGGAAGATTACAACTCCTTTGTATGCTGTTCTAGGTATTCCATCCTGATTATTGCAAACAAGACAGGCATCGGAAAATGCAATGTTGTCGAAATAGTTTACATGCATGCTTTTGTGAATTAATGCATAGAATCCAAGAAGTGCAGGGGTGTTGTGTTGGTCACCCACTGAATGTGTTATGTCCACTCAAGCGGAATTTAACTACACTAAATCAATCTACCTTCCATTCCTCAAAAATGCCAAATTGTCGTGCAATCTGCTCAAAGTCCTCCTGATCTCCATACTGAATCCGGATATCACCATCAATATTATAGGTCTTCAGAACAATATCAGCTCCAGATACAGGTTTAGCTTTTTTCACCATGTCACCAAAGTGCTTCACATACTTATCCTGTGGATTACAAATAACAAAGGAGAACGATCAATACCCACATTACTTACAGATATCTAAGAGAGGAGATAAATGGAAAGGCTCGCCATCTAGTTAGTTTACCTCCATCAGGTAGCTGAGGTCCATAGAGTTCCAGTCAACCTTCATGCAAAATATCCTTTTTAAGAGAAAGTCCAACTAGGAGCAAACTGGAAATAGGGGGATGGAGAAATAGAGTAGATAGCACAGTCGGGAGAAAGAAGTCATGCCTGAACGTCATTAAGCTTAATTGGTTCAAGATATTGTCGAAAGAATTGACCCAAACTTGAACCCTACAAATAAATAGTCGGTTTTCATAAGAATAAGATAGATAGAAAAAACTAGAACAATATCGGGAAACATATCAGATGAGAGCTAAAAGAACGAAAACTAAGGTTAGGACAAAGATCCACATACATGCTCCCCGAAGTTGTATGTTCTACATACTTCAGGCCGTATAAATTGCCTTCCTTGGTGATTCTCTTTCAGTCTTAACCAATCATCCCAATAAGTGAATATTTGGTCAAAGAAACAGATAAAAAAGAAGACCAATATCATTTGAAAGCATAAAATCTGGAAGTAAAAACAGATTGAAAAGGATATGCCTTGGGCCATTTTGGAGATAGTTCATCCCATGTTGATCTTGTAAGCATCCATCCAAGACCAGGAAAGAAATCGGAGCGGTACAATGCATCTGCAAAAGAGTTGATATTGATAAATATAGTATCAATATCATATGAATGGGCTGGAATGTTAGCCAGGCAAAAAATTGACATTTTTAAAGTCAGAAAGTGGGTTCATTGAAAGGACTATGTTAATTGTTTGAATAATACTGCCGTGTCATATGGTCACACCTACACTTAAACTTCACCTTCTGTTATCCCTCTAATATTTCCACTAACAAAAACACTTCATATAAAAATTAATATCATTATTAACTCACAGGGATCTTGCACAAACTGTTTTTGCCCATTGTCATTCCAAGATGAAATAGCCATCACGGACCTGTAAAACTCATTTTCCAGATTTTAGAACATATTGTATTCAAATTCATCAATATTGGGAACAGAATCGGTTAATAGACAGAAGGTGATAAGACATAAAAAACAAATAAATAAGATTCAACATCACTTGTTAGAAATTCTTACTTATCTTTATCAAGGATGGAGGCACCAGCTTCAAAATAATCAAAAAAATCGGGGGCAATTTCCATATCATCTGCGTTTTGTAATAGATGTATTTAGAATGAGTTCAAATTATGTGGTAATTAAAGGCTAGCTGGTGATTAACACCTTCAAGTATGATTACTCTGTTAAACTTGTGCTTGTAGAACAATTGATCTAGAGCCCATTTGTAATGACCTACCAAACAAACAGAATTGACAGACTATGAATCAAAATACTAATACCACAAAATGAAGAAAAAAATGATACAGGAGGGGAATGAGAAGTTTAAGTCTTACGTGCAATTTTGTAGTATGCGATCAATTCACCAGGCCTTTCAGTTTGCAACGGTTCATACTCTAAGTGCTACAACGAATGGTAATTAATATCTAAACAGCATTCTGAATATATCAGAGCTTCTTCTTTGGAAATAGAATGGTGTATATAACATAAGAAGGAACAGAAAGTCAGAAACAAGCTACAAAAAGTAATAAGAGCGTATACCTGCATGTAGGTGATCTGGTCAAAGGTTAGAGCCTTACTTCTAACATTTGAATCCGACCCATCCTGCAAAAACCAGTGGGCACCTTAACACTCATGATAACTTATAGATTGCAAATGTAGTGATTCAGGATAACAGCTTACCTGGGATACAAATATAGGAAATTTTGAGGCAATAGGACTATGATACCTGGTATGCATAGAGACCATTATTTATATTGTCTGAAAAACATAAAGTTGTTGGATCCTTTGGGCAAAGTTTAAAGCACTGCTTACTTTAAGATCGATTTGATAGTCCTTTCCAGATAATCTGCACGGTTGCACGCCATAATTACAACAGCTGACACAGGGGCCTGATATGTCAAATAGGTTTATCAAGAAGAAAACATGAGTATTTATGAAAGACTGGAGTACTGGAAGCAATGGGAAAACTACCTGAACATCACTAAGTGACTTTTGTAAGCCCTTCCCTGTAGATGACAAAAGAGCAAGAATGACCAACATTGTACTTTACTTATGTACCATGCATACTGATGCTCAAGTGCGGTAATATTACCAAAATACGCACAAAAATTATTTTTTTCAGGAATGGAAATGCATTAAGAGCTTCTGTTTATCATGTATTAGTTTCAACTTCCCAACCTTGTTTGATTCTCCACGACTTAAGCTGTTTTGGTCAATTTATCTAATTTATGGGCCAAAGCTCGAAGACGGAGTTCTAAGTTTTAACCATAGCAAATACCTGCAACACCCCTCTTTAGTTGACACCAGTTCCATTTAGGAAGTGCCGTTTTTTGTGCCTACATCCTAAATATTCTCTTTCATTTCACAATGTGTTCTTACATTATATGCAGGGACGAGTGCACTGTGATCTTTGGCTAGACAAAATCAGGGTCAATCAGTCAAATGGTCGTGGTTCTAGGCAACTTGCAAAAGTGCACATTAAAAATTCAACATTGTATAAAGTTAAGATCTCCAAAGTAATATCACAACAGAAAGAAACGTATCAACAGTTGAAAGCTGAAGAAGTTGCTAAGTATGAAAATTTATGATGTGAAGCATGCAACGAGGAGGGGAAAACATACTCTCAAGTTCCTGAACAAGAGATCTTAGTTGACTGCACTCCAAACCCTGACGTTTGATTTCCTCTGGATCAAAGTAACAAATTATAATAAGTTTATATCAGCTTTTAGTGAGATGAAGTATTATGTTTACCGGAGAATTTGCATAAGGATATTCTGGAATAATACTAGAAATATAGAAAAAGAAACTGCACCTTCTAGAGAAACTATCCGCCCTTGTTGTTGGCTTATCTGGTCAATAAGCAATCTTGTCTGACTAACACAATGATTTTCTGCTTCAATCTGATAGGACAAGCAAAGTACTAAGCAATGACAGATAAAATTAAAATCATCCAAGCAGACTCAAGTACTGCAAATCAAGAAGAGGATTAAAGGTTAGTTGATTAATGCGAACCACTCGCTACATCATGGATGGATTTTCCTTTATCTTTTGGTGTTAGGTCAAAATGCAGAAATAAGCGGATAGAGCAATTAAAACAATGACTATTCAATAATTAAATATATACTATACCCCCTCTCTCTCAGCTCCATAGCTCCATAAGAAAAGAGTAAAGGCAGAATTTCAAATTTTCAGTGTCTTACAATATAACAAGGAATGATCAGTCTTTTTGTCTAATTTTGCAAATAACGTAAAGTAGGATAAATTGTTTTATGATACTTTAGCCATTATTTTTCTAAAACCAAACATATTTCCCAATAGTCCATGTGTTATCCAATCCGACACATGTTTCATTGAACGTGTAAAATGAACTTCTAGGTTTTCACAGAAGTAAAATGTCAAAACATAATAAAGCTAATCAAGATAGACATACAGCTGCAGCAAGGCGGTCCGCATATTGTGATTGTGTAGCGAAAAGACGCATCTGCAGAATGAAAATGGGAGCAGTGTCAAGCTAGAAATTCAAGGATTACTAAAGTAATAATGTAAAATGAACATGGAAAAAAGGGGAATGCGTGAGTTGAACATTTCTTAGGCAGCACTAGGAAATTAACATTTTACATATCCAATGATTCATGTTTCCGAAAGGAGGGATTAGACAAATTAAATAAGACCAGGCTCAAATCAACCAAAATTCCAAGACTTTACAGTATTAGGGGGGAAACACACACATTTCATTGTCATAATAGATAGCAAGGAAGTCCATCACGTGAGGCAATCCTGAAATATATGAATTATGCTCTTCAAATAACCCAACGTTACCTTATCAACGAGTTGGGAAATAATTTGACACTACTTTTTTGGAGTACTAACTAGGCCAAATTTCTAGTATCGTGATTCAGATTTTAAAACTCTTTCTTAAGGTATATCTGGACTAAACAAATACTCATAATTCCATTAGCATTTAGACGATTTTAAATGCCTCGTTAATAGCCTTTCCATTCAGACTACTTAATCATATAGAGGGATCCAGAAGTTCCCATTTTCCAGATTCCATAGTTAGAGAAGTGTTCGGGTTCTAAATCGATTCAATACAAACTCAAATGTACTCCCTCCATAACAAAAACATCGCCAACTTTGTTATCCAATACTCAAAAGTAACAAACTTCATAATTATAATTGACTAATAACTTCGATCTGAATCAAAATGATCACATTACGTAAAAAATATGATCTTTTGATATATTTTCACCAAATATAATACAACATGTATAAATATATTCGAGTTCAAGTAAAAAAAAATCCCACCATCAAAATTCAAAACTAGACAATCTTTTCAATTGGAGGGAGTACAAACTCAGATGTTCTATATTGGCCTATTGGGTTTCACTACACAGCTACACTCACCATTAAAGTACACATCATTGATCAATAGAGTAATCTTTCACACACACATATAAAATTCAAGAAAACATACCAATCATAAATAAATAAATAAAAATAACATAATATGAAGCAAATATATAGAAGTTCAATAAAACAATAAATAAAAATCACATAATATGAAGCAAATACATAAAAGTTCAAGAAAACATACCAATTATAAATAAATATATAAAAAATCACATAATATGAAGCAAATCAATGAAATATAATAAATTGTTGGATTAAAAACCTTAGTGAACAAGAGTTGCTAATAAAAAGTAGATACCGAAAATCCCATGAAAAAGATCGCATTTTTACTACTTTTTTTGCATAAAAATGAATAAAGATTGTATTTTTATGCTGTTTTTTGTGAACTATAGTGTTTATATAAAGACTTTGAGTCAATTACTCAGCAGCAGCTTCAACAACATAATGTATCAAACCGCAACACTAATGAGCTTTGAAAGAATTACTTTAATGCCTTATTCGATCAAGATTAAAACCTTTTTAACCGCTTTAATACAAAAGCCGTTTTATAATACCAAACACAATCAGATTTAATAAACGTATCATCATTTAATGTATATCTAAAGATGCTACAAATGAAATAATTATCATAATTCATTTTAATTGACGCTTTTTTATTATTAAATATTTTTTTTGGTGAGACTTTGATCACAAATTAATTTTATCTATTACTTTAATGGAATAAAATTGATATTTTTACATTTGTTTAAATTTTTTATAATTTGTTAAAAAAATTTGACAATGATTATTTATTGTTAAACATCAACCCGAAAACGAAAAATTTAAATAATTTTTTCGATGAGAATGGTCAAATTTTGTTCTTCCGATGATAAAAAAAAATCAAAAAGAAAATAAAGTACCAAATTCACAACCTAGAAACTATAAAACCATTGTTGATGTCAATTTTTGTAATGCTACAAAACTATATACAACAAATGAGCTCCAAACACTCTATGAAACAACCTCAATTCTTGAATACCTACCTAAAGAAACCTTCAAGTTTAAAAGTCCAAAAACATTACTAATTACTCGCTACAAAAAAGATAGTCATCATCACATAGTTTCAATAGATACCTAATGGCCACAATATATTATTTCAGAATGCATTTATGCTCGCATTTAAATCCTTTCGCACAACTGCTCTAATTAAGAAAAAAAACTCAAAAAGCTTCTCATGTCAAAAAATACCCAACACAAAAGAACAATAATACAGCTATATCTTCTGATAAAAAGAACTAGAGATGCTGGCCTCCAAGCTTATGACAACCCTTGGTTGATCTTTGAGGCAGTCTCCTGATTTGCCCTGAGCGAAAAGAGTTCCGCAATCACTTCCATAGGCATGCATCTAGTTTCTGGAACCTTTGAGAACACGAATAACCAAGATATGGCACACATAATCGCAAAAATGCCGAATACACCAGCAAGGCCGATGGAGGATAGCATCAAAGGTAATGTATACGTGACAATGGCATTGCCGACAAAAAATCCAAGGGCGCAAATTGCAACACAGGTGCCTCGGAATCTGGTTGGGAAGATTTCAGAGCAGATGATATTGGGGATAGGTCCAAACCCCACGGCAAAGAAGCAAAAGTAGAGCACAATACAAACTGTTGAGATAGCTGCATCGGCTATGCTACCAATTTTCACAACACGTGTGACAAGTAGAATGATGAGGGTCATTATTAGGACAGGGATTGTACTGAGCAGCATACTCCTGGAGATTATTATACTAGTATTAGTTAATCATGCAAACATGTTCCAACTACAAGGAAACTCAATTGAATATTTAGTAAAAGAAGCAGGACAATAAACACAAAAGCTACCTCCTACCCGAGAAATCTGCAAGCCTCATGGCAACAGCAAAACAAGGCAGCATTAACAACGCTGTGATGGCACTCATTAGTAAAGATGCAGAATTTGAACTTATTCCTGTGTCTGCTAGGATGACACCTGCACCTGCCTCCTTAAGAATTTGAGGAGTGTAGTTCAGAACCCCATTTATACCTGACAACTGCACCGTGATAAAAGGAAAGTTCAACAAACATACGGTTGATTCCATGTGTTTCTTACTTGAGAAGCTCACTGTATTAATTTGTTTTACCTGCTGAAGTAATTGAATCCCCACTCCTATAAACAAAGCATGCTTGACTCCAGTTTCGGAAATGGTACTTAGACATGGTTCTTCTCGAGCAGCTTCACACGGATAAATCATGGCTGGTCCAATAAGATGCTGTTCCATTAGATCTTCACGATATAAAGCTGGTTGGCTGACCAAAGCAATAGCCTGGACAGAATCAACCGCTGAAGGCAAGACATAAACAGGATGCGAAAGAAAAGATCCTCTCCTTGCTTCAAGACCATCTACAAAAAGGAAGAATAATCTTTTAAATCCCCCGTGTACATTTTGGTTTGGATCTTCCAACTCCATCCATTTCCATGCAATCTGCCATCCACCACCAATACTCGAATCACTTTCTGGTACTCTACTGGAACCTGGATTGTTCGGGAGCTCCCCAAACATAGTTCCATGACTAGGGGGAGGACCCATGTCTTTTTCCATGCTTGTCGTCTGGCGTGATATTAATGGACTCTGCAAATCCTCATCAGAGTCACCTCCACCTGCGTCGGATACATCTTCCTCACCTTCCCCTGCAATATTCTCCTCATCCCACTCTTCGTCATTCGGTTGATTTGCTACATTGAACATACTGCCCAAATGAGGGAAAAACATGCTTCCCTTGATTCCTACGTCTGGAAGTTTCTCATTCACATTGGGAAATAGGGTAACGAGGGGGTCCATGAGCAACGTAGTTTTTTGAATGCCTTCTTGGTGAGAGGTTGAACTTTCTCCATTAATTGGTTGAGCAACCCAGGATAATCCTCCAAGGCCATACAGTTTTATCTGATCGGTGCTCGACACATCTTCATCAATGGGCTCATTTGCAGGGCAGATCATGTATTTCTCTATTGAAATATCACCACCAACACCAAGTCCTTCAACAAGCATTGCCAATTCACCTATTCATCAAACAAAGGACTAACTCAATGAAATAAGGGAGTAGGGTATTTTGCTGCAAGGTAATTTTGATGAAAAATAATTCCAATTCCCTAATAATAATAATGATGATAAATTAAATGAATCTTACCAGAGATATCTTCCCGGCCGCGTAGTGTTCTCAGAACATTCTTAGCTTCCAGTAAGCATCCTTTACTTACAAGCCATCTTGGAGATTCAGGCATGTAAAACATTGTTAAAATGAAATAAACAATGGAGGGTATGGATAGAACACCGAGTATCAGTCTCCAATTTGGAGAATCCACAAAGGACATCCCAAAAATCATGCAGTATGAAAGGAACATTCCAAGACATCCGGCAAACTGAGGTAATGTGTTCAATAAACCCCTTACTTCAGCAGGTGCCGTCTCAGATATGTAAATTGGAACAACTGTAACAGCCAAACCAGTTCCAAAACCATCAAGGAGCCTCCCGAGGAACAAAATATAGACATTAGGAGACCAGAGCATGACAAAACCACTAAAGAAATAGAACAGTGATGAGACTATGAGTAAGGGACGGCGACCAAGCTTATCAGTAAGTACCCCGGAGCAAGTTGTAACTAACACAGCACCAATAAGTGACATGGCTATAATAAGACCTTCAATTTGTGGTGCACTCTCCACATCGAAATCGCTTTTTATATACAAGATTGCCCCTGGCAGAATGTATGAATCAATGGAATTGCATAAATGAATGGCAATCAACATAAACAAACCTACCAATTACCAACTTCAAGTAGATTAATAAAGAATAATTGAAAATGGTAGCAAGAAATCTTAACAATTAACATGGTACAGGAAAAAGATAATTACCAGATATGGCAGCATTGTCCCATCCTTCCAGAAAATTACCAACGCCAGCAGCAAGAGCAACGCGCAAAGCCCCGCTCATTTTTACTCCTTTCACCTTGGTCCATGTAAAAGAGTCTCAATAATCATCACTATTTGCTGTAAATGCACTACCTGTATTCCTAAAAGATTGTCTAGTTTGATTCTCGATTGTCAAAATTAACAAACTTTGCGGCCTTAGTTGACTCATATAACTTAGATTTGGATCAAAATTATCATGTTAATAATTAAGTAAGTTAAAAATACTATCCATGGATATAGTCTTCACTTTTCACCAACTATACAACATATACAAAAAATAAAAACCAGTTCAAACCAACAATCAAAATTCAAAACTAGACAATGTTTTTGAGATAGAGGGAGTAATAGAAATCCCAACGTCTCCCGAAGAGATAATAGTTAATATCTAAAGTACACACATGCAAGAAATAATAGAAATATGAATACATAAACTGATATACTTATATACATGTCTATGATTATCTAAATACACAAAAAAAACATGCTTCTAAATATCAAGAATGGGTTCAGATGCTCCAATGAACTAAGCATACAGTTCAACTGTGCCAAAAATCATAAAAGACCAAACTTTGAGGCAAAAAATACTTACCAAGAAAAGTTACAGAAGGTGGTACCTACAGATTGATATTGGTGAGATTCTTGAAAAATCCAAAAATGGAGATGAATAATTATTTATATTAAGCTTCATAGATAACACAAAAAGGTCAATAAGTATACACAGTTTTAGCACTAGAATTAGTACAAATTGAGTGAGAACAAAAGGCATTTGTTTAATGCTTAAGTTCTATATTAACATAGTACCAAATGTCAGCTTCTAGACATTTGTCGACACTCTCTAGATTCGCTATTTTTAGCATGCATATGCTACCCACCGACCCACCACTCCACCAGGTCATCCCCACCAAAAGGTACATTTGAGCTGCTTTAATTATCGTTTTCAATTTTATATGATTAAAGAGGAATTATCTTATTTTTATTTTAATAACAATAAAATTAATATAACTAGATTTACTTTAAAATATATATTTATGGTATTTATTTTGTTGTAAAATGTTATGTATAATTAAAGAATATTCATAATCAAAATTTCACATTAATAATAAAAACATAGGGAAAAACTAATTATAATTTTTTTATAATAACTAATTATAGTTAGCAGTATAATTTATCAAATTACACTTTCACACATATGATTTTACAAGATATGAGTTTCCCAAAAAATAATTTGTTATCCTTAACTTGTGCCTCGGCATGGTAGGACGGAGGTATTAATGGGCCACAATAGGTATTAAGTCCATCGTAGTTTTTTAAAATTGTATATTAGTTTTTTAAGTATGAGAATAGTATATTTTGTATTTTAAATAAGAATGTTTTATCATTTAAAAAACCCCCAACCCCTTACATGATTAGAATTTTATACTTTTTTGTCCCTTCTTGATTTGTCAAATTATATATCTAGCAATTCAAATTTTATACACACATTTAAAGACAAGTGATTTGATTATTGCAAATGATGGATCATATAAATACATATTTTTAACCTTCCACCCTGTCTCATTGACTTAGATCTCTTTCGGAGACTTTAGTTCGAGACATGTAGGGAGGTGAAGTGGAGATTTATTTCTCACTTATGATTCTCTAGTCACTTGAGTTACTTCATGATTCAATCAATTGCGGACGTCTCACTTCCAACGTTATAGTATGTGAGCACAAGCCCACTGAGACATGATCATGTATTTCTTTCGTACAATTTACATGTACATCGAACTTAGCGTTAAATAAGTCAATTGATGACAAATTATTCCTTTTGATGTTTGATCCTAACACTTCAATATTGTTATATTTGGGTTTCAAATGAGAACTTCCGTGTGTGTCTCATGTACAAGAAGTAATTACCATGTTTTGTATATAAAAATCATTGCTCCCTAATATTTATGAGAACCAAATTTAAGACTCTAAATCTCTTTTATAACTAGAGACCATGAACCGACACTCATGGAAGACGTTAGTGAATAAACTTGGAACTTACGCAATACCTCTAAAACTCTAATTCTATGTAAAAGTGTTAACCACTTGTTGAATATGCCTTGAAGTTGAGTGTGAATTGCAGCTGAACCCCGACACAAGTCCCGACCGTTTTGACATCCGAAGTCCAGATATCAGGGTAAGACGTGACTGCCTTTGTCCCGATCTGGGTCCGGATGTTCTAGATATCTGTGGGCGATGAACTTTGGGTTTTAGACTATATACTTCTTCGCCCATTCTAAATCATCAGAATAAACATCCGGAGAAAGCAGTTTTATGTTCTGCTTATTAACAGTTTTTAAATTAAACCATTCACGCTAAGGCATAATCTATATATTTGAGAGCATATTATTGGCCATCTATAACTGCTTTCTTCCCATTATAATAATAAAATTTTCTCAGGGTTCTGGCCTGTGGATTACCATAACACATAAGCTAGATACGTTAAATATATTGTTATTTATCATATCTTTTACGTATATTCATGATCCGTTATAACAACTCCAGATCGGTACCGGGATCAGACCCAAGAAAAAGATGGGTGGTAAAAGTTTAAGTAGAGATCATTTTAATTGGAGAAACGTATTTTGGTCTCGCGCAACTGGGCGCGGCATTATTGTGTCAGGATCTGGTCTCCTCTTATGAAGAATCAACATGTAACCGTTCCGAAAATTGGTCTTTGGGAGTAAGAGTATACCTCGACGCTGGCTGGCCAGATTCAAGGACAAGATTATTACGGAAGTTTCGAGAATGAGACCGCCGGATCGTAGGCTGTCGAAAGTTTATATATGACTGTAAGCTTAACCAACAAGCTGCTGGGCTGGCTAACGTTTTGTCTCTAGTCGCTGTGATGCGTAAGGTATATCCTTAAGAGACCACTTAGATGTAATTAAATACAATATTATTAGATTTGCGAATATCGATATTTATGTTGATAACGGTGACGAGATGTCGGAAATGTATTTTGATTTCTATAATTATGTCTGTCATGACAATTGTTATAACAATTCATTTACTAGTTTTAGTTGTTAAATCCAGACATTCAAACTAGTTGCTCAATAATAGACAAGAATTACTAAATGAACTCAATGATAATATCGGGGTTACGCCAGATTGCTAGATTCATGCATAATCGAGTATAATAATCAATGATCAATTATATTCCTCTTATGCTAATATTATTTGAGCCCGTGTAAGGTCACACACATACAACGAGCTGAAGTTATATTCCATGTATGAATTAAATCGAGATTGTTAAATTGGGAGTTGATTAAAATCAATTAGATCTAACGAGAGCTTTACATTGATAACGTAGTACTGCAAATTGACAAAATTGAATCAATTAAATTGTTTTTTCAATTGACTCCGCTTAACGAGGGAAGCTTATTAGTAACTTGTTAAGTTATTTACCTGCTTAATAATAAGTTGTTAACGGCTTGACGAAGTTAGCTATTTATCAAACGAGTCACGCTTATTCTGCCGAAACTAAAAGACTGAGAGAAAAAGATGAAACGAAGCATTTAAGTTTTTCTATTTCACCCTCTTCCCAAGAGATAAGCCGCCGCTTCCTCCTTCTCCCTTCTAGCATTTTGAGTCAAGTTTTTGACCTATTTTGTTATCCAATTGCTCGTATGATTCTAGCGCATCCTAATCGCGAGATTCAACCGCTTCTCGTGCACTCATGAGTATCAGATTTTCTCGATGCTCATCGCTAGAATTCAAAGGAGGCTTGAAAGATTAAGTTGGGAATTTTCCGCCGTGATTTAAGTATCATTTCCATACATATATGTATATATGTATTTTATTGTATTTATCAACGAAATGGGCTATATACCGATCTGGGTGCATTCATATTACGATTTTATATTATGAACAAGTTGTATAATTTCTAACAGAGGACGCCGCTTTTAATTTTGTTAGTTTCCTTTACCAATATCATATGAAAACTTTAAGAAATTTATGAATAATGGTAAAGATTCTATAACTCTAAAGGTTAAATCGTTACGTGGAATCGAGACATAACTATGTTGGTTCTAGTTCGATACGTCATTGGTTATTCGTTAATAGTAATCAGATTTGCTGAGGGAAAGAGTTTCCTAAGAAACAAATTAAACGAAGTCCAAAACTACAGACGCTCACATCGTAAGGAGAATGTGGTTGGAAATCGTAGTATTTTGATTTCTATAATTATGTCCGTCATGACAATTATTGTAATTAATTCATTTACTAGTTTTAGTTAACGAGATTACTCAAACTAAGTGTTCTATAAATAGTAATTGTAAATTATCAACGGAATTCACGATAATATCGTGCGGGTTATGCCAATTCATGCATAACCGAGTATAATAATCATAATAGTCAATTATATTATTATACGGCTATTATCTCGAGCCTGTGGGCGTCACACATATACAATGATCGCTGAGTTATATATTCCATGTAATGGAATTAAATCGAGATTAAAGAATCGGGAGTTGATCAAATCAACGATACCCAATCGAGAGTTTTACATTGATAATGGAATACAGCTGACAAAACCGAATCAATTAAATTGCTATTTCAATTGACTTGCTTAACGAGGGAAGCTTATTAGTAACTTGTTAAGTTACTTACTGCTTAGTAATAAGCTTAGTTAACGCTTAACAAGTTTACTATTTATCAACGAGTCAAGCCATTATTCGAATCGAAACCAAAAGTGGACTATATAAGGAAAAAGATGAAATAGAAAACCTAAATTTTCATTTCTCCTGGGCCCCTATATTTCGGCCGCCTCCTCCTCTCCTTCTGCTTTGAGTCAAAGTTTTGACTCAAATTTGTCCAATCGTCAGATATTTTAGCAAGTCTAATCGCATGACTAACCGCTTCAGCGGATCAACTCAGAGGCATTTCACTTGGAGTTGAGTGATTTAGCCCGAGGATTCGAGAGATTGAAAGTTCATCATTTGCGTTATATGAGGCACTCTCGTGATTCATACCAGACGACCATATCATGTATATTTTCATAATTCGTTATTATATATTTATTCATCTGTTGCATTTGTTTATTTTATTATGAACAAGTTGCGTAATTGTCCAACGTAAGTACATTGGAAAAACCGATTGTCCAAGAAGAGGCGCGGCAATTTAATGCATCCGACATCGTCATATCGCCGAAAGTAGTACAAAAATCCGAGGAAGATATAAAGATTATCACTGATAACCAGCCATGTTTTACAATCGATGTGTCGATATTTCTGATTTTGGAGTCATTTTATCATTTATCCCAAGAGGGAACGGTTTTCGACTTACGAAAGCGTTAGATGGTGGTATTATTCCTATGGTCAATTCCGTTTTCAGAAAGTATCGATTGTGTTCAGGAATATTGTGACTACGACGGTAAAAGCATGTATCTGTAAGATGTTAGACATGCTCCACCTGATGACTAAGAACTTGATTTCGCCGAGTCTACTAGGACAAAAGAAGTTCCGCCTTCAGAGGCGGGGCGCGGAGCGATAAATGTCTACAGGGTTCTCGAGGTGATTTTGAAAGGTGTTGCCGAGGCACTGGTGGCTTTCATGGCGTGCTACTTCCGATTTTGTCATATTACATCCGTCATGGAAAATGATAATATGACTAAGTCAGCGACATACGAGGTCAGTCACACGAAGGAGAGAGGATGCAGATTCTCGCTGGTGGACAATCTTCGGTGTCCGTATTGAGCACTTGAGTATGGAGCAATTTGTCTTTGAGAAATTATATCAAGGGTAAATTTCCGAAAGCAACTCATAGAACAAAAGGTACACTGGATTACATCCACTTCGATTGTTGGGGTCCTTCACGAGTTGAATCTTTGGGAGGTCACAAGTATTTTCTATCGCTGATTGATGATTATTCAAGGATGACTTGGGTCTTTATTACGAAGTGGTTGATGTTTTCAAGGACTTCAAGGATTGAAAAAAATTTGGTGAAAATCAAACAGTGGGAAGAAGGTTGCCAGCTATGCATCGATAATCTGGGGCTCGAATTTTGTTCGTCTGAGTTTGATGAATTTTGTAAGGCGTTAAGGATTTTTAGAATCATACAGTATACACCCCAAAGAACGGCGTAGCTTAACGTACGACCGACACTCGAGAGAGCTCAAGGCTCTCAACGTCATTCGACAAGAATGTTTAGGCGTATAGCCAACACAGCCTCGCTATTTGATAAACTGCGGGTCCTCATACGTATAAATATGAAAACTCATATCAATTCATGGTCTAATAAGTCCTGCTGATTATACAATTTCAGAGCCTTTGGTCAGACCGCTACTATTACGCAAACGGTAGGTTAGAAACCAAGCGAAAGAAAGGTATATTTGTAGTTACTAGCGATGAAAGCGAAGGGTATATAATTTGGTCATCATCCGAGACAGTTATTCTCGAGTAGAATGATATTCACGAGAATTTATGTTTAGTTCAACCATAAAATCCACAATTACCGGGCGAAGGTGATGTTAGGGAAACGCAGAGAGAGATTTTGGTGTTAATGGCGATGGTGAATAGCTCTTCGCCACAACAAGTTGCGAACATAAGTTTCATCCCTACTAGCTCTGCTAGCCCTAGGAAGAGATAATTACTTGAGTAATTCGCCACGAGGTACGGTTAATGAGGATATGTTGGCCTGCTTACGGTGCTGCGCAGAAGTTGATCCCTCATGAGCTGCTTATAAAGAAAGCCAGAACTAGTACCGCTGGCCACCAACCGCTTGTCAAGCATGGGAGAGGAAATAGAATCACTTTAGAAGCACTAGACTTTGGGAGTTGGCTGTAAAACCGCCAGAAGAAATGTCAGCTACTAGTGGATATTCAAGAAGAAATAAGGGTTATCACCATCTAAGCGATACAATATAAAGCTGTGAGCTGTTGCTGAGGTTTCAATCGTAGGAGGGAGTCGACTACACGAGATATTCTCACCCGTATCGACACACTCCTATCATGGCTTGTCAGAAGGTTGCACATCGTGACTTCGAGCTCGAGCAGCTAGGATGTCAAAGACAACTTCTTCTTACATGGGAGAGCTTGGATGAAAAGATTTATATGACCTTAATTTTGCATTTGCTTCCGTGAACCCGAGTGAAGACTATTTTGTGTCACAGCCCAGGCTCAGTTAGCCTCCAGGCAAATGCACAAAAGATTTGATAGCTACACGACGCAGATTGAAAGCATCTCGAAAAGTCCATACGATTATCAGGTTCATTACAACGCGTTAGCGACGTTCTCTATCTACTTAGTTTTGTATGGTAATTTATACGTTGATAGTTAGAGTCAAGTCCGATATTCAAAAGTCATAGGCTTAATTTAGCGCCGAGCTTGAAACGAAGGATCTGGTACCGCAAAGAAAAATTTTGGGCATGGAGATATTTAAGAATAGAAGTCGGTTGAAGCTTTTTCTTATCCAAAGGTTATGTCGGTAAGGTTTTGTCCGTGATATGACTATCGCTAAACCAATTGAAACTCCTAGTTCTCAAATGCACGCCTGTTGTTCTATTTGCACCCAAATCATCCGCTGAGAGTGCATATATGAAACGCATACCTTATGATAGTACAGCTTGAAGTTCGATGTATCTATGGTTCGGTGACTAGACCTTAATCTCGCACATGTTTGTTATGGTTTGTCAAGAGGTTCATGGTCGACCGTGTTAACATCGCGCGCCGCCAAGAGATTTTTCACTATCTCGCAGGCACGCCCTGATATTTGCCTTTGTTACAGGGCGACAATGTTGTTTAATTTTTTGAATACTCCTCGATTCCGACTATAATCGAGACGTAGACGGTAAGATCTACGACCGGTTATGTATTTACTCAGGTTCTCATGAAGTTGGGAGGGCTACTGCCGGTGAACCACTCTGGTGACTTTGCCTTACCATCGAGAGTATATGGCACTTATGTAAGCCGCGCAGCGAGGAGTGATCTCTAACAGAGGACTGCTTAATCCAAGCATCACGATCAAATTGTGGTATATCAGGATAGCTTTGAGCGCAATATGCTTAACTGGGCAGATCGTTCATCAGAGTGATTTACACATTGACAGGTAACATCATTTCTCGAGAGCATGAGAAGCAGGATTACAGAACAAAGTGGGGATTGCAGATAACCCACCGACATGTTTAATGGCCGGTTCCGCATAGCAAGTTTCAATATTGTCTAATTTGCCGGAATATTCGTGAGTCGTTAGTCGCTCGCGGGTCGATTACTGCTCGGGAGGCGTGAGCCATCGCTCGCATCTAGCCGCAGATCTCTCGCACATCCGCTCACTATCTCGAGACATCCTGCATCGCTAGTACATCCGGGTGCATTTTTTCCCCGAAAGATTCTAATATCATAGTTTTTTGCTTTATCTATTATCTCGAGAGGATTCAAGTTAAGGTGGATTGTTGAATATGCCTCAAGTTGAGCTGAATTGTACCAAGATCGAAATTGTTCGGGAAGTTGCAAACCGACCCAAGTCCCCACCGCTTTTGACATCCGAGCTAGAGTTGATCGAGAAGACGTGACTTGTCTTCGTCCCCGATCTTGGTCCCGATGTTCAGATATCCAAGGCGTTTAACTTTGGTTTTAGATTATAAATACTTTTTACCCCATTCTCAATCATCAGAATCTAAACATCTTATATACGAAAAAGTTATATATTTCTCCAAGTAGTACATAAAAATAGTTTTTGTACTTTAAACTATTCATCCTACAGATATCTACACATCTCAGAAGATAAATATTAAGCCACAATCAGACCGTTTCTTCCCCATTATACTAAACTTTTTGCGTACTGTCATAATTAATGCTAACACATCACTGTGAATATCGCGTTAAATATCTCATATTTACTTTCTTCTGTATCTTTTACGTAATTTTGTGATTCTAAATTCGCATCCTTTATAACACCACTAATTCACAAAGTTTCCTCCAATTGGACTGTTGTAGTTGAAGAAGAATCTTAATAATCATAGGTTCAAGAGAGATGAATTATATTGCAACAAACATAGAACTATTAGTTGGACGATTACTTGATTCGAAAAAATGTCTTCTTTTGCATTATACTAAAATTAGACAGATTGGAATGTGTCCGGAGGCATTCAAATAAACAACACATGATTCATATTACAATTATAGAGCCATGTGCTTGCTTCTTATTCTTAGAAGGATTCCGGTGTCCCACATTCATCACATTAATTATCATCACTAATATTATTATAATTTTATATAACTAATATTTGTATTATTCCTGAGTAAGAAATATATTATTATTATTTACTCAATCTACACCGATGTTTGATTTTTTCTTTAAATTACCCTGACCATCAATTATTAATCATTCATTATTTTAAAAACGTAAAATTTATATAACCTGAATTGCCTTTTAAAATACTTTTTATAATATTAATTTTTTTTATTTTTTTAATAATATAATTAAAGAAGAATTTCAAGATTAAAAATTTACTTCGACATGCTGAAAAGATGACTGTTTTAATCAAAAGAGTATTAAGTACGACATATTTTTATGATTAATGTTAACATGAGCTTAGATTAGTTCTAGGTCGTCGTGCATAAATTTATGCTAATCTGGTCCACATTAAGTTGTTGCCTACTATACTCAATATTTGGTGAATTTAGATAATCATAACTTTATATGTAGTCATGCAATATTAAAGATTTTCTGGTAGACAATTACAAGTGAAGTGCGTTGGTTATTTCCTGAAGAAATTCTTTCAATTTCCATAGCAGCCAAACTATTTTTGTGCAAAATTATCAAAGTCAAAATTGGATCTGTATTTCTAGATTTATTATTACCTTTTATGGTTTCATATACAGTTGCAGACGTGTCGGCTAGTATCCTATGTCGAACTTCTATACAGAATCTTCCGCGTTTCATCCGACATTTACAATTGACTTTTCCTTTTTCTACAAATAACCACTACTCCCATAAAAGTGGAGATTTAATTTTCTGAGTTTTCATCCATGTAATAATTATCTTAATTATTCCTGAAATTATAATTTTGTTCTAGAAATGATATCTGAACTTTGCGAAATACGATAATAATTTTATAATAATTTCTGGATTACATACAAACGGTATAGAAAGAAAATGATCACTTATGTAATAATTTAAATTTCAATACAATAGTAATTTCTAGATTACATACAAATAAGGAAGATAACATTATCACTTATGTAATAATTTTGTAATTTCATTGACTATTTATTGAATATTTTGACAACTAAGTTTTGAATTTTATCAAATGTGTAATTATCTCCATAACTTACCATACATCATATGCGATCTACAATCATAACGTGCAATGCGATGGTTGCAAGCTAAGTTAAAGACAAATTTGCAAAATATGTAGTTGGCTAACCCCAATTGATTTAGATAGATGCAAGATAATCCTTCAATAATCTATATGGTACCAAAATAAATTCAAAGAGAATTAAGATATTCACATACATAATCATCAATCTTATTACAAAAAACTGGATCTGACAAAAATTCAATGTAATAATAAATTGAACAATACAACATATATAAATAGCCAACAATTCTATATCTTACAAATTACATACTTTCACCACATCAAGAAATGCTCCCCAGAGAATCACCACTAACTTTTCACATCTTAACCAAAACAAATAAATTAATACAAGAATATTCATCATTTGATCAAATCATTGAAAAATATGAATGAATATACTTTGGTGGACACTTCTCTTCTTTAATTTATATCATTTGTTAACCTTTGTATAACTTTGTATAATACTTTCTATTATACGGTGTTAATATTATGACACATGTTTGAAGTGTGATAGTATTAACGTAATATAATAAAAAATATTTTGTATTACACACAAAAATATAACAAATGATCCACTGGTTCATCAACAAATGAATCATCAAACCTTTTTCAATTGTTTAATGAGGAAGCATGTTTCTCTTGTTATCAAAATTCTTGAAATAACTACCAACAGAATCATATTTTCCTGCAAATTTAGCTTTGTCGGCGCCACCGACAAAGTTCTTGATCTTGAAGAGCACATGCCTCCAACTCCCCTTATTCCGGCAACCAAGAGCACCCTTTTCCTCTTCACTCATCTCAAGATCCAATGCAAATGGTGGCTTCCTTGAGAGGATCCAATCCCACCCCCATCCCCACCACTTGACAATGGAGTTTGAAGCTGTTTCACTCATTGCAGAGACTGTTTTGGAACGTTGAAGTGCCCATGTTGTAGCTGGAGATGAGTAGTCAGACATGGATTTGAGGGAGAGTGATGATGATAGTCTTCTTCTGATTGTTGAAGATTGGTCTTGGTTTTGCTCTTGTTGTTGAGATAAAGGGAGAGTTTGGGTGTTCTTGAAAGTTTGGAATATTGATGTTGTTGAAGTCATTTTGTTCAGGGGTGGTGTTAATGTGTAGAAGAATGGAGATGGAGAAGAGAAATAGAGGTGTAAGGAGGTGGAATGTTGTGATCACAGCTTCATTACAGCCTGTGTTATATTATTCCATTTGGGAACATTGGCCATGGAATGGAATGGTGGGCCTTGGTTTTCTTTCTCTTTTTATTTTTTTATTGCCTACGATAATTTTGTCATTTTTGTGATTTAGGGGGGTAAATACTTTAAGAATTCTTTGTTTACTATTACGAGCTTATGCCACTATCTCCTTGTATATTAGAGTTTCTTATATGTACACCTACATGTTAACTAACTAATATATACTTTTTTAATTCACTTTAATCATGCTTTATTTTTTAAAATTAAATTTTCGACCTCATCAATTATTAATTATTACTTATTTTAAAAAAATATAAATTTATATAATCGGCGCTTCGCTTTTAAATACTTTATAATATTAAATTTTTAATTTTTTAATAATATGCTTAAAGAGTAATTGAATATTAAAGAGTTATTTTGATACGTTAGAAAGTCAATTAAAATAAATTAAAGAAAGTATTCCTTAACTTTTGATGATTGGACTAATTAAGTTAGTGACATCGAGTTAGTTAGCTTTATCTAACTCGGTACAAAAAGACAAAATGTAATTAGTTAGTGTATCACTCTTTTAAACTAGAACTTAATTGATTCAATCATCAAATTTTAAGGAACGTGAGTTAATTAACATGTATCATTATAACACATATTAAAAGATCTTATATTAAAATTGTAGCTTAGATGTGTTGTAAACTTATATACCGGTTTAAAAAACTAATTAGTCTATAATATCTCTATCGCTTTGTAATAAGTGTGGATCACAAGTTAGTTTCTTATATTACACTTTTAATCTCACTTTTTAAGTAATTTAAAGATCAAAATAATTAGAAATTATTCTTTAAATTATATATGTCCTTAAATATATTTTTGAGACCCGCATTTTGAATATTTATCTAATAAAATGATACAACTTGGGACTTGCCTCTGAGTTCGAGACTCTGAGTCAGATTTGGGAGTAAGGAGAATAGGACATATAATCTCAAGATCAAAATACTAGATTACTAGAGCCGCCTAACGAACCTGCCTAAATTGTCACAGTTTGATTGCCTAAGACTTCTTAACGAATCCTGGGCCGGCTTCATTCCGTTAAGCGACGGCCCCTATTCTGCCGGCGCCGCCAGATTTTGGTCGACGCGACATCATTAGATAAACCAGATCAATGCTTCAGAATGCTTATCAATTTTTTGCACTAAATGTCCTAATCGGTTAATTCTAATCCAGATCATGAGACACAATTTTTTGAAAATTGATTTACCTAATCAACAAATAACATTTCTAACGAAATAACGATTTATTATCAGCTCAAATGATAGCTTTAAAGATACAATAAGCTTTTTCTCACACACCACATCGACAAACTGACAACTGTAAATGGTACAATGATGTGCTCATCCGTCTACGGTGAAACCTAAAAGTTACAAAGTCACCATATTCTTACGCTGGCGACGCTCCAATAAATTCATTGCCACCCATCCAAGTAAACATGATGTGTTTGCCACCATCCTCAACATTCCATTTTCAATTTTGACATCACGAAGTCATTATCCATACTAGCCTTACAACCACCGCCACAAAAAGCTGACATTGCTCACCAAAGGCTGGAGGTAGCCCTGCCTTTCTAAGTGAACGGATCTACGCATAATCTTGAAAACCTCTACACTCCAGACTCCCTCCGGAATTCTTTTCTCGAGGCATAGTGAACACATGTTAATAAACAATTGTAAATCGATTATTATCAGCTTGTGATTATCGAGCAAGAAAATGCTTTATTTATAGATCTAAGAAAACGCTTCGATCAACTTATGCAACAACGGTACCATGCTGTAATTCGTGCGTACGACATTTAGCCCCCAACGGCTATTTTTATATTAAACGCGGCATCGCTTGATCAAACCAGCATCTTCAATGCTAGGATCCCAACGGCAAATTTTCCCAACCGCTACAAATAAGTAACGCATCACTTTATGAATTAACGCTGCACGTTGATCAAACGTTACCATCGCTTAGTCCCAACGTTTCATCGGTTACTAGATTAACGCGCAGACTGCTTGATCAAACTACATTCCTCATTTATTCCCTACGCGAAAATTTTGTACAAACACAATTCATTGAGAATTTAAAGCTTAACATCATTCTTCATTTATCACAACTCACAATCATTTTAAGAATTGGCAATACTCACAATCATTTTCTAAACAATTACAATACTCATTACTTATTTCTAAAGAATTACAATACTCACAATCCAAGAACTGCATCGTGACATTTTACTTAACTTACGCTTTTAACATTTTAAAATAAAAGAGATCTTCTGCGCAACCTTCAACTTCGCTTTATAAAAATTTGTTTTACTAATGATTTGATAGATTTAAACTCGGTCCACTTTTCGAACTAGTTTTTCGAAAGACCGAACTTTGACGTTGTTTTACAACCGCCGTCGTTAAGTCACAGCTTCTCATCTTCATATAAAACCCCTAGCCATATTTTTCCATTAAATCAGAAGCGCCCCCCCCCCAAATCGTGAAGATGGAGAGTGGTAGAAAGGGATTAGATTCTCCTCATGATTTCGTTAAGGCTTATGCTAATCACCTCAAACGATCCGGCAAGGTATGCTCCCTCTTGTCCCAAAATTATTGTCCACTTTTCAATTTTATACATAGACATATTTAATAATAAATGAGTACCTGTTCTTTAATTATTCTATAAATGCCTAAATGAAGATGAGAAGTTGTGAATTAACGAGTGGAGGTTGTAAAATAACGTCAAAGTTCGATTCTATTTTCCAAAAATTTGGATTCGGAAATTTAGAAGTTCGATTTCATATGGTTTAAATTTGAGGTTCGGCTTGCCATTCGAACAAAATTCGTATCATCATTTCTGATTCAGATTGTATTGGACTGTTAGACCTACCCATCATCTAAATGAATAAACCAAAATCGAAGTTCAATTTGATATGGTTTAAATTTAAGGTTTGGCTGCTTGTGGTTGAAACCGAATTTGAATCATCATTTCAAATTCAGATTGTATTGGACTATTAGACCAACTCATCATTCAAATGAATAAACCGGACTTGAAATTGTTTTTCGAACTTAAATTGGTTTGAACTTTTCAACGTTCGAGAAAAAATATAGAATTGGATAGACCACGAACCTCAATTTGTCATTGTTCAATCGAAACGAATGGAATGTTACTTTTCTGGTTTCATATTGAACCGTACTTTTTCGAAGTAAACTCCTGCTACTGTTTTTACATGCCTACAGGCTAGCATTGGATCTAAGATTAATATTGGGCCTTCAGCTTGCCACAGCTCACAGTCAACAGTACCACTACTGCTAAGAGCCCATGGTCTGACTAATGGGACGAGGCTTTCTTTGTTTCCTTACTTACTCCTAGACGTGGCTAACGAACAATATCTTGATAATAATATGAGTTTATGTCTGGGCTAATGATTTTTAGTGACTCAGTTTTGTCATTAATGTCAAACTAGTGACGGAACTTTTTAAAGACCATTGGCAGGTACTTGAGTGCTATATCGTGTTTGATGGACGTAAAATGAGTGTTATGCTTGTATTTTCAAGAATAATAACTGTACGCAAATTGAGGTCTGTATTGAATTTAGTATATGAAATATACAAACTATTTTGAGAAGGTTATAACCGTCGTTGTAAAGACGAACCTACCTCCCATCTTTGACATCCCAAAAACATAGTATAGACTTTAAGAAGCTACCAATGGATTTTCGAAAGTTGATGCACCACCTCTATATTATGATAATACTCGATCTCCTGATAGCCATTACCTCTTTGATGGGTTCCCATCGTTTTCGATGCCCAATTTGGGAGATTTCAATAATACGTAGGTGGCTTAGTATTTAAAATTTCCATCTCTAGTTGCTCCTTTCCGTTTCATTTCTTGACAGCAAGCATTTTCTGTCTATAAGCTAGTTCAAATCCACTCACAGGTTTATGCATCTTACTTTTAGGATAAAGATGACTTAGAAGTTAATCAGGATGTCGAGGATGGCAAGGCTCTCTTGATTGGTATTTTACTCCCTCTGATCCCACACGCCTCTTATATTTTGTCATGTTTTCTTTCTTTCTTGCCCCTTATTTCTTCCTTTCCTGTCTTGCCAAACCTTACTCAAGTCAACACCTTGTTCAATCCACAGACTCCACAAAAGAGGGTATCATCCCTTTGGCGGGGAGCACCCCTGTTCGATCGTCATGGAAGCTCAAGTAGGGTTTAGCTACCATCATTTTCTTATTAATTTCATAAGCAATCTGTTATGCCTGTCTTATCTTTTTTTCTGTTTCAAATAGGTCATTTGTTACAGTTGCTTTGACCATTCTTACAAGTTCACAGTCCATATTGATTGTCTGGTCTAAGAGAGCTGGAAAGTATGAGTATAGTGTCACAACTGCAAATTTCATGGTAAGGCTGCGAATTCATCCGGAAAGCCTAGTGCATTCGTAAAATAATGTCCATCTATATAATTCTAAATTTTTCCTTGGTTTCCCTGCCATAATCAGGTTGAGTTTCTAAAATGTGGCCTCTCACTCGCAGCCTTGACAAGGATTTGGGGGAATGAAGGTGTTACTGAGGATAACAGGTTATTTATGTTTTTCTGTTCCTTTATTAACCTGATAGAAAATACCCTAAAACAATATTATACGAGTACCTGTGTAATTTTCTTTTTCTCGATCTTCTTTTTCTTTCATAATCTTCAGCCTTCGAAAGTTTAGTGAAGTGATATTATTGAGAGTTGAAAATGGAGTTGCAGTACACTGGCACAACCTATGGACTTTGGATAATCCTTCTTTTCATACCGGTTACAATCCTATGGACGTATAGAAAACATGAGAGGAAGTTTAGTTTCCCGTCTCTTATTAAACTTATTATCTTCAGATTGAGCACAACATGGGATGAAGTTAATGTTTTCCCAATACCAGCTGCACTTTATCTGATAAAGAATCTGCTTCAGGTTGGTCTGATTTCTCTTTTGTGGTTCTTCATGATTTTCTGGTAGGTGATGAGTCTCAAATTATAATTCGCATAATTTGTCTACATGTTTGCAGTATTACATTTTTGCATATGTAGATGCTCCAGGGTATCAAATCCTGAAGAACTTGAATATCATCAGCACAGGCGTACTGTACCGAATTATTCTTAAAAAGAAGTAAGCTGCCATTCAAGTAGAGAAATTTCACTGCATTCTGAATTTAGTTTAACCGATTGACGTGTTTTATGCAATTTATAGATGATAGGGGGGATATTTCAACTGTATTGACCTTTTTTGAGGAACAAAAAGGAAAAATGGAAAGGATGAATTATGTTAAATGAATCTTAAAATGCTGCTGTCTCTGCAATGGATCCACTAAAAATTTCTCATTCATCTTTTTCGGAAAGTTTCATTCTCATGCATCTTGTTTCTTCCCCTGAATATGTTAATGTATACTTTTCACATTGCAAATGACACCTTCTTTATAACCAGCCAAATCGTGTTCACACATACACATGCAGTGTATTGAGTTTTAACTCTTTGTGCATAATCACATAATCAGTTGGTCAAACTGATGTTTATTGAAGATAGGAACTCTACTTCTTGAGTGAAGACCTCGTGACATAAGTAATCAGTTTTCAAGCTTAAGTCATTAACTTACTTATTTTGTCTTTTTCCAGGCTAAGTAATATCCAATGGGCAGCATTCATTTTGTTAACTGCTGGCTGCACTACAGCACAACTCAATCCTAGGTGAGAATAATGCAGCTACATTATCCTAAAATAATCTTAGAAGCTGGGAAATATGTGCTCTCAATGTCTGGAGCACATTTGATAAGGGATCAAACATTTGATTCTCTTCGAACTCTTCACCTTTTATCGTTATGTATCATTATATCTTCTTTCCTACAATATATATTAATTTTATGCTACTTACATAGATGTGTTTCATAACAGTTCTGATGACCGTGTCCTCCAGACACCCTTGCAAGGTTGGCTGATGGCTATTGTAAGTTTTGATTTTGAAATGTAAACAAGCAAAAATAAATAATGAAGTTTCCGATCCTGAGTTACAATTACTAAACTGATGTCATTTTTCCCTCCAGATCATGGCTCTCCTGAGTGGTTTTGCTGGAGTCTACACTGAGGTAAAACTAAAGCCCTACTGCCCTAATAATGTGATTGCAGTGTTCATAGTGGTAGAATCCACTTTAATAAATTCTCAGTTTAACATTGTAAATTGTTGATTGAAGTTTTCACCAGATCCTGAATTGTTTTCTGGATCCCGTTCATTCAATACATTACATGATCAATTATCAGATAATCCAGATATAATGGTGCATGTTTTCGCTGTTGAATAGTTTTACCTCTTACTTCAGGCCATTATCAAGAAGCGACCTTCGAGGAACATTAATGTGCAGAACTTCTGGTTGTATGTATTTGGGATGATTTTCAATGCTATTGCTATATTGTTTCAAGATTTCGATGCCGTCATGAACAAGTAAATTCAAGATTTCTGTTTCCTTTAATCCTCTCTCTTCTTTGTTTAGTTTTAAAATTATAGTGCATATGATTTATTTGTTTCTGTTTTAAGAACTATTACAGTGAGAAAGGATCATCAGTATCGGTGCTCAACCAGTTTTGATCCCCCCTTTTTTAGCATATTATTGCAGAATTATATGTTTGTTTTTGAAACTCCGTCTTGTCAGGGTTTGGATGCGATAATCGGTCTTTTCTTCTTTATGGCAGAAACTTTTTTTTCTCAATTAGGAAGTACGACCCAATGTTTTTTTCTGCTTTAATTCACTGGTTTCTGTCTATACAGGGGCTTCTTCCATGGATATTCAATGATCACGGTTCTCATGATCCTCAACCATGCACTAAGGTTTTCCATTTCACTTTCACAGATTTATTCCTGTTATAGTTACTTGAACGGTTGAACCCAACCTCTATTTTCTTCGGCCTCAGTGGGTTTAGTTGTATTGATATACTAAGATACCTCTTTAATTATTTATTTTATCTTTGTGGTGGGAGGGGAACTAAGGAAGCATCCGTATGAAAACAAGTTATAGTTCTTATTTTTCTCTTCTAATATATTTCTTGAATGTGTGGCCGTTCTGAATGAGGAATTCATTGTTACAGTGGCATAGCTGTATCCATGGTCATGAAATATGCTGACAATATTGTTAAGGTATGAATTTGATAAATTGCTTGTATTTTGATACTTACATGCATTTGCTATACATGTAGGCGAACATAATGTACTCAAATAGTTTGTAAGACCTTGGTTGCTTATTGTTTGTTTCTTGTATTGGTGTGCTATTTCTTCATTTTTATTATTGTCTTATGGGAGAGATTGTAAAGGACAGCTTGGGGAGTAATGAATATATGTAGTGGCAGATATGCATATATATTGGTCTAAATGGTTATTGAGATATTATGTTATAAATCGGATTTAGTTACAAAATCATATCATGTTATTGACGTTTACGCCTGTAAGTAGTTCTCCTAGCCGTCTAATTATGCACCTGTTTACTCGTCTTTGATCAATGATAAGGATTGATGCCTTTCCCTTAGTTACCACTTACCAACATGTAGACTTTGATTATGCTATGAAGAGCTCCGGAATGAACATTGCTAGAAAATTGCTGACCCACCTAACTTATGTTGCAGGTGTATTCCACTTCAGTTGCAATGCTGCTGACAGCAATTGTTTCTGTCATCCTCTTTAGATTTCATCTCTCGCTCGCCTTCTTTCTTGGTTCAACTGTTGTATCTGTCTCCATATTGTCCCCCATATCTAACTAATTTACTTCTTTTTGCATAATGGAAGTATTGAACTGATTCTGTTACTCTCCCTTTGCAGTGTTGTATCTGTCTCCATATACTTACACTCAATTGGGAAACTCCAAAGACAACAATAATACCTACCGTTACTGTCGTTCCGCTGGAAATGAAAAGTCTGTATTATCATCCCTCGAGGCAGATCTGGTGGTAGAATTTGATCATTTTCTTGTTTGTTCTTAACCCACCCCCTTCCTCCCTTTGGTTGTAAGATCCACACCCCTTAGCAGGAGGATTGCATCATTAATGGAAGAGCTCATGATTAGTTGTTAAAATTCATTCTGTTATAGAGTTCCTTTCCATTTGAATGGACTTTGTTATTGTGCTTCTAATGTTATTTGTGATCCATATATATATTGTGAACTTGTTCTAAAACTGATCAGAAAACATTGACAAAATGTGGATTTTGAGGAATTTTAAATGTTAAAAAACTCATCAAACAGTTTCAAAGTGCAAGGGACTTTTATGACATGGGATTTTGGGAATGCTATTATTTCTGCCACATTTACATTTACTCTTTATTCTACATGAATGCAGAATATCAAGTTTTGTAATCTCAATTGATTGAATTAGGCAATGTGTTGATGCACTATCTCAAAAGGCACACACCTTTACTGCCAAGCTAAGTAAAAATAATACAGTATTTGGTGCTTCTTTCCTATTTACTCATTAGATAAGTAAGTATAACTGATAAAGATCTACCTCTTCAACTTCTTGAAAATAGAAAATTACAAGTCAAATACACATAGCCATCAACATGATGTACCATGCCGGTGTTGCATCATGACACGTAAATACTATAATGATATATTGTTACCTTTTACAAATGTACTTAATTTATTATTAATTCTCTTCAATTTGCCAATGCAATTCTGTATTTAGATTTTACAAAAAAATGATTAATGGATATGTTATCTCGATTTGTTCACGTTTATTTCATCTAATATAAGAACGACTTAAAAATAATTCACACCATGATTTAGGTAAAATTGCAAGAATACCACATTTCTTATTAAAAATTGTGTTCTTTAACACATTTTAATAAAAGTTGCACTCTATATCACATTATCACCCATCCTATTTTTGATAAAAATATCCTTATCAATACAATTATAATTTTGTTTTTCTTCCTTACTATCGAACAAATATGTAAATAATATTTAGAAGTTAATATCAATTACATTAATATCTACCTAATATCTAACTAATATTTAACAAATATCTTTATAATATCCATTGTTTCGGGGTATTTCTATCCGAAAATAGAACGAGTGTTATGAGATGTAATTTTTATTAAAAATTGGTATTTGCATTCGTTTTTCAAATTCATGGTCCGGATCGTCCACTTCTTTAGTTTTTATGACTATTTTTGTTAATAGCGTGAAATTAAACAGGTGAAAATACAAACATAACGTATTTTCATGTGTCGGCTCAACCAAATTACTATAATCAATATTTACAGTAATTATCTACTGTAAATTTTAGTACTATTTTGTTTCTATAAATGATTCTATATTTTTCCATAAAAAGAAAACCAAAAATTATAAAAAATAAAAATAAAAACGTTTGCTGGTTTTTGAAGGTAATGCTAGCATTAAACACCCCATTATTTAATCTTCATGAATCATTCCTTAATCAATAATTCATTTATTTATGTAATTCAAAAAAATTGAGTTGGGTGTTTTCAAGATTGGGTTTTTATTGAATTTTGGTAAGTTTTAAGGACATAATTTTTCATTTTGTAGAGTCATTTTTAATTGATTTATTTATATAATTGAAAATTTTGAGTTGGGTATTTTCAAGATTAGTTTTTTATTGAATTTTAGCAAGCTTAAAGGTTATTAATTTTATTTTGTTAATGCATTATTGATTAGCAGATTCATGTTTAGTTGATTTATTATTGAATTTTAGCCAGCTTAAAGGACTTTTTTTTCCCATTCATTTGCAAAATCATGTTTGATCCATTTATATATACATAATAATTAGTAGAATTTTAGTTGGTTGTTTTCAAGATTGGATTTTTATTGAATTTTAGGATGTTTACAGGAGATTAATTCTCATTTTTCATTTGCAGATTTATGTTTGATCTATTCATATATATATAATAGAATTTCAGTTGGGTGTTTTTAAGATTGGATTATTAGAGGACATTAATTTTGGGGAAATGATTGCTGAATCTGATCATGTTTGATTGATTCGTTTTTATCATGAAAGAATTCCAGTTGGGTGTTTCCAGAATTTAGTTTTTATTGAATTTCAGCCACCTTAAGGGAAATGCATTTTTGGAAAAGTATTGCTGATATGATTTATTTATATAATCGAAAGAATTTCAGTTGGGTGTTTTCGAAATTTGATTATTTTATTGTATATCAGCCAGCTTAAAGGACATAAATTTTGGGATATTAATTGCTGAATTGGTCGTGATCGGAGCTCCGGAGTTGAATCGGTCAAATGTCACAAACCCTAGGCGGTCCTTCCCGCTGTGGGTGGGTGTTGGGACCTTCACTGGACAAGATCATCAAGAACGTTGCTTGGAGGAAGCATTCTCAGCTTGTGGCAGCTTGCAAAGCTGCCCTTGATAAGCTTGATGTTCTTGTTGATTCTACTGATCCAGATCCAGCTACATGTACTCCTCTTTATGGCTATGCGTCGTTGGATGACACCGAATTCGTGCTTGAGCCTCTAGTTTTGGCTATTGGTTCTGGCTCCCCTAAGGTTGTAGAGCCTGCACTTGATGGTGCTTATCGTTTGTTTTCTCTTGGTCTCGTTCGATGTCAAGTTGATGCACCCCGTGGTGGTGGTGGTGGTGGTGGCGGTGGGGGAGGAGGAGGAGAACAACCTTCGACCATTTACCGGCTTATTGATTCTGTTTGTAAGTGTGGAGGCCTTGGTGAAGATCCCATTGAACTTGGGGTGTTGAAGGTCTTACTTTCCGCTGTGAGATCTCCTTGCATGTCCATTGGTGGTGATTGTCTTATCCACATTGTTAGATGTTGTTACAATATCTATCTAGGTGGCTTGAATGGTACCAATCAGTTTGTAAAGCCAAAACCGCTCTTGCCCACAATGCTTCATTAAAGCTTTACTGTGAGTGGAAGAAAATTCAATGGTCGTTGACTTCAAGACTGTTTCTGTTGCTCAATTGCTTGAATTTGCAGATAGGAATTTGAATGAGGGTAGTTCTCTTCAGTTTGTCTGTGAACTTGTCTTTAAGCAAAATTGTAGAAAATGAGAAGCATTGCTCTCCTCTCTCCCGCCCACCCTCCTAATATTGCGACATGGTAATCATCAGAGTCAAACCGAATCTGATGAGCCTGATTCGGATTCTAGTGGATACACTAAGATTAGGGAAGATGGGTTTGCTTTGTATAAGAATTTGTGCAAGTTGTCTATGAAGTTCTCTTCACAGGAGCAAGCCGATGATCAGATTCTTCTAAGGGGAAAAATTCTGTCCTTGGAACTTCTGAAGGTCATTATGGACATTGCTGGCCCTGTGTGGTGTACCAATGAGAGGTAACTCCAATCCTTCATTTTCAACCCTGCATGCATGGATGTCTCTAACTATCTTGTCTTGAAAATACTCCTTTTACTATATTGTAGTTTTACAATAGCTGTATCTTATTTTATTTTTTATTAAAAAGAGAAGTATATCAAAAAGTTCTGAATGTTGATATTTCTATGGATAGAATAAATTGATACAGTTGAAATATTCATCAAAAGAGCTACATCAATTGGCGAATATAAGATTGAATTATAGAATGTGAAGTTGCTGGTATTATTGTCAACCTGCAATTCAATCACAATGTGCTCATGTATGTATTTCTCAAGTCGAGCTTTGGCCATACATTGAGGGAAAATGTTAGTACGGACTCAATTACTCATTATTTTGTTATGTTATGTGAAAATGTATAGAATAAAATGTGGTCTAACAAAAAAACTTGACCTAATGCCTCTAAAGAGGCTCCCTAAACTTTAGGGATAAGGCCTTGATTATACTCAGCCTTTACCCCTGTGGTAATAGTCTTTTTTCCGAATTGATCCAAAATGAGGTGCAAAGAATATCTACTACTTCACAATAGATAAGAAGTGTAGGAAATGTAATGAACTATTTTGATTTATTACATTATATTGAAGACCCAAGATGAAGTGCAAAGTCCATATACTACTGCACAATAGATGAAGTGCAATATACATTATTTATTTATGATAGCAAATTAGCTTGAATTGTAAATAATTTGATAGACTACATTTGTACTATACAAACATTTGAACTTCAATTCATCTGACACTAATGTATATGAATGCAGCAGATCAAGTCCTTACTCCTTACTAAATAATCAAGACTTATCATAATTCATACACATATGCAGTATTAAGCACTTGAAATAAATTCTGAATTCTTTCTCTTGTGTAATTTGTAAATGGTCTACACTTTCAGTTGAAACATAACTTTCTTCAAACAGAAGCTTATTATTTTGTTTTGTACTTTTTAATCACGTATTTCATGAATCTCAAAGAACGGCATAGCAGTAGCCCTCTATTAGTACTTTTTTGTGTTGTATATATAGAAGTATTGTGGAGAGAAGGATGTATTTTTCTGCATTTGATGAGTATTAGAATATACTTGTTCTGCCGGAGTCAGTTATTGGTCCTACAGTCAACAACTGGAAAGTCGATAAATATCGATACTTTCTGGGTAATGATACCTACGTCTTTGGTGTGTAGCTCATCACCTCAATTTGCATTACTAGTGTTTCCACTCCACTGTGTCTTAGTTTTGCTATCTATCTTTGTTTTAATGAGTAATAGAATCGAGTGTTATATGCATGTTGCACAAATTATCATTTTAGTTACTGATCTCATTGCATGTTTTGAATGATTAACTCGTCAGTGAGATTAATGAAATCATAAGACCGTTCTATAAATAGGATATATACATCATGTGCAAGTGACATTTCAACTTGCAATGATATTAACTATACATGGTTTTAGAAAGTGATGCATCTTTGATATGGGCAATTTGAGGAGCGGTGGAAGTGAGTATAGGTGAAATATTCACATGAATTACAAGTCTATTTGCTTGGCCACTATTTCTCTGAAAGCTATGTGTTATTCTCTGACACAGGTTTCTTAATACTATCAAGCAGTTCCTCTGTTTATCATTGTTGAAGAACAGTGCTCTTTCAGTGATGGCTATCTTTCAACTTCAATGTTCTATATTCCAGAGTTTGCTATCAAAGTTCCGGTCTGGACTAAAATCAGAAATCGGAATTTTCTTCCCTATGCTTATTCTTCGTGTGCTTGAGAATGTTCTACAGCCAAGTTTCTTACAGAAGATGACTGTTCTACATTTGCTGGATAAGATCTTCCAGGATCCGCAGATTGTTATTGATATTTTTGTCAATTACGACTGTGATCTTGATGCACCAAATATATTTGAGAGGTATCTTTCTGTTTATTTTCTCATAAAGTTAACTATATCTTGTGCTACAGCAGTAGATAATGAAATTGGATTTTTTTTTTGTACATAACATTTGGGTTTATTGTGACATTTTTTATTATCAAATTACTTAAAATTGAAAGCAAGAACGGGTATTTAGTACTTCAAAAAGCAGATGATTAAATTGGGTAGTGTCTTCAATCCATACCAGATATCATGTAGTTGTCCTCACATGTGATGAGTCTCATCAAAGTTCTAAACTAATGGAGAATCTCCCTTGCTAGTGCTCTGACTTTTTCCATTCTGTTTTTTAATTCAAAGATTGTTTTTGTAGTCTTAACATCACTACAAGATGATCCCAGTGCATATTATATAGTCGTGTTACTCGTGTAGGAAACTTAAAGCACTCCTCTTAAGGACTCTTCATTGCTAAATTATTGAGCCATCTTTGCTTATATTTGTGTCTGTGAAGACTGTTTGGTTTTCAATTTATAATTCATGTTACTCATTCATGTCAATGGAAGTTTGAGTTTGATCCCTGATAGAAATTTAACGTTAAATGTGATGGGATTAATAGTTCAAGATTTTATACCCTTTTGTTTGTATTCAAGTGTCCATATAGTTCCGACACAAGGAACAATCTCGGAACTTCAGTTTGACTTGCAGTAATATCAGTGATGTGATGGAACTTTATGTTCTATACTACAGAGTAGCTTCCAGATTTGAAGTTGACTTTAATTCTAGTATTTTTATTGACAGATATTTAAATGCTTCAGATAGTTTATTCATTTTATTGACGGATGGTACCTAGTTGGAAAATCCATGCTATAACTACGAACTCAGAATGTTAGAAGTATCAAATACTTCAACCGAATCCTTCACTTGTTTATAATCCCAATCAAAATCACTTTATTGGAGACAAAAGAATTTTGCATCATCACTATAATGATAGATCAGTTCGTCAATAGAATTATTGACACACAAAGTGGACATATATTCTCAATAGTCTGCTTTCAGTTCCCATGGATATCTTTATGTGTATGCTTTTAGCCCAACTACAATCGAACTATAATACTTGACTACCCATTTGTCATTCTGTCATGGTATATTAAGTTGTATTAAATTACTTGTTAATGGCATCAGATATTTGCAGGAGTGTCAATGGCCTTTTGAAAACTGCTCTTGGTCCACCTCCTGGTTCCACAACTACCCTAACTCCAGCTCAGGACTCTGCTTTTCGGATCGAATCAGTGAAGTGCTTGGCTAGTATAATCAAGTCAATGGGAGCATGGATGGACCAACAACTCAAAGTGGGGGATAATAATTTACCTAAGTTGTCTGATAATGAGAACTCGCTTGATAGTCCTGCGGCTCCTGTTGAAGATGCAGACTATGAGGTGCACTCAGAAGCTAATAGCGAAGTTTCTTATGCTGCTACACTGGAGCAACGGCGAGCTTACAAGATAGAACTTCAGGTTTTCGAATTTTGAATAGTTAATTAGTTAAACTGTATATTTTGTGTAATCTACTTCATCTAACTTTAATTGATTTCGCTTTTCTAGACTTCTGGATGATCTATATTAACATTTTAATGAATCGAATGCAGAAAGGTGTGTCCATGTTCAACCGGAAACCTTCCAAGGGAATCGAGTTTTTGATCAGTACCAAAAAATTTGACAGTTCACCTGAAGCAGTGGCTTCTTTTCTGAAGAGTACTTCTGGACTGAATCCAACAATGATTGGTGACTATCTAGGTGAAAGAGAGGAATTCAATCTGAAAGTGATGCATGCATATGTAGATTCATTTAACTTTGTGGATATGGACTTTGGTGGAGCAATCCGATTTTTCCTCAAAGGGTTTAGATTGCCCGGAGAGGCACAGAAAATAGATCGTCTTATGGAAAAATTTGCAGAGCGTTACTGTAAGTGCAATCCAACCTCTTTTAGCAGCGCGGATACAGCCTACGTTCTTGCCTACTCCGTCATAATGCTCAACACGGATGCACATAATAACATGGTGAAGGATAAGGTATGCTACAGAACACTTACTCTGTATAACCTCAATACAGAGAGATTTAATTTTTGAAAGAAAGTGTCTGTTCGCATCTTTATATTCCCACAGACCAGCCTTTTCTCTGTTTACTATCACTTTTGGATCGCTGAACAGGCTTTTCCTTCATCGAGGGTCATGTACTGATAATATAGTTATTCCAGAAGTTATATAATTATTGAATAGATCAGATGATTTCCACTTGAATTGTTATAGTTTATTATTTATCTATGTTTTGGCACATTCATTATTTTTGTAATGTTTTGGCACATCATTATTTTTGTAATCCATTTATAATTGCAAACAATCAAAGTCGCTGTGTTCCTTCAGGATTGCGAACCTCATATGAATGTCTTGATGTTCTTACATTTGGTTACCACTTACCAGCCTAAGGAACAGTGAAATTAAACATATAATGGTTTATTGGGTTGACATCTGATATTTCTATACTTTCATCGTTTATTAAGATGAGCAAAGCTGACTTCATCCGAAATAACCGAGGGATCAACGATGGCAAGGATTTGCCAGAAGATTACTTAGGTACCCTTTATGATCAGATTGTGAAGAATGAGATAAAGATGAATGCTGATTCTTCTACACCACAGAGCAAACCAGGGAACAGTCTTAATAGACTACTGGGCTTGGATGGCATCTTGAACTTAGTTTGGAAACAAACAGAAGAACAGCCGTTGGGAGCAAATGGTGTTCTTTTAAAGCATATCCAGGAGCAGTTTAGAGCTAAATCTGTAAAGTCAGAGTAAGCTACTATTTTGTTGAATCATTTCAAATATCGGTTATAAGGCGTGATGGTTTACTTATGATGTTCATAACTGGACATCTTTTTCTTTCATACTGTGTCGCTCGTGTCCAGAGTCTCCATGTCCACTTTTTAGAGGTTGTCTTTGTCTAGGTCGTTTTATGTGCCACTTCAATGTCATGATGGATGTCATATATGATGAAGCTAGACATTTGTGCTGCTTTTTTTGGTTCATAAGAAGACCCTTTCTTTAGACTTAGAAATAGGTTACTGCAAATTTAAGCATGCCTGTTACCACATGATTTAGTATTGTTGATAAGTGTTAATCACTTCCTTTCTTCTGCTACTCAGTTTTTCTCATATAAAAGTTAGTAAATTGAAGAAAATGTATACAATACTGTATTACTTAAACATCTGTAAGAACATGTCTCTGATCTCACCCTGTGCTATGCTGTTGCTACTGTAGCTTCCTCCATCTTATCCTTTCACATTCCATTCAAATTTGCTTAACATATAACTGTTCTGTGCAGTCTGTTATTGTATTCGAAGAAGTAATTGTCTGATTGCAATATTTTATTTCAGGTCCATCTTCTACTCTGTTGCAGATCCAGCTATCTTAAGGTTCATGGCTGAAGTCAGCTGGGGCCCAATGCTTGCGGCCTTTAGCGTAACTGTGGACCAGAGCGATGACAAGATAGCTACTTTTAAGTGCTTGGAGGGGTTCAGGCATGCTGTTCATGTCACTGCTGTGCTTGGGATGCATACTCAAAGAGATGCCTTTGTTACTACTGTTGCTAAGTTTACCAACCTCCATTGTGCAGCTGATATGAAACAAAAGAATGTTGATGCTGTTAAGGTAGAGCCATCAATTTTTATTTTCTTCATTCGTATTGCATAACCTATCTCTGCATGTTTTATGATCATGAAAACCACAGTCCGGCTGAATTTAAGATGCTTGGTTAATAATGTCATGCAATTAATTTCATACATCAAAAAACTGATGTAAGGAAATGTCTAAAAATACTTCCTCAGTTCCTTGTCTTCAAAAATATTTTATTGTGTATGCATAAAGTGCACATGTATCTGTCAACTTTACCAAACTTAAGGAGTAGCTGTTGTTGATTTGACAGGCTATTATGTCTATAGCCATTGAAGAAGGAAATCATCTTCACGAAGCTTGGGAGCACATTTTAACATGTCTATCAAGATTTGAACATTTACAGCTTCTGGGGGAGGGTGCCCCATCTGATGCTTCCTATTTAACTTCATCAGATGCCGAAACAGAGGAAAGAACACTGAAGACAGCTAGTATTTCGTCCATAAAGAAAAAGGGAATTATCCAAAATCCAGCTGTGGCAGCTGTTGTTAGGGGAGGATCATATGATAGCACCACAGTAGGTCTCAATTCCCAAGGGCTGGTTACCCCAGAACAAATGAATAGCTTCATTTCAAACTTAAATCTGCTTGATCAGATTGGGAATTTTGAGTTGAATCACATATTTGCTCACAGCCAAAGGTTAAACAGTGAGGCAATAGTTTCTTTTGTAAAGGCTCTCTGCAAAGTTTCCATGTCAGAGTTGCAGTCTCCAACAGATCCTCGCGTGTTTAGTCTCACAAAAATTGTTGAAGTCACGTAAGAATCTGTACTATATCTCAGTGATTGATACTTCGATGGGACATGAGAAACAATCAGGTCATTGTTTATTTTGCAGGCACTACAATATGAACCGCATCAGACTGGTCTGGTCTCGCATATGGAGCGTGTTGTCTGATTTCTTTGTGACTGTGGGTTTGTTTGAAAATCTCTCGGTTGCAATTTTTGTGATGGACTCTTTACGGCAGCTGTCTATGAAGTTTTTAGAACGGGAGGAACTAGCTAATTATAATTTTCAAAATGAATTTTTGAGACCCTTCGTGATAGTCATGGAGAGAAGCAATTCTGCAGAAATTAGGGAATTGATCGTCCGTTGTCTCTCCCAGATGGTCTTAAGTCGTGTTAGTAATGTCAAATCGGGATGGAAGAGTGTTTTTATGGTAATAATTTTTATAGTAGCTGTTTCCTTTTACTTTGATTTTGTTTTCACCTTTATAACTGTTATGATACAACAATGCTTGGAAGATCAATTACTCTCCTCTGGGTTGTTCATCTTTCTTGTACTCTGGTAATTAATTCACTTCCAGGACAAAATTACCATCTTATACTATTCTTACTAGTTTAATGGAATCACAAATTTATAGTTAACCTTACTAGCATGTACCCCTGCATTAATAAGTCTGCACGACCTTCCCCTACCCTTGTGACCGGAGTACAAGCATGCTGGATTAGAGGCAAGTGTTTTACTTTTGTCAATGTTACTCGTGCACAGGTTTTTACCACTGCTGGAGCTGATGAGAGGAAGAATATTGTTTTGTTGGCATTTGAAACTATGGAGAAAATTGTACGGGAGTACTTTCCTTACATAACTGAGACCGAGACTGCACCTTTTACTGATTGTGTTAGATGCCTCATAACCTTCACCAATAACAAATTCAACAGTGATATCAGCTTAAATGCAATTGCCTTTCTCCGGTTTTGCGCTGTTAAACTCGCTGATGGAGGACTTGTTTGCAGTGAGAAAAGCAAGGATTGTGATCCATCGATGCCCGAAAATAATGACAGTTCCTTCAGTGAACAAACCAATACCGATATAGATGATAATGTTTCTTTCTGGGTTCCTTTGCTTTCAGGTATGTTTGGTTGAGTTCTACAGTTGAGAATGCTTGGGTGTCCTCAGTTTTTAATGTGGTCAAATTCAATATCTATGAGTTGAATTTGTTAACAGATACAAGTATGTGCTATTCTACTGTTTTCTGATACTACCATAGTTTGCACTTTCTTATCATGTCCTCTATCCATTCATATGCATGAGGGACCTTCTGCTTAGCTTTTATTCAGTGATCAGTGTATACAGTATTGATGTGCAATTCTTTTAAGTATGTTCTTGTCCTATTGTTCGAGCATCTTACCTAAGCTTCACTCCGATTGTTTTTGCCATGAGCAAGCAGTAACCATTCAGAATGTCTCCTTAATTTACCCATAAAATCACATACCAAAATTAGTAGTCACATTTTATAGAAGCGTGTACCTTACACACTATATCTTTGTTAACATGAAAAAATTGGTGTTTGTTGAGAAGACCAATGTCCTAATTGAGTTCAGTTAACTTGCGTCCCTTTTGACTTTTCTTGTCAAACTTATCCTTTGATTTAAGTAATTCAGTTTCTATCTGTTCGCTTCAGATATGAGTGATCATTGATATATAAATTTGAAATAAATGGTTACTTTATATTAATACAAAAAGATGATTCATGTTTCAGGGTTAGCAAAACTAACTTCAGATCCTAGATCAGCTATCAGGAAGAGTGCACTTGAGGTTCTCTTCAATATTCTGAAGGACCATGGTCATCTCTTTTCACGTCAGTTCTGGATTACTGTATTCAATTCCATAATTTTTCCCATATTCAATTCCGTAAGCGATAAACCAGAGAAGCAAAAGAATGACACTTCACCAAGTTTTGGATCCTTCAATTTTGATGGGAGCATCTGGGATCCTGATACAGCAGCAGTGGGAACACAATGCTTAGTTGACATATTTGTTAGTTTCTTTGGGATATTGAGGTGTCAACTGCCAGGTGTGATATCAATACTGGTGGGTATCGTGATGAGTCCTGGGCAGGGTCCTTCTAACACTGGTGTTGCTGCATTAATGCGTTTGGCAAGAGCCTTGAACGGTAAACTTTCAGGTGAGGAATGGAGAGACTTATTCCTCACTTTGAGAGAAGCTGCTGCTTCCAGTCATCCTACAATCTTAAAAATTTTGAGAACAATCAATAGCATTAACGTTCCTGAAGATGATGAGCATTATAATGACGGAGAAGCTGAGGATGATGATGGTCTTCAAACTGCGGCATATGTTGTATCAAGAATGAAGTCTCATATAGCTGCACAGATACTCATTGTACAGGTTCTCATCCTCTCTCCCTTTCCCCTCCCCTTCTCCCTATCTATTACCCTATAACTGAGCTGTGTTACTTGAACTTTGAGTCTAATTTTGGGCTTTCTTCACTTTCTCCCAGGTTGTATCTGATCTGTGTAAAATTCATCAGCAGTCAGCGTCTTCGGAGACTGGGGGTATCATTATTGACATCTTTTCATCCATTGGCACTCACGCCCTTGAGTTGAACTCAGATGCAGTCCTGATGCTTAAGCTACAGAGAGCATGCACTATCCTTGAGATATCCGAACCACCCCTGGTTCATTTTGAGAACGAGTCATACCAAACTTTCCTTAACATCCTGCATCATTTACTAATCACTTCTCCTTCAAGTTATGAAGCCACCTTAGAACAACATCTTATATCTGTATGTGAGACGATTCTGCAAATATATCTAAGAATCTCCGGTTTCGGAAGCAACCAGCAGAAAGAATTCAGCAAGCCTAAGCTTCAATGGATTCTACCGTTGGGTGCGGCAAAGAAGGAAGAGATGGCAGCCAGGAGTCCTTTAGTCACCTCTGCATTGCGTATTTTATGCGACTTAGAGAAGAGTTGTTTTCAGAGGTATGTCTCTCGGTTATTCCCGTTGCTGGTAGATCTCGTGCGTAGCGAGCATAGTTCAAGAGAAGTGCAGCTTATACTGAGCAACTTGTTCCAATCCTGTATAGGCCCTATAATAACTTAAAACCGCGATTTTACAGCTTAAAATGCTTTCATTCACTTCCTTTTTTCTGAAAGGATCACCAAGTTTTGGTATACAAATTGTGTTCATTAGCTAGCAAGGGGTCACTTCTTCTTTCAGTCTGTACACCTGAAAGAAGCATACCAAGTTTTTTATAAAGAGGATTCAGTACATAAACTCTTTGTATTAGAGTGACTTTCAAGTCGAGAACTTAAGTGACCTGTTACTTTCACCTATAATTGAGTTAAGATTATAATTTTTTTTTGTATTGTCCTTGCCACTCTTTATTTCAGCTTTTATTTTCACAATTTAGGGATCATAGTTGTATTATTTGATAAGCTAGACATAGTTGTATTATTTGATCAAAGCTAAACATAGTTTTTTTATTATTTGATCAAACTAAAGAGCATAACTCCATTATTGTTTATTTACAGACAAGATTTTAGTGTCACCAAATAGTAATTTATGGCTTTGGTTTCTTGGGGATGTATCTACAGTTAGGTGATGGTCTCAATATCATGACATTTGTAAAAAATCAAATCAAACCACACTTTGTTCCACTAGGGTCGGCTATATGAAGATGACATATCTAATATCATGATGTTTGTGCAGGATGTTAAAACTATATGTTCTCTTTTTATCCTTTAATGTTCCTCTCGGTCGAAAATGGAGGAAAGAGGGTTAGCTATTTTGGTGTTCTCCTTTCCTTTCCCAATCCCACTCCCTTGTTCGGAGTGGGATTGCTTCTTGGGAAGGGGAAGAGGAAGGAGAAGGGATGCGGCAGTCCCCTGTTTGGAGTGGGATTGGGAAGGGGGAAAGTTTTTATTACTTCGGTGTTTGGTATAACAGAAGCCATAGGGAAGACTCATCTGTGTGTTTTCTATGTTGATTATGTTGGATGAGAATTTCAAGCATCCATTTCCCTTCACACAAAGATCACAATACAGGGCAACTTTACAAACTGAGTAGTAAACATGCAAGCTACACACTACAGCTCTTCGACAACATAAAAATTGCAAGTTCTACAAACTAATAGCTCGGTTTAACCCAATCGGACAATTCCTCAGACATCCCTCCTCCTTAGATGCCTCGACATTCAATCACATACGTGAAAGTTACTACTTCAGTGTGTTTCTAGCTAACACGACAAAATCTTGGAAGGCTTAATGAACTAATATTCAGTCCAAAAGCATCTTCATGGGAGGAAGTGAACTGAGATACCACATTTTCCTTGTGCTGTGATGCACCATATAGGAAGTTCACTGTCGACCATTCACTCTTTCAAGGTTCACTGTCGACCATTCACTCTTTCAAGCTCAGTCGTGCATTCTGAACCTTAACCGACAGCTTTAATTTCTCATCCTCCATATCTTTCAAAACTGTAAGCAAGTTAGACCTATAAACTTCAGATTGGTGATTTACGGCATCTAGTTCAGCTTTCAGTTCACGGATCTTCCTTTCCTTCTCGGCCTGCAGAACCAACAAACATAAGTTCAATTAATATATTCACCATCATATTCAATCTGTTTATTAAAGCTGCTATAACAGACAACAAATGCAAGCAGTTACTATAAAATCTAACCTTTAACTGACTTATGGCTTGAGTTTCCCTGCCTCCACTTTCCAATCTCCCATTAATTGAACCAAAATTTTTCGTCTTGGTATCAGAAACTTTTTTTACGGCATCTTGAAGAGCATTCATAGCCACGTTATACATATGTACAGACTTAGCCCCTCCTTCTACAAATTTCATAGCCTCATGGCGTAGATTATTGTAACGAAAAGTTGTCGAAACTTGAGAATGTGCTGGTAGAGTAGGGCACTCTTCTAGAGCACCTTGATCCCCATTCTTAGCATTTCTCGTCCAACGATTTAAAATATATTGGGAAGGCAATGTAAGAACATTTTTTTCTCTGAAAACAGACAATGTGTGTCTGCAGATTAGACCTGAAAATTCAAACATCTGACAGCTACAAGTGGATTTCATTTCGAATCCATTAAACCTTACCGTGTGCGCTTTGTGCTCTTCCCCAAATTTAGCCACACGATAAGTTGCAATATTTTCACTGTCATCAATTTTTGTTGCTTGATTAGCTAGTGTCTCAACCAATTCTTCTTGAAATTTCAGGAATATTCTCCTTGTGAATAGGTTAGCAGCTTGTTTCTCCATCGGAGAAGGTGTCTTCAGAAGTGTGGAACTACTGGTGTCAAGATCCGCATTTAACTCCCTTTGATGCCAGTTCGTCATAGCTTTCTCATATTGTTTAATCCACACCTGTATAGTTGTCGAGGAGTCCACAAACCCGTCAAAGTACGAGTTTCTCACATTGTCGCCGTCAGAAGTGGGCAATTCCCCGAAAAAAGTATCCCTCATGAAAACAGGAACCCATTGATGGCGTATACTATACATAGACTGAAGCCATTCATTATCTGTAACGTAGTACTTCTCCATAATCAACTCCCAACAGGACTCAAATTCCTCAATGCTTTCAGCATCATTTACACACTTCTTCAATTCCATATCAAAAGAAGGATGCATCTGATATGTGTGAGCCACATTCTCCTTAGTCTGCCTGAAAACGCTCCATCTACAGAAGCGGTGTCTTGTATCAGATAAAACATGAGTAACCACCATCTGAATAAGACGATCCACATCTGTTGTGATGGAGACTGGGGCCTTTGAATGCATTGCCCGAAGCCAGGTTTGGAGGACCCAAACTAATGAGGCTTCAGACTCATTGTTCAGCAACGCACAACCAAACAACACGGGCTGTGCATGATGGTTTACACCAGTGAAAGTAGCAAATGGCACCTTATAGCCACCTGCATGGTAGGACGTGTCAAACCTAACAGTATCCCCAAAATAATTGTAGTTAATCCTGGAAGTGGAATCAGCCCAAAATATATTCCCATTCAAGCTCTCATTGCCACCTTCAATCGCATAATAGAAGCCCGGACTCTCAACCCGCATTCGTTTCAGATAGTCCAAAACATGCTGATTCCCGCCCCCAACTCCCCGTCTGCTGAAATTATTCATATACTCAAATATCTGTTGTTATAAGCAATTAAATGAATCAGTAACCTACACAATACATTCATGAATAAATTAATCATCGTACTCAGGCATATATGCTTCAACAAAAAGGTTAGACACACGCAAACTTCAAAATTAACTTGGCCGAGGGGCAGTTTCCCCACAATTTAAAAATAAAAATAAATCTCTACTATTCTTTATCCCCCCACACACACACACCTATAGGCGGGAGCCACTTCAGAGGCGTTGGGAGTATGTTGACATTTAGGAAAATTATTTTGTTCACCCCTACATTTTTATATTTTTTACTATTTGTCTTATATCAATTCATTAGTCCCTATTTAAAAATCCTGATTCCGACACTTGCAAAGTAACCATGAAAACTGGAGCAATTAGTCCTCATACATTGATAAGTCAGCCAAAAATAAGTGATAGTCAATTTAAAGAGCCAAACAAAAATAACCCAATTTTAGACTAAGAGCTCTAAAAACACATACCCAGATTAGGAAAATTCAGCAAATCAATCAGTTAATCAGAAAGATTCAATTTTTATACATACCAAGATCATAAAAATTCAGAAAGTCAATCAATTAATCACAAATAAGCACTTTTTAAACATACCAAGATCACAAAAATTCTGGAAATCAATAAATTAATCAGAAAGAAGCCATTTTTAAACATACCAAGATCATAAAAATTCTGGAAATCAACCAATTAATCAGAAAGATTCAATTTTTAAACATACCCATATTATGTAAATTCAGTAAATCAATAAATTAATCAGATATATTCAATTTTTAAACATATCAAGCTCATGGTGAGTTATTTACCTGGAATTATTTATATAAAATACTCAGATGAAGGATTAATTGAGGAGAAAATGAGCAAAGTGTTGAGAAGAAACTGTTGAGAAATTTATATTGTGGCAATGTGGAATTTAGTGAAACTTGCATGGCAAAAATTTGAATAATTTATTTTGATGGGGTTAAATTGAAATATCCAAAACATTATAAACAGAAATTCGAGCTCATATGAATGACTTCAAGTATGTAATGATGTATAATGTAGTCTTTGGCGGGTTAGACAGTTGGTGGGTAGGTAAAAGCGTTTGATGATAAAGTTATGAGTTGAACTTTCCTCTTAATACTTTGTTGTTGAGTAAAGCTACTTAGGACTACTTTTTAGAATGGTTTAGTTGAGTGGCGTGGTTTATAAGATATTACGCTCAGTCAGGGGTTTTGTCAAATCGTATTGACGAATACTTGATTGCAGTTCATTCCTTACAAAACTATGTATATGTACAATTCTGAGGGGGTTTTTACGTGTCCTCGGTGATAAAATTACATGACAAGCCAATAATTACCCCCTTAAACTTTATTGTGAGATTTGTTGCATTTTTTTTATCTTGATGAATCATAAGATCAAAAGATTTGTGAGTAGTAGATTAGTTTGTGGAGGATGAGCACTTGGAGACAACCATGCAATTATGGCAGAGACAATTCTTACAAGAGATTTTATGTGTTATTGGTGTACTAATTTTTGATACATCAATAAGAGAGTTTGGCAATGTGATGTTTTTAATAAAATATTTGAAGTCATGAAATTTTGGCTTAATGGAAGGTGATCTACAGGCAATTTGTACAAATGAAACTAATACACCATATTTTGCCTGACGGAGCTAATACCTCCCATAGCTGTTGTGAGGTGAGTTGATAAACATAATAGATAGTATGTTACGTTTGATCACATATAACTACGTTCATTAAGGTGTGACTTTCATATTTTGTTTAACTGAATGTAATATATAATGTCATATAACATAATATTTGAACTCGTGGCATAGGTCATGCATAGCTTAGGTCATTTGATCAACAACATAAGCAAAGATACTTGCCCAGGTAGACATGAAGGCCAAAGATATACCCAACAATTCATCTCTATGTTCATTGGTTTATGTACTTTCCTCCCCAGTCTAAGTCTTGCTCTATAGCCTTGACTACAAAGTTTAAACCATCTCCAATGGCTGAAACACTAACCTCGCTGGTTCCGTTCAATATATGAAAGCACAGCTTAGATCGTATTTGTGATCAATATATACAATAATAACAACAGCAAAGAAACATAATGTCGTAGTTTAGCTGACGCGGAAACTCATGCGAACATCAAACATAGGGGCATCTGGTAGCATCTATTGTTCATGGTACAAATACAAGCCTAGGCCAAATCTGGCACTTGCTCTGCAAAATGCTATTTCTTCAGCCGCTGCAACAGGGTCCACAATATTGCCATCATTAGAGGATACTGTACCGGTTGATTCTCGATAAGCCTGCATGAATATGATGATGGAAAAGAACGATCAATGAAAAGAACAAGAATACTGAAAATATAGATAAAACAGATTCAAGAACTGGAGGTACATGATCCATTAACCAATAGGAAAAATGTCACAGTGCACTAAAAATTGCCCTGATATATTATTATTGCCTCAGTATGAAATGAAGGAATACATTGGTATCTATTGCCTAACACCCGATGACTAATTCTCAAGGAAGGTATAGATACCTAATTAGCATGTAAAGAACACCTCCCCTCCTAAACCCCACCTCCCCTCCCGACTCTTTCTGCTTGAGGAACAATCTATGATGAAATTGGTAACAGTTAAATAGACACACGGGAGAATAAGATGAAACAAGATTTACATGGTTTGTAATACAATAATTAGTGAAAGAAAGACTTCAAGGCGCAAATGCCTTCCACAAAATCCAATAGCATTCACATTGCAATGAGGTGAAATGACGATTAATTTGAAGGGGAAAACAGTTCTCACGATATAATTCAGCAGTCGGGCCTCAGAAAGACCTCATATGCTAAAATGAACATCAAGTACAACCAATCCCATATGCTATTTCAAATCTAAACTTATCATTGCCAAAAAGTGCTTTAAGGTGCACCATGCACATATTTTTGAGTGAGAGGAAGACATTGTGAAAAGCAAGTATAACTCATGAAAATTGCAAGCTTAACAATAATTCGAATGAAGGACAACATGGATCATATCTTATAAAGTTGGTAAAAAAGAGAATTAACCCAAGAGCATATATGAACGTTCAATATAATGATGGAATTAAGGATCATTCTAGTTCCTAGTCTACAAGTCAGTCAATTTCAATTATTAACAATCTGAAATTTAAATAAGTTAGGTTTTACTCACATGACGATGAACAAAAACCTATATCCATTGCAGCCGAAAGAGGTATTGGTTTAAAGTTTGGTTACGTTTGTACAGGGAAGTAATAAATGATCCATTCCTCTAGCTGATAATGGAATGGAGCTTACCTTGGCAACCCATCGTAGAAATTGAGGGGTTGGAAGGTAAAGATAAAGGCCTTGTAGATATGTTTGGTAGAAAGAAAATTCCTAGAACTACAAATGTGAATTTGCCCTTATACAGTACCAACATCATCTTCTAGTATGACGTTAAGGACCCTCTTCCATCATATGCAGATAAAATGAAATGAACAACAAAGGTTGAATGTATAAAGAATGCATTTGAATTATGGCGAAATAGCATTAGTATCTGAATGCAATGAACGCAAAATGTGTACCTCTCCATCAGAACCTCGAATAGTAACCCTATATACCACAGTCACGCTTCCATTGTCAGAGAATATAACATCACGAATCTCACCACACCAGCCTGCATACAAAGATAAATTTTACACACCAAACACAATGTCGTGTTAATATATATAACTAGCATAATTGATAAATTGCAACTTCATTATTAACCAGTAAAGCATTCAACAGGAAATACCTGGAGCATAAAAGCTCAACATACGGTTGGCGTGGTACCTAAAAGAGCAATCACCAACATCAGGTCGACCCAGAAAACAAATGAATTAAGTTAAACATAAAATACACAAATTCTACTTACAACATTAAATCAAATTATCAAATTCCACTAGATCATTTCATCCAACAAAAAGCAACATTTTTCAAATGAATTAAGTTATCATAAACTAAACAAATAAAAAAGACTAACCAATCAAATTCTAGTTAAAGCATTTTATCAAATGATCAAATTCCACATAATTATTTCATCCAAAAAAGCAATCTTTTCAAATGAGTGAATCCAACATAAACAAAAAGACTAACCAAACAAATCCTACTTAAAACAATAACTCAAATTATCAAATTCTCACAAAAATCATTTCATCCAAAAACCAATCTTTTCAAATGAATCAATTCAATACACAATCAAAACAAATTCTAGTTAAAACACTAACTCAAATGATCAAATTCCCACATAATCATTCCATCCAAAGAAACCAAATTTTCCAATGAATTAAACCAACAAAAAGCAAGAAAAGCTAAAAACTAACCAAGGAATGAAGGTTGAATCATAACCATGATCATTAATCTTGATAATATTATCATTGATCCTCTTATTAAGGTCCCTAAGAATCTCACCAAGTGGCCTCATGATGCAAGAAGAATTATCCATTGGAACCACATAATTTGAATTGGACATAGACACAGATGAACCACCTGATCCCTTCTTTTCACTACCTTTATTACTACTACTACTTGCTGAAACAACCAACCTTAACTTCCCATGATTCTTGAAACTGTAAACATTATTACCAAAATTCAAGAAAGTGGTCTGTTTCAGACAAAGTCCATGTCCAAACATCAAACTAGGCTCTGAAGCAACTAGAGTTGACTTTGTGCATTGAATTTGAGCTGCCATTTTCTTCTTCTTCTTCACCTAACAAGAAAATGGTTGGTGGGTCTAGAAATTGGTTAAATGAGCACAATTTGGTTGACCTCTTTTTTTTATTAGCCTTTTCTAATAAAAATACTCAATTGATTAGTTTATTTTATCTCATTTTGAACATGGTATGTGTTATGGAAATATTACAATATCTTAAATCGAAAGGGATATGAGTTCTTAGTAAGTTAGTAGTTTTTTATTTGATTTACAAGTTAATTATTCGCGAAATAATTATTTGTATATTATATATTGGAATCACATAAATAGTTATTAATTTCAATATTATAAACAGCAACCAATAATTACAGAAACAATAAAATAATTTTTCTCGCATGCATTATTATCTTTTTGTATTTTTACTTTTTATTCTTTGTTATATTTATAGCAGTTATCAGTCTGATCGAGCTACCGGTACTTCAAATTTAAGGTGTGAATTTTTTTAATTATTAATTTTGAATATATGAGAATGATACATGTGATTAACAAATTAAAGCTTTAGATATATTTTTTGCTTTCGTTTAATATCACGAAAGTTAGTTAAATCTACTTCAGTTTAATATACAAAAGTTTGTTTAATATATTTACATCGATGATGTATGTAAAGGTTTGTTTAATCTCGAAACTTTAGAGTTCGTAATTTATGAGAAGTTTTAATATATTTTGCATTGTTTAATCTTAAATATATTTCGGATTGATTAATGTTACGGTTTATTTGATTGAATCATAGTAACCCATTAATCAATATTATAATGAGTTGTGGTCAGCTCCGTCTGATGAGTTAATATGATCGAAGATTATTATTATTATTAATCAATATTGAATGAGTTAGTGGTCCAATTGAAATTTGAGTAATGAGTTTGGTTTCTTTAATTTATTTATTATCATATGGTATAAATTTATAATCTTGATATTTAATATGATTTTGTTTATGAATGTAATTTATCGGTTATGATTAGCTGGGAAATAGAGATTAATTGGTATATAGAGAAATGGGTTTGGTAGAAAAATGAGTTAAGGAGTTATTTGTTACTTTTGTTTTATTTGTGTTTGTGGGTGCTTGGTTTCTTTAATACATTTATTATCAGAAGGTAGAAAATGTGGTATTTATTTCTTATTTTTTGGATTTGAGGATTGAATTATTTGCGGTTTCAGTGATGAGCTGGGTAGTGTTTGATATGGCTAATGCTTTGATATTTCAAGATGCAGTTTTTAAGTTCATATTATGAATTTAATGTTTATGGCTTCTACGTATTGGATATAGAATAAAATTTCGGTTGGGATATATTATGAATTTAATGTTTGTAAGCTACGTGTTGATATAGAATAAAATTTATCGGGTTGGGATAGTTAAAAGCGTATGTTAAGTGAGGGTGGTCAGTATATCGAGTGATTGAATGAAAATGGATGGATCGAGGTAGAGGTAAAAAAGTGTTGAGGTGAAAGGGGAATGGAGGAATAGGAAATAGGGCCAATAAAGACATACTTAAAAAGATCTAAATGAGATGAAAGGGTTCACTTTAATTCGTCTTCGTCACAAAAAAAAAAACGATTAATCACTGCACGTCATGGGTTTCTAATGGTTTGTTAACGTGAACATTAACCCATTAATAACCGTGGAGTGTTTTTCAGAAAATGAGAAGTGGGGATTGCCCAAGACAAATTATGAAGTAGATGTATATGGTAGTGAAAGAGGACTATAGTAATTGTAAATACAATGAATGTAGAAGAGATCATGAGAAATTTTGAGTGCTTGAAGAACTAACATGAAAAGGTTGTTTCACCTCAACCAATCTTGGTAATTATGAAGGTGTTAACACGTTTAACATCTGCCATAGAATTTTTGTGACTTTATAGAAACTTTCTCAAATCTGTTCTTATGCATCGTTGAAAATATGTGAATTTAAGCTCTGCTAATCACGCCAGTTGTATTAGTAAGTAGAACACCCTTTCAAGGCTATGTATTCTATATCGCGAGACCCAAAGAGTAATTTTAGCATGGTTTATGACGAGTCACGGTTAGTACGCCATCTATGATCGTATCCTTTGTTAGTTTATATCGTATCGGATATATAAACAACATCGAGATTGAGGATAATATCGTGTGGTTAAAGTTTGAGCTCTTACCGTTGGTATTGGCGCGTATTTCCTGATAATGTAACTTCAGACAATTGATCTTTCTCTATTTTCTGTTCATGAAAGGATCCTTTTTTAAGAAGCGTATATCTGTTTTTGTTTCAATTGACATTTTAATTTATCAATAATGTTACTATATTTATCAACTTTCTTAATTTTAAATATTACCCACTTTCTATTTGTATAATAAGAACTGATGAATTCTAATTATAATTGGTGTTGTGATTATACGTGTCTAGGCTAGTTAAATTTGAAAATTTGGTATTTAAGTAGTCTTTTTATGTGCATCTACTATCTTTCATAGGAGCTTGCAGTTTATGATTTCAATTTCGATAGGATTACCGCTGACAAATGGGATAATGAAGAAGCCATGTCTTTGGAATGGTCGCAATGACTCGTTCCGTCCTAAAGATAGAAAATATTTTTCTTATTTGATAGCATAAAGAAGCAAGAGTTGTGCGATATCGGGAGTAGTCTGAAATTGATTGAAGGCTGCGGAGAGAGAGTTAACATATTGTTCCACGGAGGAACACGATTTCGTAATGAAAAGATGCATTGTATTCTACTCCCAAGAGCTCAAAGAAACTGTCAGTTTCAAAGACATATGCCAAAATGGCTATCACATTAAGAAGACAAGTGAATGAGGAATGCAATTTCTCAATATTACAAGCATAATATCTGGTAAAAAGATCATGTTAGAAAAGTTACCAACGTTGTCATGTGGGTTTGTCTTGCAGCGTATTTCCTAGTAAGAAACACGTGTTCTCGAGCCGGAAGTTTGAGAATCATGATGAGTTTATTGTTTGGCATGACCGGTTAGGCCATCCCAGATCAATTATGATGCAAAAAATAATTGAAAACTCTCACGGGCCTTGGGTGAAGAGTCGATAAATTCTCCAGTCGAAAGAATTTGTATGTGTTGCATGTTCTCAAGGTAAACTCATTATCAGGCCTTCACCAACAAAGGTCGAAAATGAATCTCCAAAATTCTTGGAACGTATACAAGGTGATATATGTGGGCCAAAACATCCTGTATGTAGAACATTTAGGTATTTCATAGTCCTTATTGATAAATGACTCTAAGATAGTCCTGGCACGTATCCACCCCTTCTGCACTGGCGGCGTTTGTGAGACTACTTGCTCAAATCATTCCGATTAAGAGGGGCACAGCGCCTGATTATCAATCAAGAAATGTCTGACTTGATAATGCACGTGAGTTTACTCCCAAGCTTTTAATGATATTGCTTGTCGGTGGGGAATTGATGTTGACATCCCTGCAAAACATGTTCATACACAAAATAGTCTTGCCAAATCATTTATTAAACATCTTCAATTGATTGTAAGACTATTACTCGTAGAAACGAAACTCCCGATTCTTGTTGAGGCGCGTATACTACGTGTAGCGACCTTGTTCGCGATTAGGCGACAAGTTATCCTCCTGGCGTCCACTACGATTGGTTTCGAGATTCGGGGAACCTAATAATCCCATCTAAGAGTATTTGGAGTGCGGGTATATGTCTGTGCCAGCATGGCCGCTAAGATGGAGTCTCAAAGGGAGGGTTGAGAATTTATGTTGGTTTGAGTCTAAATCCATAATAAAGTATTTGGAACACATACTTTGAGAGACTTATTCTTGCTTTCGATTTCTTGATTGTCACTTCGGCGAATCCGCGAGCACCCAATAATGGGGGGAGAGAATAAGCGGTGAGAAATATTAGTTGGAATGAATTATCGTTATCTTATACTTGATCTAGGTACAAAACGATGAAGCCCAGAAGTTCGAAAGATAATTCATTCTGAGCTTAGGTAATAAGCTAGCTTAGAATCTTTTCGACCCAAGGTATGACTAAATCCATAATGCAATTTGCAAATGCTCCGATCGAAATTGATGTCCACGAAGGATCCGATAGTACGTACGAATGAGTCTAAGCGTGTCTAAAAGCGTGATTAGACGATCGGTTCCAATAATAAAATTCTCGAAAAGAAAGAAGCGATCACTTATAGATGGTTAAGAAGATGATACAACAAATACCGAGAAGAATCTCGACTTCATGCTTGATAATTTGGTTCCAGAAGAACTTCAGGTACCTGAAATTAGTAACAATTAAGAGATCTCGATAAATTATGTTATGAGTGGGATGCGTTGGAACCGAAATGAGATACACGTCGACGATAAATTCTCATATAATATAGCGCTGAATGTGATGGATGTAGGATCATGAATCAAAGTCTGTAGATGAATGCAGACGTAGGAATGATTGGCCAAAATGAAAAGAGGTAATCGAGATGAAATTAAAATCACTTGAACAACGAAGGTTTTTGGACCTGTAGTCCGTGAACCAAATGGTGTAAAAACCCGATTGGGATATAAATGGAGTATTATTTATGCAGCGACATGAAAATGAGTGAAATTGGCAGTGCAAAGGCAAGGCTTGTAGCTCAAAATTTCTGAACTTGGCATTGATTATGAGGAGACATATTTTTTCGGTAATGGATGCAACTACCTTTCGATATTTAATTGATGCAGCGGTACATGAAGGACTCAATTTGCTAATGAGCGTTGTCGCGGCTTATACATGTAATTGCGGCTTGAAAATGTCATTTATATGAAACTACCGGAAGGATTACATTTACCTGAAGCACAAGTTTCAAGTTCTCGAGAACAATTTTCAATAAAATTGAATAAGTTCTTTATCACAGTTAAGCGATGCGGCGAATGTGGTATAATTGCCTAAGTGAATATTTAACCAAAGAGGGTTATAAAAATGATCTTATATGTCCTTGCATTTTCATGAAAAGATCAGGAAAAGAGTTTGTAATAATTGCAGTTTATGTTGATGACTTAAATATAGTTGGAACGCCTGAAGAACTTCCAAAAGCTGTAAACTGCTTGAAAAAGGAATTTGAGATGAAAGATCTCGGACAAACAAAGTTTTGTCTTGGACTGCAAATAGATTACTTGAGTCAAGAAATATTTGTATGCCAAGAAACTTATGTGAAAAAAATCTTAAAATAATTTCTTATGGATAAGTCATATCCATTGAGCACCCTGATGGTTGTGAGGTCACTAGATGTGAACAAAAACCCATTCAGGCCTAGAGAAAATAATGAAGAACTACTTGGTCCTGAAGTACCTTGTTAAGTGCTATTAGAGCACTATTAATGTATCACACCCGGAGTCATCTGAGACCGGACATATCATTTCTTTACATTAATCTGTGCTTGAGATATAGTGCCTTTTTGACTCGAAGGCATTAGAATATGCTTAAAAGGTCGCCGATACCTTAAAGTACAAATGGATATGGGATTGTTCTATTCAAATACGCTCCAAATTGGAATTTAATTGGATATCTTGTCACGAAATATATCGTCGTAATGGAGATGGAGGCTGAATATTTATTCACTAGTGTTGGGGCGTTATTTCGCAGAATCTATGAAACAAACTATTTCGGTACGTCGTGGTGTCTTTGAAATATTGTATCTGGCGAAAGCGAAGTTGTGAATGTGTTTGGCTGAAGCGTGATCCGTCATTATCCAAAATATGTGTGAATTATTATTTGAAAAATTGATCTCGGCGATCTGTGCAGAAGATAGTGCATGTATTGCACGAGTTAAAGTAGAGTATATATCAAAGGAGATAGGGAGCTTGAAACATGTTTCACCAAAATTCTTCTTATTAAGCGATCTTCCAAAGAATAGGTAGAAATCGATGTCCAATAATTCGATCTTGTGATAATCGATGAATATATTCACTAAATCGCTCACTATCTACGATATTGAAAAGTTATCCAAAAGCGTGGAGACTACGTCGACTAAAGGATGTCAAGTGATGTGGTCGTGAGGAAGGAGTTAATACGTTGTACTCTTTTCCTTGTCGAGGTTTTTGTCCCCGAAATGGGTTTTTCTGCGATAAGGTTTAATGATCTGTGTATAGGCGTATGTTGAGAATAATGCACTTTTCATTTCTTTGGATTTTTATCGCGGGTTTTTCACAGTAAGTTTTTAACGAGGCATATTTTTGTTGATTAGACGTCAGGGGGTATTGTGGAAATATTATGGATGTGCTTTCATGCAGAAGGAGATGACTGCTTAGAAAGGCTATTAGGTTTCTTGCTTTACAAATCTTTATTATTAAGTAATTATTTTGTATATTATATATTGGAATCGCATAAAAATGAGTACTTCCGTTGTATTGTATCTGACAGCAGCCGATAATTACGAAGCGATAAAATAATTTTTAAGCATACATTATTATACATGCTTTTATTTTGTTGCCGTTATATTTATAACAAATAACATTAGTTGTGATTTATATGTTAATTTTTGTATGTTTAATGATTATTTATTTTTATACATTATAAAGGATAGTTTTGATATGCTATCATTAATGTCCTAGATCTGTCCCATAGTTGGATTGCATACCGTGAAAGCATTTCATTAGAGGATATGTCCTAGATCCGTCCCATAGTTGGATTGCGTATGGTGAAAAGATTTCATTAGAGGAACAAGCATTTCATTATAGCGAGTGAACAAACTTAGGTATATAATTTGAAATAATCTAAACAATAATGTTTTTATATGCTGATTCTTCACAAATCTTGAAATCAATTGTTTTTATTACTCATCATATCATACACACAATATTTCAATCGATGTACAGGATGAGAATGGGTCAAATGCTGACAATTAAATCATCTTACACAACAATAGTAGATAAATTGTACTTCATTATTAACTTATATATCCCTGTTTCTCTTGCACTCAGGAGGAACCTTAGGGTACCTAACATGATCAGTACAATAGTTATAAATTGTGTACTTGCTCCGAACCCACCGGAGGCGTCGCCAATGGTACCGGTCGAGGTCCTGGTAATCCTTTTGATCCCACCACCACCTGCTCTGAGTGGCGCAATATTTAGCGTTGGCGGCGTCATAAGCCATCGATATGGAAAACGCTTTGTATGGTACAACAAAGGGGCTTTTGGACCGATCTGTTTTTCTCTAGTCCTCCTCTAGTTGCCCAATCATCTGCATTCCATAAGCTTGAGTAGAGTTTCATTGGTTGGTTGAAGGGAAATCTTACTCCAATATCTTTGCTGTTTTTGAACACCCTGATTGGTATATCATCCACATAGAATCTACATTTGGAAGTAACAAAAAATGAAACATGACAAATGATGAGGGTGATATCAAGATTTCAGGGCAAAACTTTTTATGATGTAGTCGGAATCACGGATCGTATGTTACATTTTACGCAGGCATTACATGTCGTTAGATTAAGGTATCAAGTTTTGTTTTTATTTATAAACAATTGTTGATGTAACGGTGTTATACAAAAATATAACACACGATCTAATATGATTATGATATTTTAAATTCAAGTGAGTTGAAAGATGACTTACACAATCTGGTGCATGTTCCAAAGGATGGAATAGGTATGGTATTCTTTAGTTGGATCAAACCATAGAAAAATCCTTTGTTCTTTGTTTCCCTTTCCACCACTAAACACATTAGTCTGCAAAATGTATGGTTGCCCTGTTCTGTTTCCCAAGAACTCAAAATCTATCTCATCATGCTCATTATTTTGAGAAGATAGCTGAAAAAAATGAATCAAATCAAAATCAAGAACCATAAAAAAGGTAGCAAAATGTATCAAAATGGTGAATAATAGTTGAGGTGAAGCATATTACATAGAAAGCAGTAACAGTTCCAGCAGAATCACCACCAACCATCTTAATATGCATGCTGAAATGCCCAAACAAGTAAGATCGTTTTGATTGGAATCCAGTTCCTGCTCACACAACAATATCAATACCCCCCATTAGTAATTTTCTGTGATGAATATTGGATTACAGTTTATGTTTTTGCATTTTGGGTCTGTTAAGGCTGTTGGGTTCTAGTTATAGCTGTACATGAGTCGAGACCGAGCTCAAAATTTTTTAATTCGGTTTGATCATTCTGATGATGTAGGCTTGGACCGGCTCGTGAGCTTTGCTCGAGATAGTCAATCCGAGGCCAGAACACATTTGCATTTCATTTATTTCAAAATCTAAATTCAATGAGCAAAAACTTTAGTTACTTAATGAATTTATAAAACTAATTAACGTTTAATAAGGGAAACAAAACCATTAAATTACAATAGGTATTATTAACATTCATGAAAAATATATTCATATTAAAATGATAACAAGAAATCGAAATCTTAAAAAATTGACACAAAATAGTAATACGGAGTAACAATTATATTACTGCCGAGCTACCGAACCGGCTCGTAAAGAATGCTAGCCGAGCTGACAACCTTGAAAGCCCAGCTCAAGGCTCGGCTCAATTTAGACAGAGCCGACCTTCGAGCCTCGACATACCCGAGTGTAATCGAGAAAGCTGTTGCTCGGCTCATGCGTATATATACCTGTGTAGTTATCAAGATTGAGTTGGATCTCAGAGCCACCATTGAAATACTTAATGTGATCAAATGCCCATGTTGGGACATAGTTTTTGCCAAATGGAACATCTGCTGCCTTCTTAGGAACAGCAGCATTTGCAGCAGAGACAATGCAGAGGATACAAACTAATATGGACAACATTTTCCAACACAACTTGATTTCTTCTACATGCAAAGAGTTTAGTGGCTTCATGCTCTATGGAGGAGCAGAAAGGGGCTCTTATAAAGGCATTGGCGCCAGACTTTGTGGTCAAGCTTTGTTTGACTTTAATAATTAAATTTAAATTGTTTTCATTTGTTTATTTTTCAAAAAATTAGGAGAAACGGTTGCTTCCATACGCCTCCTCCTAGTTTCATCACTGCAGTCATAATTAATATCCACAAGTGAGGACGAAACTTACAAAGAATGAAATAATCATTGCAAGGAATCGAATAAAACACTCATTGTTAAGAGGCTCCAGTTAACACCATAAGGCTAAATGCCATTGGTATGAAACGTCGTTGACATCTATAGATAAGGATAATTGTACAAAGTAGTAGGTAAAATTATTTAAAAGTCGAGACTCAATCCTCGGGTTCAGTTTATGTGAATTACTTATCGGAGGTCTTAATTTACTACTATAAGAAAAATATATATTATTTGTTGATGTAGGTTTGCAAATTGCAGAAGCTATTTTGGTACTACTATATGTGCCTAGTCTGGCAACAATGTGAAGTTGGCACATGTAATTTGGAATACCATTTTGGGTTAGATCGAGTAACACTCACATAATCAAGCCTCTAATTTTGGTCAACTTTGTTCTCTAATAATCTACTCATTTCATGCCAAAAAACTTTGTCTAAGTTTAATTTTTTATGATCACATACTGTATATTAATGGTGACCATTAAAACACTAAAGTATACCTTTGCGAGCTTAATAGCTACACGTAATTTTGGTTTGTATCAAAATTATCATGTTAATGGTATAATATATTGAAAATTATTATATCCATGATATTTTTCACCAAGTATCATACTACGCATGTGTTAAAATACCGAAAATTAAAAGAGTGAAATTATAATGACCAAAAAGTATTTTGAATATAAAATCGATATTGATATCCAATATCATACATAAATACCATACTTGTCTAATTATTTATAATTTATAACGGACATCAGTAACCGCTATTCATCGAATGTGTACTGAATAGTGTTATGTAATAACCTGCACCCCCTATGACCTATCAACAAACGAAGATATTGGAGTGTTACATACGGAGTATATCTCAAGATCAATGTTGGCACAAACATGTTGCATTTCCAGTAGTATTACAGATAGCTTATTGTATCAATTCCAGTCATATAATGTCCATTCCACTTCAAGAAAGCTCAACCGTGCTGCTCCATCTTTGCTTCACTACCAATTGATACCAATTGAAACCTATTTTTTATAGACATTATTGTTTCCTCTATTTAATTTCTTCAATATTTTTATAGAAGGCATACATTTAGGCCGGAAAAAACTTAAGGAATCGCAGAGAAGCATGTGGCAATTAATGGTATTGTGGCAGGCTTGTTAAGCTCATCAGAGATCGAGTAAGAGCATGTGGTGTAGTTAAAGCAGTACTACATACTCTTCCCAAGTATTCATAATTTGTTACAATAAAATTAATATGGTTTCCTATATTAAAATATGGTTTCCAATATCGGATTTAAGCATTGTACGTGAGTATCATCATTAATCAACTAAACCGAACTCCATATTTAAAATGTGTCCACTCTCGATTTCCACTAAATTTGAGTATCATCATTAAACACCTAAACCAGACTAAATATTTGAAATGTGTCCCTCTCGATCGCCAGTAAGACCAAGTTATATCATTCTCAATTAGAATCATCTATATTCTTGGCACGGCAAAGTGTAGAGTATGACTTGTAATTTGGGAAACACATACAGCTATTAAGTTCACCACTGGACACTCGCTGGTGCAGTTTGGAAACACATACAGCTATTAAGCTATCAGATGATTAATTTATTTATAAGTTCCATGGATTATATTAACTAATATAGTTCAGTTCACTCTACCCAATCCATATTTTAATACATGTATTCATTCTGCGCAGTGCCCATGCAGGAATCATAGGCGGAGCCAGGGGTGTTTAGTCGCTGTCATGGCTACCACGATATTTTGGATTCTGAAAAATATAACAAAATATAGTATTTTAAATCTAATTTATTATTAACATGACTATTTTTCATTCAAATCATAATTTTGTATGTTATTATGATTGGAAATCACAAAAATTTACAATATCCATATTGAACACCACGAATTGATCATAACCGTGTTTACCGTACATTACTAAATCATCATTAAAAGAAAAATACATCTACGCGACACTTTGAACATTGCTTGTTTTCAAAAGCAACCCTTCATGTACCATGCGAGAAACAAAAGCGATATACTTGATTATCTCTACAAACTTTGGAGATAATTGGACCTCTATTAAGTTCCCTTTTTGCACACAAAAAACAGACTAAGGTTTCATCTTTCTCTAACCAAAAAAAGAGTATAGTTGTTCAACAAAGATTACAAGAAATTGAGTCGCTACAAAGAATTATCTTTACAAAATCAAGTGAATATCTCTCTATTAAGGTCTTAGATTTGTCAACTCATCAAAACAATTTGGAGGATGGAACACAAAGGTTAGCATCCTACAGGTGCAGAAAAACTAACAGAATCATGAAAATTGATTTGAGATTATGTACAAGCGTGTACCAATGGAAGCGACTTTTGTAAAGAAGGAAAACACGAAAAGAGATAAGCGTGTTAACCGGTGATGATAAAGTTGTTAAAATAACAACTTTTTTGGATCAAACAAAGACACCAATCCAATTAAGTAGTACTAACCAAAAATTGAAGGTGTGTATGAATGCAGCTAAGCTCAGGAAAGACGGAGTAAATAAGTTGATTGTGAATGAAATGAGAAATAGAAATCTCATTTCTCTTGTTTTTAAACCTTGAGGTAATTTAAGTCAAATCTCTAGTAGAATCAAGAGAGTACTACGAGGGGATAACAAGAATAGGAGTATATTTACAATCGGGGAGACGGAACAGCATTGCACTTAGATTGAATAAAGAATTGATGGGTGATCTACAAGAAAGATCCTTTGGAAATTTAATGAGTTGGGTTCAAAAGTGAAACAAAATAAGAGATTCGGGTGATAATACTATCAAATGGATCAAAAGGTAAAGAGACACGTATGATAATCTTGAAAAGGAAAAAGAGGAACTAGTGAGGAAAAAATAAAAATTAAACAATAGAAAAGCAATATGGGATGATTGTGGCAAAGGACATATTGAATTCCCACATAATAATATAGTTGCCATTGAGAATCTTCTTCAGTTTAGTCGAGAGAATATGGTTAATTGGACAGAGGAATGGTATAAGATCAAGGAAGTCAACAACAATGCTAGAGGCATTAAAAGAAAGAAAATCTACAGGAATGGGTTAGATTTTGAGGAGCCTCTTTTGAAGAAAATTCAAATAAAGGATACAAGGATTCTTATTGATACGGATCAAAACTTTAACTCCTACGTCAATTGGATTTTTACTTGACTAGCTCTAACTCTAATGCAATTGAGGCTCATATTGGAATAAGCGTGTTAATGGGATTAGAGTTGGACGCTAACTGCGGGAAGCGTAGGCGCCCCGGATCTAGGAGTTACATCCACTGCGAAATGTCAGTAATTCGATAACCATCATCACTTGAATCTTTCATAAAAAAGTATGCTTTCATTTTATCAATTATTTTATGTCAAATTTTTCATTCTTTTCTAAAGGATTTGAGTGATTTGTTCTTAACCCCAAATGTCGTGAAAATCCTATCATTGGAGGCGTAGGGTCTTGGTGGGACCTCTACCAGGAGTTCCTTACTCAGTCCACAGTGGCGCAGTATAAACTTGATATTTGTTTCCTTAATGAAACTATTTGTTCAGTTAACACAACTAACTCTCGTTTATCTAAACTCATTTATCCCGTTAGTTTTGGATTTGATGCTTCTGGTCAAAGTGAAGGCATTTGGGTTGGATTTTCCTCTAACATTAAAACTAATCCCATTTTTCAGTCTAAATACCTTCTCTTGTTTGAGATTTCTCTGCAGACTCCACATACTTGATGCTTGGCTTGCATTTATGAGGGTCACCCTTGTTTACCAAAAGTCGATAAGAAACATGGAATCTTATCTCGACACCTCGAACCTGTCTCTCGATCGCCCGTTCTCCTCATGGAGACTTGATCAGAAGTTCTCTTCAACTCTCAAAAGTTCCATGTAGGACCAAAACCTTACGGATCCTTGCTTCCTTCGCTTCTCGATGACATGGAATTGAAGAATTACCCCAGCGGGGTGCAATTCTCTGATTAGCGTTAAGCGTGATATCATTTATCTTTGAGAAGCTTGGTCGTGCCATGGGAAATTATGAATGGGCCTCTTCCTTTCCCTTCTCAACATATTAAGGACTTCCTATTCAGAGATCAGATCATGGTCCAATTATCATCTCAACTAAAGGAAAAATACCTCTATTTCAAGAGCTTTCAAACTCGAATCTTTCTTAACACTCCTTTGAGACTTTCCACAGAATTTAATTGCTAATTCTGGCCCGTACACAAATCGCACTTCTTGACATGACTGCTTTATGCAAAACCTAAAACATATCGAAAAGAATCATCAAAGCTTGGAACATTGATAAGATTGTGATATCTTCGTCCAAATTAAACTTGACTCCAAAATAAAAGCGGAAATACTTGTACAAAATTAACGCTTTCGATACCCGATAACGGGTCCATTGGCGTTAGCCCTAAGGAACCAACTTGACCTCTGTGAGTGAAGAAGAATATTGGCCCGGCTTGATCTAAACTGTTGCAATTATTGAGGATGATAATAATATAAAATTCTTCCACTGGCGTAGCCGGACGCAAGACGGGGCCAATGATATCGCGAAGCTTGAGAGATATGCCAAGCTCTTTTTATTGAAGAGGCGAAATTTGGGATCACTTTGCTGGCAAAAAAATTCGCCAATCTTTTTAATCCATGATCGGCGCGATTCCAGGAATTCAATTTGAATCCACCGCCCCACATTACAGCCTTGACCCTTCCCGAAATTGCCAATACGAATAAGCCACTTTCTGATGATGAAGTAAAAGCGCCTGCTTTTAAATGCCTGGCTAAAAATTCTAGCAGTGCTTGATGGTTTCTGGTAGGTTTTATCATAAAAATTGGGATATTATGGGCAATGATGTTACTAATGCAACTCTTGAGTTCTTGAACAGTGGGAACAACCTGAAAGAGATCAATAACACGTTTATTACTTATCTAAAAATTGATTCTCCCTCACCGATTAGAATTCACAGACCATTAGCCTTTTATAATGTCATTTACAAAATTGCCTCGAAAGTCCTTGTCGAAACTTGACCCACGCGCGAACTCCGCTTAGTCTCCCCGCTTTTCGAGCGGGTTTGTTCACGGTAGAGGATCTCAGGATAACATCATAATGGACGAGAACTTCGCCCATTACCATTAATAACATCAATGTAAAAAAATGGAATGGCCATTTATTAAAATTGACATAGTAAAGCTTTTAGCCAGTGGGATGATTTTCTCCTGAAACTTCTTGAGCTACTTAAATTTTTCACATAGTTAGTTAATTGGGGAATGTGCCACCGCTGGTCGATACTGTTAATGTTAATGGTCAAACTAGAATCCTTTAAACCCCATTAGGTCTCGGAACAAGGTAGAGCCTGCTTTCTCCCGTTCTTTTCGCCCCTACGAAGCCCTATCACTTCATTCTTACGCTCTGAAAGCATGACAACCTAAAAGGGGTATACATGGCAAGAGAGACATGAGTCTCGCTTACGTACTCTTTGTGATGATTGTTATTTCTTTAAATGCTTGACAAAAGCCAACAATACCTTTCATTCGACCATAGCAACTTTCTGTAAGGACTACGGCCAAACTCATTTAATTTTCAGTCATCGTTATCTTTTAACCACAATACTCAAATCACTTGCAAGAATGGCCTTTCGACTTTGGGAATCACAGGAGTCTCCCAAATTTAAAAGTTAAAGAATTCCTCTTACGATATCACAACTTGATAGACGAAATTTTTGCCAACATAATTGAAAAAATCAAAAAAATAATTCTCTCCTGGAAATCCAAATTTCTTAATTTTCTTTGGTATCCGTTAATCAGAGTCGGTTCTACATTCCATCTGGTCTACCCGTATGGGTGTTGTACGAGTTTCCATTTCAGCGAATCCTTCGTGAGCATTGATCGTATTTTTGAGCTTTTCTTTGAGATTGGAGCAACGATCAACCGATTAAGCTAGATTAATTGGGAGTTCCTAAAGTATTGACTCTAAGGATGGAGGTTGGGTTTCAAACACCTTCGCCATTTCAACTTTGCTATTTCTTGCCCAGTAATGAATGAAATGTTCTTCTTTCTGACCCCAGCGCCCATGTAAAGCGACATTAAAAGCAAAATATTTTCCTACCTCACTTGCTTTATGCTCGGCTCAGAATCAGATAAGATACCTTTAGAAAAGAGCCTTCATTATGGTATTAATTGTATTCGAGATGCTATGGTATGGACTATTGGTAATGGTTCCTCTAACTATTTGGAAAGACAATTGGATTCCGAACTTTTACTTGCCAAACCTGGAATTTTTCCACAACACCTCTGCACGGCCAAATTATCCTACTCTTGTATCTAAGCCTCTCATTAACTCCTTACATTGGAATGTACTCTTGTTTGGGACCCCCATGCTTGCGTGTCTGTCTGTCCTCAAAATTGTTCCGTTAGGAAATAAAGATTATGTTGCTTGGCCAGAAATTCCTTTCGAGCTAGAGATTGTACGCCATTTAAAACCTTATGGTCTTTTTTAAATTTAACTTCTACTCCCAGCGTCCATTCAAAATTTTATTTCTCATCTTATTTTAAAAATTGGACCCCGAAAATACTATATATATATATATATATATATAAGTTTAACTTAACTTTTGGTAGTGTTACTCTTTTGGGTTTACGTGACTTATATCGGGGAATGAAACCATCTTTAAGCAAGCTAACCCACTCACAACAATAGTACTAGGCGATACCACAAATTTAGCAAGTTGGTTCCTGATCCAAGCAATTCATCTGAGGGGTACCAACAATTTTTTTAGGAAAAGTGATGATCGACAAGAGAAAAATCATCTTTACGTTCAATCATTACTTTCGACTCTTATTTCCGGTGGTGTGCTCGGCGCAGAAAAGGAATACGAAGATATATCTTGGCGTTTCTAAAAAGATAGCCTCGGCCGAGATGTGACTTCAACTTTTCATTAAAGGATCTTGGAACCGCGATTAAAGTCTTTGCCTCGTCGACTCCGATACTAGTAGTTTGTGACCGCGATGGATAAAGCCTCCTTCTCTTATATATATTTGGAGAAGCTTAATTTACATAACACTTCTCTACCGCCCAAAGAACTTAACTTTAAATGCAGATTTACATGCATTCTTGATGAAACACCATGAAGTATGGTGAACTACCATAGACTCAAGAACATCGAGGGATGGATTAATGCGTTGCAAGAAGGAAATCGAAACAACTGCCATATTGCCTGGATGTCAACTAGTATCGGATGTTTTCGAACTTAAAAGATGTTGTTATTGATACTTTCAACTCTATTTCCTGTAATTTGGTTTCATGTAATAGCCGAGAAGGCTATGAACAATTTCTTTTTACATAATGATATGAATTAATTAACAAAAAAAAACTTACATATCATCAATTTTAATAATAAACATGACAACTTTTTTACTCTCGAAGAAAAAAGAAAAAACCACCTAAAAATCTTAAATCGTCAAAATATTTTGTCGGAACTTCTACGTATTAGTGGTTATCATTCTTACTACTTTTCATGTCTTTCTACATTCTTCGTTTTCTAAAGAGTTATAATATTATTGATCTTACGCTTTTTACATATTTTTGTTTATTTTTTTCTCCTTCTTGTTGAAAATAGATTAACATTTATTCTTCAATTTCATTCAACATTTGGAACAACCTTTATGAGTATAATTTAACTTTCAATACGTTAGCTAATGTGGAAAGTGGTTGGAAAATTATTCCACAATGAAAGTGTTCAACAATAAAAAACATTCGAGATTTAGAAACATGTGCTTAAATGGATCAATAAAATTATATTACATTATCCATAATATATTTTTTGTAGATACTCAAAATTGTAATGTTTATCCCAATGTTTAATTTAATTAGTTATTTTCTTTAGATGGAATGTGTATCAACTCATATGTTTGAATCTCCTAAATCAATCGTATTTATATTTATAGTAATTATATTTTATTATGACCGAATATCAATCAGAAGAAAAGTTGATCAACCAATCAAACTAAATTTGATTTAGTTTATTGGAGCACTTGATTGATCAACTTGTATTCTTCCATGATATCGTTCATTTTAAATTAATTGAATTTTCATTTTTGAGAACCGCAAAGAACTTTAATCATTAGTATTTTTTTATATATATTATGAAAAATTATAATAAAATAATATTATGAAATTATTTTTTAAAATTTAATTTCTTTTTGAATTATATTATGCGTATCTTTTCTAGTTGGTCCCATACTTTGCGATCTTGACTATTTTGCCTAACTAGAAACTAAAGTATAAGGGATATTTTACATAATTAAAATATAACTGGCGCTTCTTCTTTTAACACAATCCCTGCCACACCCTTCCCCCGAACTATAATTACTGATGTTTGAAATATGCAACTTGTTCATATTTAAAATAGAAAAAATACAACAAAGATCGAATAAATGTATATAAACGAATTATAATATAAATACATATATACATATATGTGTATAAATCGAGTACTTACAACGCAACGGAAGTCACTAACTATTCTCGCTTGAAGCCTCGGGTTGAATTCTTAGCTTTTTGCACCTGAAAGGTAAATGTCTCCAATTAATTAAAAGCGCGAGGCGGTTGAGCCACGCGATTGGACTTGCTAAATTCTGAGATCAATTGGAGAACAAATTGAGTCAAAAGCTTGACTCAATTAGCTATGGAAGAGGGAGGGGGACGGTGGTTTTGTGAGGGAGGAAGAAGATGAGAAAAACTTAGGTTTTTCCATCTTATGTTCTCCTTATATAGCCTCTTTCACTTTTTTAACGAATAGCTCGACTCCTTAACCCAGCTAGAGCCAACTCGTTAAAACCGTTAACTAGCGAATGCTAACGAGTGAGTAACTAACGAGTCACTAATGAGTTTCTTGTTCGTCGTCAATTGAACTAGCAGTTAATTGATTCGGTTTCGTCAATTTATTTTACATTATCCAATGTAAAACTCTAGATGGGTATCTCGTTGATTTTAATCGATTCCCAATTGTAATCATACGATTTAATTTATCTGATAAATAAGATTGGCATTCATTTCCCATGTGTGTGGCCTTTTGAACTTAGATAATATTGAAGTTTGTTTAATAATATAATTGACCATTAGTGACCATTATAACGGGTATGCATGGAGCTCTGCCTTGATACACGGCATAACCACTTGATATCATCGTGGGTTTCCTATTTAGTAATTTACAATTACTATTTATTGAACATAGTTTGAGGAAGTAATCTCGTTTAACTAAAACTAGTAAATGAATTGTTACAACAATTGTCCTTGACGGGCATAATTATATAAATCAATATACTAATTTCAAACACTCAAACTTTTCCACTTGATTACTTTGGGTAACATCACGATCTACAATCGCGAATTTAGCTAAGAAGTGTGTAAGGCAAACTTTTGCTGACTTTTCTTTTGCAATTTGACCCGGCTCGAATCACCCCATAATAGATCCCGTAAACAGTCAGTCCTCGAGCTTCGTTAGAGACCTTAGATCCCCGGCGTATACTCGAGGATGGATGCCTCCCTTTATAATATCATCGACATCACTCTTATACCAGCATTTTTGGCATGTAAGGTTATGATGAAACTTAAGGAGATGTTTGTATAGTCGATACGAGCTTATATAACATAAATGAATTATATACGCGGAGTCTAAAATTACTAAGCTTAACGGTTAAGCAAATGTCATGGGACAGGATATGCGTAAGCTTACATGATTTTCGAAGATTAAATCCAGAACTCCCAGGTTAATACATTTCATGAATTGATTAGACTTACTGACTCTCCATGATCCAAAACTGTCGTCAATCAATCAACATGTTGGTCATCAAATGCTGAGTTATACAAAGAAACCATCGACATCGACCGGGGAAAAATGACTATCTTGTCTTAGACTTGAAGAATTTAGCCAGCGCGGATTGCCTCTCTAAAATCTGAAATTGCCCTTGGGATTATTTATTTTGACGATAAGCAGTATATATGAATGGATTACGCTTGCATTTATATAATGCGGTCAGCAAATTTTGTTAGCAAAACAAGAATTACTTTGTTCGATCAATTTAACTTATTCTAGAAAGTAAATGAACTAGCTCCCCCTTTGAACATTTGCGTAGTTCGGTTTCTTCTTCGATCTGTGAAATCGAGCCTTGGTTTAATCACAGGAGAGAATATATCGACTCTGAGATCTTTGAGTACACGTGGATCCTTAAAACTTGCATGGTTTCTTGGGTCCTTTAGGACATGCAAAGCAGTGTGATTACACTCACGTCGCAGCTTGACCACTTACAAGTAGTTTTTACATCCATATGTTGGTTTCTCAACCATGGAATCGCGATAAGCTAAGATTTTTACAACTAGAAAAGATACGTATGGTATAGGGACCAAAAAGCAAATTAGCCTTTTAAAAACGAATCCAATGATATCAATTTTATATTTGTTAAATTAGTGAATGAAAAGTAATTTGTAGTCGAAAACATGAGAATTAATGGTGATTAATTTAAAATGGAGGGAGTACGATTCATTGCCAGAGTCAACCTCTCAAGTCCACACGCATTCCGCTACCCCAACTTACAACAATTAATTAACTAATCACATGCATGGAATTTCATGTAATATCTCCGATTATATGGCTTGCCAAGTGAGATACACAGCAAAAAGCTTGACTAATTGACTATTTAAGAATCTTGTGATTTAGCAGGGTTTAGCATCCATGGATGAAAACATCATTATTTTGATAAATAAAACTTATAAACAAAATAGATAATTTAATTAATATCACATATACGAGTGACAATTTATTCATCAAGTAGCCGATAATTCTTAGAACTAAAAATTAATACACGCAAATTTGAATTTTTATAAAGACATTTATTCAATTTGATGTTATATTCTCCAAATATACGCACGTTTACATGAAAATTGTGTAATTTTTATTAAATAGTCAAATATCCAATTTGATTGAAAGGTACTATTTCCTAACTCAATGAGCTTTTAACTTATAGTGTGTATTGTTTGCTAGTGTCTTCATCCCCAATTCTTAATCTTTTCCAAGTATATCATTTTATTAAAAAAAAACTTCTACATTATTATATTAATTGAGTTCATATCTATCTATCTTTTAATAATGATAAAAAGCTAAGTGCCAATTTAGCATCTACACCATTTCAGTGTCATCTCCAAGTCATTCTACATTATGAAATTAATAATCTGATGTGAAGTAAAAGTAATAGGTTTGAACACTGTCATTCTTACATTATAAAATTGTAATCTGATCTATTCAAAATATTTATCAAAAATTAGTAGAATTCTTGAAAATATCTGAATATTAAATGATATATATTTGTTATGCCATTATGTGATATCTATTTCCAAATGACACGTCATTTCTTCATGATTTGTACTGTCAACCAATTGTAAACTGACAACTTATTAACATACAATAATGAAACTAATCATAAAAAATATAGTTAATTATATCAACTTGATCATAACTAATTTTTGCACATATATATGAAGCTCATACATTATGACCATAACAAAATAAACTTACCAATCAAACATCATCACCAAAATAAGAAATTGCGATGCCAATGCTTCCCTGCCAACTCAAGCAGTCAACTTTGAAACAATATTCAAACAAATTATTTTTAAAAAAGCAACCAATGTAGAATGACAATAATCCAAAACCAAAAACCTATTTTACACAAGTCTATAACTACTGCCTTCCTGCTTTCTTGTCATTTTCATTGACCATTCAATTCAAACAAAATTCATCCCCATCCCTCCAATTTTTTTCAATTACATGTGTTCTTTATTTACAATAACATCAACATATGAACTTATTTCCTTACAATTCTTCAACAAACCTTAGCTTGTTGTTTTCTTTCAAAAGTCTCAAAAAAGAGCAATATCAAAATTCTCCCCTTTCTAGAATAGTCCAATAATCCATTAAAAACTCCCCATTCAAACCTTGAGCGATTTCTTGAGTTATATATCACCATTTTCTTTGCAGTTTTTTTCATCATTTAATGGGTAATCACAGCTGCATAATGCCTACATGTCCTTTCCCTGAAGACACCTCAGGGCTCAAACCAAAGTCCCCAAAAAAACCAAGAAAAAAATCCAAAACTAGAGCAACAATCAAGCTTATCAGAGCAGATGGAATAGTCAAGATTTATCATCAACCAATAAAAGTTTCAGAACTTGTTTTAGAGTTCCCAAAACACATGGTTTGCAACTCTGATTCATTCTACATAGGCCAAAAAATCCCTGCTTTGTCCCAAAATGACAAACTCAAACATGGCAACTCCTACTTTGTTCTACCAAACCACCTTTTCCAATCTGTTCTCTCAGTTGTCTCCATAACTTCTTTTCTTGCTTCTTCAAGAAAAGCTTCTGATGATCAATTCAAGAAAGCTTTACTAAAATGCCAACCTTTCCATATTCAAAAAACTCCCTCGGGAATTCTTCGAGTTAATGTTTCGGATGAGTTTATTTCACGATTAATGGATGGACATAAAGATGATGAAGATGATAATAAACTTCTTTTGTGTACTACTAAGGAGTTGAAGAAAGACTATGCTCAACTTGTTGGGGTTAAGCAATGGAAGCCAAAGCTGGAAACTATAAAGGAGAAAAAAGAGAAGAAAAAGAAAGTCAAAATCAGCTTTTTTTCTTCAACTAAGAGGAGAAGTAAAAACACCATTTTTGTCACAAAATCAAGAAACCTTGGACATAGTTCATCATCATCATCATCTATAGTTTTATCTCCTAAGGTTGTTTCAAAGAGTAAGATGAAGAGGTTCCTAGGGAAAGGGAAGAAATCTAAGCAAAGGGTATGATTTGTAGTTTGAATTTATTGTTTACAATCTTGTTAAAATTAATAACGTAAATTGTTACATATGTATAATAATTGAGATCATGTCACCAATTTAGATTAAAGGTTATAGGATGTTCAGTCGATGCATGGAAGTTGGAACAACATTTAGGTAGTGACGAAGGAGTAAATATAAAGTTATTGGTGCATGAATAATGAACACGTATAAACTATAGTTCAATAGTTGTATATGATGGGTGTACATTTTGAATTTTGCTTTGTGAAATACTCTGTATGATATTGTTGATTGGCAGGAATTTTGATTAGTTGATTTTGGCATTTTTGTTAACTATACTTCACTTTTTATTTTAGTTTTCATAATTGTAAATTACTTTGATTGGAGTATTAGAAAAGCTTTAGTTGTATAACCAAGTGGTAAGATTTTTATTTTTAAATTTTATGTAATTCATGTTTTAAAAGCATTGCTTTCTTTCTTTTGCGTTGTCTCAAAAAAATGAGTTAGTTTGATTCTCTTGAATAATTATTATATTTTGAAAAAGATTTGAACCACCTAATAATAAAAGAATTCTAACTTAACTGATAGACCATTCAATCATTTTCAATCAATCATATACATATGGGATTTAAATTGGTACTGTTGAAACACATTGAAATTCTATACCACAATCTCCTAGTAACATCCATCAAATCCAAACCACCTAATTGATCTTCTTCTAGTCTCCATAATATATGGCTGTTGTTTTCTCTAGTTTTCTCGGTCATATAAGGCCATCAGGACAAAATAACAGTCAAATTACACTCAGCCAATCCCATGTCTAAGCAATTTGGGATATGGTGTGTTGCACCGGTTGTGAATTTATCATACTAACCTTTGAAGACCTCATCTAAAGAATTATAAAGAAATTAAACCGGTAATTTATAATTTTACATAATTTTACTTGCTTGATCAGTATACTTAGGGGATATTTGTTAAAATTTAGCTGAAAGCTGAAAATTGAAGTACGAAAATTGAATATTTGAAAGCGAATTGCGAATTTGAATTATATTTGTCTGAATCTTTAGTATTTGGGTGTTTGATAGCAGTTGAAAGAAAGACTAAATTGAGTTGTTTGACAATTTCACACTCCTTGAATTCGTTTCTTTATATATGAATCATATATTAAATAAATAATACTATAATAGATAATTAAATAATAAATTTTATTAATTAGATTATAAATAGTAGTATAAATATAATAATTTGATCAAATAAATATTAAAATATAAATAAATTCTAAATATCATTAAAATAAATATTTAAAATTTATAAAAAAAAAAAATATGTAAAATTAGGTATTAACAAATACAGTCTGATACATTGAAAATACGATTTTAAATACATTGAATAAAATTCAATACATTGAATAAAATTCGAGTATTAACAATACAATACAATATATTGAATAAAATACAAATAGTTAAATTGAAAATACAAAGAATTAACAAAACAATGATAAAATAATTGACTCTTCATATTAACAATACAATACATTGAATAAAATACAAAGAATTAAATTGAAAAATATATGAGTAATATAAATTGAATAGACAAAGAGATAAAAAATTATTAACGCATGATAAGTGGAGAAAGAAAGAATCACGTGTGAGAAGAAGGAGAAGAAGTTGTTTTACTTTTAGGGGTTAGAGTGGGTAAAGAGGAGAATTGTGAGATTATTTGATTAAGAGGTAAAAATAAGCTAGAAATTTTAACTTAATTTTTTGTTAAGTATTTTGATAAGTACTTAATTTATTAAATACTTAAAATAATTCATTAACAAACAAGCTTAATAAATTAAGTGATGAATTAATTAAGTTTAAATGCTTAATGAATTTAACAAACACCCCTTTAATATGCACAAAAGTCCTCACCAAACGTTCACTACTCTTGATTGATTTCAATGGTTTACTAAGCATCCCTATTTTTATGGATCCGTTTTTAAAAGATTTCGATATATGTCCATGTTCACAATTATTTAGTAGTGTTAGTACTTTACCTCGACAGTTAAATTATTCCTCCATTCCAAATTATAATGTTCATTTCATTTTGCATAAAATTTAAGAAAATTTGAATTTCATTCACACAAGTCACAACAAGATTTTCCACCAATTTGTCTATCTCACATTTTTATCAAAATAAAAACTAAAAAAATGGATTTATCTTTTAGTCGAATGTGCTTTTCGAATTTGGGATGGAGTTAATAATATATGATTAAATATTCAATACATTCAATTATAGTGCACCTGATTTACTTTGACTAGAAAGGACAGGCATGACATCTTATCTTAGTATCTTACGTGGGAGATATGAATTACCCATACCAACTCTGTTTTTGTACTCTTCCTTAATCAACCAATCCAATTGCAATGTTTGATTTGTTTTCACTAGTAAACCCTGATCTTTTTTCTGTTTGTGTGACTAAAGAAAACATTGCATCCCTAATACATTGTATAGTGATAAGATACATATGTGAAAGAAACTAAGTGTCATTTTTTTTAGTTAATATTATAATAATATCGATCATTTTCTTTTATAATAAGATTAATTTTTCGAGGATCGAGGTAATAGTTCGTGGATTAGGCCAATTCGATTATATATGCCAGTCTTGTATTCGGTATGACAAATAAAAATACCAGAATAAAGACAAATAAGTCTAAATTGATAAATCATACTTTACTAAGACAAAATAATACTCCGTAGATAACTATTTATGATAAAATTACTTAAGCAATACTTCTATCAAGCATATCTTGATACCTCTTGAAAGATTCAAGTTTTTGCATGCGTACCCTCTTATGGAACTTCTTGATAAACAAATCAGCTACATGATCTATCTCATCCTCAAGCTTAAAATCCTCCCCTTCTTCTTCTTTAGAATTTCTCACCAAATCTATAACTGATGCATTTGGATCATCCCCCAAAAAATCATCATCAAATTCCTCAAACAATGAGTGTGTTAAGTCAGGATATTTATCGTCCTCGCCCTCATGGCCACCCTGGCCATAATATTCCAGGAGGTAGCGTTGGGTATCCGCTGCCTCCTGGTGAGTAGAATTGCTTGAATTTCCTGTTGAGTTGTTGTATAACACAATGGCTTTGTCATCGTCAACTTCTTCATCATCAATTTTCTTTTCTTGATTTTGGCCACCACCAAGTAATGCATGTATCTTGTGAGAAATGCCACCAAAAGAAAGCCTCTTGTCTTTCAATAGGGAGAATACAACAACTTTGGCCCTCATTTCATCTGTTTTGCTCTTGATAGCCATTGATTTTGATTTTGCCATGGAACTTATCATGGACATTATATGTTTTAGAAAACTTGAAGTCTTGTTATTATTCTTCATCTTTAATGATTACTTACTAGTACAAGTACTATTGACTTTCTTGAAAATATTGGTAGCAATTTTGATCAAGAAAACAGTATACTTAAAATGTAGAGCTATCCTTCACAAATTAGTTATCAAGAAATAAGTATAATTGCTCTTGTTGTGTAGTAGACACAGAAGAAAGTGTGGGGGAGTTCTTGGTGGTGGGGTTAAATATATATATAAGAAACATATGACACATAATATAATCTGATTAATTACTTTAATAATATTACTTTGTAAAGCAGGATATATAGCATATGCAACCAAATAAATAAAGGTGAAAAAATTAAAGTAGTTAGGCAAAGCAAACTTACTTAGGGGGGAAATCTCCTCTAATGTACAAAAGCATGTTGTGTCAATAAAGTTAAAGTGAAAGACTGAACCTCATGGCTACTTCCACCTCCTCTTCCAGTAAATTCATATTTTTGTGCTTTAAAATGACTTATTTTTCTTGTTTATACAATTGCAAGATTATATTCGACAAGTAGCAACATGGTCATCACATGATAGTATGGAAAAAGCAGTATCGGTCTTTATATAAAAGATATCATTCTGCCTAGCAAAGGATGAACGAGCGGAGAATACGGGCGCATCAGCCGGACGTAGACTGCTTGGCTGAGGTGTCTGGAGTCTAGCGACACGGGTTGAGCACCGGCGGTCGCTGCGTTTGTTGGGGAATTACCGTTCACGGAATATTGAGTGGTTACGCGTGTGTTACTTGTGCTTGACGTCACGAGGCAGCGTCAGTTTACACCCTCACTGTTGGGTGAGGCCCAGGCAAGCGGGCGCTAAAATGGCGATATCATTTTTTTTTTTGATGAGCAGACGGAAGAAAAGTGAAGGCTAATAATGCCAACTTTGTAATATCTATTGGTTCACACACCCATTAGCCGATCGAGCTTGTCGCCTCTTAATTAACTTGAAACCTAACTCTAATACTTATAATCTCGATTTTTAAAAAATTGTCCACTTTTGACTTTTTAATAGTTGTATATTAAATATATAAGTTTGTGTTATATAATATTTGATGAAAACTATAATATTTTCATTAATATAGTTTTCATCAAATATTATACGATCTGAAAGATATTCTACGATCGAAGTTTAAAGATGCAGTATCGAAATTAGTGAATATCTAGGAACGGAGGGTATATTAATGAGTATTTGTCATCTTCTTAATTAAGCCCGAGAGAGAGAGAATACACTCCTTCCACATTTATTGTTTTATGCAACTTTATGAAAAAAACATTGCTACACACTACCGATAAAAACCATTTGTGTGTGTGTAAAAGGCGTTTCGAATTAGGTTGTCCCTTAGGCCAATTAATTAATACATTTGATTATTAATTTATGCGAAAATAAAAAAAAGCCGAGGCGATCTAGCCAAATAACAATTAATAGATCTATAATCATTACATCCACATATTTGAGTCATTTATATATTGACATTATAAATATACATTACATTATATTGACGTTATAAATATACATTACAGTATAAATATTTATTGACATTTTATATGTTCTCTACTAGACCACTGAATAATATATTCAATGTATTATGGTCATAAATTTGTTAAAAATTCATGAATTTCATTTTAAAATTAATTGATAGAAGAGTAAAGTAAGACCTTTAAGTTCATGGAAAGGTCTCAATTTTTCAATATAATAAATGATTCATTAACACCATCCATACGTGTTATCGGGTCTATACGAAATTAAGCCTGATTCACAAAAATTATAATTGGGCGTTGGGACCCAGTATTGGTCAGTTTCACTCTTAGACTTTGAATTGTATTTAGATCTTCTGCCTCTTGGTTGTAAACGTGATCTTCTGAGAAACTGATATAGTAGCTATGGCTACTATTAATTAGTTCGCTTTTTTGTAATGAAATCTTTCATTAAATGCTAATATTAATATTTTTATTAATTAGTTTCCTTTTTGTAATCATTATAGTTCATTAAATACTAATACAACATTAAAACTTCCTAAACCCAAAAAACTCTCACAAATTTCAGAAAATATGTAAGAATAAAACTCCATTGAAGCAAATTCGAAGTTAAGGAGCAATAATCAAACCCAAAAATTGCAAAAAATTGAATAAAAATGGTGAAAAATAGCAAAATAGAAGCATGTACTTTTTTTTGAACTATTAGAGTACTAATTGGTTGATTTTCAATTTAAGTAAATACCATGTTAAATTAACAAACATGATTGAATTCTTTTGGATTATCTTTGCGTTTAAGTTTGATACGAGTATTAGATGTGTGATGTTATTGTTGTTACACATGGTATTTTTTGAAGTTTGTTTGTTAGAATTAGTTTGTGTAGTTTGTATGATGATGCTTGAAATGTAGGGTGTGAATTCGTGAATCTAGTGTTATGGGTTTTTATTATTCTAAAGTCTTTAGTGTTAGTATCTTTGATATACTTAGCTTCTTGAATGTAATGATATACGATTTGATGAATATAATATTACCATGTATAACTATACAATGAGTACGCTAATACATACCATTACCACTTAACATAAATTATAAGCGTACGTATTAAATATAAAATAAAATTACTTTGATATTATATTATCGATACCGTATCGATACTTATAATAATTTTATTATGTCGTAAAAATATCATGTATTCTTATAGAATTGGTATACAATATCATGAATGTAATTGTATTTGTTTTGATGAATATAAAACCATATATGACTATTTAATGACAATATTAATATGCGTAATTTGATTATTTTAGTTGGAATATTTTATTATACATTTTGAATTCCATAACAATTAATGTAATATTATATATACAAATATGATTATATTTATGTGATGCAATGTAAATACGATGAGTGTAATGGTATTTTGTTTATTTATAAAATCACAATATCCCCATGTATCTGATAAGTATGCAGCATGTCATTATACGTGACAATGTTATTGACATGTGTTTGTGTTTTGAATATCTTAGTCAATGGCCTTTGACCATTCCTCGATATCGCATCGTAGGCTGAGATGCTTCGAGATGAGGAAGTATGTGGTAGAAGATCGGAAGAAACTGAAAACGAAGTTGAAAATAAATGAAAATTGTTGTATTGAATGTGTAAGGGAATTTTCTTTAATACAATTTGTGTAATACTATATGTTATTTTTTATTCTATTTATACAATTCTCTTATGTAATTAAATGCTTTGTATGCTTAATAAAAGCTAGTGTATCTGAATTTATAAAAAAGCAGTTATGCTTCGCCGAATCACCGTGGGATCGGAGTCGATTACATTAATGGGTGAATTTGACCTGGCAATCATGAGTCTTCGAAGCACGTTTTTTCGCCATTTCGCGTCACCATTTGAGAAGCTTACCCGTTAAGATTCGTAAATCACAAGTGCAAAGTCAGCGACTTGCGTTTAGATTGCTATAGGATGAAACCCAAAGGATGCGTCTTGATGGTATGGTAAATGCGAATCAAATCATGTCAATGGCTTGTCTCATTTTTTGCGGTCGGGTATTACCTTTCGCCCTTAAATTCTCGGCGTCGAGAGCCATTTCATCCGTGCGAGATTACAGAGGTGGCTCAGCGACTCGAGAGGTGTCCGTGAGCTTTTGCGCGGCGTAACAACTTGAATTACATGGGAATCAGGACGGTTCGAGGCTACGTCACCCGGAACTGTAACGCCCGGCCCGGCGTATCGAGATTCGATGCGTGTGGAATTTGATGGGCTGGCCTCCTGAGCCATCACCCAGTGCTCCCGGCCACGTTTTATCCTCGCTCGGCGTGCTGTTTGAGAAAACTTCCAGTGGTCGCCCCGTCCCTAAGAATTACACAGGTGATAGCGGCTGCGTTGGAGTTAACATAGGATGAGCTTAGAAAAGAAGATGCATCTTGATAGTATGAGTAAATGCCGTCAAATCATTATCCATATTGTGTCTGGCGTTTTTACGATTCGGGTGTGCAGGATGATATTTCAGTACTATTTGTACATGCCGTAACTATAATAGATTTGGTATTTTTCCAAACATAATCACGTATAATTTTCCACGTCGTCCAATGTATGATATAAGCTCGTATTATAATGATGTTTTTAGTGATGGTGTTACATACCATACTTAGATATCAATATGATATTATTAGCATATTCAAGTATAAAAAATATTACTGGTTACAATCAAATTAATAAGGGATTTTCTAAAATTTGGTGCATATCATTGGTAAAAATATAATGGTATTTTAGTACTGCTGATGCATACCAACCAAAAACACAAATGGTATACCATATAATTTAAATAAAATTAAGTGGTATGAAAATTAACTTGATATTTCGTGTTATTTGAAGATTTGAGAGGATTTTGATTGATTTTAAATTTCTTCAAAAATGACATGTTTATAGATTGATTAGTTCTAATATAAAACAAATTTCAAATTAAATAGATACAAATCACGAGTAAAAATAAAAAAGGAAAAGAAAAAGGAAAAAATGAGCAAATGAGTAAAATAAGGCACGAGATATACAATCTGATCTTGCCTATTTATAAAAAATTAAAAAAACACAATTCCTAAAGCGCCCTTGTACGTATTAGTTATTGGATCAAAAGGTAAATAATTCAATGATCAAGATTAAATTTAACACCATTTAAACATACAAAATTAAGCCTCTAAGAAAAACTCACTATACCTTATCTAGGGGCTAACGTTGCGTCGTTGATGATATGGTGAAAGTTCACGAGGTTATGAAGTTTCCTTTTACATTCTTCATTTTGAGCCCTGCTCTTATACTTGTTTCTTTCAGGGTGTTATGGATGAATGTATATATCACACAAACTTTTAATTGTTGCTTGAACATTAGATCAGGATGATTTTGGATTTTAATTTGTTATTGAAATGGTAATTATTTCATATGTTTATTTTGTTTATAGTGGATATTGGTCCACTTAAAAGAATCTTAATGATTTTCTTATAATGTTGGGAGTTTATAAATCAAAACTTCGTTCACATGGAAATACTTTAACATGAAAAACATTATTGGCATCTTCACGTATGCTAGGAAACTTTAAATAAATTTGATTGATTCCATAATAACTAGTTATGGTATAGATTTTCAGTTATGATGATATATAAATCTAAACATTATTTTTTAAATTAGTAATGAATAATACGATTACATAGTATTACAAATTACAAATTACATATATATATATATATATTAACAAGAGTAGAATTTATAACTTCATTGTGAAAGTTTGGTCATATGCCACTAGACTATTAAACCATCAACAATATAAAAATCTAAACATAAAAGCAAGATTAGTAAAATTTGAACCTACCATTTTTCACACATACTCTAAGTTTTAATTTTCTTTATAAGCAATTTATTTCCTTTTAGCTTGATTATCAATGTAGTAATTAATCCACATATCAATGAAATAATCATCTAACTTCTTGAATTGGTCATTAAAATTTTCTGACCAATGGATTAAATATGCAAATTATTGATAATTAAAGAAGTTTGACAGAGCAATGAATGGCCATCTTTCTAGCTCCGTTCCCTTTCACTTACTAAACAAAAACGCACAAATTTCTCAACAATGCATAACGGAAAATTTTGTTTCTCGGAAATATTTGGCGCCAAAGTTCATTCAACTACTATAAATAAACGTCCACTATTCAATTTTTATGCTCATTATTATATCAATTTGTGCTAATATATTTCAGAGGTATGTTCTTTACCCCTCATCTTCATCGCATTTATCGATTTCATTTTGTTATAATTATGATTTGTAAAGGGGTTATACAAATGTAAGAGATGTGTGTTATTTAATGATGGGGAAAAAATTATCAAATAAAAAAGATTGTGTCCATTTAGACAAATATCGTAATTGACACATGATATTTTGCAAAATTTCTCCCATCTTACTATATACTATATTCCATGAAGATTTTCCTATTTAATTTTTAATGATCAACTTTATAGTTTTAATTGAGTACATAATTTTGATTTTGATCAAAATTATTATGTTAATTATACTCTGTATAGTATAATGAAAACGTTAGCATTTTGTTAGTTTTCACCACATCTTATACATCATATATATAACTAATCGAGTTTCATATTTTTAAAATTAGACAATGATCACGAGTTTCATGGAATGGGGTTAGTATGTATCTATATCAAATATATAGTCACCGCGCCACGACCCAAAATTTATTGGAAAAATTTATTTTTATTTATTAGTAGTGGAACTTAGAGGAAGAAGAGGAAGCAGCGGTCCTAGAACTTTGAAAAAGTATTAGATTATTTCTGTTTTTATTTGGCGTTTTAGAGTATATCGAGGTAGAGTATTGATCATCAATTACTATTATTCATTATTCTAATCATTGTTCATTGTTCTAATTAATATAAAATTTATATAATGAGATTCGCCTTTGACATAGTTTCTAGTATTATATTCTTATAATTTTTTAACATATAGTCGAAAAATATATACGATGTTGATACTAAAAGCATATATGCGAAAAAATCAAACAAAAAAAACAAAGGATAATAGCAATAAATTTTATTTTTACATAAAATATAGTAATCGATCAACGGAAGACCCCCCTTTCATTAATAATAACCCGACCAGGCCCAGGAGCCCATTTAGTCACAGTAAAATCATACCAATCCTAAATCGAGCCTCTTCGATTATTACAATAAAAAAACAAGAAAACAAAAAAATAAAGAATACCTCTTTAAATCAACCTATAATAATTAAATAATTCAAAGGTTTTTAGGGTTTCAGATTTGTTGAAATTACTAATATTTGAAACTTTTTTGCTTCTCTAGTTAAAAGTTTCTGCTTTTATTCAGCTTAAGGGTTTAAAGGCTTCACTTTTAAGCCTAATTAAGGTGATTTTGATTTATTTTTAGCTGAATAATTGTTTTTTGTTTATATTTATTTGGTTATTTTTTTAGGATGTATTAACTTTTTTAGCTGCTTTATTTTTTTTGCATTTTCTTTGTTTCCTATTTATTGTTTATATTTGTTGGGTTTTTTGGTTTTTAAGGGAAATTAATTTTGTTATTTTTTTACTGTCCCAAAAAGATTGTCAAGTTTGAAGCTTTAAGCCTAAGCAATGAAGTATTTTTTTATTTTTTTTTATGTAGGATATATTATCTTTTAACTGATTTGTTGTTTTTGCATTATTTAGGTTTCCAATTTATTGTTTATTTTTTTTTGGGGTTTTTCAGTTTAAGGGTTCAAAAGCTTCACCTTTAAGCCTAATTAAGGTGATTTTGTTTTTATTGTTGTAGGATATATTATCTTTTAGTTGAATAATTTTTTTTGCATTATTTATGCTTCCATTTATTGTTAATATTTGTTTTGTTTTTGTTTTTAGGGAAATTAATTACTTTGTTGCTCTCTTTGTCCCGAAAAAATTGTCGAGTTTGAAGCTTTTTTACCTAAAGGGAAATTATCTATTCAAGCTACTACCATTTTCAGCTTAAGGGTTCAAAGATTCCATATTTAAGCATAATTAAGGTGATTATGTTTTATTTTTGTAGGATATACTATCTTTTAGCTGATAAGTTGTTTTTTGCGTTCTTTATGTTTCCAATTTATTGTTTCGGTTTTTGGGTTTTGGGTTTTTTGGGGAATTAATTGTGTTATTTTGTTACTCCCTAATCCCAAAAGATTGTCTAGTTTTGTATTATGATAGTCGACTTCCTAAGTTTGGAGTATTTTTGTATATGTGTTGTATGATATTTGGTGAAACGATATCAAATGCTAGATCTTTAATGCGCTTTGATATGGTTGTGTAGAACTTAATTAAGTTTTAGTTTTTAGTTATTTAGGAATGCTAATTGTTGGTTAGCGAGGCAGAATAAGGATAAATACTTATAGTTGACTATTTTAACTGAGTGTGATATCTGTTTAGAGATTTTTGGTGACCAATAAAGCTTTAGATATCGTATTGTTTTGAAAAAAACCCAACTGCAGTTATATTTCTATATAAGAGATGTGTTCTATGGAATTTATACGATTCTTCAGATTTGTAGATATTTTTGTCATTTATTTGTAATATATGTAAATTTTGAATGTAAATAAATATACTGTACATTACTGACAATGTGATCCGCATGCCAAAAGGAGGGTTATGTCGTGTGCCACGTCTGCTATTGCTCTATGTTCTTTTTCCCTTCTCCATGCTATTCGACTTCCGTAATTGGCAACATCGATCTGTAGAAAATCTTTCTTCTTTTTAGTTAAAGCAAAGACTTCTCATTGTTTGTGTTCCATTTTTGTTTCTTGAAAAGATGGAGGCCACTCAAATAGGATGGGAGGTGGGGTAAATTGAGAGTGGTTTGTAATTTGGTTTGATTTGATGGGAGGTGGGGTAAATTGAGAGTGGTTTGTAATTTGGTTTGATGGGTACTTGCGGTTTACGAGTTTGGTAGATGCTACTGAATTTCGTAGTTGAGGTTTTTCAATTATGATCTGGAGAATCTTCTTTGTTTAATTTTTATATACTTTCAGATCTGCAAATGGGCGATCAGGATGGGCCAAACTTGCCTACAGACAAAGATTTTAATTCAAAAGATGACACCCCCAGCACTGAAAGAATTAACACCATTGAGTCCCGTTTTAATCAGTTCTGCAAGGTTTTTCTTTCCCCTTCTCTCCTTTTATATGCCTTCTAGGTAACCTCATATTCTTAGATATTTCTTAGATATATAATATTGAATCTATACTCTCATTTTGTTTGCTTTCATGTACAAAAATTGTACTTTTACCTGCATGTATCAACTCAATTAGGTTCTATCTCCTTCTTTTATATTGAAACAACAGAATGGATTATCTATGGATGAGAATTGGGGTGCACAAGCTGCCAAATTGTTGAGTGAAACAGAACAACTTCTTTTGGCCAATGCATCCTCTTTTGGTTCAGGAGTGGTATGCCTTATTTACTTCTTCGAGTTGTTTTTTACTGTTAAGCATGAGATGATTCGGTTCTCTTCTCTAAGATGGATGTATTTTGCTAACTCACATTTATGTGGCTTTTAAATTCCAAATGTTAATCTTAGTTTGGTGAAATTTCTTGGTGCAGCCAGGAGAGGCGGAACGATATTGGTTTGCATTTGTTCTTTACGCTGTTAGAAGGTTAGGGGTAAGGGAGTCTGAACGTTCGAGCCAGCTGATTGATGGAAATCGATTTACATTGTGCCAGATACTGAGACATGCAAAGCTCAGGCAATAATGTCTTCCCTTCTTTTTTTCTATCATATTTTCATTAGAAAGCTGATTAAGTCTTAAACTTTGTTACTTTTCACCATTGCAGCATTAGTGACTTTTTCAAGGAACTTCCTCAATTTGTTGTCAAGGCTGGTTCAATTTTGAGAAGCTTTTATGGAGAGGATTGGGAAAAGAGATTAGAGGTCTAAAAATATGACCTTATAAACTGTTGTGTAATTTTGGCCTTTACATTCTGTGCTTTAACGATGAATTGGTTCATGATTGTATTTTTTGAATCTTTCATTTTTTCAGGCAAAGGAACTACAAGCCAATGTCATTCATTTGAGCCTCCTGAGCAAGTGGGTTCCATCAGAAGAACATACCAAACTCTTTTACATATTTATCGTCTTGACAACTGACAAGACTTAGCAACTAACAATTAGTTACTTAACATATTGAAAAGGGGCTTGGCTGTTGGAACTATATATTTGTTATCCTTTGTCATATTCGGAACTTTACTTTTTTACCTCTCCATAATGATTATATCTAGGATTCTAGGTTACTGCTTCTGATCTTATCCCATGGTGTTACGAGTTAAGAATGTGTGGAGTTTTACTTGGTTTTGTTTTTGAAGGTTCTACAAACGGGCATTCCAAGAATTCTTTTTAACACGTGAGGCTTATTTGGAGAAGCATCCAGCTGATGCAGATGCTACTTCACATTTGTCCAACTATTACCGCTTTGGATGGTTGTTATTTCTTGCCCTTAGGGGCCACATGTTCAGTCGTTTTAAGGATCTAGTGACGTGCACAAACGGTTTAGTTTCCATACTGGTCAGTCTCTACTTCAATTTTTTTGATATATTGACTGTACTGATATGTTATACTCCCTCCATCCCAGATGGTTAGGGTGGTTCGACATTGCTCAAGTTTCCTATATAAATACTGTTTGGTTGTTTGTTTGTCCGTTCATCTATCATTTTGTTGATGACTATTCTAATACTTCATGATTGGTTGGTTTAGGCAATTTTGATCATACATATTCCCATCCGCTTCAGGAACTTCAATGTTAATGATTCACCTCGCCTCGGTATTCACATCCCCAATATATTCTTATTGTCTTCTGTTCTTTCATGCCACTGCAAAATGTAAATGTCCTCTATAATTAAAATTGCAGTCAGGAATGGGGACAACGTTGACCTAATTGCATCACTTTGCAAATCTTATGAGACCACTGAAGATGAGTTGAGGAAAACATTGGAGAAAACGAACAACTTGATAAGAGATTTACTGGAGAAGAGTCCACTGTTGGCTTCAGAATGTACAGCTGAGAACCTGCAAAACATAGATCCAGGTTAACCACAATCACATTCTTGAGCAACTTCTTCCATCATTGTTCATATATGAATTTGAGACATTCTTAGTGTCCAAATTCCAATGCAGATTGTTTTGTTTACTTTAAAGATCTATTGGAAGGATCATCCTTATCTTCCAGTTTAAGCGTATTGGAAAAGGATTACGAAGAAGCAATGCTTCCTAAGGGAGAACTGGACGAGAGGATTTATGTTAATGAAGAAGACAGCCTTCTTGGTTCAGGGAGCTTGTCTGGTGGTTCATTGAGTACCAATACAGCTAAGGTTTTTTTCTTACTTAAGATTCTTACTTGTAAAACTTGCATATTGATTTCTGATTTCAATTTTAATGGCGACTTCCCTCTTAATTGCAGAGAAAATCGGATTCCTTGGCATCCCCTGAAAAGACAATGTCATGTCCACTTTCTCCGTTCCGTTCTCCTTCCAGGTCTTATAAGAATGGCATTCCTATTGGTGGAAATATGAGGATAGCAGCTACTCCCGTCAGCACAGCAATGACGACTGTGAAGTGGCTGCGTGCTATCATAGCTCCACTGCAACCGAAACCTTCGGTTGAGCTAGAGAGATTTTTCTCATCTTGTGATAAGAATATAATGACAGATGTGGTACGTAGAGCTGTCATTATACTGGAGGCAATTTTTCCAAGCAGTGGTCCTGGAGATCATTGTGCAACTGGAACCCTGCAGTCTTCTAGCTTAATGGACAATATCTGGGCAGAACAACGAAGGCTGGAAGCTTTGAAGTTATACTATAGAGTTCTTGAGGCAATGTGCAGGGCAGAATCACAGATCCTTAATGCGAACAATCTAACTTCATTACTTACCAATGAGAGGTTCCACAGGTGTATGCTTGCATGCTCAGCAGAGTTAGTTCTTGCAACACACAAGACAGTTACTATGCTGTTTCCAGCCGTTTTGGAGAGAACTGGAATTACTGCTTTTGACCTTAGCAAGGTGATAGAGAGTTTTATTAGGCACGAAGATAGCCTTCCTAGAGAGTTAAGACGGCATCTGAATTCACTAGAAGAAAGGCTCTTAGAAAGTATGGTATGGGAAAAGGGATCTTCGATGTACAACTCTCTGGCTGTTGCCTCGCCGTCTCTTTCTGGAGAAATAAATCGCCTTGGCTTGTTGGCTGAACCAATGCTGTCTTTGGATGCAATTGCAATGCACATCAATATGTCTTCTGGGGGTCAATCTTCTGTACCCTTTCTGGTGAAGCATGAAAATGACCCTGGTGATTATTCATTTGATCTCTATTTCAAAATATTTATTAAATTTCTATCTCCCAGTCTCCCAGATTTGAAAAGACAAGCTGATGTTGTGAATGTTTTTTGGTCCCTCATCTCTTTCTTCACCTTCTTATTTTAATGAAATTTGTCTCTTCTATATTTCAGGTCTAAATGGAGACATCAGGTCACCCAAAAGACCATGCATGGAATATCGGAGTGTTCTGGTAGAGAGGAACTCCTTTACGTCTCCAGTGAAAGACCGTGTTTTGGCCTTGAATAATCAAAAGTCGAAGCCACATCCAGCATTGCAGTCTGCTTTTGCTAGGTATAGTTGTCTGGACTTGTTTTTAAAGAAAAGGTGTTATTTCTATGCTCTTCTAGTCGTTAATATTTTAAGTAAACTGCAGTCCCACAAGACCAAATCCAGGTGGTGGAGGGGAAACGTGTGCTGAAACTGCCATCAGAGTTTTCTTTAGCAAGGTATTACTGGGAATAATTATTTTCATATTATGCATGTCGTAATGGCCAGTAAAAATCAATTCTTCATGTTAATTATTGCTTGATAGGAAATTTAATATTGGCAAGTAATTACATCAGTGAGCGGGCATTATTATTATCTTCAGTCTATCCATCAGGTTGTTTAAGTGTAGAACTATGTTATATCTAATAAACGTAGAGACTGCTTAGAGTCATCCAAACACACTATTAATAATACTATTTCCTTATTCCCTACCGTCTGGAGAGTCTGGGGATATGGAGCAAGGAAATTTACAGAACTGACATGAAAACCCATATCGGATAAAAGAACTATTGTGGACTAGAGTTTGAATGTCATGTGTGATATCTGGCCTTCATTATCGGTTCATTTTCTTAAATAATTTCACAATCATTAACTGAAGATCCAATATTTTTTGTAAAGCTGCTATCCATATATGTACTATTCTGATAATTTAGCCTCGGTATGTTAAATTATTTACGCTATTGCAGATAGTAAAATTAGCTGCTGTCAGAATAAATGGAATGGTGGAACGATTACAGCTCCCTCAGCAAATAAGGGAAAGTGTGTACTGCCTTTTCGGGAAGATTGTGAATTCTCGGCCAACCTTATTCTTCAACCGTCATATTGATCAGATAATTCTCTGTTGTTTCTATGGAGTTGCTAAGGTTGGATAATTACTGGTTTTATTTTATAGAAAATTTGTATAATTTGAAAAGAGTGGTAGACTATTATAGCACTTTCTGATGCAGATTTCCCAATTGAGCCTGACTTTTAGAGAAATTATTTACAACTACCAAAAACAACCACATTGCAAACCACAAGTCTTCCGTAGCGTTTTTGTCGACTCTTCTTCTCGTCGCAGTGGGGTATGTAACTGTTTCTTATACCTGTCCACTAGCTTTGTTCAAATAACTTATCCTCCTAGAACCTTTATTACAGCGGAGCGGACCTGATCATGTTGACATCATCACGTTTTACAATGAGATATTTGTTCCCAATGTGAAACCTCTTCTAGTAGAACTTGCCCCTCTTGGAATAACTCAAAGGAGTAATGAATCTGCGGATGCAAAAAGTTACAATGATGGTAAACACTTTTTCTCATTATCATAAGAGTATCGTTGAGATATTTGCTTTCAAATAATTTTGTGCCTTACTCAATATGTGGCATATCAATTAATTTGATCTCCCCTAAAACCAGGCCCATCTCCTATGTCGCCGAAGACATCTTCTTTTCCAAGTCTTCCAGACATGTCACCAAAGAAAGTATCCATGGCACATAACATCTATGTTTCTCCTCTTCGTCAATCAAAGGTAGCAAATATGAAAATCTGATATCAGTGCTGATGCAATAATTTCTATGCTTATTGACATTTTAGCAACACCTACAGAAGTCTTCTTGAATTATTAATCTATATAGTAATATTTGGGTGAATATTACAGAAATATATCTTCACTAAGGACATGTTATTTTCTTTCAGTTGTATCAAATTTGATTTGAAAATCCATGATTTTTAATCTCAATCTATTTGACAAATCCATTTATACCACCCAATTGCAGGATTTGCAACGCAAAATTGTTATTAAGTAATCCATCTTTGTTAGTGACATAAATTGACTCTAAACAGAATTTAGTTAACTAATGAAGCATGGGGGATACATGTACTTGATGAAGACATCCTTGAATACTAGAATTACAATGAATATTTTCCTGGTGCCCTGGACGAGCGGACTTTTGTTATCAATTTGAAAAATGATCATTTAATACTCGTAACCAAAAACCAAATTCTGCCTTATCGCACTAAAAGTGGAGTCGACTGTTTTACACCTTCATCATATTAATTTCACTCTTGAACTTCACTTGATTTAGATTGGTTTCGCTGTAACTGAGGATTTTGTTTCAGATGGATGTTCTTAATTCCAATACCTCCAAGAGCTACTATGCTTGTGTTGGTGAAAGTACCCATGCTTACCAGAGCCCTTCGAAAGACTTGACAGCCATTAACAACCGGTTGAATGGGTAAGTAGTTAGTACGCCATTGTTTTGTTGTATGTGCTCTATGAAAACTAATCCATTCCATTTGTTTCGTTTCCCCTTGTCCAGAAGCATTCGGAAGGTGGTACGAGGCCCACTAAATTTCGATGTTGCTGATGGGGGCTTGGTAAGCGACTCTTTAGTCGCCAACGCACTGCCTCCCCAAAATAGAACGTTTGACTCTTTATCGTTTGTGCCAACGAAATCCGAGCAACCGGACAAGTAATTGCAGTCTAGATTGTGCATTCTCTCATAGATTAGTCTTTTCTTTAGTTGTTGATCCAAGGGGTGTGTTGTTATGAGCCGTCAATGGACAAAGGTGGTTGCTACCCTGGTTAGCAGTTAGATTAGTCAGCTTGTGAATTGTGATTGGAATTTCTTGAACCTTAGCTGATTATATTTATAACAATACAAATAATCTCATATTTGCTTGTTAATTAGTGTTTTCTGTATGGAATAGGATTGCTTTCAATTCTGACAACTCATTGTTAGCAAAAATATATTTGGGTTGGCCTTTTATCCTCACTATATACACCTTTTACATATTGTACCCTAATTAGGGTGGGAATGAAACGAACCGAATTTGAATCGAATATCTTTGAATTTGAATTTTTACAACAGTATTCGAATTGAATACTAAAATTAGATTTGAATTCGATTCAATAACATTCTATCAATATTCGAAAAATTATTCGATTCGTTTCCACCTTAGTATCCTTGCTTTTGAAGTATCCATACAACTTGAAAATTTTATCAAAAGATTATTCTATTAAAGATAATGCATGATAAAAAAATGGAATTTCTTAGATCTTGTCAAACCTTACATCCCATTGAATTGGAAACAAATGCAGTATACTCATATAGATAATAGTGAAGTAACAATACTCTGTTGCAGTGCACTCATATAGATGAAAATATGATACACTATCTAATGATATTGAATAAAATGCTAGAATTCTAACATATCAAGGTTTTCTGTGAGATTTATTTTATGATTAAAACAAAGCAATACTCCAAACAAAAAGGTATTGAATCCTTCTACTCCATATTACAACAATTCAATACGGAGTAATAATTAAAGCGGATCAATTTTCTAAAATACATGTGAAAATTAATCAAATAAAATAATTTATGGGAAATGAAAAAGAAATGAATGTAGACAATCTTTATAGAATCGAGCACTACTTTGGAATATTAATATTGGACATTTGAGTGTTGTGGATAAAATTGTAGGGAAAATAGTTGATAAAATCAATTCAAAACGTGTAAAAATACCGGACCAAGTGGTGTGTAGCACACATTTTCTTTAAAGCAAATTCGCCTTACTCCCTTTGGTGCTTAGGATTACGTAAGGTATTTGCTTCCCAAGATAAAATTGTCCAAATGTGGCCTTAGAAACACTCTTAAGCCTCACTTCGAACAACTTCAAAGCTTGTGCTATCACCATAAAGAAAATACAAAAAATGCTCACAAAATAAATCTGAAGGCTCTTTTCCTTTCTCCCATTTTTCCTCCCTTGAAAAGTTAAACATGTCTCAATTTATAACAAATTTTATGTGTTAATGAAAAAGGTTGTAACTTCCATGCCATTAGAACACATTTAGTAGTATTCAAAACTATTAATAACCATAACTCATACCATAACTCACACTTATGAAATTCAATCCAATAGAAGTTACAAACTTACAATACAATAATTGAATGTTTTAAACAACAATTTAAATGTACAACAATAAGCTTCTAGCTAGCTATTCTCTTACGATATATCGATAAATTAGACAATTCCATATATACCAATTTTGAATTTAAATATTAAAATTATGTACCAATGATTTCTCCACATGAATTAAAATTTGCATTCAATATCCAACAAAAATATTGTTGAAGCTTCACTTGACCTTGATACTTTTATATAAACTCAACATTTAAATATGATAAAGTTACATGAAACAAAATACATCAAATCATAACAACAAAGTTACACACTCACAAAAACAAAAATAAAAACTACATGATGAAACATCCAGTAAATGTAACAGAAACACTCAAAACCAACTTATACTTGAGAAATTATTGCTATCAAATCCATTATTACCACTTGAATTACCCAAGTAATCTTCTTGAAATAGACCAATAGAATTTGTAGCATTATTCTGCTGCATGAATTCCCCTGCAAGTCCCATGTTCATATTCATATTCTGTTGTTGCTCTGGAAATTCAAGAAATTGCATTCCATTTAGAACTCCATACCCCACATCTGTCAACACTGGAAGTTCATTAGTATCATTGTAAGAGCTTGTGATATCTGGTGGCAATGGTGGAAGCTCAGCCGACGAGGCGCCACCGAAATAACTAAATTCTTGATGATGACTATAGCCCTGCCCTCCACCATTACTACCGCCTCCATGCAACATCATTTGATCATTTTGTGGAACCATGCAATTCATAACAGGAAAAAAGAATTGTTCCTCTTGTTTTGTAGCCAACCCTGATGCTGCATTGACATTAGTATTGCAATTATTGTTTGATTCTTGGCCAAAAAACAACATTTGATGACTACCCTCAACGTCGATTTCCTTAACGTTGTAGTTAGCCAAAATTGCAGATAAATCTTGTTGGTGAGACTCAAGTTCATCAGGGGAGATTATGGAGGTAACAGAGGAGCCAGGGGGCATATCTGAGTACACAAAGTTTGTTCTAGCTCTTGAGCCTCTCATGGACCTTGCAGCTCTATCATAGGCTAAAGCTGCTTCTTCTGCTGTATCAAAAGTGCCTAACCAATGCCTTTCTTTGGTTGAAGGGTCTCTGATTTCTGCTGCATATCTTCCCCATGGCCTCCTTCTCACTCCAAGAAACCTGTGTGTTGTGCCTCCAGGGGATGATGAGTCTTGTTGGGTGCTTTTCTTTTTGCTCTTTGAGGATGATGGGGAACTTTTTGTGTCCATGATTGGTTGATTCTTGATTCAAGGGATGAAAAAACTTTATGGTATTTGTCAGAAATGATTTCTGACAATGTTGTAATTTTTTTGCAGTGACTAATTTTAGATGATGTAGTAAAATTATGGTTTTGTTTATGTATCTATTTGTGGAAATTGGAAAAGGTGAAATTTATAAGGAAGGGGGGGAAGAAATTGAAAAGAAAATGGGGATATTATGGTTAATACTTATTATCTTGTGAATAAATGGATGATTTGTATTGATGGCTCTTTCTTCCTTTATATAGGGAGTCCTAAAGTACATATTGGATTTTCTTTTGTAAATTTATGTAGGAGTTGTCCCACAACTAAATACGTTGAATTATCTTATCTCAGATTTTAATTAATTGAGCACTACCGGCTTTTTGAGGCCTTAAGCTTTAGTGTCGATTCACTTGCTACATTATGAAAAATTAAAAAAATATTATAAAAATATTTTTTTTTTAAAAACAAATCAATGATATTAATTTTTATTTTTTTGATTAGTAAATAAAAATAATTTATTAATTAATCTTTATCTGAAATCACAACGTCGATTAATTTGAAACAGAGAATGCGGGTAATAAATAATTAGAGTATTTTATTTTTGCTTTTAGATATAAAATCTAAGTCGTACTCATCATTATAATGACCCCCTTATTACAATATATGAGTATGAGAAAAGTTGAATCTTTTTCATTATCATCTATTGATCGATCTCTGATGAAGATATAGAGAAGGCTTGTTGATGAGTTTGGTACTTTTAGGAACTCATTTTTATATCTTATGCTAATAAAATGCATTATTAGGGAGTTATTATTGGTGCATGCGTTTCTAAGTGTAATAATAACACCATTACTCTTGTAGCTAATAATTGACAGTTTCGAATATATATGCCCTTGTAAATGCATGCATCCATTGCTATTAATTAACTTGTGAGAATAGGTGGTGTATGGTATGCAAACACAAAAGGAAGGGGAGATAAATTATTTCTGCTTTGCAGGTTTCAATTTATATGATGATTTTCACATTTCGACTTCTGACATTATTGAATGTAAAAATTATATCATTAGACTCGTCATTGAGTTTCTTTCATCATACTATTATTTGCAAGAATATAACTAGAAAGTAAAATAGGTCGAATGTATGTCTTGAATTGAACTGAATTTATAAACTTTTGATTAGAGGTTATGTAGTTTACGTTACACTTAGTTTGACACGGGAAATAAACTCAAATAATACAAGTTGTAGCCAGACGTTAACACTACTCATAAAAATTGTTTCATGCCTTGTACGTTGGCTACTTGTGCAAATCTATACTAATCACATTCTTGCATGAGATCTAACCTTAATTTGTATGGATACTTCTCTAATTATGTATTAACCGACTGTACTTATAACATAAAATATATGAATTTTTTCCCTCAACTATGATTAGGACCTGATAGGCATGCATCCCTTTATTAGATCACTTGGCTTTCTTTTTTGTATCCAAAGATTAGATAGATTGATACTTTATATGAAGAAGAAATCGATCACCTGCTGCAATATTTGATGATGATTGCTGAATATATATGAATTCCAATCATCATCATTTCAGAAAGAGGGATTATGAAGACTATGCAATCATTGGAATCATTGGATCATATAGCTTAATAAACATAACTTCATTATCTGTACAGCCATTAATATATTCTATGACCCAAAATTCAATATTTTATCGGACAATTATATGAGAGTTTTTGTTATATTATATATATATATATATATATATATATATATATATATATATATATATATATATATATAAATGGTTTCAATATCAAATTGATGTATCCAATTATGTCATATTTTTACATGTAGTCCATCTAATGTATGCTTAATAACCAAATGTGAAATTTTTTACAATTATTTGGACAATACCTGTCTACCAATATTTGGGGATCAAAATATGTCGATGTGTAATTTATTGAGACTAAATATGACATTTCTTATATTTTTTTTTTTGTGTAGGGCCAGTAACGTTGAGCATAGAAGAATAACGGAGGAAGCTTTAATTTGAAAATCGAAATTTGAAAGCGTCAATCAAAACGTGCGAGCGCAATCTCCTTAATAGTTGCCTACCGAAAGTGCTTAGTGTTGAGAGCAAGCGGTTAGAATCTGATGGTTAGAGCAGAGGCTATTCTGCAAAAACGCTCTAGTAGTGTTCGAAAGCGAAATAAGAAGAAACAGAGTTTTCGTGAGAAAATATTTTTTTCTTTGTGAGTGGATGATTTCGTTTTTCTTTGTGTCGCCACAAGCGATGGAAACATTCAAATTATATAAGTGAGTGCGGGGTGGTGATCGATCGCCCATTGCTCTACTTATTAGCTAACTCCTGGAGTAGTTAATAGGTAATAACGACTTGAATGCCTTTCATGAATGTTGTGTCTCTTAATCTACCAGCAGGTAGAAGGGAAAAGATGCACCAAACCTTTGGGGTGCAAAGATAATATCAGAAAAATGAGTCTTGAGTTGATTAAGACCCCCAGGCTGAGGCCCCGCTCCCAGTTATTATTATGGTTATATTATCAGCCAGAACTAATGAGCTATACTAGAGCGACTTGCGCATACTGCGTAGGCTACAGCGATTACCGTGGCTTGACACGCTTCACTAAAAGCGTGAGCCAGCATATAAAGTGGTCATGATTAAACAAAGTAACCGATGGTATTGAAGTCACCTTGAAATTGCATTCATTTTCCATGATCCCAGCAGATGTAATTTTAAAACAAGCGATATAGGTTCGGTGATAGCTACTGACGACCAACCTTTTGCGTAGAATGGAGTAGGCTTGAGACCCTTGAACACTCCCGCATGATTGCATTTATGTAGACCAAAAGCACAGTAGGCTACGACCCTTGAACCATTCTTTTTACTGGTAAACAACGACATACTACACACAGGTATCAATCAATACTTGCCTCAGTTCTCATGGGTGTGTCCGGTTTGGCCATGGACACCTGCCTGGTTCTGTGAATTCCTCGAAAGTAATGGCATCTCGTTTCTCCTCTAAAACCTCTCACTTTTAGCTCACATAGGTGACTTCTCCAACTTTTAACGTAACCCGTGATATGTTTTTACTAGATCTAGTAATCTTTTCCAAGAGAGTCATTAAGAGCAAAGCTCATCCTGTTCCCTCTGGTATCATTTTGTTCTAAATCAGGAATGGGTGAAGGTGAAAAACCCCGCATGATGATTTGTATGATTCTGATTAGGTTGTCCCATTGAACTGGGATTGCTGACTCCCCGGATTATTATTATCGTTATATTATCAAACTTGACTAATGAGCTATACTAGAGCGACTAGCATGCTGGCACTGCGTGAAACCTGACGTCTAATGAAACTGACTTTTCTGGCTTCACTAAAGTGAGCATTATATAAAGTGAATCGCGATTCAACTCACGTATCAATGTGATACTAAAATCACACAAAAGTACATTCATTTTCCACTTTGTTTCCTAAAAGGAATTTAATCCCCTATTAAATTCTTCCTAAGCCGTGGTTGCTGAATGCTGATACTATATGAATAATCTATATATTCAATTTTATTGAGTAGTACTTTATTTCTACTACCACATAATTCAATATATCTAAAATAAATTCGAACTCGATTTAAATAAATAGAACATGCTTGCATAAAAATCTAAAAAACAAATTTAAAAAAAAGGTTATTGTGCATAAATTAATGACCCTACAATAATTTTAAGGTAATATACTACTGGTTATTATTATTGGGTGTATACAAGATGCAAAAGCTAGGAAAGTGAATAAGTGATTGAATGTGATAAAAGGAAAGGGGTCCTTGGCACCTTAGTATAATAAGGGAATATCATAGTCTCTACCATGTGCTTCCATTTTGATCATATCATTGAGTAAGTTATTAATTAAGCAACATTCATCCGAATCATAAGTACCACAACCTTATGCTCTCTCTTTTATCGATCTCATTTGTTATCAAATAACTTTTGTTTCTTTTTTCTTCCAACTTTGACATATATATTCAATGATGTGGATCTTGAACTAATTTTGAAAGGGAGCTAAAAATAATCTAATCGATTTCAGATTTTCCATTATATAGATGACTAGAGAGCGACGCTCAATTATTATATTGTTGGCGCAAATGACTTATAGGAGTAATTGTATGTTACACTCAGGGGCGGATCCCAATAGGTTCAAAGCAGGTCCGGCTCACATATCGTGCAAAACGGTTGTGGCCAGGCCTCCAACTGCTGAGGCGTAGTGTTGAAGTTGAAATGGTACGTGTGTATAAGTATTTATGAAGGGTAGGTTCTCGGTGGTAATACATGTGCATTGACATCATCGTGTGTGTATAGATGGTAATCTTGTTGAATAAGTTTGGCGGTTTGGGGAATACATTGTTATCCCCAATTTAAGTCAATTTAGGTTGAGTATTTGTGCTTATAAATCTTTCTTGATATTTCTCATAATATGTATCCTTGAAATAATCATATAAATAATATTAGCGAGAGAAGATTATTGAATAAATCATCCAATAATCTTGTGAGGCTTTGTAATTGAGAATCTTAGGTTATAAAGTGCTACTTGATTGAGTGTTTAAAACGATAGGTTTGTAAGCAAATTCCAGGAGTGACTTGTTTAAGTGGATTCTGCCAGCAACCAACCGGGGCGTACCTTTCAGGTGAAGGGAACTGTATAAAATTCTTATTATTACTTTAATTTTCCTTGATTTCTTACGTCGTTATTATTGTTTCTAACCGAGTTTAGGTGATTTAATTGGGCCTTAAATCCACTGATACACAAGCCACGTATTGTATTAATTTTTTATGAAAATTAAATTCGGTCGAATAGGCATAAAATTGTGAGTTGTGTTCTTATTTCACATTTCAATTATATTCTGCTTATTATAATATTTTCTATTTGTGGAAAAATGTGTTTCTAGAATTTTAAAAAGGACACCTATAATAATTCAATAATTAATAAGTTCTAAATTTGCGCCTAAAATATTTATAACAATTCAAACATAATTGAAGTTATACACTCTCTTATAATATGTCTGCGATAATTTTAAAGCTTTAAATGCATTATCTTTAATTCTGTATATTCGTCTCAGCGTCTTCGTATTAAATTATATAAAAATACTAAACATATTTTCAGCAATTTAGAATATTTGATATATCTGCTGATTTTTATTTTATTTTATCATGTAACAATAAGTTAATTCCATATTAATGCAATAAATTAGTCTCTTATACTAATTCTTTTTTCTATGATAATTATTGATTATAAATTGAAAAAATAAATTTTCTAATCCAAAATTTAATATTAAATAATATATATCTAAATTATTATTTGATATTATATTTTATATTAAGTGAAATAAAAAGGTATGAGTTACATATCTATACTCACTTTGATCCCAAAATATTGTCGATCATTTTAAATTTGAATTTTTCATGAATTAAATGTTAAATTCGAATATTTTTATTCTGTTATTATAATATTTGGTGAAATTTATCAAATAATAATATTTTCAATGTACTTTAATATTGAAATTAAATTTTATTCAAATAAAAATTATGTTTATTGATGAAGACGTAAAAGTTTGTCAATTTGGAGCAACAAGTCAGCGTGACAATCATTTAGTATGGAGGGAGTAATAGATTTGGATATTTTATTTCATAAATTTAATTTTTTATTATAATATATATAACATGTTAGTTTTATGCTTAAATAAAAATATATTTATCTATAAACTATAGATGCAACAATTAATTAGAGTTGAATTCAATATATGAAAGGAAATTGAAAAAATCAATTTTACTATTTAATATTGATTAGTAATTAGTAAACTAAATAATAGTATATTATATATCTTATATTAGTTTTCACTACATATATTATGGTCTAAAAAAACATGCATGAATATGTATTATAGGCATATAATCCACTTTATTGATGAACATTCGATGTACAAATCGATATCCTCATTTTCTATTTGAATGACTTCTTGTAACCTTTTATATTAAGTTGTTATTTGTGTCAAAATTTTAAAGTTTCCATATCAACTAATGTGTCGCATAGCCATTATTGAGGTTTATCTTTTGTTAAAAAAAAAAATATTGTAGAAGATATAGTTTTTAAAAGAGGTATGTCACTTTATGATGGAAATCAGTATTTTGATTTATAATTATCACCGTTACGATAATTGTTGTAACAATTCGTTTCTTAGTTTTAGTTAAATGAGGTTACTCAAACTAAGTGTTCAATAAATAGTAATTGTAAATTACTAAATGGAACTTCAGCGATAATATGCTCGAGGTTATCTTGAGATTCTTAGATAAAATGTATAATCGATATAATAATCATAATGGTCATTATATTATTATAAGGCTAATATTATACGAGCAGAAAGCGTATCTGATAGCGTTGAGTTATATTCCGTATATGGAATTAATCGAATTGTTAAATTGAGTTGATTAAAATCAGATACCCAATCGAGAGTTTTACATGGATAATGTAAATACAAATTGGACAAAACGAATCAGTCAACTTGTTGTTTGATTGACAGGTTTACTTGAGGAAGTTTATTAGTAACTTGTTAAGTTGCCCTCGTTTAGTAATAAGTTAGTTAGCGAACTATCGAGTTAGTATTTATCCAATGGTATTTATTTGAGAGAAACAAAAGGGACTATATAAAGGAAAAGATGAAATGAAAAACCTAAGCATTTTATTTACTCCTCATACTTTCATTCGGATGCCCCTCGCTGGGTTTGAGTCAAGTTTGACTCGAATTCTTCAAACTCATTAGATTCTAGCGAATCCAATCGTGAGATTAAATAACCGCTCTTGGTGTGGAATAAGCGGAGGCATTTCACTTGAGATCTTGAAGAGATTCCTGCGGAGGATTAGTGAGAAGAAGAAGTTGCTAATATCCAGATTTGTATATTGTAAGTACTCTTGTATTAAATGCGTGTATGAATTTGCTGTTATATATATTTTTGTAATTCGTTTATTATACATTTATTCGATCTTGGTTGCATTTGTTCATGTTTATTATGAATTAGTTCATGTAATTTTCGGCAATTTTATTCGTTGATTTTATTATAATTCATTTGGAGTATTTCGTATTACATCTGAGGACATCCCAATGTGCCTGCTTTGGTTGTTTCTTTGGCTAAATTGAGAGTTTCATATAAAAATCTTGATATTATCAGAGTTTTTATTGCAAATATTATTAGTGTCATCCGATTAAAATATGCTAAAATGAATACATAAAAATAAAATTAAATATTAGAAGCTATGAATAATTTATCTTCTTAATCGATAGAGAAGTGATATTTTCTAATAATAAATAAAATAATATAAAGGTGCATTTTTTTTATTAAAAGAAAAAAATGATGTTTAAACCTTGAAAATGAAGAGTAGTATGGTAACAAATTTTTTAAATCTATTATTAAATTTATATTATTAAAAAAATTATAAGGGATCACTAACTGAATAAAATAAATTATAATATAAATCAAAGTATAATTTATAAATTCACGTAAATAGTTAATTACTTTATTTATTATACCGGTTTAAATATTTGAAGCATGAATCTTACGTCTGTGGCAATGCATTTACTAGTAAACCTAGAAGTGCTTAGAAGTTTGTAAGTTGAATCACTAATTGAATGACACAGGCTTATCGCAAGTTATATGATAAATTACCCTAATTTCTAAATCATTAAATCATTTGAATACTTGATGCATGTAAATTCTTAAAGCTACAATCTTTTTTTTTTCTTCCCTCAATTCAAATAAATGTTTTATTTTGGCAAAGAAACGCTTTCAATAAATGTTCGAAATATTACATTGAATGGCCAATTGTTAAATTTATGATTACTTATTTTTACTATCATTGGCAAAAAAAAATTAATAAAGAGCCTCGTTTTGTATCTAAACCTGAGGCACGATTATTTCACGAGGCATTTTTGATTCAAAATGGTTTCTTTGAATATAAAAATATTGATAGAGCAATTGGTAAATAGATATTTAATTAGATTTCGAGGTTCTAGGATCAACTCATAGTAGCATCCAAAGGTTTTTTTAATTGTTTGAAGGGCTAATTTAAGGCGATATTTCTTCCATTTAGAAAGTTAACTTATTCCATAATAACAATTTTGTTACAAATACTTTACTAATTGTACAAAAAATCACTCAAAAATTATTAATGTATATTTCGAACGATTACTTTGGATTGACTAGATCTGTATCTGATTATTCAAAGTCAATGTACTCATTATTAGTTCGTCTTCAACTTCTAAACTCCTACAATGCATATTCTCCGTATTATTGAATTAATTGACAAGTTGAATGAATCCAATATATGCGTGCATTATGCAAATAACTTTCCTACTTATCTAGTACCATCTTTATCTATTATAAATCATCACTATACAATAGTATTGTATGTAATATCAATATATCATGTCATCGTTTGTTTTATATAATCAACAATTATTTCTGATTTTAAAATAGATAGTCGTACAAAGAAAAGAGGAGAAACAAGACTTTTTGAATGGTGGAGACAAAGGAGGGAGAACAGAGAGAAAAGCTTATTTGGGTTCCATGTGAGATCGAGGGCCAAATATTGAAATGCTTCTCTTTTCTCTATTGGTTATTATTTGGTTCCAATTGAGAAGCGAATTTCAATATGGGTACTGGGTAGATAAAAATAATTGAGGTAATTAACTATTTATCTATTAATAATTAATTTTAGTATGAATCGAAATCTAATAAATCTTGGCATTACTTAAACATAAATTATGAGTTTGTTTAACTTTCGTTTATTAATTCTTAAATTACCTTCCATTATGAAAATGATCTTAATAACTCAAAATTAATATATAATATGAAAAGTACTAATTTTTCTACAAAAAAATAGGCAAAATATGAGTCACCATGTAATATCGAAATCTACAAATATAAAATATAATATAATTAAATACTAATAGTATCAGAGTACATTGTTCGTCTTGATAGGACGAAACTGACAGTCTGATAGTATCATCTGAAATAAAGGTCAAAATTGAAACATAGTAAAGCAATTGCTCTTGAGCTCTCGGCGAATCTACATATATTAATTCTGTGATGTCATTATTGTTGTTTGAATAAGTATCCCATTAGTCACTTCATACTAAATTTTTTTTGTATGATAGTTATTGATTATGAATTGAAAATATTTTCAATCCAACAAATTACTATTAAATAATATATATATATATAAACTATTATGTATGATATTTTGTATTACATTTAACTATATAATTCAACAATTAAAATTAAAAAAAGTGTCGAAGATGCATGTCAATACTCGTCCCTGAAAATTGTCAGGTTTAAATTTGAATGTTTGATAGATTAAATATTAACTTCAAATATTTTTATTTTTGTTGTATAATATTTGGTGAAAATGATCAAATAATAATATTTTCAATGTACTTTTAACATTGAAATTAAATTTTATTCAAATAAAAAATATGTTTATCTTTGAAGGAGTACAAGTTTGTCAATTTTGAGCACTTAAATCAAGCATGTCAATAATTTAGTATGGAGGGAGTAAGAGATTTGGATATTTTATTTCAGAAATTTAAACCTTTTGATTATAATATATAACATGTTAGTTTTATGCGTTAAAAAAATATCTTTATACACCCGAACTATAAATGGAATAATTAATTAGAGTTGAATTGATATATGAAATTACACTTAAAAGAAAATTAAATTTTTGCTATTTAATGGTTAGTAAACTAATAAGAGTATATTATTAAATAATAATACTTATATTAATTTTTCACTTTCATATAAAATATAATTCATTAATATTATGGTCTTAAAAATATGTATATTATAAAAGTATATATTGATTGGCTTAAATTGATGAGCATTGAATGTACAAATTGGTACCTAAACTACATTTGAATGGTTAGTGACATTTATATTAAAGTTGTTATTTATGTCAAAATTTTAAAGTTTTCATATCAAGTAATATTAATGTATCTGTTATTGATGTTTAAATTTTATTAAAAATTTATTACATGAGATATACTTTTATAATAGGTATGTCATCATATTCATGATTTTAATGTAACTCATTTTGAAATATTCATTCGAAACAAGAGCATCTATTATTAGTGCTTTTTAGCTATTTTGTGTGGCTAAAATTGAGAGAATTTCATAATAAGGTCTTGATATTATTCGGTTTTGTACAAATATTATTAAGACAATCATTAATTAAAATATATTAAAACAAATAAATAAAATAAAATTGAATAGTAGAATTATGAATAATTTATAGTACTAATTAATTCAGAAGTGATATTTTCTAACAATAAATAAAATAACATAAGGTGCTTTTTTTATTAAAAGAGAAAAGTGATATTTTCTAACAATAAATAAAATAACTAAAGGGACATTTTTTTTATTAAACTTTAAAAATAAAGAGTAATATGTTGGAGTGTGAAGCCATATTTGGATAACTTGGTGGCCCGAGTTTAGATAAGCTGATATCCAATCTTTAAAGCCGGCGCGATAAATAAGTTTGGATAGGCTTGGAGGCTAAACGACTTGGAGTCCAGTAATACTGGTAGACGTGAGAAGGCAGCCTATAAATAGGAGTCTATTGATTGATTATTATTGTGTACTCCAAATATTAGAATCATAAGAAATAGTCTTGAGGATTTGTAGGTTTGTAATTAGAGTTTTGTCCCCATAAGAAAATATCCCAATTAAGAGATCATGGAATAGAGTTCTTGAGTCATTGTAAGCAAATTCTTGTGAAGTTATTAGTGGATGCAGCGAGGTGGATTAGCTCTCGCGTTGAGGATGAACCGGGTTATTCTTGTGTCGTTTATTGCTTTCCTTTTTATTTGTTATATCTTAATTAACATACGATTATCAATCCGGAAGTAGTTTATCATCGCGGGCGGAATTCAGTTATTATATTAATTTGAGGTATTACAAATTAATTACAGTAACTTGAAATTGTTAGGATTACAACAGTTGGTATCGAGCGAAGGTTGTGATAATCAAGATAATTTAGAGGATTATGGCTGGAGGCGAAAAGAGGCTGCAATATTCTACTTGAGTATGAAACTCTTTTGATGGAACTAATTTTTCGATGTGGAAGATGCAAATTGAGAAACTATTTGTATAGAAGGACTTGGTTGAACCACTATAAAGAGAAGATGAAATAGATGATTATAGAAATGGAACAACTAGGCAGGGAAAGTTCTAAGGAGCGTCACGATTAATTTGGGCGATAATGGTAATACCGTAATGTGGCGTAAGAGACATGGCAGAGAGGGAGCAATGAAAGTGCTATCAGTTTGTATGAGAAACCAGCTATTCATAACGAATTATCTCTTATGAAAAATATAACTTTAATTTGAAGAACTCTCGGATTTGTTTGTCGATGATTAATGAAAAGCATTAATTATTTTGGCATCGTTGCCAAATAGTTATGAATGGAAGGGTTGATTGAGTCATCTTCTTGGGAAGGATCCGTTGAGTACAGGATGTTATTCTTTGGATTTTGGATGAGGAAATTCGGTAGGAAGGAATCGGGTGTGGTGAATTCGGGGCCTCTGTTGTAGGGTATGGAAGTAGGAAGAACAACCCCTTGGCTCCAAGGCTGGCAAGAATTGGAGTCGGAGAAGCGGGTTGAATCTTTGTAATTGTGCTTAAGAAAGGTGTTAGAATCTAGTATGAATTTAATCGTGATAAAGCGCGATTCATACGTCTCAGTTCTCGAACTAATGTAAAATTAATCTAAACTCACAAAACTGACAAATGTATGAATACGAAAATTCTTACATTTAGGAGCGGATTGAACCCGATTCCCCGGTAGTGTCTCGTAGAAAGCCTCGAGATCCTCTCGATCTTTGTTCAACGCCGACAGAGATTTCCTGGGTGCACAGGGGAATCCCGGGCCGAGGCTTGAACTTGCTGGGGCTGTGAAATGTGAATTGGAAGATGAAATCTTCGATTCTCTAGAAAGGAAGAGGCGGTGACATTTCTTTGAGGGGTGGAGGTTTTGTGATTTCTTATTTCGCTGAAAACCTAATCCACTGCTTTAACTCTGAAGTCACAATTCCGCTCATTAAGCAACTTCGTTAAGAAATCGGTTTAAATACCGTTAACTTAATTAGACGTTATGACAATTAAATAATGAGTTCTTGAAATGTTCTATTTTAATTGACTTGTCTATTTTAATTAACTTAACAAGTCAATTAAAATACTAACGAGTCCTTGTCGAATAAAACATCAAGTTATTCATCGATCAGTATGAGTGATTAAACGCAAGTTTAATCAACGTATATATTTGACAAACCTATATAAATATTGAGAAATACGTTTCTCGATATCTGAAATACCGTTTAATTTCATTAAGTGATATTATTAGAACTCATCGTTGTATGTGTGTGACTTCTAGGCTCAGATAATAGTAGTTGTATAATAATAATTGACCAATTACTATTATTATAGCGATTAATAGTAAGATCTAGCAATCATTTCATAACCCCTTAAATTATCATGAGGGCCTTGTGTATACCGTTACTAAAGGTGAGCAGCTAAGTTCCGGTAATCACGTTTAATGACCGGTCAATGAATGATCTGCTTGATTGTCGCGGCAGGCGCTGATAAAGGGAATCGATTACCGTTGATTTACAGCAAAGGTCGCATTAAGGCGTTACTTGAAGAGAGTGTCGATATAGTAAATGTTAAAGATGCTCTTACGTGGCTGAAGTGAGTTCGATAGACTCTTGGGTGTTAGATTACGGAGAATCATATCATATCAGCAGTGATTGTAGTATAATGATAAATTATATTGTTGGAGATTTAGGGAATGTTCATCTTGTAGATGGAAGGGCCATGGATATTTGTGGTATGGGTAATGTTGATTTGAGGTTGTCAAACGGTTCCATATGGAAGATGCGAAGGTCGAGATATGTACCCAAGCCCGGCGGGTAATCTTATTTGATGCGTCGGTGGATGTTGAGAAGTTATGGAATTGCATTTGGTGGTGAGTCTAGAAGGTGACAAAGCGAAGCACATATTGTTGTAGAAGTGCATGCATCGGGTTCTATACAGTATAAGGTTGCAACGAGGGGCGAGAGGATCGTCAGGGTTAGCAGCGTAGGAAAGAAGTGATAAGAGGGTCTCACCCGGCTTGTTTTGCTAGGCGAAGAAGGTGTTCTAATCCAAACACCCGAGATATCGATGAATGGATCGAAGTTGGGGAGGAGGGTCAAGGCCAAGAAGAGAAGAGACATTTATTAATGATCAATCAAGCTTGGAGGATTTCAGGCGCAGGGAAGAAGATCAAGAAAGGTTTGGCGGTGAAGAAAGAGCATGTTGTTGATTTGAATGTGGGAAAAGTCCCGACAAAGCGATGGTTTGGGCTGTGTCTCTTGATAGTCCAAGTTCTTTGGCGTTCGATGATGTTCTTTAGTTGGTGAAAGACGTGAGTTGGGTTCAACTTCAGTGGGAGTTCGAGGATGATGAACTCGGGGTGCTATTGCAGGTTCAAGACTAATGATGAAGACTGTTGGAAATCAGTGTATATTGATTTCTATAATTATGCCCGTTTCGATAATTGTTGTAACAATTCATTTACTAGTTTTAGTTAAATGAGATTACTCAAACTATATGTTCAATAATCGTAATTGTAATTCTTAGTCGGGTTCATGATAATAGAGTTATAAGGATTCTTTAGATACAAGTATAATAGTTATAATAATAATAATAATAATGGTCAATTATATTATTATATTCCTTATTATCGAGCCCCAAGATCACACACATCTGATGACTTTGAGTTTTATTTCATGAATGAAATTAAATCATGATTGCTAAATTGAGAGTTGATTGAAATTAACGAGATACTCAATCGAGAGTTTTACACTTATAATTGTAAAATATAAATTGGAGCCGAGCAAATTAATTAACTTGTTAGATTAATTAACGATTTGATTAATGGAGCTCATTGGTGACTTGTTAGTTACTCGTTAGCATATAATTAGTTAACGGTTTTAACGAGTTGACTTGTTGGTTATTCGGGTTAAAGAGGAGTGTGCCTATATAAAGGAAGCAAAAAATGAAAACCCAATCATGCTACACTCGTTTCATGCCTAAACTTCGCCATGGCGCTGGCTTGAGCCAAGTTGACTTGATTTTGTTCTCGATTGTTCAGGTTCACAGCGAATCACGTCGCGTGATTGGCCGGATTGCCGTGTGGACTAATTGGAGGCATCAACCTTTTGTGGTGCGAATTGCTAAGGAGGTCAAATGAGGTTTCGTGAGAGAAAGTTTGGTGACTTAGTTCATGTTGTAAGTGCTAGAGTATTCATCTTTGATATATGCATATATGTATTTTTATTGTTATTATAGCGTCTAAATGATTACGGATGCATTTGTTTTATGTTAATTATGAACAAGTTGCATCGATTTTCAAGTGGCATCGTAAAAGCGTGTTTAAGTTGTATATTTCGATTCGACATATAAAATTTGTTGTATGACGCGTTTTATGTGTCATTTTTCATGTTTATATATTCTTGACTGAATATATGTTATGAAAAATTGATCCATGGAGCCTATGTGTACTATACATTATTCAAGTTCATCGTATTTTTTATTTTGATGATTTGATATTAACTGTGTTTCATGAATTGAAGGGTTTAAAACTTGTTGTTTTGATTGAAAATACAACGTTTTAATTAGTTGAAGCGTTTAAAATGTACCAAAAATCTCACAATTTTTTTCCTGAACTCCAGAAGATACAAGAACAATGTCCAAGAAATTTCATAATTTTTGGATAGTTCAAGTGTCCTAAAAACTTAATTTTCTCTCCAATGTCCTAAAAATAATGTTCAAGTAATTTCATAAGTTTGTAAAGTTTGAGAAAAATTTAAATTTATCACCATGGCTTAATTTTTCTTGATTTTTACGATCTAATTTGGCAAAATGAAACGCTATAAAGAAATGGAGGGAGTAAGTTCAAGACACTTCGTATTTCCAATTAATAAAGTACTAGACGGCTCTCTAATCTCTATTTTTTACTGTCAAATGATTTTCCTGGTTAATAAGATTCTAGATTATTACGCATTATTGACAATTTATTGACAACTCATTTTCCTGGTTAATAAGATTCTAGAGTATTGATTTTGAAAGATGAAACTCTTGAATTCTTGACTGTAGATAATTTTCACGCGTTTTATCATTGAGTCGAGACTTTACATATCTGGCGTTAAATTCACCCAGGTATCAGCGAGGATCGGTGGGTATCAATTTAGCATCCTTGTGGGGGATGGTGATCTCACAAATGCTTATTTTAGCTTTTGAATGGTGGGTCAGCAACAATAAAAAAAATAAAAAAGAAAAGTCTTCCATCGCCTACACCCAAGCGCCCAGCATGGCGTGGGTGATTAATTTCTATTTTTTTGAGCTTGATTTTAAAATAGTTTTTCTTGTGATAATTATAATATTAAAAAAACCAAAATTATATGTTATTGTTTATTTTAAATTTCTGAAATAAGCTTGGTTTGTCTTCATTTAGACCTTGAAAAAAAATCAAATTTTTTACGTATGTTTCTTAACTTTATTATGTATGTCTTTCGGTTCAGTGATTAATAATATTGTGTTATATTAAAAATTTATAATATTATTTAATATTAAAATAATATAGGTTTTTGAAATTCAAAAATAAATATTTTTCAATTTTAATTAATTTTCATGTCAATTGTTGTAGTAATTATAAATTTAATAATTATATATATGAAATAAATAAAGAAATGAAAATATGGTGGGGTATATATTTGGGTGATGTGGAAGGAAGAAAGTAATTTAGCCTTTTGAATGGCCTGTGTGGAGTGTTCAAGCAAAAGTATGTGTTATTTAAGAGTCTTGGGCGTGTGGCGGGAGAGAAGTGTCGGAATTTGATCACCGTGCTGCGGACCAGATGTAGTACTAAAATCAAGATGAACTGTTTTCAAAGTTGTAGAGAGATTTTTTGCTTCTTAATACTACGTAATAATATATTCTTTTTATTTTATGAGCATTATTATTTGAGTTCATAAAACAAAAACATAGTACCATATATACCATTTTCTTGATCATATCAAAATAAAGGTAGCCAACTAGATAGTACTAACTTAAAGTTAGATAAACTTCAATTAGAATCTCTCTTGATGCTACTATACGTAACATGGCCTTGAATTCAACATACTATTACTAGTTTTAGGGAAGAGAATGTCCACTTAGGATCAAATAGGGTGTTAAAAAGATCGTTCATGTAGTCGATTAAGTGTCGGAATTTAGCAGCAGGGATCGGGATCGAAATTTGATCAGAGACAAATTTTTTGGCACCCAAGCAGTGAGGCCGCCGTGAATAAAATACTCCTACAATCGAATTGTCGTTTAAGCTTTCGGCATGCCGACCTTGTTTAAAATGTAGTATTTCTAATATGCAAGCGTGAAAATTATAAAAATTTGATATTTCAAAATATATATTAGAAGCGAATCTAACAAGATTCAGCGTACATATTATTTATTATCGGTAATGAAATTCATGTTCAAATTAAGTCGAGAACAAAAATAGCTTATTGGCTCGCCGCTTGGCATTTCTTTGATTTGGACTAACTTTATTTTTATTCTTTAAATTATTTTTGTACAATAATTAAGTAAATAAAAAATATATATACCATTATTTTTATTTTTAGAGATCTATAAATAGAGTAGACTTGTATCGTTTGGACACCAAAAAATTTGAGTTTTGTACCCACTTTTCATGAGTATTAAAATATTATGAATTTTGAAATTGAAAAAAATATTTATTGAAAGGAAGAGAAGATAAAGTGATATGGAAGAGATAAGTGTTGAAACCCTAAATAACATCCTACTAAAGTTGTTGCTAAAAGTGAATGTTATTTAATAATGTTAATTTGATATGGCGTAGGAAAATGTCGAGTGCTTGGCTCATGCATAAAGTGGATGGTATTACATACCTTCCTTGTTCATTCCACACAATAGTCCAGTCAAATTTGACTATGTTATATGTATGGCATCCAAAACTCATAATGCACCCAACATAACATGAGTTCAAATATCTAGGATAGTAATCATGTTACTAGAACTTATCACTTGGTGTTTAATTCAAAGTCACGAAACTCCTAGCCTTAATCCGAAGTGCAATGAAAAATTTTCATATATATATGGAGTGCTTTGTATATCGAAATTAAAAAGTGCATCAAATTTAATAATCAATATAATACATTTCATAATTTTCCATTCAACCTAATTGTCGAATTGTTAGCTTTGCCATTTTTTAGTTGTTCAAGATAGAAGAAAATCTCATCTATAATTACAAGTAAAAGCTTGACTTTATTCCCCTCCATGTGCATGTAAATAACAATGTTTGCAATTTAAGTCCTAATGTAAGTATGACTCAGTAGTAACACAAGTATTTTCAATTAAAAAGCAAGAAATTCAGGGTAGTGGGACCAAATTAATTGGTGAAGTAATAAAACTTTATTAAAAGACTCCAAGAAGTAGGTTTTTCTCTAATTAAAAGGAACTGTTTTGAGAGAAGAAAGAAAGGTTCTTTGACTAAGATTATTATTATTGTTATATTTTTCAAGAGCTCAAGGTATACAATGATCAAAATTAGGTTAGTATCTAGCTGTTAGGCTCTAAATACTACTTGCAATAAATAATTTGTGCGCACGTGAACAAAAGATATAGAGGTACTATTACTTTGAAAACGGACAAAATGTAGCCTACATTTCAAATTTAAAGAATATAATTGAGATAGTGAAAGTCGCCTATTTGTAATAAGAAGTTATATCTTTCATATTTGATACATAAATAATAAGCACATGATTGATGGTAACCTTGATGAATATTTATTATAAGGATAGATGTTAATGATAATTCAATTAATATTTATTAGTGATAGATTTTCACAAATGTACATGATTCATGTCCTGCACAATAACATGAAAAATCAAGCACTTGGAAGTAATTTTATTTTTAACATATTGTGAAGTACTCCAATCGGCAGTGTAGCAAAGAGTATTTGGAAATTCATGTTGAGTTGATTCGAAAAGAGTCTCAACTCCTTCTTATTATCATCGATAAGATCCATACAATTAAATCTTCAATTCCGCTTAAGTGGAAGTTTATTTAAAAACAATGAAACATATTATGATATATATTATGGCATTTCAATCCAAATCAGACATGTTATGATATATATTATGGTGGTATTATTCTAATTGTTTGATAATATATGATTATTTGAGACAATTAAAGGTAAATTTCTCTTGTGATTGGAGTCAATTTCAACATGAGAAAGTCTTGCTTATCTAGCTCAATTCCCTATAAGACAACCATCTGAAAAGGTGTGTTTCCAAGATTGAGTCAAAAAGATGAATAGTAGCATTACTAGTAGGAACCATGTTCTATGGAACAACAAATCAAGATTATTCAAAAGGAAATGCAATTTTCAGCTTCAAGCTTTGTTTGGAGATTTATCGTAACTGTGTGGGACTGATGAGGAGCTTAACAGTAGTGATTAGCCATTATAATGACTTTTAGATCACTTTTCTTCTCGGCCTTTACAAACAAATTTTGAGTTCATCTTTTGGTCTCTTGATGCAAATAAGCGTATAATTTATGATAAATTTTGGATAATCTTTTTTGACTCAGTTGAGTTGATTTGAAATTGTGCAAGTAATGAGAATCAATATTGGAGTGTGATATTTAGAAAAAATAATGGTTTGATAATCAGCATTGTACGGACATACATCTAAATGAGCTTTCCAGGATTGACCTAACGTATTTTTAATTAAATCAATTGAAATTCATTCATTAAAAAAATTAGATATGTGTATATGAAATGTCTAACAATATGAACAATTTTGACTTGTTATTGTTTTAAAATTGGAATGATTATTATTTTGTAGAAAAATTATCACTTAAATTGGGATGGAAAGGGTATTATAATAATAATAGATATTTAATACACATGTTAATGATATTCTTCCAATTGTTTTATAAATAATACAAATGACATTTTAATTACAAATGTCACTAACTACAAATAAAGATGGAAATATCGATTTGATTGGATCTAATCTCTTAAAAAATTAATTCTCACTTTTATTAATTTTATTCAACACACCTCTAGAAAATCAAAATTTAAACATGCATTTAGACTTATAAATCTTCTGTTTATAGAATCTAATGGTACGGATATTTGCTTATGCATATGAACTATTGCTTCAATACTGGCTTAACTATTTATTAAAAAAACATCTCAATTATATTAAAATGAAAATAGCATATAATATCTTCGTCTCTATTTATTTGATTGTTTATAAGAAAAGCATTTTATTAAAACAATCATTGATTGTACAATTTTTAATGATAAATAAAAGTTATTAACCAATGAAAAAAAGAATATAATGAAACAAAACAAATTTCAATGTAAAAAAATTACATTGATAACCGAATCAATCACTTATAATGAGAAGATAAATTTTTGTTTGATGATCACTTAAATAGATGAGGGAGTATTATTGTAAAGTGCTAAGGCTCTTCATGAGGCTTAGGTCGTAAACGAACCAAACTTTTTCAAACTTCATTAGTTTTGGTACAAGAGCACGACTCAAAAGTTAGATTCGGTTAGAAATTCTAATAAGCTTTCAATTTAATTCGAATATTCAGACGATTAAATTTTTTCAAGATAGATTAAAGGGAAGAAAAAAAACCTAAAAGATTTCGAACTTGTGTATACTTTAGACCAAATCACTTGGTTCGAACTTGGACGAATCCAAAAGCAAGGTTGAAGTTACATTACTCAAACGGATCCATAAACAAGGTTCGAGTTACTTTTGATTGACCTCTAGTCGAATCTCAAATCAAATCTTTCAAACCGAACCAAACTTCTAGTCTGTTTAGGGACTCAAAGTGTCTTCTTTCAGCCTAATATCCATCCAAAAGGTAGCTTAGCTTTATAAGTTCTTGGATTAATTTTTTTTGCCCCTAAACTATTTCGTTAGTTTCAAATTGCCCCCTAATACTATTATGGTTTCAAATTACCCCCTAATACTATTATGATTGCAAATTGCCTCTATACTACACTTTGATTTCAAATTGCCCCCTCAAATAGGTTTTTGCGAAATGTGATTTGAGGTTGCAATTTGAAACAAAGTAGCAGCTATAGGAAGCAATTGCAATATAATAATATTAAGAAGAACTTAATTAAAATTAAGGCGATAGTTTAGGGGCAAAAAGAAAAATAAGCCTAAGTTCTTTCAATTTAATAAGTTTTTCCATGTGTATATTCTACAGTTATCATTCAAGTAGTATCTCTAGCTTTCTAGTTTCAGTTCAATGTTTTATTTGTATTCAAGTGTACAACACAGTGCCTTGCAACCAACTCTACCATATCGATGACTAACAATCCCATCATGGCACCTTTTAATAAGTTAAACAAAGTTATTGTTGGCCTATAACAATCAAACATGTATATACGGATATATTACAACCAAAGAACAAAGACATAAGATTCTATAAGACAATACAGAAGAGGTGTATGGATGAACAAAATAATTTTTCTAAGTTTATTTTTGGGGTTGGTATAGTTGATTTCATTTGGTGAATCTCAAAACAGCTTTGCACTAAGAAAGGGTTTTAGAGTTAATGAAGAATGGTTTCCACACCATGAAGCGGATAATTATGAGGTTGTTTCTTCCTGACCGAATAATTAGCAAACTATTCCAGGACAAATCCCCACTTCACCGAAATGGAATAATTACAATACACTGCAACATACAGACACCCAACTAGTACACTGCCAACTTAATTTTAATAAACAGGTTGACTAGGTAGTGTTTTCCCTCGCCTTGCTCTTACCTTCTTGACAAAAACCAACATAAGATATACAACCTCTTCTACCACATCAAACCTATGGACATGCTTGATCACTAAAAATTTGAGCAAATGGTTCATATAGATGTAGAACTTTGCGGCATATAAATTTAGACTATAACACAGGGAAGCCAGCACAAGATTTATAACATATCAAAGCAACGTTAAAGACATGTCACACTGTCATTATGGTCTCAAAAATTTAGCTAATCGATACAATAGATCACAGCGTAATAAAAACACAAATTAAAAGAAAACAAAGACGGTATAGTGATTCCCAACAAAAGGCACTAAAGGCATTTTCAGTTTAAACTGTAACTCAAACGTTCCAAAACTCAGCTAGAACTTGTCATGATCTTTACCGAATTGCTGGAGTGGATCAATCCCCCTTTCTCCTGAATGAGCATCCCTCAGTAAGTCTAGCACGGCCACCAGTTGGTTGGCACAATACCGATTGACAGTTCCCACACACCACCACTGTCTGAGAGTGGCTAAACACAGTCGTTCTACACAAGCAAAAATTATTGTTTATTAACAGGTAAAATAGGTTTCATCTGAATTCAAATTACAATATACTTATACTACCTCCATCCCTAAAGAATTGTCTAGTTTGATTTTCAATGGTCAAAATTAACAAACTTTCAAAATCTTAATTGAAATGTGTGATTTAGATTTGAATAAAAATCATAACACATGTTGCAAATAGTATCTATTAATATATTCTTCACCAAATGGTACAAGTGTACAACATATATACAAATATTTGAGTTCAAAAGTTATAAATTAATAGATCGAAATACAAAACTAGACCATATTTTTGAGATGGTTAATAATTAAAACAATAAACATCAAGCTTAAACATAATAGTAAAGGTAAAAAAGAATGGTATAGGGAATAGCTTACATGTTGAAACAACCTTGGCACTTGACATCCTACAAAAACTCAAAATCAAAATAAAAAGCAATAAAACTTAATTCACCATAAAGATCACATTTTTATTAATAATAAACAAAAAATCAAAAAACCCAACAAAACAAATAACAGAATCAAGGAGTACCATGAAGAAAGAGTTAAATAAAGTACAAGAATCCTAAGCTTACTAATAATTAATTTACCATAAAGTTCCACTTTTTTATTCATATAAACAAAATATCAAAAACCCAACAAAATAAATAACAGAAGCAAGTAGTACCATAAAGCAATAGTTGACAAAATGCTTAATTTACCATAAAGGTCCAGTTTTTATTGATAATAAACAAAAAAAATAAAAAACCCAACAAAATAAATAACAGAATCGAGTTGTACCATGAAGAAAGAGTTGGGAGAAGGTACAAGACGCTTAAGCTTATGCTTCCTCTTCTCAATATCAGCTGGAGGATTCAGCAAATCAATGTCATTTGGGAGCACCTAATCAAATAATTATAATAAAAAACACATTAAAAATTAAGATCAAAATGAATATATAAAAAAAATCATATATTATAATATATATTATGATATTAAAAATTTACCATGTTGAGATTTTGATAGGATGGATAAATGAAACCCTATGAAGAAGTCGTTTATCTACTTGTGTTTTGAGTTTATCTAATAACCTAGTTTTTGTAGGAACATGGTACATGGATTGGGCTTTCATGGATCATTGTGTGTAATTCAATTAATACCCTTCCATACTTGACTCGACTCGAAAAAATTGAGGAGTTATAATATTAGGAGCTCATTTTTTCAAATTCACCTTGAGACTTGAGAGTCCTAAATGTATGGAGTATTTTATATTCGACATGAAAACATTATAATTCAATAGCCACTTGACTTGTTGATACTACTACTATTACGAATATAAAAAAACCTTGAAGGTTCTATTCGGTCCGATATAGTTCGAACGAACCGAAGTTTCGATTCTGTTCGAATAACATACATTTATAAACAATATAATTTTCTTCTTATTTTATTGTGAAAATTCAAATTTTCGATCGAACCTCGAACCGAACTTCAACCTTTGAATTTTACGAGCCAAATCAAACTTAAAATATTTTGTTCCTTTACACTCGAAGCAAACAACACTTTCGAAAACGAAAATAATTAAATAGAAGCCTAAACCCTAGCAAGAAAAAAGAGGAGAAAAGTATGGCACCACAAAATAATTCAGAGATGAAAGAGGTGAAAATTGATTCAGCAATTGATTTCACTTTAGCCGACTTTAATTCTCCCTCTACAGAGATTTGGATTATGCAATGGCCCTTTGACCATGATGTATGTATTCCCTTTTTCCACTTTTTTTCAAGATTTTTTTATTTTTATAATATTGGTTTTTTCTGATTATTTCAATATATTTTTTGTAGTAATTTATTTGGTATGTAACAAATATACTATGATGCTCAGAAAAAACCGATTCTTTATATATAATAAACATAGTATAAACTTGACAATCTTTTTGGGATATTATGTATGTTTTCCCTTTTTCCATTTATTTTCAATATTTTTTTTATTTTTATAGAATTGGGTTTTTTCTGATTATTTCAATATATTTTTTTATAGTAATTTATTTGGTATGTAACAAATATAGTATAATACTCAGAAAAACCCAATTCTTTAAATATAATAAGCATATTATAAACTTGACAATCGTTTTGGGATATGATGTATGCCCTTTGTCCACTTATTTTCAAGATTTTTTATTTTTATAGAATTGGTTTTTATTTGTTATAGTAATTTATTTGGTATGTACCACAGTAGAAAATAAATAATCCCATATCCCAAAAAGATTGTCAAGTTTATGATATGTTTGTTATATTAAATTAATGTTGATTGTTAAAGAATTGGGTTTTTGTGAGTATCATAGTATATTTGTTATACTCTTTGATTTGAATCAAAATAAACAAATTTTATAGATTTAGTTGATACAAATAAGTTTGATTTTAACCATAATTAACAAAGTTTGTAGCTTTAATTGATACAAATAAGTTTGATTTGAATCAAGATTACCATGCTAATATTTGATAGTAGGGTACATTAGAAATACTGGCATTTAGTATATTTTCACTAAATATTAACATATTGAATATACGCGAGGGGTAAATAGCATATAGAATTTGTTTATTTTGGTAGTAATCTGATTCAAATTGGTTAGAGTCTCAGAATCTTATGAATCTGTCTATATTTTCGATTAATCGGAATCCGGTAAAATTGTTTTTTATAGCTGTATTCCCTTGACATGAATTAATTCGTTTTCTAGAAAAGCAACAGCCCATGGCCAAAGTTAGCTGATTTTGAGGGCTCAGAAGTCACGTTGAAGCTCAATACGACGGAAGGTGAATTTGGCAGTATTCAGTCTTCCTCAGGTGAGCACTTTATCCATTTGCACGTCAAGCATTTTTTGCTTGGTAATTTATTTGCATTATAGGATTTTGCCTTACATTTGGCTTGGATGCTTTTCTTGTTCCAGGGAAATCTTACGAATTGCGCAGTATGGAATCACATACCCCTGAAGAATTTGTTTTTCTAACTTCTGCATCGGATACGGAAATTGGTATACAATACATTCTTCCTTTTAAACGCTTAGTATTCTGATGTGAAGACTATGTCTGATTGTTGTTCATCAATGCGTTAAACTTATTGCTTATTGATGTATACTGCAGTTCATTATCCAGAAATAGATACCACTTAATCTATAATATATAGGGTTTAATTGTGGACCTTCAGAACTAGAGTTTTTATTAAATAGACTGAATTTGTTATATATATGATTGAAGAAGCAATGTTGTATAACCTTCTTGTGAAATGTTCATGATTAAGCTGTCAAATTGTGAGGTTGTATGAGATGCTAAGCATGGTTGTCACAAAGTTACAACTTACAAGGTCAAATTTCACACAGATCATTTATTTTTAGTTTGTTGCTAAGTAGAAATATTCTGTAATGGTCTATTACATATAGAAGACTTTGATAAATTGAGCGGGGTTTGATTTTTCTCATAAAAAATTTGCGTGGATTATACCCTCGGATGGAAAAAATAAACTAGGCCTAAGTTGAAAACTTGCATGCTGACTTTTCCGTGGTGACTCTGATCTTGTTATTTAAGAACTTCTAGTACATGGTAGTAGAGTTCGGAGAGAGATGGAATGTGTTAACTAATCAAGGTATTAATTCAGCATTCAATGTAATTTTTTTCTTATGTCAATTCAAGCATATATGGAGCAGCATGCAGAAATTCCTTGAATGTTCTACCAGCTACCTCCTTATTGGGAGATGACTGAAGTCATTGTGCAACTTTGTTTATGCTAGCTAATGAAGTTTTGTATGTAGCTGCTTCATGAAATAATCGCTTTTTTCAATTTTTACAGTTGGGAGGGTAACTCGGCATGTTTCTGTGATCCATTACCCGGAGGCTAGTGAGTTACAAAAGCCTGATAAAGACATTGCAAGAAAATTAGGACAGAGAAGTTCTGGCACTTCCTTGACAGGTTCAGCTCGTCGTACTGCAACTCCAACTCAAACTACCAGGTCAAGACATGTCCAAACATCAACTGGCACAATCTCCACTCCTAGCAGTGGCAAGAGAGGTACGAGTAGCATCATAACTGGATCTTCGGAGTCCTCAAAATCCAAAAAGAGAAAACATGCCAATGAGGCGAGCAGTTCTCTTGGGCACTCGAATGGAGATTCCGGAAGAGGTCACAGTGCAGTAACCTCGTCAGGAGGACCACATAATCAGTCTCAAGAAATAAAATCAAAGAGAAGGAAGAAAAACGAGGACTGAGATGTACGCAAGTGTATGGTGCTTACACTACAACCGATGAGGTTGGCTGTTGAAGGGAAAGCAAAGATAATTTCACTCCTATCAAGCTTAGGTTATTGATGCTTCCGTCAAATTAGTACGAGTACATGCCAATTACTAGTACATGTTTGGTTGTGTATCATGATAAAATATTTATTAGATATTGGTATTAATATTTTGGAGAAAAATTTACAATATTGTTAGATGTGGAAAAAATGTTTGGTTGTCTATCATAATAAACATATTACTACATATTAATTCAAAATGTTACATGTTAAAAAGTGGTATTTATTAGATTTTCATGAGATAACAATCAAAGCAAAATTCCTAAGCCCCCACCCTTTGAACTCGGCGCCTCCTCCTTCAGGTAGCCTATTTTTATTTTCAATTCTTGTTTTGATTATTCCATTCAATTGTTCATGTTCTAGCAAATGCGTATTGAATTTAGCACTCTGGTGTGGATCGATTAAAGGCATTGCCGGTTCGTGGTGCTAGCTACTAGAATTCAAAGGAGTTTTCGTAAAAGATTGTTGGTGACTTTTTTAAAAACATGAAATGTTATGTTATTGGCGTATGTATTGTAATATAAATATATTTAGGTCTGATGTTTATGACAATTAAATTGATCCTGACATGCTATTTGTTTAAAGTTTTACTTCGAAATATGTATGATTTTCCTTCAGGGAGGGCTGAGAATTGAGGGAGAGTTGATTCGCTCACTGGTTCGATGGAGAGAGTGAATAGTTCTAGGGAAGATCTTATTCATTTTTTCTTTATCCAATTTCTTAATCCTTTCAAACCTTCATATGTTGAGCCGAAAGCATTCCCTTCATTTAATATTGTATGTTTTGGATGTAAAGGTTGCAATAATTGGAGAGGCTCAGGATACTTTCTGATACGGCATATCTAATGATCATTTTTTCAATCTTTCAAGCATGCTCCTTTATCAAATCATATTTATATCGGGTATATCTTCTTGTATTGATTCAGCTTGATTGTCGTTATGTTTTTCTGGACAAATATTTGACGGTTAATAATTTTGACCATTCAAAGATGAAAAATAAAAAAAATTCGTCTTTAGAAGAAAAATTGGAAACTATTTTAATTGGAGTTAGTATGAGATAATGTTAGAAAGAGGATTGGTTAAGATAGTGTGCTTAAAAATTAATGTGCATATTTTTTACACTATATGAGATATAGTTGAACACTAATGTGCATATTTTTTACAACTGAATGGTGGTATACTTATGGCTCTGATGCTCCAAATTTGAGAAGAATTGCAATGAGAATTTTATCTCCAACAGCGTCATCGGCGAGATTTGAAATAGTCCTCCTAAGCTGCTTACGAGCCATTTCACTCTTGCCTTATTTGGAATGTGATGGGGTGGTTGCGTCTGGAAGTCATAACGAGTCCAAAATGTACTAGAAATTATTAAAATGGAAAAGCCATTTCCTCTTGGTAGCGAGGTCTTGTCCGGAGAACTATTTCCAAACGATCGAGTTAGTATTTATATTTTAGCAAATGTACTAAAAATTAGTAAAATGGAAATTGGAAAAAAGAATGTCTTATGAGTGAGATATTTATGAAATAATTACAAAGGAAATGCATTATTGCTCGATTTTAAAATGATTGTGGCTTGTAAATACATCTTGATAAGCACTCTGCTCATTAGGCAGCATAAATTGGGCCAGCAGTGGGCTTAGCAACCTTAAACCTATATATATGAGTTTCGCTTCAATTCTGCACCAATTATTAGATATGTTTGGTATTAATGTTTTGGAGAAAATTTACAGTACTGTTAGATGTGGCAAAAATGTTTGGTTGTAAAGTTCATGTGTTTTGGGCATATATATATTAGTGCCACCTTGATGTTCCAAACAACATAAACTCTTCTTCATTCATGAATATGTAGTCCATTTGACTGGACAGAAATTAGGAGATTTAGGCATTGATAATAGAAAGATGACCAAAATTAATAGCAGTATGGAAGCATGATCCCGTACGTGAGGGGTCGGACGTATATCAAGCATTATCCCACTAAATTGGGTTGACCATATAAATACGACATCCATATTACATATAGTATTTGCAACAAAATTTATCCAAAACTAGAATGTTTTCACAACTGTATTATTCAAGAGAGCAAGCACGGTCATGATGTTTAGACCAAAGGGCAAATACAAGATCCCTTTTATGTGTAGCACAAATGCACAACTAGGACAGTAAAAAACTAAAAAGGAGATGGGGGAAGAGATTACATTTTTTTTCAGAATTTGATGTAAAGATTAAAATACTATGTGGTTTCAGCCACTGCTACTGCCATGTCCCATTAGTACCATCACCCAACCAGTAATTTGTTCTCCTCCAAGAAGCTGTAAGTTGGGACTTCAAGATTGTATGGAGCAGGTCCCTTGCGAATCCTACCAGAAATGTCGTAATGAGACCCGTGGCACGGGCAAAACCAACCACCAAAGTCACCAGCATTTGGCAATGGGATGCATCCAAGATGAGTGCATACGCCGATAACCACCAACCATTCTGGGTTCTTCACTCTCTCGGCATCTTGCTGAGGATCACGCAGGGAAGCAACATTGACACTGTTTGCCAAGTTAATATCTTCCTCAGTTCGACGACGGATGAACACTGGTTTACCACGCCACTTGACAGTAACAGTTGTTCCAGGTTCAATGCTTGACAGATCAACCTCCAGAGAGGCAAGAGCAAGGACATCCTTGCTAGCAGACATACTCAAAACAAACTTAAGTACTAGGAGCCGGATGAGAGAAGCATAGACAAACCTTCCACCAGTTAAAACGAAGTACGCAAATGCTTTCTTGCTGGGGTCACCAGGTGGATAACGTTCGTGATTGTAGTCGTCGTAGATAATTTTTGAGTTGGGGTTCTTAATGGCTGACACAGTAGCTGGAATATCTGGAATCAAATCCATCTTATCTGATGAAGCAAGTGAACCTGACGAAAAACCTGAAAAACAAGTAGAGAAATCAACGAGTCATCATCTCAAATAGTCTAGTCATACCCAGAACTTCCATAGTTACATGCAGAAAGCTGATTTAACCAAATTAAAGAACTCATTTCCCCCAAACTAGCATGCCAATCCAGCACAATCAGAAAGCTAACTCAGAAATTATCATCATCATCATTAAATTACAGCAGAATAAAACAAGAATTTCCCAACCTATCGTCTGAGTCCCTAATGCCTCTCTTATACCTCTCACCATTTCTCAGTGATTTTGTAAAGGGAAAGGGGCATGGGAGCCTTCAAAAAATTGAGTGTGAAGGTGACATATAGAAGCATAATCCACGTTGTAAGTTAACTAAAATTTCTTGCAAATTGCATTGGGTCAAGTTTATTATCCCAGAATTCTACCCCATGGGCCACAAGTGTAAGTGAACCAATTTCACAACACCATCTTTGACAAAAGCATGGATGAGTGTGTTCTTAGATAATACTCCCACTATAGCCGATAACAACCGATGCCAATAATATAAATTTTAAATCTTAACTGTAACAAGGACAAATTCAATAGTAATGCTGGTCAATACTATCTGAACAAACTTCCTCGAAAGAAGACTTTCAAAACAAACCCAGACTAGAGCATGCACAAATGCGAGATAACAGAATTAATATGTATCATAATTGAGATTGATACCTTCTATAGTAAAGCTGCTAAACACATACAGTATAACTATTAGGAACGTTGATTCGAATCAAAATTGGCATGTTAACATTAAAATAGGTTAAGAATCCAATTTTTTCAATGGTCAAGATTAATAAATCTTACCTTCATAGTTCATACTTAACACACATACCTTCAATTTATATCAGAATTGCCATGTTAACACTAAAATAGGTTGCAAAATCCAATATTTCGATATATTTTTCACCAAATATTATACAACACATACAAAATATACCTAGTCCAAAATCTAAGCATTAAAAATACAATCTTTTTGATATATTCTTCACCGAACATTATACAACACATACAAAAAGCTACACAAGCATCAAAATTCAAAACTGGACAACCATTTTGGGAAATAGGTAGAGAAATACCTCTTAATTGACAAAAAATAAATGAACCAACATTATTAATAAGTAGTAAAATATGCTAAAAACACGATCTTTTTATATATTCTTCACCAATCATCATACAACAAATATACAAATACAATCTTTTGATACTTTTTTCACCAAATATCATACTAACATAAAAATATATTTGCATAAAAAATGAAAACTGGACAACCATTTTGGGACAGAGGAAGAGAAATACCTCTGAATTGATCAATTCTTGATAAACCAACAAGAGGTGACGTGGGATCATCATGGCCATTGAGGATGGAAGATGAGGTCCTCAGTGATGATAAAGAAGAAAACCTCTTCAAAGCTACTCTCAACATTTCTGAACATCAATTGCAAGAAAAGTTCATTGGAATAAATTCAAATAAATTTAACAACTTATAAGTCGCATGGTAAAACACCTACCATTTACCAACTTATAAATTTAACAACTTATAAGCTTAGCCAAACACCTATCATTTACCACCAAATTATTTTAATACTACAATATTTCGTTTTCGTTTTCTCGTGTTAAATTATGATAATTAATTATAAAAATATAAACTTGATAGGATACATAACATTTCAAAGTTCCAATTTAATATCATATAGTTATATTATTGTAGTTTAGTTGGCACAACTATTGTACTATAGTACCTAGGCATGTTAAGATCAAAACCGTACCGATAAAAACCATCCGAACCGCACCAATTTTCGTTCACAGAAAAAATCAAAAATCGATTTGCACCGAACCAAAGAAAATTGAAACTTTTTTGCGGTTTGTGGTTTTACCCAAAATCGAACTGCACCGAACCGAAACGATATTGTCTTATTTAGATATTTTATACATTTCATATATGTTTTATTATATTAGTATACATTTTTACAACTTTACATATAGATTTAATATTAAAAATACTCCGATATTATCCATTACCTTAATATGTTATGGGTTATATAGCCTATAATTTATCACTTTGACAAATATTGAAGTTGAAGTTGAAGTCGACAAAAATCACGTTGACTGAATAGCATTTTGAAATTTGTATTAGACAAACATTAACTTTAAATGTTCTTGTCTTTAAATTGAACATTCAAATTATAATAGACATTTAACTTGTATATTTTAGTACATTTAATTTTTTATAATTATATATTTATATGAAAAAACCGATTAGCACCGAACCACACCAAAAACCGACTCGCACCGAACCGTAGAAAACCGAAAATCGACTCGCACCGAACAGAAGAAAACCGAAAACACGATGCAATGAGAAAACAACGCCAAACCGTACCGATTGATATCCTAATGGTACCCCAAAGTGACAAATGTTACATCATGATCCCTAAAAAATAGGGATAAATGTGCCAAAATCAACTCATTTCAATCCACTTCTCCTATGGCTATCCATTTCTCGATCAAAATGAATCGAAAGTGATTATGGCTAATCTAAATGGTAAATAAATAAAACTTGAGTAATGTACAAAGCTCAATAAATAAGCTGGAAAATTTAAGGGATTGTAAAAGCAAATAACATTGGCATTTCAATAACAAAACATATTCCTAAAGCATGAAAGATTGAGTTCATTGCAAAAGCAATATAGCTAAACCTCCAAAAGACCTTTCATTTTCTGTTGCCTTGAGAATTTCTCCAAGTCTGCTACCATGAGGTATCAAATGCCAATTGTTTACATTTGATGGACAAAATCAGACATAAATGAAAGTAGCAAGACTGAGGTCCAACTGCTTCAGTTTGTATATGTCTTACTTCTTGTCTGTCTACCACCATCAAGAGTTACTGAAGTAGTGGAACTGCCAACCTTCTTCCTCTTGTTGGTTCTTACAACCTTGTTCACCGGTGCAATTATTTCTTCGTCTTCTTTACTATTGCATGGCTCGCTATCAGCTACTTCCACTGTGGACTCCTCGGGGGACATTTCTCGTGACACATTACCATCAGTCTTTAAGTTCTTTTGCAAGTGCTCTTGCTCGGATTTGGTATTGTTACCAACTTTTGCAGCACCTTCCTTCTCTTCGGCCTTGTCTACTTTCACAACAGCATTTACATCTAAGTTCTCTTTGTCTCCAGCGCTCGTCTCAGACTTATTATCCCCATCAGCTTCTTCGCCATCATCTGCAGCCAAAACAGTGCCCTCAGCCTCGTTATTTGATTCATGAATTTTTGTATCTGTGCCATCAGCATCTTCTATGACTGCATCTTCTTCTTCAGTCTGTTGCTGCAACTTTTCTATTACATTCATCAGGTCTCGGTTAACCTGTCCCATAATATCTTTCAATGGTGAGCAAAGATTTTGCTTAAATCTCTTTGATGCTTAACATATGAGAAAATGAGAAAACTACTCTATAATTTGCATCCGTTAAATAACTAGCATAATTGTAGAAACTGAATCCTACAATCTAGAAAATAGAAAAAGGCTGAAGACCCGATTGCAGCACAAGGCTTTACCTGTGGACTCTGAAGGAAATCACTTATGTCGTTCTTACAGGAGGGGCATCTCATGACGTTTTTCTGGGCTCGTAAGCTCCTTCTACCTTGACATGTTCTCTGAATAACAGCAGACTGTCCTGCAAAGACACCTTCCAAGCATGCCTTACAGAAGTTATGCGCACATGGAGTAGTCAAGGGCTGAACCATCACTTTCTTGCAGAGCAGACAACTGAATTCTGCATGATTGAATTAAAAAACGGTCAAGCTTGTCCAAAAAGTATCCTTGTTCATACTAAGGATATTATTTAGTCAGAACTCCGAAGACAATACAAAGAACTTTTAGCTGCTAGCATAACGATTTAAAGCAAATCTGGGTGGAAAACATACCCTTCAAGAGTTTCATCTTTGTCGAAGTCTTTGGGTTTTGACGTCTGACTTTCTTTGCTCCATTTTCATCAACTTCATATTGCTTTTTACTTGCTGGCGGGTCTTTTTTCCACATCCAACAAGCTTTTTCCTCCTACATAACCAAGTTAGCAGATATGAAGATGAGGAACAGAGCTCCATGTTCCAGAAAAGGTTTAAGCATACGAACAAAGGTTTCTTACATCAAAATCCCATGAAGGATTTGCCTTTCTTTCAGTAAGGTCAATGGCACCCTCTAACTCCTTCACTTCAGGAAATGGCCTAGGACGATCACCGTGCTCATCACTGCAAATCAACAATTGAAAATCTCAGAAAGTGATAAAATGGATTGTATACAGAACCAATAAAAACGTGACATTGACAAAAGACACAAACCTTGTCCAAGGGGCTGGCTCATTATCGCACCTGACAAATAGATATCGACACACCTTGTACCCCTGAAAGGTAAAAAGGAAAAGTGAAAAAGAATTATTAAAAGAAGGAAGCAATTACAAATTTCATCTTTCAATAGAGTGAGTAAAAAACCTGGATTCCAACTTTGCGCCAACACTTCTCAATCCTGTAAACTCCATCATAGCGCACTCCTTCAGGGGGTGCATAAGCAGAACGCTTCTCTTTGAAGGATCTATTGGTGTATAACAGCAAACCATAGGTATTAGGAATTTTCATCAACAAAGGAAAGAGGGAAACAAAGAGAAACGTTATGAGAAAACAGGGCTAGTCAATGAGGAGCTATTAGGAAGTTAGCTATGATAGGAATGAAGTTCAGATAATGAAAAAAGATGAGAATAAGATAGATTATTAAAGGGAATTCAGCATTTAATGATGTAATGTAAACACGAAATCCATGACAAACATCAGATCTCGGTCATATGATTAAAAGCTTATCTACACATATACAAACTCACCTGACAACACGAACAGGATACCCTTTGCGACAACTGACCCTTAATGCTTCATTAGACTTGTCAAACTTCTGATCAAAAGATTGGTCTTTGTTAGTCCTTTTGTTTCCACTCAAGTCTCTTCCTCCACTACAACACAAATTAGAAGACAATGTTCAAGACAGTTTAGCTGAAGAACAGAGAGAAAACCAGTGAAGTTCAAACATATAAACATTCATTATAAACATTGTATTTAGAACCAGGGGGGTTGTATTTAGAACTATGCAAAAAACAAAATCCGACAGAAGTTCATTATAAACATTCAAGGCAAACGAAGAAAAGTACAGCAGATCATGAGATAAACCATTTGAAAATCTCAAAATTGTATACCTTCCTGTATACAAGAACCATTCACCATGATCTTCATCGTCTAAATAACCTCCAGATAGAGCAACTGACTGAGCTCCAACTTCAGATTGGCCAGCGATACCGGCAACATGAGGGAAGTGAGCCCCCCATTGCCTGCATGACAGGCGATCCTCCCAGGTGTCTCCAACCAACACACCACGGTTTCTTCCAGGATCATAGTCTGCTGTAATTGGACCAAAGAAATCATTTGGGATAGTGACAAAAATTTTCCCACTGCAAGCATTTGCCTTGCCAGTTTTCTTTGCACGATCAGTTGTAAAAGCCTGGTCAGGTCGATCCTGATTATGAATGTGATGATAGATTTTTGGTTGGCCATTAGACATGGAGCCAGACCTTTCCATTTTGGCAGCTCGAATGGCAACAACTAGAGCTGAATTAATCCTTGGCTGCTTTGCCATTCCAGGTGGGATTATAGCCCTGCATTTAGCGCAAGTACGCTTTCCTTGCCCAATCCATTTCTCAAAGCATTTTAAACAGAAGTTGTGCCCGCATGGCGTCTGTATACAAGAGTAATAATAACTAATAAGTAGATAGAACTTGCAATATTCAAGAGAAATCCCCTGGTATAATCAATTTCAGAACACAAATAAACTTCTTTTTATGTCTTTGTTTCATGAACATAAACTTGTACGATAATCATCAATAGACATTAACATGAAATTAGGTCAGCCAAATTTACATTCTAGCCTTCCAAATCCAAAACTATGTCATTTCATTTCACAAGCAAAACATACTCACAACTAAAGAAACAGCCAAACCCACAAACAGACAAATGTACAAAAACACACAACTTCCAAACATCAGATGAATACAAAAAAAGTTCAAAATTTTAATCAAACATCAAAAAAATAATTAAAAAAATACAATCTTTTTTAGATGAAGGTAGCATAAACCAAGTACAATTTCCTATTCACCAAGGTAGCATAAACCAAGTACAATTTCCTATTCACCAACATTTTCTTAATTGTCTATTAACAAACAAACAAAACATTTCTTATAGAGACTAAAGAACTTAGGATAGTTAAAACAAAAAAAAATGCTTCCAATTAACCAACATTTTCCCATATAGTTTGAAACAAATAACTAAATGCTTCCAACTAAGCAACATTTTCTTATATAGTTGAAACAAAATACTAAATGGTTTCAACTAAACAACAAATAAAGACCAAATATTTATACCGTAACAGGTCTTTCAGGAAGCTGCATGCAGAAAGAACAATTGAAACTCTCATCCAGAATATCAAGAACTTCACTCCCCCCATTGACTTTCTTCTTCCCCTCCTCGTCCTCCTCCCCATTGACTTTCCCACTCAACAACTCCTGCCTCAGTCTAGCCTTCTCCATCTCACTCAAACTTGAATCGCCTTCGATAGCCCGAATCTTCCCCACCAAATCCTCCGACCCACCTGATCCTAACTGAAAACCACCAACTAGGTTCTCACTTTCAGCACCTGATTATTATACAATAATAAACAATTAATATATAAAATAACTATGAAAGAAACAAATAAATAATACGAAAATAAATACACTAGAACAAATGGTACAATTTATATGACAATATATGTAGAAAAAATTGTGACATTTGTATCATTCATTTTTTAAAGTTAATTTCTAAATATGAAATAAACAATTATCAAAATCTTAACAAACTAGTGTAAGACAAACACACAAAGTGTAAGAGATCATTGAAACTCGTGCAACACGAGTACTTCGTGGGGTCACCAAACCCACCCGACCCACCAAACTCATCTGACCCGACCCCACAAATAAAGAACACGATGAACACATATATTCAGTGATAGCCTAAAAAGAGTCGCAACACGAGGAGTTTCTCCGACCAGCCAAAATCACCCGACCCACCAAACTCATAAGACCCGACACATAAATGATACCACCAATGCAAATGTTCAGTGATAAAGTAAAAGGAGGAGCAACGAGTATACGACCAACCCCACCCGAGTACCCAACCCACCAAACTTATCCAACCCAACAAATAAGGAATACTATGAACGCAAATGTTCATTAATAACGTAAAAAGCTCCAACCCGACCAACAAACCACAACCGAATACCCGACCCACCAAATCCACCTGAATACCCGACCCACCAAACTCATCCAACCCCACCCGAGTACCCGACCCACTAAACTCATCCAACCCCAACCAAGTACCCGACCCACCAAAACCACCTGAATACCCGACCCGACCCACCAAACTCATCCAACCCGATAAATAAAGAATACAATGAATACAAATGTTCATTAATACCCGGCCCGACAAGCACCAACTAATATATATATATAAATGATACCACCAACTAAAATAATATATATATATATATATATATATATATATATATATATATATATATATATATATATATATATATATATTGATAAGGTTTCAGCACCTGAAACAGTAAATGAACAATCTGGGCACTCCCAAGAAACCGTATCCTCCATAGTTTTGGGTCTTCCAGACTCCGAAACACACGAAACATGCCATGGAGTGACGCATGTCTTGCAAGTCAACGTCTCCGTCGGCCCCGGAATCTCCTTGCACACCATGCACATTCCCTCTCCGTCACACGGTAGGTTCAAAACTGGACCCATTTGAGGTCAAAAGTTAGAGAGAGAAAGAGATGGTTTTAGAGAGAGAAAGCTAAGGAGCCAAGAAAAGAGAAGAGTGGTTAGTGAAGGAGACTGATGATTTTTAAATGTGGTGTGGTGTGGTGCTAGATTTATTTATATATGTGGGGGTGGAATTGGATAATTAATTCATTCGTCCCAAAAGTCACGACCTATTTCCACGTATGGAAACGTAGATATATTAAGTTTTAAGATATTGAATTGCTTTATGTATGTTGTACTCAAATAACTTTTTATTTAAACTCACTCATTACTTGATTCTCATGAATATTGTTCGATTTGATTTTCAATAGTTAAAATCAATAAACTATAAAATTGATAAATTATATTTATGGAATGGATGGAGGTAAGGTTAATGTGTAAATTAATTTTATAAAATTTATTAATTTTAAATATTAAAAACTTAAATACTGTAGACAATATGTTTTAAAAATGAAATGCTTGCTGTATGAGTTTTGATTGGTGGGAAAAGAGAGACAATGTTTGTGTATGGGCGGGGATTTTAAAATTGGAAACAAATTTAGTGCTGTTTGAATCTTCCTATTTTCCCTCTGGTACGAAAATTGTGCGGGGTCACTAGGGGGCTAGATTTTGGTATTAAAATATCGAAAATAATTAAAGAAACCATGACTCTTAGAAATCATATAAGTGTTATAAATCTGGATAAATAGATAATCAGATTTGAGTTGAAATATCAATAGCCAATTAAAAAGAAAGCAATAGTTAAAAAAATGTGATTAATTTACAAGTAATAGTGGAGTAAATGTGTCTTCTTGGGTTAAATGATATCGTGAATAGTGTTTGCATAGTGATTCATAACATATAAATGCAAATTTAGATTTCGTTTGAATATGTGATATGAGAATGCTACTTCGAATCGATAGAAAGAATTTAACTTTATCACTTATAACTGCGTTATTTCTATTATAATTTTTTTATCTTACTCATAGATAATATATAATTGAAGATATATATTTAGTAGTAGGTATACTTAGGTTGGTTTTTCTGGCTGATTATCGTATGATCATACATGGTAAGTGTTTATTATTCTTATGTTATATATCATATCGATTTTTGATATTTATTTTTGTTATATGTTCATTTATTATAGATAAGCCCAAACATATGTAAAGTGATACATAATCGGAAGCGTTTATTATTTTATATGTTTACCCTATTATGAATGGCATTTATATGTCCAGTGATACATAATAGGACGTATTATATATAATGGTATCACGTCAGTATTTATATGGGAAGCGTTTATTATTTTATATGTTTACCCTATTATAGATAGCGGTATATGTCAGTGATGATACATAACTTAGGGCTATTGTAGATAAGCTGGTATATCTTGGGTGTTTATAATCAGTTGTTTATTATTTTGAGGTGGAGTTAAATCTCGTATCGTGTTGTTGCTAGCAACTTGGTGAGGTATAAAACATAAACATATTATTATCTGTTATTGTGTAAATGCTTATTTTATTTGTTATTTATTAAGTGAATTGTTGTTTATAATCATGTGTGTTAAATTTATCGTATGATGCATGCGTTGTAATGCGTTCTAACATTCATCATCACTACTGTGGCAAAAATATTTTTCTTCCCGTTTTTTAACGATAATGAGCAATAAATTCAATATTATTTCTATCCTGAAGCGATTAGGTAAGCGGTAATAAAAGCAGTAACAATAACGGACATTTCCAAAATTTAATTTATAAATCTTACGTTCATGCGTTTTTAAGCATCTTTGTGAAGTGTTTTATAATGATTAAAATGGAAAAATGTTATCCCAGTGTTTGCTTCAGTATAATGTATTCTCTATACTTTTCGTTATTGGTTTTATTAATGTTGAAGAATGGGTAAAGAAGGAATGATAGCGTTTTATAATTAACATTTACGGCTTAATCTTGGCTGGATTGTTGAATTTTGTTTAGATAGAGATTTTTCATGAAGAGTAGACATGGTATTTGTAATTGAATAAGATTTAAATCGATGTATTGAATCTGAGAATGTAATATTGAATAAAATGTCGATTTTATTGATTGTGTGATCATGATGTCAACTATAAAACACAACTTCTCGTTTAAACCTCGAAAGGAGACAACTAAATGTCTTGGACAAATAAAATTATAAGATATCTGGAATCACGAAGAACTGAAAAAATTATGGAATAGATAATGGGAAACATTGGAATTGATTGGAAAGAGAAAAACGTAAAAAGAAAAATTTTACATGAAAAATCTAAAACCATAAAGGTAATGATGGTCGTTTGATGATCTTTCCTAGGTAGAATATCTGAATGTAGAGGATCCTAATTTCTTTTAGGAAGAACTCAAAGAAAGATTTGGATACTTGACGAGATTAACTTTTACTGCTTATTGATCGATAAATGGAGCAAGGTGGGGTTCGAAACTTTAAAAGTGTTGTTGATTATAACTTCTGCTTTGTTTAAATTATATCACAATTAGAATATTGTGGTAAAGTTATGCTTGAAGGAAAAAATTAGAAAAAACTTTTTGACGTTTAAGTAAATCCATGAAATATTGTTTCAAGAAACGATATAGAATGCGGGAATATAAAATAATTCGAGAATTAGTGCGTGCCACTTTTTGATGGCGAAAGAATAATGAAGTCTTATTTGAAAAATCATCAGTTCTGGCGCCGCTCGGACAACGGCGTTTCGGAAGTAAATCACGGCGACTTTTAAGTCGTGGTGGTTATAATCGATTGAGTTCGAGAATTAGGTAGTCGAGGTCATGGTAATTTTGTAGTGGAGTCATGGGCGTGGTTTCGTGAATTATAATAGGCGCAAATTACGTCGACAAGAAAGGAAGGAACGCATGAAGCGCTAGAGACATTTGCGTCTGAGACGATTGCAGACAGCGCGCGATTCTCGAAGGCGATTGGAGCGACCAGCATGATTCTCGAAGATGGTCATGACCCGAATCGACAAAGAAAATAGAGAACTAGCATGAAACTTTGTTGGGGCGTTAATAATTAGGCATCGCCATGCAAACTTCACATGGAATCACCATACGTTTCTTAAAAAAAAAATTCAAGGTGATATATGTAAACCTATCCGTCCGTCGTGCAGGTAATTCGGGTATTTTATAGTATTAAATGATGTATTTAGTAGATAATTAGCATGTTTGTTTATTATCGAAATCCGGGATATGGCGTTTCTGAGATTCTTCTGAAATAATCGAATTAAAAGAGCACAATTCCTGATTATCTTATAAGAAAAGTTAAGGTTGATAATGTTGATGAATTTACATGCGAATCGTTTAATAATTATTAAGTAATACGATTGGAATTCTTGTTGAACATCGTATTTCCTCGTAATGTATACACAAAATGGTTTAGTAGCATCGTTAATTCGCGTCTTCGATGTATTACTAGACCATTGATAATGAGATCAAAATTACAGGATTCTTATCGGGTAAGTACAATTTTACATGCTGCGTCGTTAATACGTTTAAGACAGTGCTAATATAAACATACTCCATATCAACACCCAATTGGCCAAGCAGGATATTTAAAATGCATGTTTTTGATTGTGCGGTTTATGCAAATGGCTTCATATGAAACAAAGATGGGGCGCTTAAGGCGTTAGGCATATATACTTAGGGTATGAGTCGCACTTATTATTAGATATATTGAGCATTTTAATAGGTGATATTTTTTCGAGCGAGTTTTGTTGATTGTCGTTTCGACGAAGAGGCAGGTTTCCTCATACAGGAGGATAAAATCACTTGATGCAAAGGACATAACTTGGTATGTGCCATCTTTCTTATATTAGGACAGGTATAATAAATCATGAGAAGAAAATGTAAAGAAATTGTGCACCCTGAGGTTTAGCAAATCAATTGCAGATTCATTTATTGATATGAAAAAGTGACAAAATCGCGTATGCAGTGTTAATACTCGCTACCAGTTGAAATTCCGAAGCGAAAATGATGTGAAGTACATCGAAGCGCGCCTTAGCGTGGCGGGGCACGTAGGTTCGAGGATAAAAATTCTCGAAAGAAAGGAAGCGAGAGAAAAAGATTGATCTGAATAAAGTAATCTTTGATAAGGCGGTAAATAATGTCGTCATAAAAGTGATAGAAAGCGTGTTGTTGAAGAAAGCTAACAGATAGTGAAAATAGAATCATTGATAATGGCAGAAGATAAGAATGATCACCGAGATTTACATCGATTAATATTATCACAATCTTTGGCTTAGGAAAAATAAGCATATTGATGAAATATTTGCATTCTCCATTGCATATGAAATTATGAATGAAAATGATGATCTGAACCAGATACGGCGGTGAATGTCGAGAATTAGAGCAGTTGGCTGAAAATGGAAAGATCTGCAGTGAATCACGGGTGGAAATCGCTTAAAAAATAATAAAAAAGTATTTGGAATTATTATGGTATTCACGAATGTATGAAATGCATTTGGTTATAAGTGGGTGCTTTGTGAGAAAGCGAAATGAAAGCGAGATTGTAAGATCTGAGAACGTCTTTGTTGCACAAGGTTTCTGAGCCGAGAATGATTATGAGGTAACGTTTCTCAGTATGGATAAATTCTGCCGTTATTTAATAGGTTTGTCGTTATCCCAATAATCTTGATGTCGTCTTATGGATGTTATTCTAGCCTGTTATATGGATCGACTTTGATAGTGATATATCACATGAAATTAGGAAGGATTTAGTAGTTAACATTAATGAGGAAATGTATCTGATTAGGTTAGAATCAATTTATGGGCTAAAAGCAATCGGGGACGAATGTGGTATAATGGTAGAGTAGATATTTCTTTAAAGAGAGAGACTACGTGAATAATCTATTTGTCATTGTGTTTTTATAAAGAAAATGTCGTTTTTGTTGTCATTCTTGTCTATGTTGATTATCCCAAATATTAATGGAGGCCCAATAAAAAAAATCAAAAGCGATGAATTCTTAAAGAAAAGAATTTGAAATGAAAAATACAGGAAGACAAGTTTTGCGCAGTTTCTAATTAGTATCACCAAAAATGGTATTTTGGTACCTTAGATCAAATTCTATGAAAGGTATTGAGTTTAATATGGATAAAAGCAATGCTTTAAATCTTTCTGGAGTAGGTGAATGACGAGCAATATTGAAAATGATCGCCCGTCACAAGAAAGAAAATGAAAGAAGATTTTAATTCTTGTCTCCATGATCTGATTGGGCTTTATTGTATCTTCTTAATTGTTGAGCGCATAAAACTTTTGTAGTGAATTTCTTAGCGAAGATTTAGTTTTGTCATATAAAGAGACATTGAAAGGGGATAAACGTATATTCGATATCTTTTTGAGGTGCGTCGTCTTGGTTTGTTTTATCACAACAATCTGAAAGCAGGTTTTTGTTTGGTTATGCGGATATAGGTTATTTGTCGGATCGCGTAATCTTGTCGCGAGGTGAGGATATGTATTCACGTATGAGTATATTTACTGATACTCTTGGAGGAAAGCGGACACTCGTAACTACTTCTTTAAATCATTAGAGTTATTCACAGCCATGGAAAGCAGTAAAAAGTGTAGATGCATTTGAGATCGATTATTACAACGTATCTGAAAGTAATAAGCCTCACCAGTACGACAAGAGTTCCATGATATTGTCTTAGATAATCTTTGCGTGTATTCTTTGAATGAAGGAGGTTATAATCAAAGTGGCCAAAACACTTGTCACAGTTAACTGCGTTGTTCCGAAGCAGAAAAGCAAGGTAGATGCTCCAAATTATATAGTTCATCATGATAATGAATCCTGCTTCGTAAAAATTTCTTAAATTGTCCGGTTTTGAAGCGCGTTAAGTATTGGAATCGTCGTGATTTTGAAGCTACATGTTTCGTTGAAGGCGTCTTGTCATCTTCTTTTAAAGCATGGAGTTTTTGTCCTCTTGGATTTTGTCTCGTAAAATTTTTAACGAGGCGGCAATGTGTTCTATATTGAGGGATGTTTGATATTTGAAAGAGTGTTATAAATGTGGGTAAATAGATACTTGCTTGGGTTGAGAAATATCAATGTGGTTAAAAAAATCATGGTTAAAAGAAATGTGATTGAATTTACTTAGTATTTAACGTAGTGATTTTTAAATACATATAAATATAAGATTTCGTTTCGTTTGGATAGCAGCCGATAGCATGCTACTTTCGGAGAATCGATAGAAAAGTTTGCTTTATCTTATAACTGCATTGTTTTACATTATAGTTTTCTTTATCTTGTTAATAAATAATATAATGAAGATATATCTAATAGTAGGTATACCGGTTGATTTTACAACAATAAGGAAATATATTTAGCGATTATTTTCATTTTAAGTTTCAAATACAAATCTCTAATCAATTACTGATATCTTAACATGTGTCTAAAATCGCATAAACATCGTAATAATAGTTAAAATATTGATATTTTGAATTTTTACTATATTTGACATATTTGTTGTGCAGCTCTACCTTGATTTGAGGAGCAAGGGGGCCATCTTTTCCCATGTGCCACGACAATACTGTTAGTTTACCTAATAAAGTTTTGTAGTGTACATCATGAATGATTATTGTTTGTTTTGGGTTACTTGAGTATTCATTATGTGCTCGATCAATAAATAAACTTAAATATTTTCTAAATTCTCTTTTCTCGCTTCATTCAATTTAATTAAAGGCTTTTAACATATAATAAATATATTTTTAAGATTGCATATATCAAATGTATATTATGAGTTTATGACATACATTTAAAATTATTTGAATAATGATTAATTTAAAGGGTTAAAAATAATTAAAACCATTATCCATATATGTTAAATAGGTAAATTTTAAGGTTAGACTTAAATTTCAAATATCATATTAATCAACTTTAGCACCTTTAATAATATCACAAAAAATTAATCATCGATTAAAATACAATTACACCAGTCAATAAATATATTTTAAAATTAGTGGTTCAAGTTTAAGTGCAGATAACATATACCAATTGTATTTGCTTTCAATTTTAAATAAAGCCTTATTTTTTATGTTCTAATTAAATTTTCAAAACCGTTTCGAAAAATTGACTCGGAAGAAATTTCCGAAATTGTATGCTAAATTTTGTACTTTAACATGGCATGATTTATATGTCATTGTCACCTGCAATGTCACATATGATATGTTGTAAACTTATAGTCTTTCATAGTTATTTCTTTATTCATTTTTAAAAAACCGTCAAATTTTAAATTTTAATGAGTTGACTTTCTAAAATTATAACTCAAATATTTTGAATATGTCGTATAATATTTAATAAAACATATAAAAATATATTATTTTCAGTATATCAAGTAATTAACATAGATGACAATTAAGTCAACAAATTTCATTTATTTTGATAATTATAAATTAAATTAGATGATATTTATGAAATGGAGGGAGTTGAGTACTTGTTGGCCCGAGAAAGGGATACTTAGATTTGATATCATATGTAGTGTTGTTACTAAGTCGGAGAATGCGGAATCAGGGAATAGAAAAACCGGTTAATCTTCAGCGTTAAGGTTATTAGTCCTAGGTCCTTAAGGTATATTTTTGGTTTGATACTTTCGAGTGTGACTAGGCCCGATAGCAAGTAAATACTCGAAGCTTTGGGTATATATCGAACATCTTACGAAATCTAGACCTCAATACAACAAATCACGAACCGAAATCTTTAAAATTTTGAACTCTAGTAGAGGCCGCAGTAGCGAAAAATCGGGAATGAGAATGATACTTGAGTAACTATCGATCCAATCCCAATTAAAAAAATTTGCCCAATAATCGAACCGTACCTAATAACATAACTAAATTCATATGTTAGATTGGATCATTGGAATAATTTGATATGAATATATGATTATGGACAACATATCCCAATAAGATTGTCTAATTTAGCCCAAACAAGTCATAAATTCCTCTTCTAGGTACTCTCAATATCCATAGCAAAACAGTGTTAAAAATTATGAAATAAGCCCATTTTGTTTCACAAATAAAATTCTTGAAACGCTACGCCTTCTGAAATAGCAGGAGCAAAATAGTCATTTCATCGCGATGTAACTTTAGCTCCCTGCTTATTGAGTCACACTACTATAATACTATTGGAGTCAAAATCAAGAATCTCTATTTTCTTCTAAAATCAACAACCAAAAACCCCATTTAATTTCAAGTAAGTTTTTATTTAATCTCTATCCCAAAAAAAAATTGTCCATTTGTTTTTTAAATGTTTAAAATTAATAAATTTTACGATATTAATTAACATATATAACTTCGATTCGAGTCGAAATTATTATGATTATTGTAAAGTGGGTTATTTGATACATTGTTTATACAAAATAGTATACACCATATTCACAAATATTTGAGTTTAATATATTTAAAGTCAACTCTTGAAAATTCAAGAATGGACAATCTTTTTGGACAGAGGGAGTATAGTTAATTCATGTAATTCTTGTTGATTTTGGTGTTTAATTCATTAACATTGAGGGTTATGATGTGAATATGAGCTTAGAATTGTGCATTTCTTGAATATATCTTGGTTTATTTGATTATAATGGATTTATTAATCAATTTTGGAATACTATGGTTGGAAGTTCATTTATTTAGTTATGCTCCAAAGTCTGAATTGTCATTTCTTGAGTATGGCTTCTAATCGTTTAATATGATTTATTTAAATATAATGCAGTACTTTCTCGATCCCGGAAATATTCTATAGTTTGAATTTGAATGGCTAAAATTAACAAACTTTGAAGCATTAACGGACTCACGTAACTTTGATTCGAATATGAATTATTGTGTTAATACTAAAGTAGGTTGCAAATATTAGCATTTGGAAATATATATCTGTTTATATGCTTGGCCTTTTTTTAGGATAAGCTGTAGCTCGTCGAATATCGGCTGTTTTTATTGTTAAGTTGATTTTTGGTTTTCTTGATTATGAAGACAGATGGAGAATCAGGAAGGGAAAGTCCATGCTGATAACGAGACAACAACATTTGTTAGTAAATCTGATGTTAATGATTGGGAAAACGTCAAGGATGATGATATTATGCAACAGCAATCTGCCATTCATGCCGAGGAAGCTGTGAAAATCCTATTTGTTGGTGACAAGGCAAGGACCGACCCTAAAAATAAACATAGTCTTAATATTGCATATTGTTTTCGAACATGACCTAGATGACCCACACTTGGGTAATAGAAAATAGGTTTTTATATGATGTCCGCTTCTTCCCTTGCCTTCGCATTTCCTGTTATTGTTTTGGCTGTTACATGTAGTAACTATTGACCGAAGCTCTTGCAACTATTTCTTTAAGTTTTCTAGCTGTTCTCTCTTGGTTGAATGTTACTAGAATCATATTTAGCTGCACTTAGTGTCATATACTGCATATTTTAGTTGTTCCATTTCAGAAGCTCTTTTTTATTTGAACAAATAGAACTAAAAAAAAAAGATTGTTCCTCCAATTAGATTTATCTGCACTCGTTCAACTTGAATGCAACACGCCAATCATCTTGATGATCTTCGAGTGTTTTGTAAAACTGGTCCTCTATGATTCTTGACACTAAAGTACGAATAACAAATTTGCTCTCTATACTTCCATAGCAGCTCTTGTTCGACCTGTTGGGTCTCGTAATTCTTGTTTAGTCTGTTCAGACTAATAACAGTTCTTGTTTCTGCAGGAGCCTCTGTCTTCACTAGCAGATGAATATAAGAAAGGAAGCCCAATTATGCTGGAAAAAATTAAGGTTATCATCTGGTATCTAATTCTCGTGATTCATAGTGTTCAAATTTCTTTGAGATAGTATTATAGTAAAGATTTACATCTTATACAAGCATCATGGACTTCTTCAACTTGTATTCTTGATCCCTGCGTAGGTGCTTACTGAAAGATATGCTGCAATAAGGCGATCAAGAGGAGATGGAAACTGCTTCTTCCGAAGCTTTATGTTTGCTTACCTTGTGAGTTTCCTCATAGATAAAATGGAACCTTCTTTTATCTGTATGCGCATGCTTAATGTTTAAATCTAGACCTTAACATTCTAAAATCCTATTAATTCTGTTAGGAACACATTCTGGAATCACAAGATCGAACAGAAGTAAATCGTGTAACTGCTTGTGTTGATGAATGCAGTAAGACGCTTCAAAATTTGGGCCATGCAGAATTTACCTATGAAGATTTCTTTTCGGTACTTTACTTTATACAGTCCAAGAATCTTTCTTATTTCAGTGTCCCATTGTCGTTGGTTATTTGTTTTTTAGAATTTGGAATCCAATTATTACTCTTAACAATCCTAGCTCATCCTACTTTAGGCTAGCTAGGTACTACTTCTACAATAACAACAACATAAGGCAATGCCTCTCAAGAGGCTCCCTCCTTAGCCAGATCAAGGGGGGTCGGATTATATGCAGCCTTACCCCTGTGATAACGAGAGAGAAGCTGTTTCAGTGATCCAAGATGAAGTGCAAAAAGGTAATTTGTTGAGCTTCATTATACTACCTACTTATTGGGAAAGCTCTTAGAATCGTGCTAAATTGATATGAAAAAGGAAGGTTTCTGATAGAAATGGTGGATGGGGCGTGGACTGTATGCTGATCAAAATGTTCTGCCAGAAATTGTACCAGAAGTTCACAGTGATAATACCTCCAAAATTTTAATGGTTCTAATGTCTCTGTTTAAGGATGCTCATTTATTTTTCTTGGCATTTGATTTTTATGATTTGGTATGCTTATTATACCTGAAGTAGTTACACTTTTTGACACTTAGATTCTCTAAATCTTTTGTGCAAACAGATATTCCTAGAGCAGCTCGAGAGCGTCCTTCAAGGGAGCAAAACATCCATAACGTTAGTAATTGTGCTCTCAGATATGTTCCATATATTGGTAACAAGAAATAAATGTGGATCTTTAATCGACTTTTCTTGCAGTTCTGATGAGCTTCTTGAGAGGTGTCGAGATCAGTCAATATCAGATTATGGTGGGTTATTCTATAAGCATTTATTGTATATATCATGCAACTTTAGGAAAAAAAATTCTACATCTTAATTTTTTATTTTTTGGTGGTAGTTGTAATGTTTTTCAGATTTGTCACTTCTGGCGAAATTCGGAAGCGCTCAGAGTTCTTCGAACCATTTATTCTAGGATTATCAAACGCTACAGTGGAGCAGGTTTCTCTTCAAGATCTGATTTTTGGTTTTTATTTCGTACACATGGGTTTTTTTTTCTGTCTCCATTTCGTACACATGATTTTTAGGTATACTCCATCTAAAAGCCAAGATAATGAGTACATAATAATTAGTATATTACTTGTCCCTTTCAATCATCAAGCTGGAGTTATCACATTCACCAATGAAATATATATGCACTAGTCTATTCTATACTTAGCGTAGAGTTGGATCTGATAATCAATTTTCATCATTGCTTCCTAGGTATTTCCATTTTGTTACCCCTGTTCAGATCTTGGTTTAATAGAAATGCTTTGATAGTGTGCACAGAAATTGGTTTTTATTTTGGTTATTTCCCTTACTGATATCAGCTTTTCCCACAGTTCTGTAAATCATCAGTCGAGCCCATGGGTGAAGAGAGTGACCATGTACATATTACAGCCTTGTCGGATACTTTAGGTGTGCCAATTCGGGTTGTATACCTTGACCGGAGCTCTTGTGAAGATGGAAGTGTCAATGTAAATCATCATGATTTTGTTCCTGGTTCTAGCACTCCTACTGAGGTTACAGCTGCTGCTTCGGAGGCTGTCAATCCATTCATTACCTTGCTGTACCGACCAGGCCACTATGACATTCTTTACCCCAAATGACTTTCTTTTCATCGGTAAGTTGTGGTCCTAGTACTTGTTAAATGCATCCCTTTAGACTAATAACTGTCGCTTTATCAAATCCATTTCTTGATTTCTTCTAACCGAGCCTTATCGTTTTAGCAGTTGAAGTTGATGGTCTGTCACTACCAAATTACAGCTCTGTTCCAGTACGACTTCCAGGCGCACCCTTGAAGACCTTGCTCCTATCAGTTTCAGAACCAAAATATCCGAGCTTTGTCTTAAGTAGTCATCATACTGATACATTGAATTTTTAAAGTGGTATGCACTTGTATACTAGAAACTAATTCAGTGGAAGGAACCATTGGTTGATTCTTATCAACATCTTATGTTCTCTTTTATATGCGGTCTTCTTCATATACAAAATTATTCGAGTTCAAGATTATAAAATTGATCATTAAAGTACAAAATCTGGCAATATTTTTGAGATGTGAGGTGTGCTTATCATATTTGTACACAGATTTCTTCCTCTACAACTCTCCTAAGGAACTCTGGGATATATTTCTTCCTCGACGACTCTCTCTTAAGGAACTCGGCAAAATAGCCCTGTAACTTCGGGAGAAGGGGTGTAAGAATAGGTGCAATATGGTCTAATTATGTATTGTGTGAAGTAAACTTTATTCTATTAGCCTAGAATGTAGCAGATTTCACATAGAATAATAATGCATTGTCCTTCCACTCACTGGGCTAAAGACTTTTGCCAACCAAATTAACTTTTATCTTTTTTATGCATTCTTAGTAAGAAGGAATGGTTGCGCGTGAAATAGTTTGTTACGTGCGATTTCATTGTTATAATTTATAAAATGTAACGTAAAATTGGATAATTTTGTTACTTGGCATTGATTTCGTTATTATAATTATAAAAGATAACAATAAAATTCTTAGTAAAAAAAATAAAATTATTAAATAAATATAATTTTATATATTTTAAAAGTATCAATTCATAAATAAAAATTATTCTCCTCTTGTATCTCTTTCATGTATTCGTAAGATTGTATCTCATATATTATGAAGTCCGTATATAGTTATCTTGAAACATTTCAGAAATGATGTCTGTTATAAAAGAGGTAGAGATCTTGTATAAATTCATATGAAATCGTAAAATAAATATACTCTATATATTTTAAAACTTTATTATCTAAATTCAATTGTCGTACTTAAATCATCCAAAATTCTTCATCTTATCTTTTATTTGTTAATTAAAGTTGATATCTTTGATGCGTCGTCGTCTTTCTCGAATCGATTTATTATTTTGGGTTCTTGTTTCTTATTTTATTTTTGTTGATCGGCATATCTTTAGTGTACCATTCTATTTTATTATTATTTATAGTTAGTCATTAAATACTTGCTGAAATTAATATTTTGTCTTATTAAAAAAGAATGTTAGCAAAGCAATGTTAATCCTTGGTATCTTATAACGATTTTATTGCACAAGAAATTAAGAAGCTATTATGCGTAGTTCAAAAGAAAATAATATGAAATCATATCGTTGTTATTTAAATCCAATTAGTATGAACTTCGCTTCAGATAAATGTATGTGGAGTTTGAAGTGTTCATAATGATTTTATATTTGTCAAAGTATTAGTCTTCTCGAATTATGTTTTCAAATGTGAATTCTCTTTTTTGTTTATTATATGCAGTATTTTGGATGTATTGTTCTGTGCTGATAGTTTTTGATTTGAGTAGTTCTCCACTTATTATTTTCGATTTCTTTATCTTTGTTATATTTACTGCCACAATATTTAATATATAAGGTAAAACAAAGAAACAATGTAAGTTAATGTGATATTTAGTAAAAAATCAATAATGTAAAACTTGTACATATCTAACTTGTATGTATATTACTAACTGAGTATCCACATCATTGTTTGAAATATAAAATTTAAAACAAAAGAGTTTTCTTACATATATAACATAATATAATATGAACATTATATGTAATAATTGATATTACTTGTATGATTTGATTTTAATAAAAATGAGTGAAACATCCACCCCAGTTTAGAAGGTAGTACTGATAATAGTTTTATAAAGTATACAAGATAAATTTGTATAAAATATCATTAAATTATTATAATAAAATGAAATCTAATAATAATAATTTAAAATAGTTTAGAAGGGATGTGTGTTATGCATTAGTAGTTTAATTCACATAGTTTCTTTATTAATAATTTCAAAGTATAATAAAAATTGTAATAAATATTGTCAATTAGTAAAATTTTACTAATTGTAAAAAGGTATCATTTTACTTTAAAACTATGAATTCATCAGCTGAAAATATCGTCTAACTATTTCTAAAGATTCAGATTATAAATTTTAATAATGTTAATTGACTTAAACAACTTTGACTAAGATTAAAATTATCATCTAAATAGTAAAATATGTTGAAAAATATTGAATCTCGTTATATTTTCACTAAATATTATATTCTGAAAGTATTTGAGTTTACGATAAGGTGTGATTTTTGCAAATTATTTTAAATTATTAAAAAGAAGCGAAATTTTTTTATTTCCATTGATACATGGCTTAGTCGCTAATATTTTGTATTTTAAAATTACATAATTAATAAATTATAGGTGGAAGAATTACTCTTTACGATAAGAAAGGTAGATCCAATTAATATGTATTTTTAGATTTTAACAGTAAAATAATATAAAAAAGTTCGTTATTTAATTAAAATAGAATGCCGTTGATTTCTATAGCATCGCCAAATAAATGATAACTTCTAATATGGCTTCACATTTTAGGCGTATTAAATGACTCCCCAAATTTTTGTAAAATCATTCAGAAATCGTCATTTTTTAACTATTTTAGGGGTTGAAATTAATGTGTCTTTAGCGGCTCCTTTATTATTTCTGCAGCATTGAAAATCAGGTTTTTGATAATGAAAAAGAAAAGATAAATAATATAGGGAAGCGGTCTGAAATCAGAGGCGTGTGAAATTTTTTTAGGGGCTCTGAGTTATTTGGGGTTGAAAAATATCGTTTGTAATTTTAATTTTCGGCCGTTATTATAGGCACTGGGAGGCGCGATCGTCTTCTTTATCGACTTTTCTTTCCCTAAAGTTGCATTCTTTGTGTAATACTAAAGACCACCTCTTAGAAAAAATTTGGTTATTTATAAAGAGTATATATATAGTGCTAAAAAAGAGTAAAGACCACTCCGTATAAATGGTATAATATATATGTAGCGTGCATGTTGGACAAATTTGTTTTTACTTATTGACTTTTATTGATTGTCCGAAGTGCTTATCAGCTAATCAAGTCAAACTTCACTGATTCTTATGGATATAAGTTACTATTCATAATTATTATTTCATATATATTAGTAATAAAATATATCTTAATAATCAAAATTTATATGCTATTGACATAAAAATTAAAGCGTCGTTATACCGATCGATAAAAAGTGAAAACTTTGTATGTTTAAGCTCGTAAGAGCGTAATCGCATGGAGGCCAGTTACTTTTCTTAGTAGTGTAAATAAATCGTTGAGTTTAAAAATGAATCACGTCATTTGAAAATAATATGATAATAAGTAATAAGTTGATGAGAATTATGCTTCGTATGTTTATGTATGATACCAAAATTATAGTTTCGATAGCATTGTACTTTTAATATGAATCTGGCATAATTCTTTACTTATTTGTGAGTTATGAATTTATTAGTTGGCCTTTATAGGGCAGAACCGATATTAACTGATGTATAATTGATTGTTGTTATAATTTTTAGAAATTATTTAAAGAAGTATGTTGATGCGCTAATGATTATGACCATCCCCAAGTAAATTAATAACCCACACTATATCTTTAATCTAGCCCAAATACTTAAATATAATTTTATTAATTTTAAATATAAAAGTTATGAATCACTACGTACTAAATTTATCTCTAAAAGATTTTAAATTTTTTTTCAATAATCAAAATTATTTAAATCTCAACTTGATAAAAATTTAAATTATCGTATTATATCACTTTCCCATCTACAAGGTTGTTAGATTTTTTAAATAGTCAAAAATTATTAGAATTTAACTACTAAAATTATGAATACTACGTCTAATCATGCTCTAAAGAGCGTTCAGCTTTGATAGGTAAAATTTTAAAAGCTGACCAACAAACTTAATAATTGTAAACTTGTCATGAATACATTACATTTAAAAGTTTAATTGATTTTTCTTTTTGAATAGTTAAAATTATTTAAAAGTCAACAATCAAATTTAAAATTTATAAATACTAAATTTAGTCAATCTACAGATCGTCAATTTTCTTTTATTGATAGTCAAAATTATTTAAAAGCTCAATAGGCAAAATTAAAGAATTATGAAAGAAACGCATATTACACCGTCTCTAAAATGTTCATGATTTTCTTTTCAATAGTTAAAATTATTTAAAACTCAACCACGAAAATTCAAAATTTATAAATACTAAATAATATCATAGATTCTGCAAAAATTGCTCAATTTTTTTTCAATATTAAATTAGTTAAAAGCTATGCATGAAACTAATAACTTATGATTCTTATATCTTTTTATTACGTTAAATGCGCAAGAGATTTTTCAATAGTCAAAATTAACAAATTATCATTTGAAAGATTGTCTAGATTAATTTTCTAATGATCAAATTATGAAACTTTGACATTATTTATATACGTAACATTGATTTGAATAGCAAATTATAATATGTTTAGTAAATTGCTTTAAATATATTAATCTTTAAATATTTTAAATTAAGTATATTAACAATGTTACTATTACGTATTTTTAATACAAAATTATTCTTAATATACTTTGATTATTCAGTAAAAGAAATAATATTATTGATTTTGTATCAAACTTAATAATTTTTATTAAGTAAGAAATCTTATCTTAATCTAGTATCTGACTTTGTAATAGAGTTACTGATAAAATAATTACATTCACATGTAGAAGATCCTACATATTATAAAATTTGTATTTGTAGTCTTTTATTTTGTTAAAATTTGTCAATCTGATTATACACTTCGTTAAGGGTATTTTTAGTCCCGGATTAAAGGGAAGAAACTTTGAGGCAATGATAACTTATATATATAACATAAGAGGACGTGTGTTGCTGTATTGTTATACGTGATTTCGTTATTATAATTATAAAAAAACATAAAATTATTGTAAACTTTGTTACGCGTGATTTCGTGTTATAGTATAAAATGTAACTTAAAATATTAAAAATAAATTTATCGAATAAATATGTTTTATATATTTTAAAGGTTATGTCAATTCACTTAAGTAAAAGATGTCGCCAAATGCTTTGTGCGTTAAATGCATTTCTATGATAAAATTGACCGCTACTTATAACTACGTTGAAGAAGATAAAAAAGAAAATCAGTAGGGCGCAGGCGAGATAGGTAAATGATCAAAAAGCCATCCTTCCTTTTGGAGGATTTCCAAAAATACTATAATGAGAAACAAAGATTTCTTTGTATATATTTAATTTTGTTGTGCGTGATTCAGCCAATCCCAAGTTTCTTTTGGTAGAATAAAATCTTGTTTTTCGCTCTTTCATAGCAAAATTTTTTGTTAAGAGTAAATTATTAGTAAAAAAAAGTTTATTATTATTTGAAGCTGGATTCTAGATAGATAAGAGAAAATCGGAAATCGCTTTCGTGCATCATAACTTTATAAGATTACATGTGTCTTATTGAGATCGTGTGTAGATTATACGAGAGCAAACTGACCTTGTGATGTATAATATTATAAAAGGCAATAAAATGATCTTCCGTAAAAGGAGATAGAGGATTTTATTTGCCAAATTCACAAAAGCTATGAAATTGTAAAATGAAAATATTCTACGTATTTTAAAACTTTTTATTATCTGAAAATTGATTTAAATACATAAATTGTCAAAATTTATCCATCTTTTGTCTTTTATTTGTTAATTAAAGTTGATAATCATCATCTTTGCTCAGATCAATTGTATTTTCGGTTACTTTATTGTTTACTATTTTGTTTTTTGTTGATCGACGTATCTTTTCTTGAGTGTACCCGTTCTATTTTTTATTATCTATAGTTAATCGTCATGCGGTTTGAAATTAATATTTTAATGCCGAAGCTAAAGAATGTTAAGCAAAACAATGATCCTTGATATCTTACCACAACAATTTTATTGCATAAATTAGAAGCGTATAAGTAGTTAAAAAGAAAATAATGTGAAATCATATCGTTGTTGTTCATTCATAATTAATTATGAACTTCTCAAAGATAAATGTGAATTACTGGTTTGCGTAATAATTTTACGTTTGTCGAAGTATTAGTCTTACCGATTATGTTTTGAATGTGGTCTTTGGGCTTTTTGTCACATTATGTCGATATTTTGGATGTATTATTGCAGCTATTGATGTTTGATTTAGTGGTTCTCTCTTATTATTTTTAATTTAATTTATCTTGTTATATTTATGCAAGTAATATTGATATGTGGTAAAAATAAAAAGCAATGTAAATTAATGTGATCTCACAGTAAAAATTCAATAATGTGTCAAATTTGTAATACATATCTATCTTGTATATATATTACTAGCGGGTAATCACGTCATTGTTTGATACTAAAATTTAAAATAAAAGAGAGATTGCTCAAATTATATATTACATAATATAATATGAAAACTTTATATGTAATAATTGATATTATCTGTATTATTTAATTTTAATAAAAATGAACAAACCTAGAAGGTAGGACTATTAATAGTTTTATAAAAGTATACAAGATGAAATATGTATAAAATATAATTAAATTATTATAGTAAGTAGTCAATAATAATAATTTAAAATAGCATCAAATTTTGAAAAATAAAATAAAATTGAAAAATAAAATAAAATCGATATACAACAAGTCAAGTTATTATTCGTAATTATTATTTTATATATATTAGTAACAAAATATATTCTAATGAAAGCAAAATTTATGTCTTATTAATGTAAAATTAAAAGCGTCGTTATTCCCGATCGATAAAAAGTCGAGAAACAGGTTTAAACTCACGTCCTTTTTTAGTAGTGTAAACATCATTTGAGAACTTAAAGATGAAGGGTAATGGTCGCGTTGATCACGCAATGTTTATCCGTTTATTTTGACCGACATGTTTCAAATGAGCACTTGTTTGATCAACGACTTTAAAATTGTTTCGATTAGTTTTTTCAAGGTCAAAATTCAGATTCTTCTCAGTTAAATGTGTCGTGGCAATGACGTGTGGCGCGTTTTAAATGGGCAATCGTGTCCAATTGTTACAAATATAATTTTGGGATAATAATAAAAAATTAAAAAGATATAGACCTTATTTAAAATTACTTTAAAGACATTTATTAAACAAACTAAAATAAGCCGCTTTTCAAATCACCCATCGCCCACCGCTAACCACACTTCCCTTTATTGCTTTCTCCCCACGCGCTACCACTAAAAATAACGAAGACGACATCGTTAAAAACTCGACATTTGAGTAATTCCAGCATCTTTGAGCTTGTTCCAAATAGCAATAATATTTTTCTGTTATTATCATGTTGAACTTTTGACAATTTATTTTTTTATTATAATAATGTGTAAACTAATTTTTGCTATGAATGAACCTACAGCGCCTCATTGAATCGCTTGAATTATCGTCTGGTCGTTTAACACCTCAGCGTCGTTAAACGACTGGTGGTTAATGAAGCGAAGGAGATTTGTTGCAAGAAAGAAAGGAAGAATTAATCTTCGTGGAAGCGCTTGAGCTCATATGAAGCATTGAAAAAGCTAAGAGATATTAGTGTGCTAGAATAAGAAGGGGAAGCGTGGTCGCATGGGCGGTCAGCCAGCGGCCAATTAGTTCAGATGAATCGCGTGGTTTAACGATAATGATAATATCCCCAATAAGATGATGGGAAAATTATAGGCATATGTTTTGCCTTATTACCAGAATTATAGTTTGATAGTATTGTATATTTTTTAATATGAACATTGCTTAAGTTTAATTTTTTATTATTGACCTTTATAAATTTTGACTCGATATTAACTTTTGATGTATAATTGATTGTTATTATTATAATTTTTAGGAAATTGTTAAAAATATATTAATCGTCTGATAAACATTATGATTTTTTCAAGATACAAATTTTTATTTCATTATAGAAATACCAAAATGATGTGATCATCAATACATTAAACTCACATAATACATTATTAATTACTAATCTGATTATGATCGTCTAAGTAAATTAATGATACTATATCTTTGAAATCTAACTAAATAACCAATATAATTTTTTCAACCGTTTAAGTATAAAGTTATGAATCTACATTACTAAATTTATCTACAAAGATTGTTAAATTTTAACTTCGATAATCAAAATTATTTAAATCTCATTAAAATTTCAAAATTATGAATAATATATCTTCACATGTCTTTAAAAGGTTGTTAGATTTTCTTTTGATAATTCGAAATTATTGAGAATTCTTAGCTAAATTATAGAATATTACATCTGAAACCCATTTTTAAAAACGTTTAATTTTTTTTTTTTCAATAGTCAAATATTTTAAAACAATGAAACAAAGCTTAAAATTATGAAAATATCATATTATCTCCCAGCATCTAAAAGATTCGATTGATTTTCTTTTTGAATAATCTGTTTTAAAAAGTCAACAACCAGGAATTTAAAATTTATAAATCTTAATTTTCATCAATGCCAAAGATGGATTCGATGAATTAAAATTATTTAAAGCTATTTAAATGAAAGTAAAAATTATGAAGGCTACATCTATATAAATGCAAATGTTAAATTTAGATTTTCTTTTTTAATAGTTAAATTCTTCTATTGACCACAATTCAAATTTATAAATACTAAATATGACGTATTTAAAAGATTATTCGATTTTAACTTCGATAATCATGATTATTATTTAAAAGCTCATAAATAATTGATGACTTAAGATTCTACTAAATATTATTATAGAGTAAGTTAAGAAAAATATTATATGTTGATATAAAATATTTCATAATAATATAATAAAATTTTATAAGCCTGTTGGGTTGAAAATTAACGTCAGAACATGTGAGTATTACGTCGTTCATACATAATTTGAATACTTTTATTAACATAAAACAAAGGAGGAGGTTTCAACTTTTATGATTGAAATTTTAATTATAAACTCAATTATTTTCATACAAGTATAATTTTTTAAGAAAAAAAATGTAAATAACTAATATTTTTAACCTATAATTACTCTTATTCCCAGGTGATCTACCTAGATTAAATCTATACAGACTTGAATAATAACTATAGGAACATAAGGTACTGGCCAATTATGAAGAATCCTAGAAATCACATTTCTATATCTCTCTAAAAAACATTACTACAACTGTTCGTTAATAAATACATGAATCCAAGTAATGTGTTAATTTTATATAAAAATTAATTTTATTAACTAGAATTATAATTTTTTATCGTATCTGACTTTGTAATTGAGTTAACTGATAAAATAATTACATTTGAAACAGAGCACTTATATTATAGAATTTATATTTGTAATGCTTTTAGTTTAATTAAAATTTATCAAATATAATTATCTGCTTCATTAAAATTGTTTAGTCGATTAAAAAAATGAGAGAAACTTTTAAGGCCAATTTCGTGATATATATATATATATATATATATATATATATATATATATATATATATATATATATATATATATATCTTAGGTTTTTAATATGTTCACTTAGAGGCGCGGGTTAAAGGTGATGTCGAGAAAAATATTTGATCTGAGATTTGCGTGCAAGCTTTGATATGAAAATATTTATTAAATATATTTAAACATGATAGAAAAAAAGCTGTATAGATAGATAGATATAGATATATACAAATTAATGAAAAAATAAAATTACATAAAAATTTAACAACAATTGTGAGAACATTAAGCAATGCTCATTGACTCAAAAAATGGCAGAATCTTCCAAAATGTGCATGGTTTTCTCTTGGCAGCCTGAGGACCCTAACTCCATGAAGACATCGAGTGAATGCTTCAGACGGATGGTTAAGTAATGGCGTCATTCAGAATTTGTCAGTTAACAAAATTTGTAAGTCCTTAAATATATATGGTGTAGTTTGTTCACTAATCACCTTGGGTGGATTTATGTCAAGTTTCTCAATGCTATAGAAGTTAGTTCCAGGAACGCTAGCATTTTGGACATCAGTTTCCAGCTCAAAATTCTTCCTCATTTGGCGAATCTGGTAGGATGTCTTGAATGTTTTCCTGGCTGCTACTCGATTTGATCTTCTTAGTTCTTGATCGAATGTTTCCCCCTATAGGAAAAGGTACCTGCACGGTTGGATCAAGATGCCTGATATTAAGGTTTCAGACTTTTCAGTTATAGAATTGAAGACATTGGCTTGGACATACCTGATCACCTGCATTAGGACCATCAGTATTGAAGAGGATTGGACGACACCTTTTATCTTCGTTCATCAAGCTTGAATTCTGAAAGTGGGCAACGAGAGCAGCCTTTCCTTGAATCCGAGCATACGTGAGTGATGTCACTTTTTCGCTGTTAAATTTCTCCCATTTCTTGCCATTAAATGCCTGCAAAATATGAGTAATTAGGCTCAGCATAATGATTTTTTACCAGCAGTATTAAAGTACCTGATAAAATGGAACTATTAATGATGTATCTGTCATGTTGATGAATGCGTAACCAACATTGCACTTGTTCTGCAAAATCATGAAACGAAGGAAAATCATCATATATAGAAGAAATTATGTTTTGTGTATACAAAAAAATAAATAGACACAAGTACCTTGAAGTCAATTGGGAGGTAGAGAAAATCATAAGTTCCCTTGTGGCATTCGTCAATTGCAGCCAAAAGCATCTTAGAAGTGTACCTGCAGTGGTATCCGAAAAAATAAGATTATCGTGTATTTTGTTGCTACTAACTAGCTACCCATAACCCAATGAACAATATCGCATACACCGTGGCTTAGAAGTAAGAAGATGGTTCTGATTTAGATTCGCATCAACTGAAGTCATAGAGTAATATAATTATTCAGATCACTCAATTTAGTTGATTCTTTGCATTAGTTTATTTGGCAAGAACAGAATCTCAAAAATCTAGAAAACAAGAGGAAATGAGAGGTTTGGATCTCAGAGTCAAGCATATGGTAGCTTACTTGTTAGGAATGTTCTTTATCATAAGCGTTGTCCGCTTATCTTCACCGAGCATAATTCGTTCAATGTCAAGTTCAAACTGCTTCTTGTCACTCTGATTAGAACTGCCGTCACTCCTTCGGCCTCTGGTCCTTTCATTAGGAGACTCAAATGGACTCAACAGTGGACTCAATTGACCTCTTGTTGGCACAATCAGGATTGCTTGGTTTTGAGGATGCAGTTGAATATTCTGTGAATGCACACTATCCATAGGGCTTCCAGCATTACAGAGGAACATGTTATGAGGACTCAATTCAGTAAGATGGGGAGAGTTACGGGGGATCCTCAAGCCACCCGGGGACCCCAAGTTAAATGCAGATGTGACTGGTGATTCCGCAGCATAACCATGTCGCCTTTCCCAGAGAGAAGGATTGACAGATCTGGGTGATCCCACAGTGTGAATGTTCATTTGTGCAAGTCCACTAGGCAGATGAGAGAGTGGTCTGGCAATGGCATGCATTTGTTGAGGGCGAGGACTACATGTTCCATTGACAAATGAAGGTGAGTTCGGCCATATGACGCCTTGAGGCTGAGGACTGCTAGAGCTCCACATATAATGCTGTCCAGAAGAAAGACAGTTCCCATTTGGAGAAGCGCTAAAAACTGTGAAAGAGAATAGTGAGGGTTGCACAAGAAAAGTAAATCATGTGCTTCATGTACAGATCTTCATAGATGTCTACTTTATGCTGGGAAAGCTTCGACATGCATAAGGGAAGCTAAGATATGTTACAAAAATGAAAATCCTACTTGTTTATGTCACTTTCTGTTTCCCTTTTCTTTATCAAGGAATTTTAATCATTTATCGAAACAAAATAAATAAACATCAACAAAAGTCTTCCTTCGAGGATACTTTCAAGAACATTATACGTATGTGATTGAGGCCGTCCATCATAAAATATGAGACAGCAAAATCAACTACACAAGTTCATGAACTTACCATTCTCATTCCAATCAGTGGGAAGCCCCCTTGGGCTGACTCTTCCGAATGATTTCTCCTGAAGTTCAGATTGGCTTGAAACCCTGCTAAGTGTCATATTTCCAGGAGATTTGCAGATAGACCCATTAGCAAAACTACCTCCATAATCTGGAAGAGAATCAGAACGAAAACCTGGCGGGCCCCAGATTTCAAATTTTCCATGGGGGCTGCTTCCTTCCATAGAGTTTGACTGATTGTTAGGTGATAGCAAATTTGGCAGAGAGGATGACCTGTTAGGGACACTAGATGATATCCCATTGTGAAATGCACTTTCCCGATATGGACTCATAGGTGGTCTGCCCGAAGGCCGAGCACTCAGAACTGTTCCATTATCCAAGTTAGAGGTAATACCTCCATGAGAAAATGACCCTGGTAGATTGCCACATGGTAAAGTTAGGACATTGGGACATGCTGCAATCGAAGCTAATATACATGATATGGGTGGAATATAACATAGTACCGGAATATCCCAATGGAAAGTTTGAAGGTGGACTACTCTGTTGCAAATGGAGACCAGGGTGTTCCTGATCCATCTCGAAAGAAAATGGATCAATAGACCTGCAAACAGCATCACAAGGAGACAATTATAGAACCGAACACAAAATTTGTATCTACAACTCTCGAGCCTCCTGAGGATATATAAACAAGAAAAAGGAATAAAAAAAGAAATTGAAAACAAGTTGAGAATAGGCTGCTAGCTGTTACAGCTACTCAAGTCACAAGAGTGAAATGAACACGAATAAGCTGTGAGAAGAGAGAGGTCAAATTGCAGTCTCAACAAGATATACCATCTAGGACCACCAAGATGGCTTGGGACATGTTTAATCTTCTTTCCAGCAATGCCACTATTATTCAATGCACGAAGAGCAGCATCTGCAGCCTTAGCATCATAAAACTCAATGATTTTGAGTTGACTTCTGTGTAACGTTTCATGGATCTGCACATACGAAGAGTTAGTTATGAAGAAAGATAAAAATGTCAAGTAAATGCATGATTCTAGTTACAAAACTCACCTCCTTGACTTCACCGTAGTACCCAAAAATTTGGCGAAGTTCATCATTCGAAACAGAAGAGTCTAGGTTAAAGGCCACAATAGTGCCCTGGTTGAAATCTTCCTCAGAATGATTTTTCTAAGAAGGAAATCAGTTAAGACTCTGGGTGAGATTGTTGTTTCCCAAGCATTCAATCCAACAATTACAATATGTCTTGTGAAGCTTTATGCCTCTAAAGAACCAAAAGCATACCTTTGCATCAGTAACTCCATAAAACAAGTCGTCGTCGTCATCTGGGAGAAGATTTCCAATTGTTTGGGCCTCAAGTTCTTTAAGGGATTCAAAAGATTCTTTTTCCTCATGATGGTCGTCAGCATTAACAGAAGGGCCATAAGAAATATTATTTGATGAATATCTCGCTGCATTCAGAACACAGAAATCAACTCTCCTTTTACAAAGTCAAAAGCGAAATTAAGAAGAGGCTAGTAACGTCAATGGCAAAAGTATCTAGGAAAAGCAGATCAAACAAATGCCAGAACCAATAGAAGCACATGAGTTATTAATAAACAAACGGCCACAAATATGCTCAGTAAGATGCAGAACCAAGATTTTGTTTAAATTCACTAAGCATGGAAGAATTAGAAGATTTTTCCAATCTAGGAGCAAAAGTGTCCGGGAGAGCATTGGCTCTGTGATCTCGGTTAAGATAAGAATTAAAGTGTTGGCATCAAATAAATATTCCTTGCAATAATTACTGCAGGTCGCCCATCTTTCAATTTTTCCTTGAAAAAAGGGAAACTGGTCTGAAATCTTAACTCATACATTGTTGTCATTTACATGTTCCATCTATGGGATTAGAAGTTAAAACTGATCCGAAAGCTCAGACACTGTTATCATTTACAGGTTTTGGTACATCAAGACCCCATTGTGTGGGGTACGAGGAAGGATCCACTTTGTTGACATTATAGGTAAATCCACGAACTTTTAATTAGACGAGTCAATACCACAAAATTCAACTAGAAGTGTCAAAATAATGAATTCAAGAAGAGTTATCTGAATGAAGTGCATTACTGCATTAGTACTCACCATAACATTTATTAATTTCATCAGTCTTCCAGAATCCTAGCTGTCTCTGTTAACAGTACAAATTCAAATGAGAGAAGATAGATACGATTCCTTACAACTAATATGAACAAAAAAAGAAATAATCCCTTGAACAAATGTATAGAACTCTTGGAATAAGGAATAGTTGAGGTACTTGCAATTCAACAACATTTATACTTCAATCAATCGAATTTCGAAGAAGAAAACGTAGCAGCAACAAATACCTCATCACAGAAAGAAAGCTCCTTGGAGAAGAATGATGAAGAATCCATTGTTTCAGATGGCATGGTATCCTAAAGATCTTTTCGTTCGCTTGTAGACTACCGTCTTGAAATCATCAAATACATATGAACTTTTAGGGAAATACCAAAAAATGTTGGTCACGAAAATTTCGAAGTGAAAACAACACTAAGTTCTCCAACAAAAATATCATAGTATCAAACTATGAATGCAGAACATGAGACAATGCTTTACAACTAAATATGCTTTATCAAAGATCAACCCTTTAGAGCTATGCATGTATTGTATCTGTGATCTGTTTATATAAGTTCAGAAAATAATAGATAATTTCCACAAAGATATTTTCCAAGACATTGTATGTTATTACTTATTAGCATATCAAATTTTGATGTACATGCATCTCTTCTTTTTTGTAAATAGAATTTGGACAATCTAAGGTGCATTTAATAAGTGAAATACAAATATTCACTCAATAGATTAACTAAACTAAAACAGATGCATTTAATATGCTAGCTTATAAATATATTTAATGCAATTACAAGAATAAGCAAGGGATCATTATTGTTACTTCCATAAATTAAGTAAAACTACATAAATTTGATACATTACCAAATTTTAAAACATGATAAACTGAAAAAAGAGGAAATTTAAGGAGAGGGGGGGAGTTTCAAACACTAAAATTCAAAACATAACAACTAAATATCCTCAACTTTTTTAAACTCTAGAATTCAAAAATAATAACATTTTTTACACGTGATCACAATGATGGGGATCTTAAAATCATAAAAAAAATCAATATTTGAGCTCAAAATATCACAGGATCAAGAACTTCTAGTCATAAACTATCAAATGCAGCTCAAATCGGAACAAGAAAAATACCGATGGAAATGAGAAAATGGGTGAAGTTGAAGCACTAACCTTTCAAACTGAACAAACCATCATGACCAAAAAGTTGCACCAAAGAACCACTAACATATAAAGAAAAACAAAGAATTAGATAAACAACTCAATTTTCAATTTTCTTACAAAGAAACTGGACAATTGGGTATGCAAAAAGCAAGACAACTTGGCTAATAATGTGAGAGAGAGAGAGAGAGAGAGAGAGAGAGAGAGATGTGTCTATGTACATATATATGTATGCAGAAACGTAGAAGAAAGAAGAATAATTGGAATAAAGTACGGCAGAAGGCAAGGAAAAACCAGAAAGGTTTTGAGAAGAAATGCAGAATTCAAGAAAAAGATCTATAGGAAACTGTGCCTTGCAATAACCTCCAAAACCAATTCAAACATTACACCATCAACATCATTAACAACAACAACAAATGATTCTTTTTTTTCATTTATCTCTCTAAACCTTTTTTCTATATTGTTTCCAACATTATAAGTTAACGTTAAAATGCTTATTTCGGAGCTTGATCTCGCTTGTGTCAGCGAGAATAAGATTTACGTATTACATTAAACATTCGACTCACTTTTATCACGCTAATTCTGAGGGAACAAACGAGGCTACGTATTATCCGTCTAAGCTGTTAAATTAAGTATTGTCGGCCTTTCTCTGTTTGGAAACAGATGATATATTATCCGGCCGCTTTATCGCATTTAACGAGGCATTTTGGGAAATACATTGAAATAACATGTTGCATGTTGCATGTACATATACCTTAATTGTTTGTTAATGTTGGAATGAAGAAAGCTCACCGGAGATGGGAATCTATGGCGTCCAAGGTGGTCTCAGACGTCACATTTCCGAGTCCATAACCTCCTTTTTCCCTTTTCTTTATGGCTTTTTATGTATCTCTCCCTCTCCTTTTAAATTGTATATAGTAGAGAGAGAAATATTGCATGTAGACAAAATAATAATTATTGGAAGAGAGAAAAAGACATGTCCGAACTAATGGGAGGATCTATGTACAAAAATGATTTGAGGTTTTAGAGGGAATCTACACAAACAAATGCAAATATATACTTGCTAAAATGGAAGATTTTTCAAGTATTTATTCTCAATGTAGTATTAGAAATTAAAGGTATGATAATTCTTGTATAAAGGCCACTTTACCTCTTCCATCTCATTAATACACCATAAATATTAAAATATTTGATTGTTTAAAAAATGTTCCTTGATTGTATTAACAAAGTGATATTATTCATTAATTTATACTTTTATCTCTATAAAAATGATATCTAATTAATAAATATTGAAATACTAATACCTCTCCAAATAGCTAATCATAATCCTTGTAATCAATTTTTGGTATTGAATGAGTCATGATTCATGTCTTCCTTCCATAAAGAGTCATAGATTCATATGTCTTGTAGGTCCTTTTATCACCCCCACCTCCCTCCCATTAACTCCCTAGTGTAATGGTATGGAGCTAGTACTCTGAGCTCAATAAATTTCTTGAGTTTAATGAGTTATTTATGACTTATGAACTTAAAAAATAATTTAAACTTTCTACTTAAGAAGCTTAATTTTGTCATTTCTGTCATTAATTAAAAGACTATGATAACTAATTGAGAAAAGAAAGGAAACTGATCCCTCGAAAAACTCCATTCACATCAATTACATTGATTCCCATCTCAAAAGCTCCACCCCCACTCCCCTCAATACCCAAGCCTCCAATTGTTATTTTCATTGGGTTATTAGATATGATCTATTAAAAAGTATAGTATTACAATTGGGTTATGACTTATGAGAATCGTATAAAATTTCTTTTGAATTGGGAGTGTATGGTTAAATTCTTCTGCTTTATGAATCACAGTGCTAACTTGTATCAACTTTAAACAGATGTGTGGTCTACGTTTATGAAGTTCATGGAGAATTATATGGTGTTAAAATATATGAATAGCAAAGAGAAAGGCCTTGATCGAGTAAATAAAATTTCTGATATAAATGAGAAATTAGGCTTGAGTCCCAATGAAATATGATACTAAATGAGAAGTATATCTTAGTGCGGTCCCAATAAAAGCATGTTATATAAGTCAAATTGGAAACTTGAAAATTCTTCGTTATGTCTTGATCTCTTGTGAGAATAAATAACCTAAGATTTGTCCTTATAATATTTATGCACTGAAGCCTTTAAATAAGTTATAAGGTGGCAATAAACGATAAAGGGTATAAAATTATAAATATTTGGTAACATGAATACTTGCTTTTGATTTGCGTGCATGATTTATAATATGGCGTCACAGCGAAATACGTCTCGTAGCAGCGTGAAGGATTAATGATCGTGAACACGTATCTATGTTCTCGGGAACTTAACCGGTTGAGTTAATATAAAATATTTGAGTATTTAAAGTCAATGAAAGATGGATTCTGAGTTATTGCGTTATTAGGCGTTGATTTAATTCTCATTTTATTTGATGTCAGCGTGAATATAGAAGTTTATCGATATGTCATACATGTTTAACTTTATATTATGCCGCACAATGATTATACGTCCCCATTTGTTTCTTTTTTATTATGTGTGGTATAGACATTTGAATTATTAATAGTAAGTTGATATTGATATTTATTATTTTTATTGATGATTTGATTTATTTATCATTAATGGTGACATAAATAATCCTTGATACTCACGAAGATCCGATTATACTTTTATAGAGACTTTGAAAAATTATCGATGACTAAGTTATCGTGAATAAGTTAACCACAGCAAACTCCACAGCCAAGTTCTCGGTTGTTAAACAAGATGTTTATAATCGATTTGGAATCAAATGCTTTATAAAAAGTATATAAGTCAATTAGGCATGTAATTTATAAAATTGTACTCACATGCAGTTCGATTGTCGAATGAATGTCTGATCCGATTTGAAATTAAATATTTTATAAAGATATATACATGTGATTATCAAATGCAGTATAAATTCATATCATATTTGATCACATTGGTAGAAATATTTAATCTCAATTAAATGAAATCCATAAGAATAATTTAATATCTCGTCCGAGGAAGACATGAACTTGGTCTTGAAGTACCGTTTACTGATATATCTTACAAGCGATACATGATTACATAATCATGCAATATTGGCCAACCAAGCGTTTGTAGTGTTATTTGAATTTCTACTTGAATAATCTAAGCGGATGATACCGTCGGGGAGATATGATATAGAATAATGATCTACCATTAGGGGGATCTGATATGCATTGTACTCTTTTTCCGCTTCACTAAATTTTTCCCAAATTTTCTTGGTAAGGGTTTTAATGAGACAATTACTTGAAGCATATCTAAGAAATATATAGTCTTTTTTGTTTCTTGGGTTTTTATCCCTTAGGGTTTTTCTGGTATTATTTAACCAAAGATGGTTATCGAATGATCTTCACAGTATTGTATTTACATGTAAAAATCGAAAGAAGTTTATGAAAATATTGATTTATGTTTATGGCTTAAACATTATTGGAACTCTTGAAGAACTTTCGAGAGTTGTAAACTTCTTGAAGAAGGAATTTGAATGAAATACCGTTGATAGATCACATTCGGTACTTGACATAATTATAATATCGTAAAATGTGAGCTTGATAGGCTCGTGTCTTAAGAAAGTACAAAAGAATTATTTAGTCTGAAATATCATATAAGTGCTATTGGAAGTAGTGATATATATTAGGGAGGAAATATCAATAAATTCATTGAAATGAGATTAAATATATAAGGGATATAAGAATGTTCAGGTAGAGCATTGATTTTTACACAATTGATTATGCGAATCACATGTCTTTTTTTATATAATCTATATTGGAAGATCGCATCATGATATTTATTTATCGATGATTATGTATTTCATGGTGATATATAAACAAACTGGGTAACAAAATCATCGATACATGTGGAGATCTTAAAATCCACGAAGAAGTTGTGAATGTGTTGATTGGAGTATTCCAGCCAGTCATTATTCTTTATGATTTATCATATGAAAGTTAGTCACTGCCGTCTTTATGACGATAATTGTTAAATGAATGACATATCAAATGAGATAGAACAAAATATATTTATGTTTTTCTCTACCATGATTTTTAGAGAATGGTGAAATGGGTTACTGATAAATTCGATCTTGTAATAATCGGCAATATATTATTCGTCGACACCATGACGTTCGAAAACCTATCAGAAGTATGGGAGATACGTGGACTAAGTGATGTCGAAGTGATGTGGTCATGAGGGGAGTTAATACACGTTGTTCTTTTTCCTTAATCGAGTTTTTTGTCGGAAATGGATTTTGCGATAAGGTTTTAATGAACAGCATTATAGCGTATGTTGAAAATAATGCAGCTTCTTTTTTTTCTTCATTTTAGTTTTTTATCATCTTAGTTTTTACTGTGGGTTTTTAGCAGAGGCGTATTTTGGTTAATTAGACATCCCAGGGAGTGTTATGGAAATATTGTGGATGTCTTGTCGAATTCGAAGAAGGAGTGGATTGATTAAGAAGTTATTGGGTTCTTTAGCTACCGAGTTAATTATTTATCAAAGTAGTAAACTTTGGCCAGCGATATATATTGAAGCTTTATAAATGAAGCGCGCGTTGTATTTATGCTACAGGCAATCAGCAAAAAGCAATAAAGATATCATTTTCCTTATTTATTATTCTCTCTGTTTATTTACTTTGTTCTTCGTTATATTTATAACAAATTTTCAATTATCAAAGTTAAAAATATCAGCCGATGCCAATAGAGCCATAACTTCCTCTTGGTATGTGCGGCGGGGGGATCGATTAGGGTGTCGAAGAGGGGGATTATTTCACGCGTGAGAGGATCAATTGAGTATCAAATTTGTGCTTTTGGTGAGGCAGATCAAGGAGGTAATTAAGAACATTAAAGATTTAACACCCACCAGTGGGTCCCACAGAAATAAAAAAACAAAAAAAAGGACATACATTTCGTGCACGTGTCGGGATCTGTTGGAATGCAATTTGGCCCAGCGACACGTGGCTGTGGCTAGGCCGTCCGTTTTCCCCCACCATTTTAAATTGTTTTTGAATAATTAAGCGAAAAAAATTACACCAACTTTTTTTTGAGCTCTATAAATAGAGGCCTGGATTTGTGTCGTTTGGACACCCAAAAAAATCAAGTTTTTTGCACTTTTTATTCTTCTTTTAATCGCTTTAAACTTCGATTTTGAAAACGTGGATGTGATAATTTATGTATGTTTCTTTATTATATGCGTCTTCAAGTTCGAGTGATGAATAATATTATTGTGTTATTTTTAAAAAATTATAATATTATTTATTGTATTAAAATATTATAAAATTTTGAAATTGAAAAAAAAAATATCTTATTAAAAATATACTTTAAAATATATATGAAATAAAAAATATTAAAAAAATTATTAAAATATTTTAAAAATAATTAAAATATTAAAATTATTACAAATATAAAAAATTATAATATTATTTATTGTATTATTAAATTTAATAATTATATATATGAAATAAGTAAAGAGAAAATATGGTGGAGTATATGTTGGAGTGATGTGGAAGGGAGATAAAGTAATTTGGCCTTGAATATGTTATAGCGTAGGCGTGGTAAAAGTGGAGTATTATTTGAGGTGTTAAAAGGCTGATGTGACGAGGAAAAGTATGGTGGCCAGCCGTCTTAGCGGATAGTCTTAGGGTCAACAAGACCAGACATTTGACTGACCAGACTTGAATCTTGATTAAATAAAAGTTCAATGGACTTTTACCATATACGGAATGGAGTACTGATTTATATAACGTTTAATGAACCAAGGGCATGTGCCCAACATAATCTACTCCCTATTCCCTATAAAACTCAAGAGTCAAGAATCAAAACTCTAAGAGTCAACAGTACTCATCTTCATAAATACATTAATTTCTTTGAACTTTAAAAATGTATAATTTTGATATGAATGATAACAAAAACATAAATACATAAAAACAATCACTATATTTTAATAATAAAAACTATCTTAAATCATCATTAAATGGAAGGATATAAATAAGGAACTAATCATCAACTTATATCTCTTTAGTTTCAATTTAATTAACCATATAGGTAAAAAATAAATTATTAAGATAATGATTGATTTTATTATTCGGTTTTCTAATATGTGCCCCAAGACCACATGTTAAGTTGATAATAAAGTAAAATATTTGATACAAGATTTGCATATGAATTATGATATGAAAATATTTGTTAAATATATTCTTATTATTTAAATTTCTTAACTTACGTAAACTTGACATATTAAAAAACCATTTATTATTTTCAAGGAGATATAAAAGAATTAAACAATAAAAATCATAATATTAGGAGATAATTTTTTTAAAATTCCAATACAAAATACGATCAATTATAATAAAATAAAAAAGTTTTTAGTAGATATTCCGTAATAAATTAAATTGATCACAGTATAAAAAACATGGGCAAAACACTGATTGCTCGTAAGTATTCATTAATCAGTTTTGGTATTTATGTATTTTTCTTAATTCAAAATTCACATGCTCCGATTTCAGTCATTAAAGCCCATTCAGACAAGTTGGCTGAGTCGGTTGACCGTTATGTTGTTATTTGGGGAAAACCGATTTTTTAAAAAAGCCCGAAATGCTGAGTCGAGAATAGAATGTCACGAAAAGTGAAAGCATATTGCGTTATACGGAGCAAGTAAAGACTTCAACAGCGCAAACAAGCGCATTACCATGAATCAAAGCCCCCAATCGATTGGTGAGATTACCGGAGTAATACGAGGCGGCCCGGGAAAGCGAAGTGTGGTAAGCTTCGAATGCACCTCGCTAAGGTGGTTATCCCGTACTTTCTGGAATTATACCGGATGTAAATTGAAATCTGGCAATCACTTTTCGCTGAGGGATAACACTGCTTAGCGCGAAGTGATACTGTCGTTCACGCCATAGTCAGCTTCTGGAAAAAGTAACCAAAGAAGACAATAAGCTCGCTGTTATGCGCGTGGCGACTTCGTCAATCGAGGTAACGTCTCCGTAATAACGGAATGCTCCCAGTGTTAAGCGAATGTTCATTCAAGCGTTTAAAGCATCTGTTCGGATGGTGATTAGGAGTGTAACTCTTCCTTTTTAAATCGTGCGGCCGAGGCCGCGTGAAATTAGTATGAAGCGGTGTAATCTCATGGCCTTTTATTGAGCACATGGGTGCCTTTCTTGATGAGTAGAAGAAGAAGGGTTGTCCCCATTTTTACTACTACATCGATGCATCATTCTAGCTCCCCAAATTCACATCAGTGATCTTTAGGAAATGACACCAAGTTTCTCTCTCTCAGGAGCCTTTAAATGACGATTTATGGGCGACATGACTTCTAGGGCATAATGCTCAGAAATGGCCTTAGATGTGGCTCAGCCGGTTGGTGAGAGGAAGGAGGCTTCTGCCCCGTCTTTATACCCTTGATGAATTTAAATACCAGGAGTTCTGATTAAAAGAATTAATGGGGATGACTTGTGGACTAGATTAGAAATATTGACCTAGGTGAACACCCGCAGACTTTACTGCGTGAGAGCTTTGGTGTTACTCACGTGGTGGTGTCGTATGTTGGAAAAATCTGGAGTTCTTGTAGGAGAACTTGTCTTATTTTCACCACACACTTTGTCTTCTTCCTCATGAAATATGTTAGGGGATATATCACGAAGAAAATGAAAGGTGGTAAAGATGGACCACCCGACTTTTATAACAAAATGCTTCTGATGCGGACCAAGCAATGAGAAGTGCTTATTCCAGTGACCCTCTTCACCACTTTGCTTCGTGAGGATGCTTGAAAATCTAGAAAACGAGACCAAGAAATCTTGACTCAAATCGTAACCCAAAAAAGTCCACAAAACCACGAAATTGGAACTGAAATCGTGAGAGAGATTCGCTTAGCACGTGTGAAATGTGACGATCCCAAATTCAGAGCAATTTGAATTCAAACAAAAGAATCAAAATTGCTTCAAGAAAATTCAAACTTTCAATAAAGAGTTCATGGGTTTTGATTTTACAGGGCAGTCCCAATGCGTCGTGGGGCTTTAAAAAAAATTCGGTTTTGTACACAAAATAACATGTGATCGGTATTATTTTTGTCGAATGGGTTGGATGCTTTGAGAGTGGATGTATGTAATGGGTGGAATAGTAAAAAATACGTAGTGGCCAGCAGGTAATGACGAAAATAGGCGATGAAATGATCGTCCGCTGCTAAAATATTATAGAAACAAACAAATTGCCTAAAAATGCCTGTTTGACAGATTTAATTATGGAAATTGACATTATATATTTTCCCAAAGTAACACACATATATATATATTATATACTGGTTTTCTAATATGTGGACACAAGTTAAAAAGTAAAATTATATATATTTAATAAATATTTTCATATCAAAATTTAAATGTAAATATTTTCCTTCATTATAACCTGCCCTGTACAAGTTAGAAAAATCATATATATATTTACATTTTTTAAATTTTAGGTTCCATTACTCCTTTTTTTTTGGAAAATTACAAGATCTGGAGTACTATCTTTCAAGATTTCAGTAGAAGTAATTTGACTGAAGCAATTGGTAAGAACCTTTTATCCCAAAAATATTTTCCAGTTTGAATTTTAATGATAAATATTTTTTTTATAGCTTTGATTTTAGTAAAAAATATTATGTTGGTAGTAAGGTATTTTAAATACTTTGTAAAATATGTTATAATAACAGCATAGTTCAATATATATATATTTTTTAATGGAGGGAGTATAATGCAGGTAAAGATTGGTTTTTTATTTATTTGGGTTCTTGTTTTTCATCCAATTTAATACTGTAAAGTGTGAAATGGTCGCACTAACTAACGACCCGGACGTCCTGCTCTGTATACACAGAAGAGTTAATTGCGGATGTTGCTTAATTGATAAGGGACTAGAGCTTGAATTGATAGATATAACATGATAAACTATTATGTTAATAGTAAAGTATGTTGAAAATACTATTGTTTGATATGTTTTTTAGTTGCAAATATCGTAAAATATGTATAATACCAGCATAGTTCAATATGGAATTTTGAGTATAATGCAGGTAAAGATTGGATTTTTATTTATTTGTGTTCTTGTTTTTCTTGCAATGTTATATACTGTATAATATTGATTTAATGTATACTATTATGTTGTTAGTAAAGTATGATGAAAGTACTAGTGTTTGATATTTTTTTTGTTGCAAATGTTGTAAAATATGTATAAAACTAGCATCATTCAATATGGACAACCTTTTGGGAGGGAGGGAGTATAATGCATGTAAAGTTTGGATTTTTATTTATTTGGGTTCTTGTATTTCATCCAATTAGTAGTTTTATTTTGTCTTTATGGGAAAAGTACAGTGCCTATTGGGATTCTTGAAAATAATTTGCATGAATGTCATACTTGTTTGGAATTTTGGATTAAATGAAGTTGAAGAAGAATGTGAAAACTTTTATTAGTGTTATTGTTTATCAATATTTTATTGGGGGTTTAAACATCATGTGTGGATTTTTTATTTTGAGTTTTGAATTATCAATGTAGGTAGGATTTCAGATTCATCAATCTTTTGCTGCAGCTGCAACAACAGTTCATATGGTTTACGTGTAGATTTTGTGTGATAGGAACGGTTTTGTTGATAAACTATTTAGTTTTGGAGCATCCTTGAGCTGAGACTATAGTTAGCCTTTTTGTGGACTACATAGTTGAAGATAAGATTGTTTTGCAAGAATCAATATTATTTTGTAGAGATAGAACAGACATAGTACAGAGCATTACGAAATTTATTGTCTCTGGGTAGATTTGTTTCTTCGAGTAATTCATTGGAGAATAACATGATGGATAAAAAGATTGGAAATGGCTTTTCTTCTGCTCAGAGGATATCTGGAACGAAGATTGTAAGTGGAGATAGTACTTTAGAGAAGAGATTTTCCTCCCCCTCAGCCAACGTACCCGCTAGTGTGGTTGACTCCGTAGTAGATTCCACAACAAGGAGATCCAGTGCACGGCTGAGGAACACCACTGAGAGACCTAATTATAGAGTCCATGAAGATGAAAATGAAGAAGAAAACATTTCTGCAGATTTTAATAGTGATAGGACAAGTTATTTGGATGCTCGTAAAGAAATACCTGGAAAGGGAAACTCTAAAATTTATCTCCATAGCAATGGAGACAGTTACTTGCAGAAAACAAGCGGAAGAAAGGACAGTCGCACTTATTCAGAAATTTGCAGTATGGGAATTTCAGATTTTGTTATTGCAGCTGCCAGTTCGGTTGATGCTCTTGTCGGTCACAGTGATGCCCATCAAGTTGGAAAATGGCTAAATAACTCTATGAGGGAAGCCAATGCTGGTGTGGACGTCGCATATGAAAGGGTCAAGGAAACACTGAAGACTTTCAATGAATACTGCCGACAATATGCTCAGGTGATCTTGCGGACTTTGTTAAACTCTAAAGTTCAGAAGATAAATTAGATAAACTCAGCAACATTATGAGGAAAAAGAATATTTGTCTTCACCCCGAGCAGTTAAAACTACTATTTGTTCTTTTTTGCGAACATGACTCAATGGCCATCTTCTGTTATTGATCGTGTCTGATGAATACATTCCATGAAATTATTTTTTAAATCAAGCTTATAACTTATCCAGGATGAAGAATACAAGGAAAAGAAGCTGCTAAATAATGCCAATAATGATGTTGCAAGGGTCAAACGTAAAGTAAGTCTCCATAAATTATAAGTGTTGCTATAGTTTATGCTTACCTTGGTACTTCTCTTGATCAGCAGTCATGAAAAGAACAAGTCTGTGTCACTTGAATTGCGTTAAATACTAGCTTTTCCTTGTGGCGTTACTCGCACATGATCTATTGCCAGGATATATTTTTTTCCCCTTTGGCATAAGTATTGATTCTACTATTTGGGATGTGTTATCTGCAGAGGGTAGATTCCAGTGAGCACCAAGACAAAGGTTCCAAAGGACCTGATCTGAAAGCCCTCTCTAAAGTTCGTTACTCTTCGTCCTATATGGGATCTGTTTACTCGATAGTTAGTTGATGTTCCTCTTGTCAATAATTATAAGCAATTAAAATTAGGTGAAAAGCTAAATTTTAAATGCCAGTTTATTGGTTGGAACACTGCAAATCAAAAGCATGTCAAACTTGTATGACATAGTGGTGCTATAATTTCTTGCATTGAAGCAAAAGGGATTTAAGCTTTGAAAATTAAAACAAGAAAGCATCTTGATCTTTATATAGGAGCATGAATGAGTAATTACATTTCGCTCTTATTTAGTTTTGTTACATGTCCTCCAGAATGCCTGATTAAATTGAGTTTTTTGTTTTATATTTAGTTGTAGCACTATATTCGAGTGTACTGTTTCCACCGAATCCGTATTTTCTCTTAGTCGGTAATTTTTCGTGATGTGCTAAAAAGATTAATTTTCTAATGAAGTTGTTACTATCTCGGTGCTATATGTACTTTTGAAACACTACAGATGTTCGAGAACAATGCATTGATGTACCCAGAGAAAAAATTTGGGCATCTTCCAGGTCTGTGAGTTGAAGTATTTATTTACCCGCATCTAAGTTGTCTACGACCACCCTTCACTTGATATATCTCTTCCCTAAAGAGATGTCCCTTAACTACTGACATTGAGCAAAGCAATAAGGAAGTAAATGTAATACAGATTAATTAATTAGGTTGTAATTTAGAGATTTGATTCTCACTAATTGGTTAAACAGAAGTGATGTTAACCTCCTCCGAGGTGATAAAATGAAAATATTACGAGTGGGGCTTTGGTGTCAGTTAGGGATTTTGTTTGTAAGGGTAGAGATCAAGGGTGTAAACATCGATGTTCGAAATTTATTTGGATTTAATGACTTTACTAGCACATTATAGATATTTCCTCAGGTTTTTTGAACATTTAATCTGCTGTTCTGATGTAGGAATTGATGTTGGATATCGATTTCATTCAAGAGTTGAAATGGTTGTATTGGGTTTCCATGGTAACTGGCTTCATGGGATTGATTACATGGAACAACCTCAAGGAAAGATGGTAATAGTTGTCACATGTGGAGTTTTACGTAACAGTTATGCTATATTTTCATGTGCTTTTTTTTCCTTGATTTAATTAAGAGTACAAAGCATGGGTGTTGTATTGTCGTCTTAGAGTTTATGTAGGTTTCTGTATGACACTGATTTTATATTTGCTTGCAATCCATCTTTATTTTATAGACCTAGGACTGGACGAGTGCTTCCCCTTCTATTTAAAACATTTTTTTTCACTATTCTCCTTTGCTTGAGTTGCTTCTGGGTAATTTTTATATTACTAACATGATATTATTGCAGGAGAAATACAAGGGTCTTGTGTTTCCATTAGCTGTAGCCATTGTCTTGAGTGATGAGTGTGAAGAAAATCTTTGTTACTCAGAATATACCATCTGGAAAGATAATGGTGAAAGGGGTGTCGTAGGACAGAGGGTCTCTCATGATAATATGGCTTTAAAGGTGGGTGCTTAGTGCCTAAATGTGTTTTTGCATGATTAAGTTGTTCATCATCTGTCACCATTGTCATGAAGTGCAGATTAATCTCTGTAATTGCTTCGTGAACCTTTATTCATTGTTATCGTATCGTTAGGCCTTTATTATGAGTTTGCAGTCTAATAGAAATTTAATTTTCTTAATTTACCACATTCATGCGAAGCATTTATGTAGTGGTCCCTACTCATGCAGCGTGCTTGCTTTTGGAAACTCTTCTTTAAAATTCTCTCTTATAGTTATCTGTCTTGATGATGGTTTCTTCTGGTAGCATGGATGCAGTAATGTTTTGTATATTTTATGATGAGAATGATAGACATGATTTATGCTCCTGAAGAAATGTTCTCAAAATGATATTTGGGGACCTAATATATCTGTCATGTTTGTTATAACTTCTAAAATTGTCAGTAATGTGATGCTAAATCAACTGTAGTCCTGACTCTTGACCACCTAATATAGTACTCCAGTACTCCACATAGTAAAATGAATATTTCTTCCTACGTGTCTTTTTTGTGGGTGTTCATTATCTTGCATAAAAAGTTTATGGGATATACTTTTGCAAATTGATAATGCATATCTTTTGAAAATATATATTTTGGATCTTCTGTTTTCTTTCTAGGGTCTTTCCTTTTATAAACTCCTTCGATTGGATTTCTTGAAAGATGTGTTTCAGCAGTTGATCATTTTACATGATCGCAGAATAATTTGGAGCAATCTATACCTGTTAGAGTTGCCCGTGGACATAAATCTGATATAAGCTCTCATGATAAAGTCTTCACGTACGTTGGATTATATGAGGTGATTTCTCGAAATCCTTGGCGTGTGGAACTTAGAAAGTGATGGTAACTTTGTTGTGCCATACTTAGTTGAAAATTGTTATTTTCGTTTATTAGTAACAGTTGCATGGATCTGGGTCTCCAAGTCCGTTTGGGGTTTAGTTAATTGTTTTGATTTTTAGGTACATCTTTCTCGATGGTATCTCAATCATCTGCTCATTTTTTAATCTACATATGTTTATGCATCTATGTATAAAAGATATTTTTGCACCCCAAAGCTATTATACTTGTATAGACCCCCCTCAATTGTTTAATAGTTACCTGTCACTCAAGAAATTTAGTTTTTTTTTGTTCCTTTCTGAAAGCGGCTTTCACTGATAGCTTCTCTAAACATACATGTCCTGGCTTGCTTATTACGAGATGGATGTATGTATTGTAGACATCCATTTTCTCTTTGTCAATTGATTTGATGCCAATGCTCTGTGATATGAGGTGGTTCAATGTTCTATCCTGAAAACTATATCTGGAGACCTCGTTTACAAATACCATTTAAGGCGGCCTGAAGGTCAGACAATGCTACATACCAAGAAGGTGAGTAGGGTGAATGTAGCTCTTTTACAATTTTCAGCCAATGTTGATTATTCCTGGGCAATAGCGGTTCTTTTCAAGTTATGAAGAGACTCGATTGAGGGCAAGTTATATATATTTGGAACCGTTGTTTACTGGAATCTGTTGCTGCAATAGAAGGGTTCATTAAGAGTTACACGTCTGCTTTTTATAGCTAAAAACTGTCAACAACCTCAGTGACCTGTCTTTTACCGTAATTGGCTGTTTGACTTCACTGTGTGTTTGTCTGAATTTCTGAAATTTTGTTGCCCTTTTTCATGAAATTTTGCAGGTTTCTCCTATTGAAGAACCCAAAGTGGACATCTCTTCGAGGTTAACTGGGTGAGTAACTCATTGACAGCCATCAGAGTGCCTGTCTTACCTATTCAAAGTTTCACTCTGTTTCACTCCCTTCTTTTAGGCTGGTGTGCATGGACATATCTGGCGGTCAAGAAGAAGTATGTATTCCAGCTTTCAATGCAGTTGATGATACTCCTTTTCCACCACCAGGTAAATGACCTCCAGTTTGATTTCTCCAGCAAGAGTGACGAATGCTCCCCTAAAAACCACCATCCCTTTTTTTGCATATGTTCTAGAATAATCAACACAGTAGTAGTTTGGATGTCATCAGTAGTAGTTTGGATGTCATCACGTTGCTACTTGTAGTGAAAAACGTGTTTCTTTAACATAAACTATTTACTAAAAAAGTGTTTTTATCCCATTATTTTAATTTCATAATTGAAAGACTTGTTTTGACTTCCAATTTCATTACCATGTTTCTTACCAATGTGAAATTGCACTGCATTAGCGGTTTTGAATTGTAATGTGTGCATAAATCATAATGTTTAAAATACTACACAGGGTTTACATACTCCAAGAATATGCAAATTGCAAAAAATGTGGACCTTCCTGTTAAAGCTGATGGCTGTGGGTGTAAAGGGCTTTGCACACATCCAAAGGCTTGTGCATGTGCCAGGCTTAATGGATCTAAATTTCCTTATGTACGCCAAGGTGGAGGCAGGTAAGATTTATTAGCAATGTCATCCTAAAACTTAACGACGAGATCTATTATCGGTTTGGCATGTCCTCGAAAATTTAGAGTATGTGTGAATTATCCCAATTTGTGTCCTACCATAAGTAACAGTGAAGGGGTGAAATAAAGGAAAATATCTAAGGAACTGAACCCCCCTCCCTCTCCTCTCCCCTACCCTCCATTGTGCTGCACTGATGTTTATGGTGTTTATGTGTAGGGTTGGATAGAACGGTATCTCAATGAGTATAAAAGAGAATGTATTACACATTGATTAATTTATTAGTATTAATGCGATTGCCTACCCTTTCATAACATATCATTTTTATTTAAACTACAGAAATATCCATATGAATGGTCGTAACATTCATTCCATTTGTCCCTCCATGTCCTCTACACCAATCACAACTCTAATATAGCTCATAGTCAAATAACTGCCCTACACATATTTGATGTATCAGTTCTATTTCTCATTCTGGTTTTCTCATCCTCCCAACAATTACCATTCCTTGTCCAGATTATGTAAAGCAAAAGATGTTGTGTTTGAATGTGGACCAAGCTGTGGCTGTGGACCTAATTGCCTCAATCGTGTATCTCAACGAGGAATAAGGTATCATCTTGAGGTAAGGGCCTATAATTTGCTGGTTTGTACCAATTTGTGTAAGTACTATATGTTAAACACCTCCTCTTGTCTTGTCCAGGTATTCCGCACACATAATAGAGGATGGGCTGTGAGGACTAGAGACTTTATTCCTTCAGGTGCCCCTATTTGTGAATACATAGGCATTCTTCGGAGGACCGATGAGGCAGACAAAGAAGATGATGAAAATGATTACATATTTGAGATTGACTGTTTGCATACAATCATGGGTGTTGATGGAAGAGAGGTATTTCAGTGTAATAACTTCTAAAATACACTTTTACATTTTAGAACTTGCTTCCAGTATTTTTTAAATTAACCAAGCTTGCTTTTGCAGTTGTATGCCTTCTTTTAATAAGTATATTTATTTTGATAATTATGCAAATATTATAAGACTACACATGGCCTGTTCTGTCACATGAAGGGAATGCCAGATCCCACTAACTTCCTTTCCCTTGCGCTTTAGTCCAATTTCATTTTCTCCTTTAAATTTTAATAACAAATTGGTTGTTTATTTTTCTTTTTTTCTTCTTTCCTGGGCATCCATAGTGCTTGACCATGTAACTCACCAAGATTATTTTGTGCAGAAAAGACTTGGAAGTGTACCTGAATGTATAAGAAGAGACTTGGAGAAGATAGATGATACAGTTCTACAAAGTACACCAGAGTTCTGTATAGATGCAAGCACTGTTGGGAACATTACTAGATTTATAAATCACAGCTGTGATCCAAATTTGTTTGTGCAGTGCGTGTTGAGCGCACACTTCGATCTACGGCTTGCTAGAATTGTTCTATTTGCTTCCGATGATATTGCTCCATTTCAGGTAAACTATTTTAACGTCATCCTCAAATGATATGTTTATCTTTGCTTGCCTGTTACAATTTGCCAGTAGATAGTAAATCCTCTTGTGTTTCTTAATTTGTGGTCAAATTACAACCCCCCACCCCTTCTCTATTAAGTTTCTCTTTGTCGCATTGCGTGTTGAGATGCTACATTCTTGATTTTGTAGTGTTCATTTTACCATGTCCAGTAAGTCCATTAGAATATTATTCAACAAAACTTGGGAAGAAAACAGATTGAAAAAGTATACGACTATTTACTGCATGTAGACAATAATTTAGATTCTTCTTCATTGACCACGTCCACATATTTCCATAAAATAATGAAGACGTTACTGGTGACATCAATAAATCAAATGACTAATGCGAAGCTCTACGTGCATCATGTATTATGAATGTAACACAAGCTTCATTGAGGACTTATGGAAACTAAGAAGCATGCGATGCTGAGACTTCTGATGGACATTTATAGTGTTGTAGCAAGTCAGCTGCAAAATTGACATTTATAATTTTAGTATTCCTTCATTTCCTTGCATTATATTTCCTCTGTCCATTTTTCTAGCAAGCCAGAGCTGCAAAAATGGACATTTATAGTTTTGTCTTCACAATATTATACTTGCTGATGAAATGTGCATTCTTTAGCCAGGAATGGTGTATTAGTTTCCGATATCCATGAACAAGTCTGAAAGTTATAGGAGTTCGAAATTGGATCTAACTGGCAATTTGTGTCACAACCAGGAAATTACATATGACTATGGCTATGCCCTCGACAGCGTTGTTGACCTTAATGGGAAAATAAAAGTGCAGCCCTGCTATTGTGGAGCAGAAAGTTGTCGCAAGCGTCTATACTAGGCAGTCATACTCATCCATTCGTTTTATGAATAGCTCACCGCAGAAGTTTTCATGCGAGGATATTGGAAATGAGAAGACTTGTCGATAAACCTTACTAGGGATTTATTTGCCTCTCATTGTTCTGAATGACTCAAGACTTAGAGGAATAGTTTGCTATTAACAATCACTTTAAGAAGCTTTCTTTTAGCATTCATATATTTGGTTTCTAACTTGCATTATTGACTTGGAGAGTTTATCCCACAAGATTACATTTTATTGTCTTTGTATGATTACATTAATTCTTTATCCATGAACAATTTTGGTTCGACAATACAGTTATTTGGTGGTTGAATTTAATTCATGAGGCATGGAATTTTCTTTTAGAAACATACTATAACCGTTTTCATTGATTCACCTTTAACTGTTTTGAAAATGAATTGATTGACAAATAATATGCAACATAATGGTAATGCGCTTCACGCTTCACTTCTAAGTTCTAACCGAAGGATTCAAGTCATCATGGAATAAGTGCGGAATTACTATTGATCATTCTATTCAAGAATATTTAAATAAAAAAGACATACGAAAAAATCTATAAGAAACAGTTGGTAGATGATAAATTTATAATATTATGAAATTTAAGGTAAAACATGTTTAAAATAACAAGTTATTACTTTTACCAAGCATTGTAGAAAATTGATCATTCAAATGGAAACATTGACCAATCAAATGTGAATTGCTTTCTATATAATGGGAATTAATGGGAGTATGCACTAAATTTTGGTGGGAATTCATTCTCTTTTCATGGAAAATGGGAAAAACATGAGCTTTAGCCTCCTGGGTGGCACACTATGAACACTACGAAAGTAGTTCTTCTAATATGATGATGCACATCTTAATGCTTATTATGCTCAAAGACTCGAAGTCAACCACTTTTGCTCACTTTTATACATTGACCATGTCAACCACATTTAATGGACCATTAATTTCCGAAAATATTCTTTTTTCTTTTCCATTTATCCTCGGGCATGCTTCGGTGTGGTAAAGAATTAGAGTAAGAAGCCGTGTCCCTTTTATTAATGGCGTGAGTTTATTTCATAAAGACGAGCGCTTATGTTGGGAAGTGGAATTTAAAAATTGTCACGTCCGTCGAGGCCTTGTCGCCCAATTAAAACTTTCTTTAATATCTGCATGAAAGCACCGATGGAGCTTTTAATACCATAACGATTTGGCGCTCATTTTGTAAATACTAACCTTGTTCCCATAGCATACTGTTAAAATAGTAAACATCAATTATGAAGCTGCCCTCCATAGTGTCTATATAAAGAAGGTGGTTTATTTCATGCATCTCCAAAACGTCCATATATATACATCCCAAATATCAAATATAATAAGTATAATACATTATATTATGGCGATTTTCCGTCATATTAATAAGGTATTGTTTGCTTTGATGGAGATATGTATACTCTTTTTCTTGTCCGAAGGAGGGGAAACCTTTAAAATCCCTCCAACTTGTGCAAGTTACAAGTGCCCAAAATTCAAAGTGGTCGATAATGTTAAAGACATCGAGATTCGAACCTACGACCAATCGTATTGGATTACTAGTCCTTTTATCCCCTCCTCCACCTTCAAACCTGCTGGGGATCAAGCTTTTCTCATGTAAGCATGCATATTATTCCCCTCTATCTTATTTTTTAAGTAGTTTTTAAAATAAAAATTCCAAAAATGGTTTATATTTTAATCGATTTGTGAGTTATGTAATGGAGGAAAACTTTAAATTTTGAAATGATTTCAAATTTGTAATTGCATGCGAAATTGCATATAGAGCTTGGAAACTTGTTGTCCTACTTATCAATCTAGTGTTTTGATGCATGCTATCGATCAGGGCCAGAGTTTTTCAATATTTTTTTCCTAAGAAACACCAAACAAAAATATTATTCATATATCCATCAAGATTATGTAGTTAATCGAACGAACAGTTTATTTGATCTCATATTGTGATGGTGAGTTGCAATCTGGTCTAGTAAACTAAATTATGAGGATGTCACTAATAAGAACCAAATTACAACTCGTCTTTATTATCTAGAGTCAAATTCACAATATTTAGTTTCGTGAATCCATTCCAAGTTTTTGTATTCTCAGGTTTATTACTACAATATTGTTTGAAAGGTGACCAATAATAGTCAATAATAATAATCACAATGAAGGTTGGTCAATTGGTCATATAATGTTTATTTGAATCACTTGTTTTTCTCAACTCAAAAAGTAGTAAAAGTTCTAATGTTTGACATATATTACATGGGGGAAAATTGCAGGCTATATAACTATACAAATGGTGCCAATGATAGAGGTGCAATACTCAATCTAACAGCTCCAATTCTTGTGGAAACTTCTTACCAATTGTCAAAATCAAAATCAAAATCACTGGCATTGCCATCTTACAAGCTCTACTTCTATGTTGATCCAAGGTTCCAAGAGAATCCTCCTAGTCCACTACAAAAAGACCTCCAACTTGTCCAACTTCCTAAGTTTGCAGTGGCTAAAAGATTTGTAGAGCTTGTTGATGAGAAAAGTATTAATGCAGAAATCAGTGCTCTCAAAGGCAGCCTCAATGGAACCCGCTGGGAAACTCCGGCTCGAGGCGGTCGGAGTACTGTTGCCTCCTATACTGAGCCGGAAGAGGCTGCTAATCGGATTAGTGAAGCTATAATTTGGTTCAAGAACTAATAATTAAGTTTTTGCGAAATCAGGAATTTTATAAAGTAAAATCAAATGTTATCCGACGAATAATAAGAAAAATATAAAACGTAAGGGTCGAGGATATAATTTTGATGAAAATGAAAAGCAGAATTATTTTTTACAAAAAAATTAATAACATTAGTTCCACCACTGGTACTTAAATATTATATGAGCTGCATGTACACCAGATGATTACATGAATGTTCTTAGCTTGTTAAAGTAATGCGTTGAATCTTATGATATTTTTTCTTTAAATGATTTGGCTCGACTATACTAGAAAATATAATAGATAGTTCATTCGAGTCCTTGTAATTCCTAATAACTTTTGTCTAGTTTTATTTTTAATTGTCATGGTACAAAATTGACGCAGAAATATAACAAAGGAAGATGAATACATTTGGCAAAAGCTAACACGGTTTCACCAAATTAATGAAGCAAACTAGGTAAATAAGTCTTCATTACTATTCCTAGAACATATTCTTCAAAAAACTAAACAGAATAATAACTGCTAACCTCCTTATTGGTATCTATATAAAGATGGCATAATGTGTCTCCAACCAATTCATATTCACATTATTCCATCTATAAAAATAACACATGACTATGATAATAATATTCAATCTTACCTCTTTTTATTTTCCGCTTTCAGCTATCATGCTGTCTTTCTTAGTATAATAATTAAATCTCATTCAATTTTCACCTTTCTGATGATTTTATTTAATAAAATTGACAAAATACATCATGGTATCTTGAAACTTCTGTGAAGCCAATTACCATCGCCACATGTCATATATCCACAATTTGCCCCAAGCCTTTGCTTGTTAAGAATTGACGTGTTAAAATCTTTCTATAAATTTAATCCGTTTTAATTAAATAATTTTTTAAACCTTATAAATTTATAGTAAAAGGAGTTGAATAAAATTTGTAATACATTGTGGATGGTACAACACATACATTCTACAAGATCTAAGATAAGAGAAATAATATTGTTATATAATATGGTCATTTTTCATAATAACAAGGCATTGTTCAATGAGGAGACAAATAACCATACTACCAAGGCATTTTACAAGATCTAAGATAAGAAATATTTAGTTTACAAGGCATTATAGATTTATAAACATAATATTTAGTTTTAGGACAAGTAGAGACAAATAAAGCCTTTAAGAGCCCACCAAATTGTGAAATTTACAAGTGCCCAAGATACAAAGTGGTTGACGGTAAAAGGCGCGGAGGGTTCGTGTTAGGATTTAAGGCGCAAATCGCCCCAGGAGTTTGGCTTGATTAATAAAAGCAGCCGAGAAATTTAAGTGCGGAAATAAACGGACACAGAATTTTTATCTGGTTCCACCGATGTGAAAGGTACGTCTGTTTACGTTGCGAGAATCATTTAATAAGCAGGAAAGATGGATTCTGGCCTCTGCTATTGTAATCTATGTTGAGTATTTTTTATACAATCTGGCCAGCTATCGAAGCAGATAAAAGCTACAAGTTCTTGAAACAACATGTTCTTCAATAATATTAAAAGCACAATATTATTACAGGATGAATATTACTGATACATGTATTTGTGTGTGATAAATAAAATTTGCTAAAATCATCCTATATTTATAAGTATAATGCAATAGGCTATATCTTTTCTTGAGAACCAAGTCTTCATGCTAAAAATAAAAGCGGTAAGAGATATATCACAGATTGGCTTCCAGGTAAAATAATTAAATGCAAAATACCAGAAAAATTAGAGTCTTGATTAAACGATTCGAGCCTCTGACCAGAGCTCATTGGGTTGCTACTCCTTTTATCCCCAATTCCACCTTCGAACCTGCTGGGGATAAAGCTTTTTTGATGTGAGTATATATTGATCTAGTATATATCTTTGTTTGAGTGCATGGATATATTAAAAAGTTAAATGGAGTACTTTAAATATTTATAATTATCTTTTGAACAACAATATTTTTTTTTTTGCATTGGTCCACTTTAAATAGTTTGTTTTTTGGTTCGGCACAAATTTATTTTGAGTAACATATATTTTTATATAGTAATATTTGAAGCTTGATAAATATTCTAAATATACATATCATTTAGCATGTAAAGTGTGAATAAGGTTAGTTTAGTTTTCACATTTATTAATTCTTAAATTGCAATTCTCTCTAAAACCTAAAAGTTGGACAAAAATATTATCTTTTTAATTAATAATTCCACCTCTCATGAGTTCTAATAGAAATTCACTATTATTAAATAATAATATATTTTATGTACACCTATTGTTATTATTATAATAGGTCTTATTTAAATAATTATATGTTTTGTGTAGAATTATTATTATTATTATGTAGAACTATTATTATTATTATTATAATATGTATTAATTTAAATATTCGTATCTTGGTATGAACTATTATTATTATTATTATTATTGTTATTTAATTCCCTACAGATATGAATTTTATATATTGAATTCCACAAAAATTTAAATTATACTTTTTAAATCATACTAATTTAAACGACATCAAAACAAATAATTCGATGATACTATATTGGTGATCAATTAGTCAATATATTTAGTCAGAGGATATAAAATTGTTAAAGTAATATGTATCTACTACATGGACATACCGATTTGGTATAGTTGATATATCTTCTTACGTCACGATTCTGAATGTATCGCGTTAGGTGGATATTTGACACAATTGCGGTGATAAATTAATATCTTGGCATATCTTTATATATTTTGAAAGAATTATTGTCTTTGTTATTATTATTATTATTATTATTATTATTATTATTATTATTATTATTATTATTATTATTATTATTATCATCATCATAATAGATGTAACTTCTACTAATAATTTTTAGTTTCGATTAACCAGAAAATAATGATAAAATTAAATTATCTGAGTATTAGGATTTTAATTAATTATTTCCACGACTCCGTGTACAAAATTGAAACTTCTTGAATATACAGATTGTTTGACATAATCGCTAATAAGTAGCAAATTTTCTTTAGTCTCTTTCAAACTTTATGTAACAAAATCATAAAGTAAAAGCATATAAGTGAATCTTAGAATCATTTCCTTAATATTATCATTATAGTTGGCGTGTTCGGTTAGTTGATGGAAATGTCGAGGGAGTGCAGAACGTGTTAATATGATTCGTAATAAATGTAAAAATTCTTTTCTTTTCTTAATTGGAGGAAAAGATATGAGATGTTTAAATTGAACATCTTTCATCTTTTGAAACTAATTATCTATTCGTCAAGTATAATTGTATTTGATTGATTATTATTCGAATAATGTAATTTTGGATGTTAATACGCCTTCCGTCTCTAAATGATTGATGTTTTAGCCTAATGCACACAAATTAAGGTGGGATGTCTTTTACCTTATATACCATTATGACAACTTTTTCTTTATAGGCAATTCATAATTTCAAATTAAACATTCATGCGTCGCATGTCTCCTTTACTAGTACCTTATAAAAGTGTGAATGTGCATTGTAACGCTTAAATTACTCCTTCCAAATTAAGCTAATTACAAATAATGTAATCATTATCAAACTTCAATTACATTTAAATAAATAATTAAATTTATGTATTTATAGCTCTTTGTAATGATTATCAAACTTCAATTACATTTAAATAAATAATTAAATTTATGTATTTTTTAAGCCCGAGCCCAGGATTTAAAATAATTTCATTAAATTTTTTTAAGACAAATTATTGCTATCTCTTGGGAGTTACATGACTCATTATGTCATGGGAGTTACACATTTTATTAATCAATACATAGTACATGACAAAATACACAAATCCAAAATAAGTTGTATTGACATGAATGAAATGAAATATGTACCATTGTAAATAAAGTAAACATTGTATTGAATTGCTCCTTTATTGCATAATTTATTTGACTCTTAACATTATCATTGACATAGAATGAAAAATATTGTCATGAATTGAATACTCATTATTATATTAATACCAAAGATTATAAAAATATTAATACCAAATATTATAAAATTATTATCAAATTTATGTAGCATATACTTTAAAATTATGTGTGGAATGATCAACAATCACGTTTAGTCTTCCAAAATCAAAGTGACTTCTAATATATGTAATAAGGAAGTATTAATATTTATTTTAATCCAATGTAATAGAAATTAATTTTATAATTTATTTTAATTCTTTGTCATTGGATAATTGTTAAATAAGGCTCATGTATGAGTCATGTCCAAATTAATACTCCAACTTGTAGACTATATTTGTATCCTCACTATAGATAAGATTATATATTATTATCATCGTCAATATTATTATTAAATAATCTAAAAATATTGAGCTTATTATTGAAATAAAATAATAATTGATCTTAAAAATACATTAAAATTATATTTTAAGATAATTTATAGTGATTGAGATTCTAAAAAATGCTTAGTATTATAGTAATTGATACAAAAATAAAATAAGTAAACAAATTAATGTATTTCACATCACGATGATAAACACACATTAAAATTATATTTTAAAATGATTTATAATGGTGGAGATTCTGATACTCTTAGTATTCCATAGTAATTGATCTTAAAAATAATATAAGTAAACAAATCTATGCATTTCATATCAAGATAATAGAACACATTAAAATTATAGTTCAAGACAATTTATAGCGGTTGAGAGTTACAATATCTTACTATTTCACCTTTTGGAAGTTACACAATGATAATTCTTACTTTCTCAAATATTTTTTTATGATTAAAATTAATAAATAGATACAATTAGCTAGCAAGCCATTATGTTCTCTAAAAAAATAGCCAATTTATACATGTTCTTTGATTCTGATGATAGTAAAACAACTTACGCCGCCGATAATGGCAAACCCAACCAAACCTCCTCTTTTTATTATAAATGTCATCAGTTAATTAGAGTTAGAAGCTTTTGGCCAGTTGCATCATCTTCGACAGATAGCATGGTTTGTCTTTCTATTTTTGAACACATAAACATATTTTTCTATATATACTATATTTCATCTTTTACTCCTTCCTCCTTTATGCATATATATTTATATAACAATAATTATAGACAATTAGAGTTTTGCATGAGATGAACGAAAAAGTTATCTAACTATTAATTGTTATAAGTAATTTTTTGATTGATTATTTACTACATGTAATATTTGTTTTTATTATTATTCATATAATTTGATATGTTGATTATCTTATTATAATAATGTATCGAAAGGATCTTGAGTCTCATAAAAATTAAAAAAATATTATTAGTATTTTTGGATATGATAAATAGAACTTGAATTAAAATTAGCATTCTTATTATGATTTGCTTGAGATTAAAGAGAGGATTTGTATAGGTTTAACAAAGAAGATACACAAAATTATATTATTTCTTATCCCACGTAGTATATATAAAATTCTCTCAATAACTTGTAGTTATATCTTTCTAACTCTGTACTAATACTTACTCAATTATGTATATATAGAGATTTAATAATATTACAAAATTTAAAATACTAAAACAAAGATTAATTGGATATTTAAACATAGACTAAATTCTATAAAACTTAAAATAAGTATAAGTGAATATTAGTCTCAATGATTCTTACAAAACAAAGGTGACATTATGTACTTATTACAAAAAAGATAGTACACATAAATAAAGACATGGTTAAATGAGATGTTAGTATGTTTTATCCTAATTATGATTAATCACGATCGATTCTAATAAATTATGAATGTATCTTCTATATAACATTCTACGATCTTTGATAGAGATGAAACTATTAAAAACTTAAGTTGTATACTTTAAGTTATATATAAATATTTTGATAAATTCAAAAATTGTCAAGAATGAAAATCTTAGTTATATGTACTTTAAATTTTAGGAGTGTAATTTTATAACACCTAAAAGAGTATATTAAATACTTAAAAAAAAAACCATCACTTGTCGTTTATTATCGATCCCATTATATATCGCCTTCAAAACTATAAAATAAAATCGCACATTATATTATATCTATTTTTGTGGTTTGAATCTAAAAATATATTTGTTGAAATTTTCATACAAATAGAAGAAGAAAAATTTATGTTTATTCTAATTTTAAAAAATACCTTACTATTTGAATATTTTTTCAATTTATTTATTTAGGAAGTAAATAAGCTAACATAAAATATATTAGTGAGCTAGCATAAATTTATTATATTATTTTACATTAAATATTACGTATTAATTTATTTTTAGTTCGCGTCTGTGCTTAGCGTAATATATTCTTAATATAAACTAAAACCAACAAGGCAACAAACACGAATCATATTAAAGATTTCACTATCAAACATGAACATATCTATAAACAGACTCCCTTCCTCTAAGCTTCCATGGTCATATTGTTTGGATTATTATTTGTATGGTCTCTATTTTAAATTTACAGGCTATAATTTAACTATACAAAATAGTTTCCCAACGATAGATGTATATTGGTGCGTAGATGGTTAGATCGAGAGTTTTACGGCAGTGTAGTCAGAACAGTTGGCATTTGACTAATGGCATGGGTGGCTTTTTATTATCTACGACCAAGTGTTAAAACAGTAAGGGTTTTCGGATGTCTCAACATGCAAATGGAGTTTGGAGAGATATCTGGCGTATAGAGGATTTGGTGATATATGAAGATCTCGAAAGATATTCGCGAAGATCGAATTGTTATGTTAAGGCAGTGTTGGAGTCGTAATAAAGGCTCGTGTGGTTATCAGTGGTTGTCTGAATCAAACACACTTATCATAATAACAATACAGAGCTTCTGAGTATATAAAGTCGATATCGAGGAATTGAATGTAGCATAATATTATTTTCACAAAGCATTCAAGTATTCTTGAGCAAAATATTATCTTTTGTTTTAGTGTAGAAATTTTGTTGTGTTAGAATAAATCTACAGTCTTGGCCAATGTCTTGTTGTTATAACACGTTGTCATGTCGTTGAGGTTGTATAATCGGTTGATTATTGTAAGTTTGCTTATTTGAGGAGAGTGTTGTGAAGAAGAGGATAGGTGGATCACAGTCTTGGGGAGTATATTGGAGTAGAGTTAGAGGCGAAGTAGAATGTGGAGCGTTCGGATAAGACAACTTAGCATGTCGAATTCGTATCGCGTGAAAATTACCACTTGTTATTGCAGGGGCAGTAAACGACATTCTTGTAGAAATGAGTTATCATTTTCTGTGTTATATACTTTACTATTTTTATTTTCATATTAAGTAATTTATTGTGTGAGGTGAGTATCACTGACGGTTGGTTGTACACTTCACTATTTTTAGAGTGAGCTCACTTTTTCAAAGTGCAACACTTAATCTAACAGCACCAATTCTAGTGGAAACTTATGATCCATTGCCATCAAATTCATCATCAATAATGGAGTCTCCATCTTACAAGCTCTACTACTATGTTGATCCAAATTTTCAGAAGAATCCTCCTACTCCACTACATAAAGATCTCCAATTTGTCCAACTTCCCAATTTTGCCGTGGCTAAAAGATTTGGAGAGCCTGTTGATGAAAATATTATTCCTTCAGAAATCTTTGCTCTAAAAGGTAGCCTCAATGGCACTTTCTGGGATACTCCGGCTGGAGGAGGCGGTCCGGTTACTGTTGCCTCCTATGCTAAGCCGGATGACATTGCGAATCGAATCAATGAAGCTATTATTTGGTTCAACTATACTAATAATTATTAAGCTTATTTTAGCATGAAGAACTCTATAATATATATTCATATGATCTGCATGTATGGAGTATGGACATTATCACATGATTACATGTGTTCAAATGAATATTTGGTTGAATAAAAAATTTACGTACCAAAGTTTACTGCTGATTACTACTGTTAGTTGATGAAGAATGTGTTAGCAAATTAAGTAGGTCGGAAAATAAGTGGAGCATGTGACACAATGTGTTGTGTTCGAAGCCATATTATTTTTGGCTGTCCAGAGAAAGTTCGGGAGCAACTTCAGGACTTGATCGGGGCAGTATAAGTGCCGGTCACTGGGTCAGGAGAAAGTTAGGGAGAAGATAGGGATTCTTTGATCACGATCTTCTTTCCGACGAGATTAAATATTTTGAGGTAGTTACGAGAGCTTTTTAAGTCAGATTTTCTTGTGTTTATGTTTTAGGCGCCATCTCTTGTAACTTTATATATGGCGTATCTTTGGTGATTATATTGTACTCAATATCATAATTATAGAGAAATAGTCTTGAGAGATTTGTGAGGTTTGTAATTAGAGTTTTGATACATAAGAAAGCTTGTCAATTGAGATAAATAGAATAGGATTCTTGGTAACAATTAACCCACAAGTTATTAGTGGATCTGCGGCGAGGTTGGATTAGGCTACCGTATTGAGGGTGAAGGCCCCAGGGTAAATCACAGTCTCGTTTATTCTTTACTAACTACACGTTTGTCGTATAAGATTGTATACATCCAGGAAGTAGTTTATCGTCCCTCAAACTAGAGATTTAGTTATTAAATTAATTTGAAATATCACGAATTAGTCTAATAATGATATAGAATTACTAATATAATAAACATATTTAACTATTGATATTATAGCTTAATCTATATACTAAGGTCCTAACTGGTCTTTTGATATGTAACTTGTAAGTATAATACTCGGTATATCCTTACGAAGTGTTGTTGTAGTGCGCCGATTCTTATGAGTATTCTCGAAACTGGTTGATCGGACACGGTCGATAAACCATTTTTCCATTCTAGACTAATAATTTTCTAACTTTAATATTAATAAATACAATCAAATTTCTATTTTTACCCCTTATTTTATTTGATAAAATGTTACATATTACAATTATATATTGATAAACCATTCTGGTATCAATGACTATTACTTTTGCTGTATTGTTTAATGTCTGTTTGTCTGCCTTTTATTCTCCATCATAATGATATATCCACATCAAACATACTTTTTATGTTTGTCTTTCTCTTTCTATAATTGTAAAATTGTATAAGTCCTTTTTCACATTTCATTTGGCGAAAATTTTTAGACAATTATCATGAAATCAGCTTTTGACTTTTAAATTTAACATATTTTATAATTTTTTCTATTCTGCTTAACTTTTAAATTGTAAAAAATATTAAAATACTTGCTTCCGTCATTTTCTTTCTTATAGCCCCCTGCTTTTCTTAGTGGCAGTTTGGAAGACCACACCTCCCTCCCTACCATCACCACCCTGCCTCGCCACCACCATCCCACTACTTCCTCCTTCCCCGCTACTTTGCCCCTCCTCCCTCCCCTCCCCCACCGCTCCCCCTTCCTTTCCCCCACACTTTGCCTTTTTCCCCCTCTTCCCCCACCACCATTAAAAGCTATGGCCTCCTCACTCATGAAAATCGTTGCTCACTTTACTCCCTCACCTCCCGAAAATCATTTGCTCCTCCTTTCCTCCCACGAAATAGCTGACCCTCTCCTTTCCCCTAAAAATCGCTCGCGGCCTCCTCTCCTCTCCCCAATGCTCATGACCTCGCCCACTTTTCTTGTTAATTGATGGTAGATGATGTTGGGGATTAGGGTTTGAAAATTTAGGGGAGTTGTGTATTCAGTGATGAGTTAGGGGTTTTTGGATATTAGGGGTGGTGGTGGGGGTTCGGGTTTCGAAATTTTGATAGTTGTAGTTGATGGCGGTGGGGGTGGATGGTGGTGGTGGTTATTTTAGTTTGAAGTAGAATATGAGAGGAGTAAAGAAGGGGTATTAAAGTCTTTTTAGGAGGAGGGTTTAATAATAAAGTTAAAAAATAATCAAGTATATTAAATTTTAAAAATTATGGTCAAAATGTGGTAGTGTTCCAAATTTCTCTCATTTGGCCCCATAAGTTGGTAAAATATTACATTTGCAGGAAGTACTATAAACTATTCTTTATTCCACATTTCGTATTGTTAGAAGTTAAGATACAAAAATTTCAAATTTGCTATCAAGTCATTCGATCTCCAGTAAATCAACAAATTTAAGTTTGAATAAACATAGTTTATTATTCGCTCCACCCCATTTCGATTGAGAGGTTTGTTTCAACAAAATAGTCTCACAATTAAATTAATCACGTCGTTCCGTGGTAAAGTGAATCTATTTTTGGGATCATATCTTAAACCATCCACAATAATAAATATTTCAAAATACAAATATTATTTGCTACATCTTATTCCTACATATGTCGTCAGTATCTCTAATAACGTTTACAACTTCCACCTTGATAAATATTTTAAATTAACTTTCTTTCAAAATCGCATGGCAACATATCTTGCTCATCATATATCATCAATATCTTTTACTTATTTTTTTATGATCCAAATAAAATAAACTAGGCTTTGTTTGTAGATTTTTTAAAATAAAAAATATTGATAATTTTTTTATTTTAATATTTTGTCATATTATTAACCAAAAGAAACAAATAAAAAATAATCAAATTCAAAAATAAAAAGTTCGTCATAAAAATAAAAATAAAAAATATACTTGAAAGGACATATTTGATCCTAATATGTCATAATTGTTTGTTGAGGATATTTTCAAAAATCCCAATAATTATCACTTCAAATATTTATATCAATTGTTCATCGATATACTAAATATTTACATATTTCATCCTCAATTATTGGTTGTTGTGGATGGTATTAGGCTCATATCTGTGTGTTCTAGATAATCTTACAACCAAAATAACAGTGTGAAAGTGGACAAGAGGATGATGGCTGAATTAAGCTTCTAAATTCTAATAAGTTGAAATGTTGAATGCTTTAATGTTACAGATCCATTTCACCTTAGAAAAAGAAAAAGGAAATGACTACCAACTCAATTGTCAAAAAGTGCCATTGCTAGTAAATAGGACTACGCATTTTGAGCAGTCGAGTCGAGTCGAATGCGCTATGTCTTACCAAGCTTTGATAATCGTGGAAGAGTCGAGTTTTGATTTTCGAGTTTTATTTCAAATTAAGTCTCGTCGAGTATTGTATCAAAATTGTTGAGTCGAGTCGAGTTAAACCCTTCTCGAGTTTCACTAGATGTCAACTTAATTTGAGCATTTTTGTTAATAAAATTCAAATTTTCATGTGTTAATACATATTGTCAATACATATTACTAATGTAATATTTATATGTAATGTATATTGAGTGTTCCAACATATTATTTATAGACATTTATAATTAAATAATTATGTTAATAATTTTCTAGTCAGATCGAGTTTAAGTCTCGAAATCAATCGAGTATAGTATTAATGTTTGTGTCTCCGTTTGAAACACCGAATCAGAAGTTTTAAATTCGAGTTATTAAGTCGGATTATCGGTGTCGAGTTTTTCATGTTAAGTCAAAAAGGCCTAAATAGGACTAGGCCAAATGTAGTTGCATTAAAAACTTATACTCCTTTCATTCCTATTCAATTGATCATATAGCTTAAAAATGCTTTTTAACAGGACAATTAATTTTACTATTTTGAAGGAGAAAGAAAATTATAAACCAATGAAAATAAGAATAATAGTAAACAAACTAATAATGTTAAAAAAATTTAAAAGTTCAAAGCAAAAGATTACATCGAAAAATTAAATGATCAAGTAGAAAAGAATAAGAAATTTTTTCTATATGATCAAGTAAATAAAAACAGAAGGTATAACATCTTAGTGTTGAAGATCTAGAGTGATTAAGAGTAGTCCTGATATTTTGTCTTAGTATTGTATCAATACCTGACACATCAATGTGAGGATGTATATTGTCTTCCGTTTGAAATCATGAGTGCTAAAAGCACTAACAAAAAAGAGAGGTGAAATTACTATTCTAGCCTTCCCTATTTGTTATTGTAGTGTTTGAGGTAGGTTCATTTAAAGGCAAAATAGTCATTTGATATTTTTTTTATTTACTATTTTGGTATACTTTTATTCGGACTCCTTCGAAACTCATCTCGATCGCTAAATATAAAATAATAAACCCAAAAAGTGTATAATAAAACAGATCTATTGTGGAGTTTTTATAGTTTACACTCATCAGTCATCAGTCATCAGTCATCAGTCACAATCCTACTTTGACTAATGTTGTAAGAAAAAACATTTAAATTCCCAAGATAAACAAACAATCTTAATTATTATTATTATTATAATTATTATTAAGTCTCTGTATTTTTTTTTTCAAGTAAAATAATTATCTTGTTTGGTATTTCTTTTTTTGTTAGTAAAGCTCATATTTTTCTCATTTTATTTTCCTCCCTATTATTTTTAATATTATTTTTCAAAATAAAAATTGAGTCTTTGAGCTAAAGATATAAAGCTGAAATAGTTGGACCCATGTTAATGATTTTTGAAGAAAATGGTATAATTAAATTTGATTTTAATGTTGTAAAAATTAGTCTATAGTGAAAAAGATTGATTCTTTAGTAGCATTTGAAAGATTCTTGAAAAAGAAGAAGTGAAATTGATGCAAAAATGCATTTTACTAAGCTTGATGACTCTCCTATGTTTCGTAAGAAGGTAAATTATCAATGTTTATTTACTAAGTTACTTGTCAAATTATTATACATTCATTTCAATTTTGAATTTTTCATGATTCAACGTCAGCATGTACTACTGTCTTCTCAAGGCTTCCGCTGAAGTAGGATAAGGGGTTTGGATAGTATGCAAAATTATTCTTCGATAAGAGGGAGAGTGTTTCCGAATTGAACCAAGAGTGAATTGCAAACATTATTCGTTACGATATATAGGAATTGTAGTTAGTGTAATGAGCCATGTTACGATATATAAGAGGGAGACTGTTTCTGAATTGATCCAAAAGTGAAGTGTAAATATTATCTATCACGTTACGATATATAAGAAGTGTAGTTAGTGGAATGAGCCGGTTAGATGTATTCTATTATATGCAAGAGTAGAAAATCTTTGACTTTAATGGATTTGGCGGAAAAGAGATTTTCATGTTTGTACAATGTTTGGTGGAAAATCTATCAAATGCTAGTGATTTTAATGTTCTTTACGGTTAACATGTTAGTTTTGAGTCGAATCAAAGTTGTGTGTGTCAATTAAGTCTAGATTTGTTGATTTTGACGGTTAAAAATTGATTTGGACTATCTTTTTGAGATGAAGCTAGTAGTTTATGCATGCTCCAGTCGAGATGACTGCATGAGATCTTCTTAGTATAGTTAATTGATTGCCACCTTGTAATCTTTGTAAAGAAATGCGATTTTGTTGTTGAATGTGGTTTGTTGCTGGAATTTGGAAAACTAACTTCTCTGACATTTTGAATCCCATTTCTTCTGCTTTAAGATTAGCTATGGTGAATTTTTTTGAATCAGCTTCTCCTTTTCTCTAAATGGTAACACTTAACAACCAATGACTCCAAGAACTGGCCAGTTTTTATAATAACTGTGGTTAATTCAAGTTATATTAATTAAATAAAACTAGATAAGATAAATTTTAGATTGTGAAGAGTAGAACTTTACGTTTGATGGATTGAGGTTCGCAACTACTTGGACGAGGTGTCATATCATATGGGAAGTTGACTCTCTAGCGTTGCGTGACCTGAAATAAGATTTGCAGTGTTCAGTCTAGAACGGCCTTTAATTAGTTAAAATTGTCTGTCACAAATGCACCAAATTCTGAATTAAGAATAAGAGCCGAATTGCATCAGACTAAAATGAAAGGCCGCAAATCTTTATGTTTATCTCTGTAGAACTGTTGTTTTTCCACATATGATATTGAGTTCTCATTGGTGGGTGTTGCCTCCTTTTTCCCACTTATTCATTTGGCTTGAGACTGAAGAATTAATCAGGCTATACTGTTTGATCTCTGCAATTAGATACAAAGCTTGGAGGATAGTTCTGAATTGATGAGGGATAAATGCTTGAAGTTTTACAAAGGGTGCCGAAATTATACGTGAGTTTTATCTGAGATTCTCGTAGTCCATATCTTTATTTTTTCGATGTACTTTGTTATTTTTTCGATGTACTTTGTTATTGACATGGTAATTTTAAATCAAATCAAATCAAAGTCATGGTAATTGTAGTCATGTTTGTCAAATTCAACCATAAAAAATCAAATGTTACTATCTTTTAAGGATGGAGAGGCTAGAGAGTACTATAGATGTCTTTTTATTCTGATTTCTCAATACTATATATTTTAATGCACAGAGAAGGGCTTGGAGAGGCATATGATGAAGACATTGGATTTGCTGGTGCTCTAGAAACTTTTGGCGGGGGACATAATGATCCCATTAGTGTAGCTTTTGGAGGTATGTTGGAATGAATTATAATCATGTTGGGTATCACCAAGTTTTTTTTAATTGATCATGGAATGCAAAGTGAGTACATGCTATGATCTGTGAATGTTGACGCGGTTATTAACTTGCTAAATATATGCACATTTCGTTCCAGCTTGAAGTTTGGTAATTCTCTTCTGCATAATTGACAGTGACAACGACTTAACTAAATATAAGCACATGATATTCTTAACTTTATACGGGTCTCTGATATTGATGATGAAATTCTATTTTACACAGGGTCTGTAATGACTAAAATCACTATCGCACTGAGGGAGATTGGGACATACAAGGAAGTTCTTAGATCACAGGTGAAACTTTTTTGTGATGGATTCTGTTTTTCGTTCAGAATATTTTATGAGGCTATCTATTGAAGAATTTGGTGGTGTTTGCATTTGCATGTACTTCTCGTAGTATCGGAGTAACCTAAATTTTTTAAGTCAGACACTCTTACTATCCAATATAAGTATCAGGTCAAGTGTTGTATGTTTTACCATCGTACCTTATCCTAGCAGTCATTACAAATATTATTTGGGCATTGCCTCTGATAACCTCTATCCTTTTCTTCTTACTTTTTTTCTCTATATTTATCTTTGTCTTGGTCATTTCACTAAATTACTCTGATCAGTTTCTTTCATGAATGAATTAAACCTTGTTTTTTTTTTATTGTTGTGTAGAACTAATTATCATCGACATGTTCAATTAACGTCCTTTGCTCATGTTTACTCTCTTCCTCAGGTGGAACACATGTTAAATGACAGAATCCTGCAATTTGTGAATATTGATCTGCATGATGTTAAGGTACTATTTACCACCTACACATGTACATTGATCATAAATTTGTAAATCATATAAGTGGCATCTCTATGTTTGTGTGCACAATAATTCTGTACCCGCTGAGATTGCTGTTTGAAAGTGGTTACTTTCCATGTACATCAAGAAAATGCTATATCTTGTAGTACTTAGTTCTATTCCTTGATCCTTGGATATTACTCCCTCATCCTTAAAATTGTCAAAGAACTTTTTTTTTTATAATTTATGCGGCTTTCAAAGCTTTGGCGTTAAATATATTTGTTTGTATTATGTAATATTTGATAAAAAATATATCAACCAGAAAGAGTTTGAAATGTATTTTCGTTAATATAGTTTTATCAAGTATTATACAATACAAACAAAAATATCTTGTCAAGTTTAAGAAAAACTAATAATCAATTAGACGTCTTTCTAATAAGGATAGATATCTCTACAATTGATGGCATAAGAACATTGTTATATTCACAATCAAAATCATTTTATCCCGAAATGTATCATGGATGCAGGAAGCACGTAAACGTTTTGACAAGGCCAGTCTTCTTTATGATCAGGTAATCTACTCTATTCTTGTAAACTCTGTATAAATTATCCTGCAACAGAGCAGTTTTTTGCCATTCACGTTTTTTACAAGATCTATGCCACATAAGGCTGCGATATCAGAAAAAAGAGCTAGATAAGTAGATAGGTCATATGAGGCAACTTATGTGCAAACTCCAGGTTCCTTTTTGATGAAAAGGGGAATGTAGTGATATGCCTGAGAACATATATCCAGCTAATTATTGTAGTCTTAATTCCGTAGGAGCTAACTGTCATGATATGTAAGTTTTTTCACATCATACATTCTTTTTCGATATCATATGGACTGTTTCTTTAAGGGCATCGTCTTTCATGTTTACCTAAAGATCCTGATATGAAAGTGTGGATTATTTGTTGATAGATTGTTGGATCCTGCTTTCTTTCTTTCAATGTTCATAAAGAGAATACAAATCTTCTCTAATATGCACATTTATCGCTACAGGCTCGAGAGAAGTTTTTGTCCGTTCGTAAAGGCACTAGGAATGATGTTGTGACTGCTTTAGATGAGGTAAGACATTGAATGTGCACCACCATTAACATTGAAACCGGATCCAAAACTGCTACCTAAATATAGTAAGAGCTGAAATTTGATTCTTAATGTATCCAGGAACTTCATAATGCCAGGTCATCTTTTGAGCACGCTCGCTTCAATCTGGTGGGTGAAAGCTGTGATCAAATTCCCCTACAATAAACATCACTTGAATGCTAATGGTAGAGTTTTTGGTTGTCCGCTGTCAACTGTATAGGTGATTGCTCTCTCCAATGTTGAGGCTAAGAAAAGGTTTGAATTCTTAGAAGCAGTCGGCTGTACAATGGATGCTCATCTTCAGTATTTCAAACAAGTAGGCTTCATACCCATACGTCGGCACATATAAACACTTAATTTTCTTCTACAACTTTGCTATCAATTCCTAAACTTTGCTATCAATTTCTAATAAGATACTGTTTCTTCTCATGAAGGGTTATGAGCTTCTACATCAGATGGAGCCTTACATTAATCAGGTTTGCAGATTGTTTACTAACTGTATACTAGGTTATGTACCTTAGGATTAATGACCTCATTGAGTGGTTCAACGGATCATACTATCCGAATAATTATTAGTTCGGAATTGGGATGCATTAACTCATTGTTCTAGAAGATACTCCTTATGTTCCTCTATCTTTTGTTTGCAATGCACGTGTGGTGAAACTACCTGCGGTTGTCAATTGTAATATTTCCTCTTTCATTGCCACTCAATTATTATTTTGCTATCACTGGAGTTTTGGAGAGAATGTATAACAAATTCATAAAGCTATTCTGTTATACTACTCTTTTGAGATAATATACGAGTGTTGTCTTATTTCTTCAGGTGTTGACTTATGCACATCAATCAAGAGAGAAATACAATTACGAACAAGCTGCTCTAAAGGAAAGGATGCAGGAGTACAAGAGACAAGTTGATAGGGAAAGCAGATGGTCATCAAATGGTAATAATGGATCTACAAATGGAGATGGTATACAAGCAATAGGAAGAAGTTCAAATAAAATGGTCGAAGCAGTTATGCAATCTGCAGCTAAGGGGAAGGTCAAACATATTATCACGAGAACTAGATTTTTGATCTGGATATCTCACCTTTTGCGCTTTTATAAATTATGTACCACTTCTCTTTCATTACTCACTCTCAAAAGGACAGTATATTTGGATTCAGGTACAAACCATTAGACAAGGTTATCTTTCAAAACAGTCGTCAAACTTGAGAGGTGACTGGAAAAGAAGGTTTTTTGTTTTGGATAGCCGTGGAATGTTGTACTATTATCGCAAGCAAACCATCAAGCCATCTGTAAGTAATGAGTAGAGTTCACCGTAATTGCATATAAAGCATGTGAATCTATTCGTTGTTATATTTCCTTTCTGTTTTGGCTTCATTGCTGAGTTCATTTTCAGGGATCTGTTAGTCAACATTCTGGTCTGAGGAATAGCTCTGAACTTGGTTCAGGATTACTTAATCGCTGGCTTTCTTCTCATCATCATGGTGACATACATGATAAATCCGTTGCTCACAACACTGTCAATTTATTGACATCGACAATCAAGGTTGATGCTGACCAATCTGATCTTAGGTTCTGCTTCAGAATTATTTCTCCTTCAAAGAATTATACCTTACAGGTAGTCACTGATTTTGGCAATTTGTTGACTCAAAATCTTTCTTTGGTCGCATACTGGTCACTCACTTGCTGGTTTATATTTTTCCCCGTGAATAACTTCTTTGTCATCAGTACAGGCAGAGAATCCCCTAGATCAGATGGATTGGATTGAAAAGATAACTGGGGTCATTGCATCATTGCTGAGTTCACAGACTCCAGAAAGGGTACTGCATAAAATTTATCATTGCTAAAGTTTAAAGTTGACTTTTTCTTCATTTAACGAGTTATGTACACCAGTGTCTTCCTGCTAGCCCCAGGGGTTCTGCCAGCGATCGGAGTTCGTTTGAAAGCTCAGATTTTAATCATCATACCACAATCGAAGAGTACAGAATTGAAAGGGGTGGCCCTGGACATTATGAGCATCCATTTAGAAATTCACTTCGTGATCGGCCTGGAGTAAAACCTGAAAAGCCTATTGACATCTTGCGAAGAGTTTGTGGAAATGATAAGTGTGCTGATTGTGGTGCTGCGGAACCTGATTGGGCATCGCTGAATTTGGGAGTCCTAGTCTGCATCGAGTGTTCTGGAGTTCATCGTAACCTTGGAGTACACATATCAAAGGTATAATATGTACTTTAAGAATGTTTTATTAAGATTCCTTGCTCTAATGCAAAAACCCAAATATATAAGCCAAATGGAAAGAGTTGAGGGAAAGGGAGGAATAAGTTCCTGGTTATAGATGGAATTTGGTTCTTACGATTGGCTTGTCTCAGGTGAGGTCGCTAACACTTGATGTGAAAGTGTGGGAACCTTCCGTTTTGAGTTTGTTTCAGTCTTTGGGGAATGTTTTCGCTAATTCAGTGTGGGAAGAGTCTCTGCAATCAAGAGGAGGCTTCCAAGTTGATCTTGGCCCAACAGGGTAAATGCTTCCCGAGTTACATCCTTAACTCTATAGTTTATTTTAATATGTTTAATTGAACTAAGTGTTGATCGTCTATCCCTATGCTCATCTTTGAAGCTTACACGGATCTGATAAACCTCAAGTAATGAACTATGTAAAACCAAGTCATGCGGATTCTATACCCACAAAGGAGAAATTTATTCATGCAAAGGTACATTTCTGTCAAACTTGTGTTTTTCCATTTCTCGATGATATATTTGATGCGCATCATAACCTATTGTTCTGTTTCATATGTTTATTATAATGTTTGTCACCAATTTATCCTCTTTTATGTGTTCATCATACAGTATGCAGAAAAAATGTTCCTCCAGAAGCCCAAGGACAATCGATCAGTGCCACAACAATTTTTGGAGGCTGTCCGTAGTAATGACAAAAAAGCTGTATACCGTCTCATTGTCAACTCGGATGCAGATGTCAATGCAAGTTATGAGAAAGTAACCAGCAATCGATTGCCCACTCTTGCCAAAGTGATGCTGTTGCAAGAGGAGACCTGTCTTGATCAGCACTCCATAGACGCTCTTCAATTATCCAAATCCCCCTTGGTCACTTCAAACATGGAAACTACAAGTGATAGCCAAAGCCTCGAGGATCTTGATGGATGTTCCTTGCTTCATCTTGCTTGTGAATATTCTGACATCGGAATGCTCGAGCTACTTCTGCAATATGGTGCAAACATAAATGCTTCTGATATAAGGGGTCAGACACCACTTCATCGTTGTATTCACAGAGGCAAACCTGAATTTGCTAAGCTTCTGCTTTCAAGGTTGTCCAGACTCCCCTTACAAGGGAAATTATCTTTTTCCCTTTGCTTTCTACATCTCCTCATCTAAGATTCTGAGTTATGTGTAATTGACTATTGAGGTATTCTCATCCATGCAGGGGAGCCGATCCTCATGTTGTAGATGATGAAGGCAAAACACCTCTAGAGCTTGCTATGGAACAAAAGTTTGATAATAGGGAAGTCATTTCCATCCTGTCAAACTCAAATGCATGACTAGTCGAGGTTGATTATTGCTCGTGTGAGCGTGTTCAAGTGCAATGATTTCATGCGGGATTGAGGTCTTGCTGATTCTTCAATGAAAAGTCACTGATCAACACTCATGGTTCTTGAAGATAAGTTAGCAAACCAATTTGTTATATAGGTTACTACTATTATAAACAGATTCGCTATCGTGTGTGATGTTAGGTTCGAGCTTCTTGAAAAACGTAGCCTTTCGTATTTGTTGTGTGTTGTGTTGCTATTGTATACACTGGTCCATATTCTGAGATCATCATGTGTTACTATGTATATTTCTAGATGGCTATTTGTGTAGAGTTTTGAGTACTCATCAATACACTGAAACAAACTAAAAGGTTTACTTGATGTTTGGTTTCTTGTTAATTTGAACCTCCAAATTTGATGTCTAGAACGAAGGAGAAAAGAGTGGATGAATGAATCCAAGAAAATTGGTAAAATAACACTAGTTTGATCACATTTTTAATTTTTAGCACCCAGTTAATTTTCTTTGCCTACTATAGAATTTTGGGCCCGTTTGTTTTCATTAGTAGCAACCAAAAAATGATTAAAGAACCATTCGTAAGCATTGGAGTTAAGCGGGTAGGGTTAGTGGAGTGGTCGCGGGATATCACTTATGATGAGGTGCAGGGGATTGTTGAATGCCAAAAGAAAGAATTAAATCGTGAATCAAAATTTGCGCTTTTCGTTGTGTGTCAATGAGCTTGTGCAAGATGGGATCAAATTATAAAGTTTGAAAAATGTGTTATGCGTTGGATGAGAGTGTGGAGAATGACTGACTTTTATAAGTAAGGCTTCACAGTATCGCCCAGTAATGTGATTGATTACTTATGCTAAAATCTCTATGCGCGCCCACAAGGGATGCTAGTGGCATTAGATTTGCAGGAATAATTTTACATTATTGTTTCTTTAAACTTGTCAATTATATATGATGATACCTGGAGATCTTAACCCAGATTTGTTTCCATTGTAATTTCTTTCACTTTACACACAATTATACAAACCCATGATTACCCATGAAAAAAGAAAAGTTTGCATGGGCACGGTTATTTGCAAATCGTCTATAATAAATGACATAAAGAAGAAAGCTGAATCAATGGGTAGATAGATATGTGGATGCTCAAAGCGGTGAAATATATAGAGTCGTCTCTCCAAGCATGCTTTAATTTGACATGTCATTGTAAAAGGTTAGGTCATCATATATAATGAGAAGCAATATCAATATACTCCGAATATATAATGAAAGATAGCTTTATAGATAGGAAAAAGAATAATGAAGGGTTTCCACTTTCCACCAAATATTTGGAATACTATCATTATCATTTTAAAAATGTGAAACCATTATATTAACGACTTTTCAAAATTTTTATCTTGAAAATATCAGAAGTTAGTCGGGGGATGTGCCTCAATAGATGAGAGTCTAGCTAGAGCTTTCCTTTTAATAATTTCAACACATGTTCGCTCATGAGAATCGAATTCATATTACATGAAGAGACGATGATACTGATACTTAGCACTTTAATATTTTTTATTACCAATTGAGCTATAATATTAATTAGTTTTAAAATGAATATTTGAATTCACCAACTAAAATTCTATGAAGTTATCCAAACTGGACTAGAGCAGAATGCATGATTCGATAACAAGGTGATCGGATCACTAGTCTCAAGACAATTGGTCAACTGATAGAATAATTGATTATATGAGTGCTCAAGGATGAAACCAAGTCTCACATATCCATGCGGAAGCAGACAAGCATGCATGACCCAAACTTTCAGAACATTATTTTATCCACTACTCCGTAATAAATTAAACTTGTCTTTACTGAATAAAATGCAGTGGAAAAACTCCATGCGTCATGCACTCTCCCACTCCCAAATTTGATCAAGTTGGTTGGTGAAATATATGAGTTTGTGAATCTATATAAGGTCATAAGTTCGATTCATCTTATTAATATTTTATTGTTTGATGAACTTCTCATATGGGACTTGTCTAGTATGATTTACATAAATGACATGGTTTACAGATTATTACCTCAGCCCACGATAATTTATCCAGTGTCCCGTTTAAAAAAAAGGGACAAGACCTTCATCAATTTCAGAACGAATTGAGTCATATTCCTATTATATGGAGTACTAATTAATTTTATACAGATGTGAGAAAAAATGAATTTCAATCGTCTAATATCTATGTTACTCACAAGAAAAATAATGAATTTCAATCGTCTCATATATATGTTATTCACAAGAAAAATATATTACTAGCTCATTTCATTTCTTGCATCCATTTTCATTACTCTATTTATAGATAGGGAATCAAAATATTAACCTTCAATGGGGGTAATTACAAAGTGTTCTCACCACTATAGTTTGTCATCAATTTCTAGATATTTTCCGTTTTGGTACTAGCGATAATGGACGAAATTTTATTAGTTTGTTCTGAGATAATTATATTAGTATAGATTAATTTTCAAAAATGATACGATTGTTATTGTTTGATTCTTAAAAGTGACAATATAATTAAATAGGACCAAACTACAAGTTAATCACACTATTGAGGATCAAATCTGTAATGAACTCTTAGTTATATACTTATTACCATTACTCTAGGCATTTCTTTCTGAAACGACCAATGAAGTATAAACAAGATTTGTGGCTAATCACATTTTTAATTATGAAATTACTCCTAAAATTAAGCACTTGTGATTGCATTAACATTATTATTGTTTGCATGATTTACCCATCGATCAGAATGATAAAATATTTTTCATTAATTACTTTTATATTAAGAAATTGTAAATTGTTGGTATGTTGATTTTAATTTAGTGATGCTATTGATGGTGTCTTGATGACGAGATTAAGTGTGCCGATTTTTACCCTTAAACATCTATGGCGGCTTTATTTTATCTGAATATCAAAATGTGGACGTAGAAAAATAAACACACATTTTTTTCTCTAATGGAATCATGCACATTAGAAAAGACATGTAATAAGTAATACTCCGACTAACTAGTTGGTTGGTCCCTTGCTATGCACTCATCATCACTATATATAACAATATATATAATTAGTACAATTCATTTTATGTGATACTTTCAATTTTTGAAATAAGCTTTAATTTGATCAAGAATACATGATTTTCTTTGATTTCGAGGGACGATTTCGGTCGCATACATATTCCTCGCTTATAGTCGTTTGTGTTCATATATGCAATATATCTCTCCCTTGTTAATATGGAGTACTATTTTTCCTTCTAAAGAAAATTGTCGAAATGATTCCCGATAATGGCATTAAATTTGCTTTAATCACCGATAGTGTCGCGTAGCGGGTTTAGTCCCATAAGTGGTTCAAAAGTAGCACTTTGGTCCCCATCGAAGCCCGGCGTTTTCCATTAAATCTAAATATCCGCAGTTAAGCGCTGGCGTTAGTTTGGGGCCAAAGTACGACTTTTTATTAATGCGTTCACGGGGACAAATTTTAACTGATGATAAGATTTAACATAAATGTTAGTTTGGGACCAAAGTGTAGCTTTTGTCTTTTGAGATCTTAGCGCTCACAGTGGCTAATTGAAGATAGCTGCAACTTGATGCCACTATCGGGGACCATTTCAGCAATTAACTCTAATTTAACTAATGTTACAAAATGATAAGTTTCAGTAAAATGAAGTGGAGGCAGTATGTGTATCGCGAAGAAATATTTTATTATTTATGTGCGCTCCAAATAATAAAACCCCTTAGGGAAAATTTTTCTGGTGCAAAGAAGAATTTATCAAACGGTTGGGGTTCGACTATCAGTCTAGTACTCTCCCTCACATTATCTTTGGCGTCTGATATGACTTAACTTGATATGGACTCGAGGCGCTAAGCTTAGGTCTTGATTTGGATAGCCAATCTGGACAAGGCCGGGGGGCGATTTAATTAACTTTGGCGTTGGATATAGTCCGAACGATTGCTTGACCCAGTATGATCCCGCGTGGTTGTGAAACTTGTCGTTGTCTTGGACTTGGATCCTTGAGATAATGAAATTTGGATGGAGGGACTTGGACCTCTCGGCAATTGGATAGGTAAAAATTTAGGCGAGGTGAAATTTGGGCCTTCTTTGAGGAAGCTTGGATAGATTGGGCAAGCTGGATGTAGGCCTCAGCCCAGATATGGATATGTGTCGGCACGTAGGTGGAATTTGGATGGGCAGCATAGACTTTAGAGATGGGTTCAGCCCCGGCCAGCCAGGGGGCTTGGCTTGACTTCCTTGTATATGATCTTTGGATGTAAAAAGCGGGGGCTTCAACGATGAGTTCTACTCTTTGATTTGACTTGGGGGTTGAGGGGAGCTTAGCTTAACTATCGGCTTAAGGATGGATGCGCCTTCCTTAGCGAGGTGTACTCAGTGCTTATATGGTGTAGGAGGGTAGGGGCTTGAGGCCCGGTGATCCTCTCTAGATTTGATGTAGTGTAGGGGAACGCGGTGTTTCCTGCGGCATTTGGGGAGATGGATAGCTCGGCTACGTAGATTCCGGGTTATCCGCCTTCTTTGAGAGGTTTTGGGCCAGCCTATTTGGATGTAGGAGGTAGGAGAACTTGTGAGGGCGATCCCTCGCTTTGGATTTGATGTAGTCTTTGAAGGATTCGGCCCAGTGTTTTAGGTGCTTGGTAAGGAGGAAACTCTTTATTTGTTGGAGACTCTGGGTTGTCCGCGTTCCTTGGTGAGCTTTTAAGCTGGTTGAGTGCCAGTGTCCTAAAAGTGCTTAGCTGCTTTGAACCTTTAAGTTGGGGATGCCTTAGAGTGCTCATAGCGAGTGCTTGTCTTTAGAAACTTACATGGCTTTCTTGAAACTTTATAAGCTTTCGAAACTTTATCGCTCTTATTTTTTGAAAATATGGGGTATTTATAGACTTTGTGATTCTAATTAGTCGGTTCATTTCGAATTGGATCGTGATGCTTGGTGATTTTAGTAATCACGGGCCGAGTGGATATTTTACTGCGCTTATTCTCCAAGAAAGGTTGGGGCGCTTATTATAGGGTTTTTAGGTTAAAATTAATTTGTTGTGGCCTCATTATTCCTTGCTTCTTTAATTTAGTCGTATCTTTCCAGCCTGCCAGGAGGTTTAAAATTAGGTTTATTTAATGTAAAACCCACCCAAGTTTAACTAACGTGCTCCAGTCCTCAGTCCGGGGAACCGTATTATTTTCTCCTGACATGAATTTTAAATTGGGGCCCTTTGCGGATGAACCTCATCCAGCGATGTGATCGGTTGTAAAATTAATTCAATTAAGAAATCTATAAAAATACATTTTATTAATTAAAGTTAATTAAAATTCCGCTGTATACAGTATGTGCGCTTTGTAATTGATTTTTCATGATATCATGACCATACAATTGAGAACATCAAACAGCTTAGTGGTTAGGAGGCGTTAAATGAGCAGAGGTTAGGTGCCGTTGTGAGAACATCGAGCAACTTGTGGTTTAGAGGTTCGATTAAATTTGTAAGGGGCGGTGGGTGGGTTTAAAAAAAAATGACCATACAATTCATTCTAGTCACTAAAACATCCCATGCATTAAAGCAATTAATTACGTGCAGTGGTGGAGTCAAGATTTTAATGATATTGTGTCATTTTAACTATATATATTTTTATCTAATTTTTTTATGACGAACTATAATCGTAATGAGTCCGAAATACATCAAAAAAACAAAAATTCAGTCATTTATTCATGTCTTAAACCAAAAACAAAAAATAACCATAATTTTAAACTGATTTTTTAGTATGTTGTTTGAAAAAGGAAATATGAAGAATAAAAATTTTAAATTGGGTAACAAAAGACTAAAAGGGTGGAAACAAATTTATTAAGAATAAATATAAGCAAAGAAAATAATGTAGTTAGATTAAAAAAACAGGTGGGTATTTCGTAAGAGTAGGCAAAAGTTGAGAAAAAAGGTAATTATTGGGATTCGAACTTGGACATTGCTGCTAACTTTAATTTACATTACCACTGAGCTACTAAATTTTAGTGGCATCATAGGACACCACATGATAATATGTGCTTCGCCCCTGATTACGTCACTGGCCACATATAGATTTTCGAGGAAGAGGAAGAGGAAGAGGAAGAGGAAGAGGAAATGATTTCTTCATGAATAAGGGGGTGGGTGGGGGACTTATATTACTTGATTGGTATACTATACAGTATATGTTTGGCTTTCTATCAAGGGAAACAAAATTTGCCCAGCCAATAAACACTCGAAGAGTAATGGATACGGATCCCATTAAAAGTCAAATTAATTTTCTTGACCCATTCTTCAGAAGTCTTGTAGTTTCTATGTAGTTTCTTTCTAACGGCCCTCTAGATAGCTTTGAAATTTAAATGCGTGTATGGTGTCAATGGAGTAAATTTCTCTTCTAGTTAAAAGTTATATTGTATTAACAGTAGGAGATATTCACGATATGATACTAGATATTTGGATAAAGTTATATTTTAATTAAGAATATTATATTGCAGATTAGTTTTTAATTTATAATTGTAATGTCCAGACTAATTAATCTTTGTAAGTGTATTGTCCAAACTAACGAAATTGTTAAACTTCGATGGAAAAAGTTATTGAGATCAATAATTTTTTGGGAAAATTTATAATTTTAATTAAAAAAAAAATGGATAAATTTTTATCTTCATTTTTGTACCAAAATTTATTTAAAATTATAATTTTTTCCTCCAAAGTTTATTTAAATGCTAATCCCAAAATTACCTCTTAATAACATTTTTTTCATCTTAATTTAATGGTTCTATTACTTTGGAAACTATACTCTAACAATTGTGTCATTTTTAGAAATTAATATGAAATAATATAATTATTTAAAATTAAAATATAATTTGATTATGAGAATAAATCGACAGTTAACTCTTAATAATAGACGTAACATAGTTCACTCAGGACTCGGAGCTCCTCATTTAGGAGATGGTGATTTTGAGAGTTAAAAAATCCAATAACTGAATACCACATAACTTGATCCCAAAGAGATTTCCAACGTTTAAATGTGATAACTAACTTCTCAAATTTTAAACTTAATTATTAGTTTTAATTTGTCGTATAAAATTGTACTAATGGTTAATGGCGTATGCAACAATAGTCGAATAATCGGTCTAGATTTGAGTAATTTTGTATATTGTGTAGTAACCCAATTCTTACATGAAAAAATCAAGATAATCCGAGTTAATAATTAATAAGATTATGGTAATTCCTTCTTACACCATTTGATTATAACATGTAATCTAATGATTTTTTTATAAGGTATCAGACTTGCCTATTAACAAATGGTATGTGTAACCCATACATATTTGATATGACCCGAAATGGACCATACATCCAATATTTTGATTCTAGTAGTGGATCGTGATCCGTAAAAATAACTCAGTCTCACAATCAAGTAATAAACACTAAAATTATTTCGAATTAATTAATAAGATTTTGATCAAACAATTAATTTTAGTACTAAATTGAATGCATTCTAACATTTGCAACAATCACAGACCTCAATAACTTAAGTCGTGGTCCCGTCAATATTGTGAAAAATAGCGGATCAAGAGATGTTTGATTCTTTGTTTATGTTGTGTAAGGTTAAAGATTTGTTACTTCTGAAATAGTCACTTTAGTTGAGATAATTATATTATTGCAGATTAGTCTCGAAAGTGGTTCAATTATTGTAGTATGATCCCCGAAAGTGACAAACATTGTACTATGATTAAGAAAGAATAGGGCAATTAATGCGGCATTTCTTAAACTTTCGGGGCTATATTACAACACATGTGCTATTTTTGAGATGTCTGCCAAGCAATCTAGCCCATTTGAGCTAAAGTGTAAGCTTAAACCACTATTTGGGACCGAATCGGGTAATTATCTTTAAGCGACAAATATTGCAGAGAGGGTGGGGGGCACATGATTTTCTGTTTCCATTACTTGTTTAGGGAAACGTGATTATGGATTTCAAGCTTAATCTCATTAAAATAAACACATATTGTAATAACAAATTAACAACAGAACTAGATTATGAGCATGCGTTATTAACACCTTACTAAATAATGTTTCCTTTGCAGGGTAGAAATAAAGAAATAAGCCTGAAGCCCTGGAGATCAAGGAGAATACAAAGTAGAATGTAGAAATTGAAGCTATTCCCTTCGGAGATATAATTGTCCTCAGAGATTTTGATAAAAACCAAGAATTAATCTTCAGAATTTGTGTAAGTGCAAATTAGTCCTTGGTGTATATGTATCATGTATGAACATGTTGAATTGCTTGACATAGTTTACATATATCTTGAGTAAATCTGGGTTTTTTTTAGTTTTTGTATTCCGACAAATTATAAATAGGATATCAACTCAACTTTATTTCATGAGCAACATTTGTGCATAGTTAGCCTCATCAGCTCTAGAAACACCATATATATACGACATGAACAAGTACTCAAATAGGCTAATATTCATAATGAGTAGTAGGACTTTTCAGGGCACCCTTCATATTTTACTGCATATGGATGCATCATATTTATTAATGTATTATTGGATGACTATTTTTGAAGTTTGACAAAACAATGATCAAATGCTATTTCGAACGGTTCAGAATAATTAGTAGAGGTTTAAAAGTCCCACATCAGACAATTAGCAAGTAGAGTTTGATAGTATTCTCTTAAGGATTTATTTACTAGAAATATCTTTGAAAGATATTTTGTGGCTTAGCATAATTATCTCTGCGTTGTTGTTTTGCATATTTATCTCGTTGTGAGATTTATTGCTTAGCATAGTTATAATATTTTGTTATTCAAGAGAATATATTTCTCTTTTTAATGATTCCGCTGCATTAGCTTGATCTCAGAGCCAAAGTTCTTGAAGTCTTGTTGTCATCTATGGTGCCGAAAGCACCTAGAGTTGGAGCTCAAGGAAAGAGGTTTGGCAATGGTAGTATAACTTCCCTAGAAGATATCTACTTGAGGGATGATTTGGAACAACAATTGGAGCAAAGGGAGGAGCAGCTTGGGCATCGGATGGGACATCAAATTTCCATCCAAATCGGCGAGGCGATGGGCGGATTAACCCAACGACTTACGGCGTGTTCTCAATGAATGGTATTCTTCGCTTAAAATACTAAGAATTTCAATTCGTTTCTCATGTTAGATTTGGTAATGATTTGAAAGTTCCGCGACACTGGTGACCCATACTTGAGATGCAAGGGTTAGTCAAGCTCAACCATCGGCCGGTTACAATAAATAGAATGAGGCTTTAAGCTTGACATCGAAGTTCAGTACGCCGGCCCCGATGATCAATCGTTGTTATTGGATTCGGGTGTGGAATTTGATGATATTATATTCTTTTACGATCAAGATCCAATCTATGATTTATATGACGATGATTATAAGTTATTAGGTAGGAACGTTGATGAATTTGAAGGATTTATCAATCCTAAACTCATCAATTGTAAGCGCCGAATAAATTATCGATTGAAAATAAAAAGTGGAAAGTTAATGTCATCTTATGGTTCCGCCGGAAAATCATATGTTGAGGATCACCAGAAGACTAAGTGGTGTCCAGTTTATGATTTTGGTTATCCCGTTGGATTTATTGTCGATGGAAGTTTTATTGTTTTACACAAAGGGAAGGTTCCACTGGTCTAGAAATGTGGTAGTAGGTAGCCCAGTATCAAAAAGTTAGGAGTGATTACTTGGACTCAACATTCAATTGGAGGGAACGTAAGATCAAATTTGGGAAAATTTGTTTTCCTTTGTGTGGTTCAGAATTTGTTCACAAGAGACCACTTAAAGTCATATTCGATCAGAAGATGATGGTGCCTACTACAACAATGATGATCCTCTAGATGAAGAAATTACAAATATTAATTTCTATTGGGATCCAAGTCGATGTTTGATTCTAAATACACATGCAGCTATACTCAGAATTCGAGGACGAATTCTTTTCAACCCGGAGAGGATGATGAAGATGGAAATCTAAAGTGTTTTAAAAGTCCCACATCGAACAATTAGTAGAGTTTGATAGTATTTTCTTAATATAAATAAGTGCTTCTTTTCTTTAGAAGATTAGCTCAGTATTTTATATATTTTTCTCTCTTAAAGTTTATTTCCTAAGAAATATCTTTGAAAGATATTTTTGTAGCATAGTTATCTCCTACTTTGTGAGGTACATTGCATAAGCTTAATATTTTTTATTATATCCATGAGGGATATTTTTGTTGTTTTCGTATTTATCTGGGTTGTGAGATTTATTATTTAACGTAGTTATAATATTTTTTGTTATTGAGAATATATTTTCTCTTTTTTTTTAACAATTCCATTTGCATCATTATTCCTTATTTAAAAATATAAAATTTATATAATTGGATTCGTTTTTTAAAATACTTTCATAATATTAATTTTAATTTTTTTAAGAATATAATTAAAATGTAATTAAAGGATGCAAAATTTATACCATTTAAGAAAGACAATTAAAATGAATTGAAGGAAGTATGTATTATTCCCATATCATTGAGAGTTGACATAGCATTTGGGCTAAATGCTATGCGATGCAAAACGCTATATCGATCGAAGAGAGGACGCCACACCTCTAACCATTAGCCCGTAGGATAATGGATTCATTTCACACAAATGGTATAAATCCTATATAGTAAGATTTGGAGCAATGAGGATATTGTGAATTTAAGTTGTGAAGGTTGTAATACCCAACTCTAAAATAATTTGATTGCAACATACCATTCCGGAGTCCAACATACTTGATAAGAATTCCAAGAAAAGCTTTCTCGACCCTTCAAGAATTTTAGGACAAGTGATATCATAAAAAGTCTTTCCAAAGATCACATAAGTGAAGACATAACCTTTTTAAATTGACTGGTAGCAATATATTACTTTAGTATATCAAATCTAATGAAATATCGATATAGAGTCTCGGACAAGACATTACAACCTCATAGCAAAATAGTCCGGCCAATATTATTTACCCTTAAATATCTTTGATTTTCTCTTTAATATTGTGTAATAATAGATCATATTTTCTGTGCTATATATATATATAATAAAAAAATGACAGGAACTGACTGACCACCATCTATCTACCTCTGCAACTATAATTCATTCTCCCTCATCATCACAAGCTTTCAAACAAAGAATTAGAGAAATATATGATATGAAAAGTGGGATTTGCTAAGTTTATTCTCGTCGTTGCTGTCCACTGACTTTGTCTCTGATTATAAAAACACATCATATATATTTATACAAAGACAGAGTTACACAAACATATACATGCATACTTATATATGATCTTGTGGTCAATGGGTATCTTCTCAATCTTTCTTTGATTGATTCCATATAATCATCATCATCCATAAAAACATGTTCTTAATTATTTCTCAGATAGAATATATCTTTTCTACTCTTTATTGTTTAGGCTGACAAGATTCAAACCCTCCCTTCATCTTCATCATTCCATGGATATTATACTCAATATTGAATTCTACTTCAAATTATTGCAAACCAATTTCATCCATCATTCTAGTGCTATTTGTAGTAAGATTTTCTTGTGGCATTTTTTCTTTGGCTTTGTGGGGTTGTTCTAAATATGAACCATGTTTCCTCCATCTGCTCATCATCAGAATCTTTCCAAACAACAGAGTTATAAAGGAGACTGCGGCGGAGGGGGTGAAGGTGGAGGTTATTACCTTGGTGGTAGTTCATATTTTTCTTCTTCTTCTGAAGGTATTTTTGGTCTTATGAGAATTTTAGAAGGTGGGTATGATTGTTCAAAAGAAGCTGTTTATTGCTTAGGTCAATCTGATCTAGTTTTTAGTCCAATATCAATGACTGAAGATGAATCAAGAATCGAGAGTATACATGAAGATGCATCAACATCCAAGGATAATATTTTGATCCAAGATCAAGAAGACAACAAAGATAGTAAGAATAACAATAATAATAGTAATGAAGATTGGCTTCAACTAAGTATTGGGGGAGGCTATAATAGTCAAGAGAAACAAGATCATCAACATCATTCTCAACATGGTGAATTAGTTGAACTAAATCTACTACCTGGAAGTAGTAGTAGTAGTTCACAAGAAAAGGAGAGATTATTGTTGAACCAAAGGTACCATTCATTGGCTCCTTTTGGTTATGATTCATCTTTGTTTTTGCAACATCAAATGGGAGTTAGTTCTTCAAATTATCTTCTCCACCCTCCTCAATCTCAAAATAATCAAGAAACTAACTTGGTAATTAGGCCTATGAATTTTTCTAGGACTCCTCCCTCCTTAGGAATAGCTTCTTCATCTTCGTCTCCTTCTCTATCTTCTTCCTTTTTTATGCCTCCGGGCGCATACTTTTCTAGCGCCCGAATGCCTTTTCAACTATTTCAAAGTGGACCGGCGAGTGGTATACCATCAATATCATTATCAGGTGTACACAATATCAATTTCAGACTTATAAATCCGCCTGGAAGACCACATTCTGGAATTTGGTTTATGCTCCAAGCATCACCAAATCAGTAAGTACTATACTTATGCATATTGTTTCTTTAAATTTCGTCATTTTTTATCATTGGATTTATTAAAATTGGTTACTGAAATTGATACTACTATTATTGTTATTATGGTTTTATTCCTCCTTTTCCTTTTTGTCCTTTTGCTGTTTGGATTGTTTCCATTTTTTGAGACCACAATAGCATTCATGATGGAGTTTGTGCTTTCTTTCCCAATGCAGAGCTAAAGAGCCGTTTCTGCCTCAAATACCCAATAGCTACCTAAGAATCAAGTAACTATTCTATATACTCCTCCTTTTCTTGAAAAAATTGCAACTTTTCTTAATTTTTCTTCATCAAGTACTAATATGTTTCCTTACATAAGTTTACTGAATTGATTATATATAATGCCTTATAATGGTTTTTCTAACTTGTGCGGACATAGGTTAAGGTGATAATTAAGGAAAATATTTAATATAAGATTTGCATATGAACTTTGATATGAAAATATTTATTAAATATATTTTTTTTATTATTTCCAATTTTAATTCTTAACTTATACCCTAGGATATATATTAGAAAACTGTTTTTATTTTTATAATTGATTTCAATATCTTTTCAGGGATAGAAGGATGACTATAAGATTGGTCATGAAGTACATTGTTAATAAGCTAAGATTGGAACATGAATCACAGGTATGTGCTTGCTTCTTCTTTATTTTCCATATATTCGTGCTTCTTTTGTTCATATTTTTTGTTAAATTAAAGCTATGTAATGTTAAACTTACAAGATTTGAACTAGCCCCTAAAACACATCAATATATAATGGTATAAACTATGTTGTTAATGGAAAAGGTTGGTGAATGAAAAATGACAGGAACTATGGGAAAACAATAAAATTGAATGAAATTTTTAGCGTTTGATGAAGTACTGATTACTTCTTTATTAGCTCTTAATTACTAAATTGCATCATGATTATGTGTGTACATTTGTTGATTTAAACTCAGACAAAGTGAATCTTAACTTGTTGCTTTTGAGTTCACTTAAAAATTAAACTCAAGAAGATACATAAGATTAGGGGTGGAGTCAGGATTTAACGTGAAAGGGGCAAAAAAAATTTCATTGTTATTAAAAAATTAAATGTATAAATTTATAATTTTATATAAGTACAAATTAATATTTCTTGATATTTTAAGTAGGATGTGTCATATTTTATTTAAATTTAAGGTGGACCAAAACATAAAAATTCATCATATATATTATCAAATATATTTTTAATTTTTAAAAATATTTTAGGGGGGAGGGGCATGGCCACTTGGCCATATGGTGCTCCGCCCCTGCATAAGACCCTAAATTTGGTATCGGTGCTTAAGAATATGTTATGTACTTAAGTACAATTTTTGAACCGCATATACATATATGGGTTACTACATTGATTTTGTACCCATAATATAATGAACATAACTCACTACAATAATATATAGTAGTAAAATATGTTAATATTATCCTTACAAGTTTGATGAATTAATTCGAAATTGATGTGAGGTAGGTGTAGAAACAAAGCTAAGATATATGAGAAAATGGCATATCACCTAGCTAGAATCATATATATCTTCCCCAAATAAGGAATGTGGATTGATGCAACATATGAGAAAGCAATGTTTTAGTGATAGATGAGCTATATTATACGGATTGAGAAATTTATAATACTAAGTTGGTTCTTCTTATTAACTGCATGGATTGCTTTGCTTTTGGATCACGAAATTTGTTATGCTGCATAAATTAAATAGTACGAGTAGTAGCGGCATCTCATAAAAAATTTAAGTCCTGTGCCTAGATATAACCGAGACTCTTTTTATTAAAAACTAAATAATATATTTTTTGTAATAAAAACTAAATAAACATATAAAATATACAAATTAGTTTCATTTAATAAATTATTTCAAGCATTCATTGAAAATGTTGCAAAAAAACTCTTTGTCTTCCTTTTCTACTCCATCCGTTTGTTTTTAGTTGTTGTTTTAGCTATTTGCACATAAATTAAGAAAAAATAGTAAAAAAAATATATTGAAAATATAAAATGACAATTAATTGGAACTATATAATCGGGTTGTTTCAAATAAACATAATCAAAAAGTGCCTTGAAAATGCTTAATTTATTACGCTAAAACGAGCAATTAAGAAGTACAGAAAGTATTTCTTTTAAGGTGGACCCTTTTGAAATGGGGGCCATGTACACATTACCGAATGGCACACCCCAAACACCGGGCGTGCGTGCAACGCACGTACATTTTATTAGTATAGTAATTAAAAGTGAAAAAAATTAAAAATAAAGGTAAAAGTAAATCAATTTATTATTTTGTCGATCTCTAAAGTGTAGTATAAATAAAGGTTAACGGATCAACTAAAACACATAGATGCATTTTTTAAAGTTGTTTGCCTAATTTTATTTAGGGCCGTCTCAAGCTTTCAAATGGGGTCCTGCCCAAATCACGAAAATAATTTTGCTTTTGAATTTAAAAAAACCTTGAATTGAAAAATAAGCATCAATTATAGTACAAATAAGAAGAGAATCGCTATAAAAAATTACTAGCAACTCGCTATATTTTTCAGCATTCACCATTCGATCGACACGACATAACTTACTTATCAATCCACACGATATATAAAATATTGCGCCCGCTAAATTTGATCCTCAGACGAAGAACTGTCGAACACCCATATAACCGGCCTGAATAATAGGTATGTGTGTACTATAGAGCTTTCACACAAGTGAACTGGTGAAATAAAACTTCATAAGTTTATTTAGTAGCATTATATATCAAAGACAATATATGTCATGCCATGAATGTGCATTATTGTTAAAGTCATTTCCTATCGACCTCTGCAATGCATGCAATCTATTATTAGCAATTTAGCATATACGGGAAATCATTTTTTATTTACAGCCACATATATTACTATGTATCATTAAATATTCGATTCTCTAAAATGTACCTAATAATACACTTTCAAATATATAACAATCTTACTTTTACGTTCTTCATATGTGCATATATCATATATTAACTGACTGTATAATTAAAATAACGGAAACAATATATACACTTTGACGAAATTCCGTTTGACTTTCAAAAGTAGAGGGGCGATCTTTGAATTCAATGAAAAAAGCTTTCAGAAAAGTACCTACAGACACCATTAATAAGCTCCGTTACTTAGGGGGTGAAATCAGGATTACCAATTGTGATTGTTTTCAAGCAATCAAATAAAGGATGATGCTTAAGATGGTAGGAGACTAGGAGTACTCTTTTTAAGGACGCCCCCTTTAAGTCATTGTCTTAAATTCTCCTTCGAAATTGGAAAGGATTTAGGTTGTTAGCATATGGGGAAATGATTTCATATAGTCATACCAAGATCAAATGCGTTGAAGATTCATCATCAGTGGACCTTTATTCAACGAGTTACTTGTCGATTTGATCTCTAACAATGGATCAAGTTGCAGCTCAATTATAAACAATTATTATTCCCAGTACTCTTCAGACCGTAAACTGAGCAAATGTTCCTTGCACCCGAAAGTTAACAAATGTTGTGACCATATCGCAACACTGGCTACTCTCTCTTCGACTAATCTACATACAACCATATAACTTATCTCCCAAAATAATCTTCAACTTGGTGTATCACTATCTAGGACCAAATCAACAATTAACTTTTTATTCAACTATATATCGACCATTGTAATAATAAGATGTTTTGGTATGTCATATATATATGAGATAAATTGTTGACTGTAGATAGAAGACCAAGCTGTACTTTTAGTCTCAAATATTACATTATTGCAGACAAGCCTGTGGGGTTTCAAGCAAGTAGCTGCTGGCAAAGATGGTCTCGACGCGCCAAATGCCGCAGCCATTATCCCGAAAGCACAAGGCCGAATGCGCAATATTTACTTAATTTTTTGGACATGTTGCAACACTCAGCAACTTTTAATAATCTACAATAATATAACTATTCGAGACTAAAGTACAAATTGCCCTACTATCCTAAATCGACAATTAACGAGAGAGAGCTAGAAATTAATTTAAATTTGCATTAGGTAATTGAACTTACGTAGTTGTGAAAACTATTCCAATAAATCGTATTAGGTTGAATTTAGTCTCCGATATATATATTTAGAAAGTTATAGTATGCCCTAAGGACACAATATATATATATATATATATAATAAGATTAACGGTTTTTTTATGGTGTGTTTTAAGGGCACATTATAATACTTGTAATGCATATTATAAGCTTTATCTATTTCTAAAAATTTGATAGAAGATTCCTAGAGATATTGTCTCATTAATATGATGAAAATCCTCTTCCCTTTAACATTTTGATTTCCTTATTTAGAATATAATTTGTCCCTATTTATTAGTTACTTGTCATTTCTTTTCGTATTAAAAATTAATTAAATGCTTCCCTTCAACAAATAACACTTAACTTCACCTCTATTTTTTTTTCTGTTCACGTTAATTAGTTAAATGTTTAATGAAATGTTTCCATTTTTTTTGTGCACCTCCTTAATTTTTTTACACTTAGATTAATGAAGTTTAATTAATTAAATATTTTCCTCCAACCTGTAACATTAAACTTAACCTTTGTTTTGTTTTGTTCACATTAACTGATGGTTAAATCATAAAACTTAATTTTTTTTCTTCATGTTGAAATTTAATTTGATGGTTAAATCATAAAACTTAATTTTTTTTCTTCATGTTGAAATTTAATTATTTGTTTTCCTCCAACCTATAAAACTTAATTTCTTTTTCCTTTAATGCATACAAGTTACTTATGCATTATATTAAAAATTTGAACTTACTAGTTGAACTGAAATATTTAATTAAAATGACAAACAATGAATAAATAGGGACAAATAATATTACAAATAAATAAATCAAAAATGTTAAAGGAGAAAAGATATTCATCATATTAATGAGTCAATATCTATAGGAATAGATAAAGCTTATAATATACATTACAAGTATTATAATACTAATATGAATAGTACCTATAGCTTCCCTAATATCCCGCAATAATACTAATATGAATAGTACCTATAGCTTCCTAATATCCCGCAATAATATGCCATGTCGTCTTAATCTTTTAATGAAGTTGTATATATGGTATATATTATATACATATATCCCAATAACATATACTCCCATATATGAGCCTGTGACTTGTGAGGTCAACGTTATATTAGGTTGTGGAATCACTCATTCTCCTGTAGTCTTCACATGCACATGTTGTTACATACTCCGTATATACTTACATTTATATGCTTCCTTTCTAGGTTAGTAGAAATCCAGCCGAACCTACTCTAATAGTGATGGATTTATTCGGCTCGTAGTCGAACCTTACCTCAAGCCTGGTTTGAAACCCCCGAACCTTTAAAAATGGTATTCCGCCTCGAGGGTAATTTTCGAGGTCTTCACGCTCGTTCAATTTGAAGAGTTCGAAAAGGTTCGGCTCTATATGAAGGAGAAAATCGTAATCCAAAATAAATTAAACCTAAATCGAAAATCGTAACAACATAAATGAAACAATTAAACTATAAAATAATAACATGCAATCCAAAATCGTAACATTTCTCAAGTTTTGAAAAGTCAACATAAAAGTCAAACCTAAATCGAATTTAAAATCATTACAAAAACAACATGCAACCCAAAAATTGAAACAACATTAAGTTATGAGAAGTAAAACTTAAAAGTAAAAAAAAAAAGAGATTTCACCTTCCATTAGTGACATTGTCTGGGCAGTAAACGCCATCACATATAAAGAGATAGAGAGAATAATGGCCGAGGGAACTAAATCGCCAAAATTGAGAAATGAGGTCTCAGAGTAATGAAACGGCAGAGGCAAATGAGAGAGTAATAAAACCTCAAGAGGAAAATGAAAGATTAGGTCTTAGAAAATCCTAATGTAGTAAAATCTAGGGGGGGTTAATTATATTTGGGATGTGTTAACATTAATCCAGTCAATTTCTTTTTACCGTTCGGTTCGGTTCGGCTTTAATTTCACTTTTAAATGTGCGATTTTACCTTTGATTTTACTAACCGAGACTCGAATCGAACTATTTCAAGTCGAATACTCCGAATCGAATAAAACCTTTACGTGCACTCACAACCTTACTCCTCTTCAGCATGCAATCAAGATTATTCTGCACGATTAAAATCCAGTAATTGCACGCCAAAATATATACGGTATTTGTTTTCTTACAGATTCGATAAAGACCAACATTGATTTCCATCCAGTTCTGGAGGAATAATTTATGTGGTGATGATGAGAGATGGGGGTGTAGGAGGTTGACATTGACTTTAAAATGCACAAAGTTGTAGGGGTTATTAGTCAATACAAAAATGAATGTAGATTACAGATAATTATCGACGGAGTCTAAAGTGGATCGGTGTCGTTTTTATTTTTATCCTTAGCATAAAAGTTGTAAGAAGATTCCCAAAATTACCATAAATTTGTAAATCGTCCCCAAATTGACTAACTAAATACTAACGAAAAGATGCGAGGACCAATTTGCAACTTTGAGGTAATTCTCGAACCACTCAGAATCCTCGCGATACTTAATATTATTTGTAATTTTTGTACTTTCTCGAGACCAAAGACAATCTTGATTCATTATCTGAGACCAAATCAACAATTATCCCGAATAATTAACATAAAAAAAGTTTGATATAAACTCATCGAAACTATGTCGTCCACGTAGCACTTGGTCCATACGGAGTATTATATTATTTCGTAACGAAAATTGATATGTGCATCATGCTTTTAATTCATGGCTCTACGTCATGCTTTCGATTGAATCAAGTCTGCTGCAAATTTCAATTAAATTATTATTATTATTAATTGATATTTTTCTTCTTTTTACAAATAAATCTAATGTCGAGGGACGTTAGCTTGCATTAAGAGTCCTTTTTGACATGGATTGTAGCTTTAGAATGGCTCTTGATTACCTTCTTTGAAGTGGTGCACTTGATCCAATTAAAAAAGACCTCATAATCAAACATCATCCCATCCCCCACCCCATTCCCCAAAAGTTTTTCTCTCTCTGGGCCTATCTATATACTCCTATTTATGGGCTTGTGTATACAGACTTTTTTACTGGTTATTACCACTTTAAAAGCCTGCCTCCATTCCATCACCCAACTTCCGACAATTGGCAAATTTGATCCCGATCGCCAAATTAGTAATCTTTTTTTCTAGTGAAACTATGTAATTTCCTTGCCTAATGAAACTTCCAACTACTACACTTTGCAAATAGGAGCCGGGCAAAATAGTCATTTCACATGTAAATAGGGGGCAAAATAGTCATTCTTTCACAATAGCTATTAGTGTTTTGACTAGCCATTTTGACGCTCTTTACCCTCAATCTGAGCCAATCTGTCGAAATGGAACACTTTAAAAATCGAAATACTAACGAAACCCGAAATGAAAAGCTGAACATTGCTAGTGCCTTTAGCCCTTTATATTTTATCTCCTCTAAAGCATATATTTTGAAGTTGGAAAGAAGCCATGGAAATATAGCAATCCATACGTGTTAGTTGGATATGTAAATGAAATATATATCAATATACAGAAAGAAATAATGGCCGAATTTTTTAGGGATTTCACAATTCGGCAATGGACGTACTAGAATGGTTCCCTAGTTAAATTATTTTCTTCATTTTATAGTCCAAAATATATCTTTACATCTTTAAACATTAGGGTTAATGAAAGGCCGGGAAAGAAAGAAGTAAATAAATAAAGAGAAAGCAACGTGAAGAAGACGTGCATGAATTGGTATTTATAATTATCCGTTAGGTATATGTATATTTTCACTTGATAAAAATAAGAAATAAGAAAGATTATAGTATAAATTGTTCGCCGTACTTTAGGCTAGGGATCCTCTTCCCATATTCTACTATTTCATTTTTATTCTTTTGTTGTATGACTTGTATCCTACGGCCGAGGCTATTCTTGCATCACATATTTATCATCATTGTCATTATCTAAGTTTATTAATATAAAAACAAATAATGAAAGTCTAAGGTATAATGATGATTTTGGCTTAGGAGTAAAGTCTTAGAGGGTCCCTTGAAAATGATTAAAGTGAAATAGTGTTCAATAGTGGGATGGCATTTCATGATATTTCCCTTGTTTCATCCATGCATATGCGTGCATCGAGTTTTTGTCTCTTTTTGTTTGTCCAATTCACGAATTTTCCTGGAGTTAATAATTAAAAGGGAAATTTATGAACTTTTAATTTTTAAAATAAGAAAAGGGAATGTGGGTGAGTTCTATGACTAAGCATGACCTCAAGATGACTTATACAAATAAATTAATGGGCAACTACATATAGATTATTACAACAAACTTTCAATAGATTTCAATAGTATGATACGCATTTTAACAGTTGTAGATTGTTACCTAATTGTCATATAGATGAAGATGAATAATATATTTTCTGTTGATGATGTGATTGTGTAGTAAGCTAAGTATAAAATTTATTGAAATGATGATTGATGAACAGGTAGAGATAACATGTAGAGGGCAACAACTTCTTCCTTTGTTGACGTTGCAGCATGTAAGAGATAACATATGGAATCATCATCGAGTAAGGAACAATAACAACAACATTGTTGCCATGACCACTACTTTGCTTCCAGAATCTTCAACCACTGATCACATCATGCTGCTTCACTATGCAAGAAGTCCCATTTAATTATGAGGACTACTACTTCTACTTCTATATATACTACGGAGTATTATATTAGTGCTCACTAATCGATCCAAATTTTGCCTCACGGACATCATCAATTATATCTTTATTTGATCACATGTATCATTGTTATTAAATTTACCAAACTAAATTATCAACTTAGGTCATATTACCATCTTGATTGTTTGTTTGTTTTTTCAATTTTGTTTTTGAGAAGTGTTTGGCTTTTGTAATTTTCATTTGTCTCTAGCTAGAAATTAATATAACTGGTAATTACAATTGCCTTTGGTAATGTGATGATTATAATAATCCAACGCCTGATTGGGAGGACTCTAATATGGACTCGACTCTCGCCACTTTTGTCAACCTCAGAATGGTCCTTTTCGCAGATTGCTGTGCCGCCCGGCCCGCCTTTCATTCATGGCGATCTGACCACTAACGTCTGGGCCGGGTCTGTATCTCGGCCACTGCCGATTCTCCGAAAGTGCGACCGCTAAGTGAGCGATCACGTGCACTCCGACGATCAAGTCAAGATTTTGATTTACGCGAGAGTACCGAAACAACGAAAATGTACTAGTGAATTAATTTAATCTAAATGGTAATTTTCCAAAATTAAGCCGATAAGATGAGAAAGTTGCAGTTATTTTGGCTTTAGCCATAAGATTTCATGCGACGTATCACGACACTTTTGTCATCATCTTGTGTATCTGTGGGAATCACGAGGCCTCATCCTCGACCTATTATCCAATAAATGCCAGGCTAAATAAGTATATATATATCAATAACCAATGTAAACTTATCAATTTATTAACGCTTAACATATTAATTACTTATTTATTGATGTCTAATCGATCAAGATCTTAATTAGCTAATCAAGATGGGATAGGAGCGAGCTCTGAACGGTGGTGATAATCTCAATTAATTATGGAATTATCAGGTGGTCTGAATTGTGTTTTCAGGATTCAGTTTGCATGCCTAAAGATGAAGTATTAAAAAGTATTTCTATGATGTTTTATGTTGTCTCAATAGATAGATTCATAGATATGATATTGAAAATTTTACAATACATATATATGATAGGAAAATTGAATCCAACACAATCTATAATTATGTAATCGTTACCCCAACGTATGGATTCTTGTAATAAAAAGATTTAACGGTCACTTATAACTACAAAGGTAAAAAAATATGTTTCAAAGTTGGTGACAAATGAAACATTATTTTACCCCAGATTTTGAAATTGTTGCAAATAGTGTAATTCTGTGGTTATCTAGTTAACACATACAAGCAGCCCAATCTTAATAGTTAAATTAATATTGGACACAAGAAACCCAATACAATTATAGCTCGGCCCGTAGTTGGGCTTGGTGAGGACTAGACATGTCTAACGACCTGCCTGTGGGCTGGGGTCCAAGCCCGGCCCACAAGCCCGGTTCTCGAGTTCGGCCCCGAACAAATTGTAGTCTCAAGAACGGCCCCTGCCCATTAAAAATGAACGGATGGGGGTAGGATTGCTGGGCCTCGGCCCAGGCTCGGTTCACCATCCAATATTCAACCGGGTATTCGGCCCGGCCCAGTTCCGCCGATACTTCCTGCCCCTTAACAAATCCAAGGCATTGCCTACCATGGACAGCAGCGAAGACATAAAAATATACCTCATGATAAGAAGTAGGATTTCAATCTCTTTCACCTTTGATGATAAGAAGAGCAAGCTAAGAACCATTACGGTAAAACATTTGTTAATATACGTATTTATAATAAATCAAGCTTATTTACCAAATAATATATAAATAAAATCATAATATTCAATAATATATTATCCTTCAAATCATAAAACATATTTAATTAAAAACTATTTCAAGTTGTTTGATAGATAACTTAGATTTGGTATTATTTAATATATTATCTTATTTTGATATATTATCCTTCAAGAAATGTTGAAATGATTCTATTTAAATCATGGTGCAGTTATTAAGTATCGAGAAAGAAATGGATAATAACATAAGATTTATTAATATATAAAGGTTGTTTTCAGGTCAACAATATCTTATTAAAAGATAAATATTCATATATTATAAAGTAATAATATTGTATTCCTAGTTATTTTAATTATATGATGAAAGTTGTTATTTAATGTAGAATATTCTTCAACGATAATGATAAAGAAGACGGTGATATTTATATAAGATTTAACAATATATGAATAAAAGCATTAGATGCATCAATATATTATTTAAATAATTGGACGACTTTATTATTTAACTTAAACTTTATCGACAGATAATATTTCAAATTAATATCATATGCAAAATATATTATTTAACTCAAACTTTATTGATGAATTACGTACCATTTTAATATACTTATTTTGACATAATGCTTTTAATTATATGATAAAAGTTGTTATTTAATATTGAATATTCCTTCAATGTACTAAATGTAACATTAAACAAATTGTATGTAATATGTTTAAGTAATTAAAAGAATTTACATACACATATTATTTTGTTATATAGCAACAAATATTATTCGCTTATCAATATATTATTTAAGTCAAAAACTTTATCGACAATAACATTCCAAATCAGAATATGTAACAAGTAACATATAACACTAATCTAGTTTCTGGCTCGATTGCCTGTCTTACCTTCTAATTCTGAGGTCCAAGTTCATACCTCACAATCACAAATATTTTTGAAAGTCCCCTTTAAAAAGTGGGCCTGGACTAATAGCCCAACACTAGCTTAACTGAACGGCCCTGGCCTCTGCCTGCTAGTGTGCTACATTGGGCCCATCTAGGCGACACGGGTCGGTCTCGGAAATCTCGACCCTTCGGCCCGGTTTGACAAACTCAAAGCCTCTGCATGGCCTGGCACTTGGCGACAGGCCGCTGCACTCTTGTGGGTCGTGGGGTCGACACGTCCATCACTACTTTAACGGCCGGCCTGCCTGGTGGCCTGTGTCCGCCGAAGCCGCGTGAGCCAATACGCCGGCCCGGGTTCGACCCCAGCGACGGTCCGCGCGGTTCGCACTTCACATGTTTATCAAGTGACTATATTTCGAGAAAATTGAAAAAATAGCACCCGTTTGACCAATTCTATAAAAATTAGCACCCATCATTAATTCTTAGCATAAATGGCACTTCCACATCAATTATCTAAAATACCCCTCTAAAAAACTACCACATCATCTCTTTCCCTCACCTTACCTCCCCCACCATACCGTCACATTTCTTCATCACCCCTACCTCTCTCTCCACCGCCTAATTTCTCCCCTATTCCTCCTCCCTTAACCTGATCAAGGAAGTTCATTAACCCCTCCCCCTCATCAAGCACCCTCCCTGTCCCATACCCCTCCCAATCGGGTGCCGATAGTTTTGCCATCGGGGGACGCACCGTGCCGGCGAGCGAGTCGCGGGGATGGCGCGCAGGGATGCATGGCGGACGGAAGCGGCCTAAGCGAGCTGCTCGACAGCTAGTGGGGCACCGGTAGTTAGTGGGAAGCATTTGCGCAAGGAGAAGCGAAGGGGCTTGGTGTTAAGATAATGCTGGTGTTAGTTTTTTAGATGTAAATATTTTACAATTTGCATTTATGCTGCTTATTTACGCTTAAGAATTGGCGACGGATGTTAGTTTTTAAAGAATGGGTCAAATAGATGCTATTTTGCCAATTTTCTCCGATATTTCTTAGAACATATTTCTGCATTGCGCTCGGTCTATACTTAGATTAGTGAATCAGACCCAAATATATGTAGTGTTAAATGTTAATGTTCTTGAATAATCATTAAATTAGGTCATTTTGTTAACTAACATGGATTAAGTTTTTTCCTAATCAAACCATAAACATATATCTAACTAAAATAATCCATTTAACTTTATGTAACTGGCCAAACAAGTTCTAAATAAATAAAGCCTATGCTAGAAACTAATTCATAGTAATGTAATCCTCAAACACCCATGGATTAATCTAACTAGAGAAAAATGACACAAGAATAGAACTTATTTTTGTGGAGTGATTTTCATACGAAAGCCATATGAAAACCACTCCAACTAGCTAGAAACACCTCGAAAAACGCACATACATTCGGAGGAATTAGGGGTAATGGACGGTCACCCCCTGATTTAAAAAAAAAATATAACAATTTTATATTTTTCAAAACTTATATCATTCACCCCCTTCCTCCCTTAATTTTTATATTTAAATTTAGTTATCAAGTTAATATTAATTTTGTGACTACTCATATTATTGGATAGTATAATTAATAGGCCCAAACTTATAACTCACAAATACATGATTCAAATAAGCTTGTCATAAATATAATAAACTACTACTTTTAACCAACGACACATTTCAGACAATTCACAAATAATCATAAGTAGTTCACCTAAATATAATAAACAATTGGTCGTAATTTACAACTTTCAGATTTGGAAAATCGGTTTCTTCAACTCTTGGTATTGTACTTCTTCCTTACTTAATAATAATAATAATATATGGAGACACGGAGTATTATATTGCTTAATGTATCGTACCGGTCAGATATTTTTATAATATATCTTATTGTTTTATAATTTTTTCTTTACTAAGTTTAAAATCTATTTGTTATTATACATATCAGATGATTTAATTTCAATTAAGTTAATTTAAAATTTAAGTCATACAGTATTATTTTATGTAATTTATGTTAGGATTATTAAATTTATTCGATATTTTATAATTTCATATTACAAATTTTATATGAGGAAGAACACAATTAAATCTTATTTTAAAAGAAAAGAGTATCCAAATATTGAAAGTGTCTTTGAGACGGATCCTGCACCAACTTTGACTCCTAATATTGAACAACCACATATAGATTCTTATCAACGTGCATCAAAAATTGCTAATGGTTGAATCAATTGAGTGTGATAAATTAGCATATAAAGTTGACCTGCGAGAACGCTTAACGCTGAAGTGTGTCCTCCATCAACAAGAAAAATGAGTCGCTTTTATATCGCATAGTTCCTCAGATCGTGTTCAAAAACTCCAATCGATGTTACGATTGTCATTTTCGGCCGAGAATGATCGGATTTATTCAAAGATTGGCTCGAATATTCTCCTAAAAAAATCTTGCTTATTGTTTTCCATGCTAATTTTTAACTAATCAAATACAAAAGTGATAGTCTTTTACGGTGAAAGTGATTTAATACCTGAGTAAAGTCACCCGGAAAAACTTGTGCTTTCTTGAAACACGCGAGGTTCAAACTCTAAGACATAACTCTCATTAAAAACACATCAAGAATTCATCTCAAATATTTTGAAATTCAATTGCAAAATCAATCCTCGTGAGCAAATTGCTCGAATTCCGCTTCAAAGTTGCAAAGATCAATTGATTCTCATGTAAAGCTCTCTAGTTCAGTTTCCTCGTCTTACAGAAAAAGCCAGCGCGTGAAGTCATGACAAGAAAATAAAAGGTAATCTTTCTAGAGTTAGCCTGAAGTTTTCTTGACTTTATAATGAAAATAGAACCTCAGCATCTCCCTCATTGAGCGCTTCACACATCACCTTTAAAGTCAAAAAGGAGTATTCTTTAATCATAGCGTAGAAAGTCCGAAATTATATTCGTGAAGAAATTGGTGATAGTAAATATTGTATTATTGTTGATGAGTTCGTAGATGAATAAAAAAGAGCAAACGGGGCGCTCTTTTAAGGTTTTGTTGACGTAGGCGATTTGTTAGAGAAAGATTTTTGGATTTAGTTCATGTTCAAGATACAAAGTCATTAAGTTTGAAATCACACATATGTGAACTTTTATCACTTCACAAACTTGATATTAAAAATACGTAGAGGTCAAGTGATACGACGGGGCTAGTAATACGGCGGATAATGGAACGGTCGACAAAGCTTTGATTCTTAAAGAATGCCCATTTGTGCCATTATATGTGTATTATTTTGCACTATCGCCTTCAATCGGGCATTGGTCGCCGCTTCAGATGTCATATATGTTCACTAATTCCCTTGGATAACGTAACATCTATTTCTTTGAAATGGGTAACCACTCCCAGTAAAGCAGACACGACCGCTATTATCTACTCAAGCCGATCGATTGGAGCAAATTCTCATTAAAAAAGTTGAAACCGGTAAAGGAAAAACCAAATCGGCACTTTAAAAAGGTACGGGACACTCACGGAGTTCTCTACTGCAATCTCCCTCATTAGTTTGCTTAATATGTATGATGCAACTTGCTCAGTCTTGAAAGATATAATTAATGATATAAGTTGCACTTCTAGCCAAAGAAGTGAAGTCAATGGAGTTTATGATAAGATTAGTTCCTTTGAGTTCATATTTCTTTTGCATATGATGGTTGAAATATTGGAGATAACAGATGATTTATACAAAGCATTCCAACGAAAGTCTCAAGATATTGAAAATGCTATGCATTTAGTTTTCATCAACAGCACTAACCCAATAATTAAGAGAATAGCAGACAGACCTTACTTTGTTTGATAAAGTAGTTTTGTTGCAATCATAAGATCAGATTCCCCCGATATGCAAATGATTTATAAAGTAGGAAGAGGGAGAGGTTGTATAAATGATATTTCTATGGAACATCATCTCAGAGTTGATTTTTTTAATGCTTGTATTGATTTTTAGCTTCAAGAGTTACAATCCAGATTTTGTGAAAATGTGACGGAATTGCTCATACCACCATCATTGAACTGAGGATGGATTTTTTTTCATTTAATGTCGATGATATATGCAAAGTTAGAGTCTAAATTTTATCCTACAGATTTTTACGCGCATCAAGAGTTGTCACATTTAAAATAATGAAGCTGAATCATTTCAAGATTAATTTACGCATTTTAGTGACTCAAAATGTCTCTTCAACAATTTCAGAAGTTGGGTGCAGTGGTATTGAAAAGAGACAAGCTGTGGAATATATCCGCTGATAGCTGAGCCCGATTTGGCCCCCTCACTCCTTCCTCGCTTCGTACTATATCAGTCAAGTGTTTTTCAAAGAATGAAGATTGTGAAAACGAGGTCGAGAAACAAGACGGACGATTTAATTTCCTCACGATAGTTTAGTGCTATACATCGAGAGGCGATTGCTCGTGAAGTTTTGATGCGATTTCATTATAGATGTTTTTGTTTTAAAAATAGTCGCTAAGGCTACTAAAGATGTCAAACAAGAGAAAATGGGGTTTTGCTTTCTATTTCCACTAAACGTTTATTATTTATATAGTACACTTTTTTTTATGATGAATGGTATTTTTTTTTTTTTACATTTAATCCTCCGTCATCTCCCTACATAAAATTATATCAACGTCGCTTCAAAAATAATTTATATGGAGTAATACATATATACATACGTACTAATATATAGTACTATGATATTTGAAATCATATACAACACTATATAGTTGGGAAATTAAGGGATATTTCCCATGTGCTCCTCATCATTACTATACTACACTTCTAATCAACATTGATCACTATTGATCATTTCGGCCAGCACTAATAATGGAGTTGGTAGTGGAAGATGGCGAAACATAAGGGGACAAGTAAGTCATCCTGCATGCACCATATTTAAATTACGAGTCAGAAACTGTAATAACAAATGTTAATATCGTCAAGTTAATATTAGTGCACTCTAAAGATAGATTGATTTCCAATTATAATCTATTAGTTGTCCATGTCATCAATCAATTCAACTATTCAAAAATGATTATATAAATGTATAAGAAATTGATTATGTCTGAGAACATTAAATGGTCTAATAGTTAGGAGGTCTTCCAATAATTTAGAGATCCTGGGTTCGATTCTCATTATAAGAGGGCGGTGAGTGGATTTTTTTTAAAAAAAAAAAAATTGATTATGTCGGCCCTAATAACAATTTTTAATTACAAATAGTGATTTATACAATTATCAACATGGAGATCAACTACAGCACGCAATTCCAAATAGTAAAATAGAACATGAGCTAGCATAGCTAGCCAACATGCATATTTATTCAACTTTTAATTAACAGTGAGGAATTAATTAAGGTGGCATGCAGTGGTCGATCTTAAATTTTTGAAAACATTAAAAGAATTTATTATTCAAAATAGAATTCAATCATTTATTTATTTAAAACTTATTAAGTTGTTTCTCAATCCTAATTTTTTTTTATTTTTTTTTTCATCTTTATCTAATATTAATTCATTCAACATTTTTATATAAAATTTTTGATTCCCACCAACACTAAACAATACTCAGTAATAAAATAAGGGGACGTCAAATGACAAGATAGAAATAGATAATTAGTGGATTAAAAAAAATCAGAGTTTATTTTTCTACGTAATATCCATAAATATAATAATATAGCATGAAATGGAGTCACAAGCTTTAAGAAATGAATTTTACACGTTTTGAAATGAAGATTAGGTAAATTATTGTGTCCAACGAACCTTTGTCTACGCTTCTCTAGGAATCTCCCCTGTGACTTCCTTGTTGCAATTGGCTTATCTGTGTATTATTGTAACAAATAAAATAGAGACACTCCATCAAACATCTACCACTATTTTGTTAAACTGTTATCATTTGACATAGTTCAAAATGATAGATGCTTTTAAGGAAAGAATATATTAAGGAAATAATACTTTTACATTTAAACTGTTTGATTAGTTAATATTATTATTTATCATAAATTTTGGGATGATTTTGAGTATTCTATTGCTCATTATTTGATTATTTTGATTGATTAATTGACAAATGTGATATGTGATTCTGGTATTTTTATGATTATTAGGGAAAATATGTTAATTTAAACCTAAAAAAATGCTAAAAAGAATTACGGACCGAGTCATGTAAATTTTCGAAAGAATGAACAAAAAGTCTGATCACTGTTATTTAATAATATGGAGATACATAACAAGAATCAGTTTAGGTGTTATCATTTGACATAGCTCAGAATGATAGATGCTCCCAAAGCAATTTGTAAATTGAGCATACGTTATATCATGTCAAGTTACCTCCATTATTGTTGAGTGGTGCAACAAATTGATGGTGGTCAATCGAAGAGGCCGTTGACTTGGAGTCATTTGATTCAGATGCTGTAATAGTTGTGGATGATTCCTTAGCGAGTTTCACTATATTTTCAGCCTGCGTGATTACCAGTTTATCCGTTTCAATTCTACAAATAAGACATGAAAGATGTATGAGTTAATCACACTTCATTCTAAATGATAGAATTATTTTAAGCGCTTAAATTTCGCCAGATAATTACATCAAGTTATAGATAGTCTGAAGAAAATAATACGTTACACACGCCTCTAAATAGGGACAAATATCTTTATTCAATCATATTCTGTAGATTTTTAAAAACATCAATCTTAATATCATGTAATTAGCTTATAGCATGAATAATATATTACTTTCAAAAATTAATTTTACATTATGTAACCCGGATTTCATTTATAAGAAACCAATCCAACAATTATCTTCGAAATGCAACAACAAATTTTAAGAACTGTTTGGTAGAGTACTTTTATTAGGAGATCAGACTTAGAAATTTATTAAGAAGTACTGTAATAAATTGAACAACAGTCTCATGAAGCTTCAAATAAACACCCACTATATTTTCAGCCGTTCCATTGTATAAAATAGTCGAGGGTCCATTTGACTCATTCTTGTTTCGAGAATAAGCGTTTAATCTGAAATTTCGTTTACACCCTTTACTAAGTCAATGACTGTAAAATTTTAATAGTACTAAATTTAAAGCTAAGATAATATGTACACCATACAATTTCCAGCAATACCTTTACAATAAATCCAATTTAAGCAAGATAATATAAGGGTTGGATCGTGATGCACCCTTAGCTTACCTTTATCTGTTTTCGAAATGGTTCAAAATAAAGTGCAACATTTATATATTACATATTACCTCCATTTTGAGGTAATTGGAAAGTTCAACTTATCAATAAAAAATATTCGATAGATTTTAATCATAAATTATTCTTATTTAAATACTTTGTTATTATTAGCATGCAACATATAAAAAACAATTATTCATTTGGAAAAAAACAGAAAAGATAGAGTAGCTAGTCAATTCATATGTGACATAGAAATTAAACAATACTTAAAAAGAAAACATTGATAATCAATTCTGAAATCTGGTGGTCATCATTCAATTTTGAATTCAATTATTGTTATACAAATTATTTAATATTTGATGAAACTACATCAAATACTAGCAATGCTATATATATTTTCCTCCATTCTAGAAAAGATCATTGCTCCACTTTTAACTTTCATTATACTTTCATTCTTTAACAGAATATTTTTGAGCCATTATAATGGGCTTAAAACTATATCAATAAAAAAAAACATTTGAAACTCTTTTCATCGGAGTATATTTTTATAAAATATTATACAATACAAACAAATATATTTAAAGTCAAAATTTGAAAGTTATAACTATAAAAAAAAGTGGACAATCTTTGTGAGATGGATGTAGTATATGTGTTAAATAAGACAGTAAAGATTGTTATTTTTAATAATTAAATATTACACTTATTTATCTTTTTGGAAACAGAGGAAGTAATTTAGTGAGCGAAACCTGTAGGTTTGGTGTTGATCTTCATTTCGAAATGAAGGAACAGACTTGACAACCCCTAGATTCATCTTAGATATACCATGTTGTATGTCTGCAAAACCTTAAAATGAAAATATATCCAAAGTATTCATCAGAATATGATGACATATATACATCATGAACAAAAAGCTAAAGCATGCAAAACCTAGAAAGCTTAGGCCAAGTTCTAGGCACTTGGGCTTTTTTTCCATGTCGAAGAAGTCCACTTCCATTGCTGCTGCTCCAGATTTTGCCATTGTTTTTTTCTATGTAAAGATGATTGTTTACATATATGTATGTGGTGTAGAGAATTAAGAGTATGTGTATATATAAAAATCAATTGTGTTTTATATTGGAGAGAGAATGAAATTGAGTTGATGATGAGTCACGTTAATTTATATAAAGATAAAATAAACCTAAGGTGGAATATTATAAATTTCGTTGTTGTTTTCGCTAAATAAAGCACGTTGGGAAAAAAATTGAGTTTGTTTCATTTTTTCCATATTGACTTTACCCCACACCAAAAATAAATGTAAAGTAGGAATAAAATTAATTTGAACGTCCAAAATAGACACCAATAACAATAATTGGACTACAGTCCTACACCATAGATTCCAAGCAAAAAAATAAAACAAAGTCCTGTAGATGTTGGAATACATTTTTCTTAGCTTGTTGGGCTAACAGCTACTAACTTCTAACTTCATTCTCAATAGGGATTAATGAAGTGATGAGAGCGAGGCCCTAATATCATCCAAAACTCACCTACTTGAATGATACATACAGAGCAAGTGTGAGACCATGTCAAATTGTCAATCAAGTGAATCAACCCGAAATACATATGAATCGTTTGTTAAAAGACCTGTTAAGACGATAGTTACATGATTTTTTTATAAATTAATACAATAGTATGTAATGATCGTAATGGAATTTAAGATGATACAGAACAACATATGTAATGAGAAGACATTAGACATCAAACATGCTAATCCCCTCATTATGTTTAATGCATCCATCTAATTATTAGCGGCGACACCAAACATGCTAATCCCCCACTAGAAGCAGAACTTCAGAAGCAACACCGCTCTAGCAAGCAGCAACAGCATAACGCGCCTAAACTACAAAATCAAAATAAATGAATTAGATATTTCACGACTCTGCTTCTTAAATTAACACAGCTTTTCCACGGTGAGACTTTTCATCAACATGCACTTAAATGGCTCTCCAGCACATATTCCATGTATTGAAATATATACATGAAAATATACATTCAAATTCTTATTTAATTTAATGGCTTCCCAGTATATGCAATACACACTCAAAGTACTTATTTTATTATGCTTTACTACACTCAAACTAAAAAACATTTTGTTGGTAAACATTAACTCATGATTATTATTATACAATAAATTAACTAGCCAAGCAATAAACTACAAACATGACAATAATATGCATATATATAGTACTTATAGTAATACAGGTCTTATTAGCTATTAAAAATATAATTTTATTAAGTTTTTTTCAAACACTAAATACATTCTTTAAAAAATTATATGATTCGCCTACTAATTTTTTTATATTTTTTCTTATTTATATGATATTAAGTATTATATTAAGTATTATCCGACCTCTTATGTAAAAATCTTGTTTACGTCATTGCTGGTATATGATACGGAGTAGGTATTATTACCAGCTTCTCAAAAGCGAAAAGGAACCCTCCCTTTGCCCATAACCGTCATAGCTCTGCTGATGAAAGTGTCCATGAGGTGGTGGCGGCTGTGGTGGAGTATGATGACGATCAAAGTACCCTTGGTAGCTAGGTGCTCCTACATCATGATGATGACGTCGTGGTGGTGGAGGACTATGATGTCGGTGGTGAGACGGTGGGGGTGGAGGACTATGATGTCGGTGTGGCGGTGGGGGTGGAGGAGCATGGTGACGGTGAGGTGGTGGTGGTGGTGGTGGTGGCACTGCCGAAGGAAATGCTCCATGTGATGGTCCTACACATACATATATTGGACAATAAATAAATTAAATCACAAGACAAAATATTAAATAATCCATATATATTCTATCAATACAAATTAAAGAGAAGTAGTATCTAAAACCTGGAGGGGGAGGTCCATGATGAACATGGTGGTAACTCATCTTGTTGAACTTTCTTTCAATTCAATTTTAATTAATAGTGAAAACTTTGTAACAAAATAGATTATATATACAGAGTACTTATGTATATTTGGTTAAACTTGCATGTATAATATGGGCAACAATAATGAAACAGCACAATCTCTTAGCTGTAGAAGGATAATTCTGATGAAGAGCTTGATTGGAAAACATTATATTCACATATGCAAACAAGAAACTAAGGTGCAGTTTAACATGCAAAAGAGCTGAGGTGTTAACTTCTCATTACGCCAAGTAGTGTTCCAGGGTAATACACATTATTGTGTTACATTTACAGAGAAATTTGGCTACCATTAACTATTTTATCAGCATCCATCCCAAATTTCTCCCACTAAAAAAGTGATCCAATAGGCCACACACCCAAATAAGATGTTTTTAAGACTAAAATCACTATTTTATCCCTAAGATAATTTCTATAACTACCACATTCTTACAACAAGTGTGGGCAAAATACCATTTCACCCCCAAACACTTTAGTCACTATTTTTGTGTATGTATAACAGCTCAGAGGAAAAGACAGTTTTACCCTCCATTAATTCAACCCTCCTCCTTTTCATTTCCCATTCTTCTCTAACTCCCACCACCACCCCACCAAACTGCCCCCATCTCTCTCCTTCACCACCACACTAATCTCCCCCACTCTTCACAGATTTGCGACATCCCTCCTCCCCTTTATTGATCTCTCGTGACCTCCCTCCCCCTTTCCTCAAGAGATTTTCCGATTCCTCTCTCTCTCCATCCTACCTCCTGAATCGCGACTCTCCCCTACAAAACTATAATCGCCACCCCCTCATCTCCACTCTTCTGCTTTTAATTGGGGATGTGGATAGAGTTTTGTTTTAATTGGGGAAGTAGGGTAGGTTTTGTTTTTAGTCGTGTTAGTATTAATTATTTGCCAAGGGGTGATCGGGGACAAAAATATTTTGGGGGTTGCTTTTGTGAAGATCAGGCGGTGGATAATTTTTGTCAGCATTTACTGCTGCCGCAGAAATGATTGTGTTTTGGTAATATGCCACTATATTCTCCTTATACACTGTAATACCCCATATACAACAATAATGCGTATTTTCAGCGCGTATATTAAATGAAATCTGCTGCTGAAAGCTGAAGTTTCGTGCCAAGGGATTTGTGGTGACGATTTTGTCATAATGCTAGCAAAGAGCTGGCGCTCGCTTTGGGGCGACCATGGTTTTGGTCAATGTGGCAAGCATGCCATATTAGTGGTAGTGTTTATCAAAGTAAAGGTGATTTTTGCTGGTAAGTGACGGGGCCATGGTGATTTGGAGAAAAAAGGGGAACTCCAGGTGAAAATGAGGGGGCATTATTGTTCTTTTTCACAGGGTGTTATTAAGGCAAATTCTTTTACAAGGGTGTTAGAAATTAAAAATTGTGTTGACTTGGTGCTAGGTAGCCAAATTTCTCACATTTTACACATCTTAGTATGTAACTACAATAGTGTTATGTTACATAAGAATGGACTAAATTTTTGAATACGGAAATACAAGGATAATACAACGTTTTTTAACTCACAATTATAGCTAGTTTTAGAGAACTATGCCATAATTTTCCACCCAACTTTTGATTAAGATCTATTACAATCTAGCTGCTTTATCTTCTTCTTATATTATACTCTATTTTATCACTTTTGTATATTAATGATTAACTATAAAAAAACTACAAATATCCTTCACTTACAAAATGATCTAGATAATTGATAGTTGATAATAATTTAAATAGTTATGTATGATTAAATTTCTTCATATACGAAGGAAAAAATTCCCCTAATTAAATAGTTATGACACTTATATGCATCCCAGTGTCAAGAAAGAATAATCTTGCAAGAAAAACTAGTAAATAAGATATATTTAAATATTCTAGAGTAACTCATTAGAACCCAATTCCATATCAGCACAGAATCAAAATATTCTCCGCACTTATTATGCAACACTTTTTTATTGATTATAAAACCATGGCAACTGTTCCATATACAATCCTCCATAAGAAGAAGAAATTAAGCAATTCGGCACACTCATGGTGCTTCAACCATCACCTCCGACGAGCCACCACCAGAAACCCCCACTTGCTCCGGCAAGCCACCAGCAACCACACAACAATAATCACAAGCCTTATGTTATCTATTCTCCTGTTGACAAGAATAATGGCCCTGTTTGTAACATGTTAAATTCTTGGAGCAACAAGGCAGAGACCACGGCCCGTCACATTTGGAACAATTGTAATTTCATACTCTTAAGTTTTAACTCTGCTTTCAATAAATATTTATATGTTCAAGTCTCTAATTTTGATCTCTATTTAAGATCTTAATAATTCATCATTTCTGCCTACTTCATATTTTGATGCCTCATGAAGTTATTAGTAATCTACCAATCATGCAGACTACTTGCCATTAAAAATCAGAATTCACTATGGTTTTAAACTTCGACAGTAAATATCAATACTGATTTTGTACCTACATGCACCTAATTTGGGTACATTTATTTTGTACAATTATGTTAAAAGAATTGAAAATAATTTTGTACACTTGTTAAGTGCATTACATGTATGAAATCCATTTCATTGTGTGTATGAAATCAGTATATATATCCAAAATCACATTAAATCATCCTGATATGTACATCCTTAATCATTTAAAAACTAGAACACAAATTTACCAACAATATCATATTATTAATGTATATGCAGTGAGGACAGGGCCATCTGTAACAGAATCAACATGGGGAAAGCTAAATTTGACTGCAAAAGCAATGTCAGAGGGTGGATTCGAGTCTCTCTACAAGCATCTTTTTGGGATAGAAGTGAATGAGAAGCTAAAGAAGACATATTCTTGTTCCATTTCCACCACAACTGGCCCTGTTACTGGGACACTTTACCTATCCACTCATCGTTTGTGTTTCTGCAGTGATATCCCCTTAGCTTTTAAGGCTCCATCTGGACCAGAAACCTTTAGCTACTACAAGGTAACCTCAACTACTTCATATTTTTCTTCTTCTTCCAGTCTCGGTGATAGGGGTAAGGATACCCGCAATGTAGATTTTGAACCAATATGCTCTTATATCAACACGCTCCAATAATCTCGTAAGAGTCCCGCTCTAAGTAGTTGGAGGGGTTATGATCCGCCGCCTTTTACTCAGCTTTAGCAAGCTCTCTAAATTCCACCAAGAAATAAGATTCAAGACTTTACTATTTCACACAATTAATAAGTCCGGACCCAAAACATAACAATTTCTTTAAGTTTTCAGAATACTTTAATTTTTACCCAAAGTCTTAATGTTGTGGAAATTAACGAACGTAGTCTCTGGGTTACAATCACAAGAGAGTAGAAAGACACTTCATAAGCCTAACAGGACATCATACTAAATGAAATTATTGTTATGTGGAGTAACTTCAATTCATGGTTTATAAAGTACTTAATTCTCTGCTTATTTTCAATGTCGGATACTCATATGTATGTAATGCAAAAAAGAATTTTTATTATTTATGATAGGAGTATAAAATAAAATCCATTGCAGTGGTAAAATTTCTCAAGATATGCGTTTTATCAAATCAAGACGATCATTCAAATTATGAGTCCCTAAGTCATTAGTCGACGATTTGTGAGGATGTCCTCATTTACTGACTCGACTCGATTTGAGCCGATAAGATTGACTTGGCTTGATTTGGATTTAAGTTTGAATTTGACTCGATTTGATTTGACCTGACTCGATTTGATTCTTTGGCTCTCGATTTAATCCTTGGATTTGGACAAGCCTTCGAAATGATACGATCCCGGTCTCACCTGACTCGGTGACCCGGTCTCGACTCGATACGGCCCTGTTCTGGTTCTTTGAAATGCATTCTGTTGGTCGCATTGACTCGATCTCGGGTCTGGGACTGGACTCCCGCCTCCTTTGGACTCGACGGACTTATCGCAAACGTCATGTGCGCTGAACTCGCTTTCGAAAGACATCATGACTGGATGAATGTTTCACCTTTTACAGGGAATACGTAATGGATAAGCTATTTGTCTTTTGATGTGATTTGGAAGGCCTCTAAGATGACACTGATTTCAGATAGTGACCGAGCCTCGAGCTATACTGAGCGATAAGAAGCAAAGTTGTCAAAGGAGCGCATTTTTGCTTCATACATAACGGCCTTAAAGTAGCTGCCACAGAGCCATGATGGCTGGAGCATGACACACGCGACTTAGCGAGATTTGACCTCACTGTGACTGATTTAAGCTAAGTAACTCCATTTCTAAATTAATACAATGCGCCTTAGTAGCTTATCAGGCATTTATCGCATGGGGCGCTGAGCTCTTTTCTAACCTCATTACGATACCCATCAATCATCAACGTGTTTCCTACCCTCGAATCTACTTTACAGTGACCAAACGCCAAATAGATTCATATATATCTCGTGGCTTCACGATTATCACATGAAATTTATCGTATGTTCATCCAAGTTTTGAATAATCATGGACTACTTAGCTTAATTATGAATATTCAAGCTGCCAGAAACTTTTGTTAGATTCTCATACATTTTGCTTTAAACTCGCTAATTCAGGTCGCCAAGCCAGGCAATACCCTTCTAATTTTAGGCGCCTATTTTGGCCACCGCGTAAGTTTTCCAAATCACCACGCGGTGTTTTTGGTACGATTTCAGAAATTCCCCGCAGGTTTTATATTTTTCGTGGGTTTCTTTGGCAAGGCGGTGTTTTTTGTGCGAATGTAATAAATGGAAGCGATGGAATTTTGCGGCGGAAAATGTCGGGAATTTCGCCAAACGGGGTGTGGAGGTATTTATATTTTTGGCCTCAAATGCTGCCTCGACGCACGGCTTGATTTCGTGTGGATCACGCACGTCAAGCCGTCAATTTTGGAGCAGGATTCCGACCGCTTGGAGCACAGTGGAATTACTTTTGTGGCCATATTCATTATAGGCACCCCTTTGGGTGAAAAATAAGGCTTGATTCTTTTGTCGGGCTCAAAAATATTTGTCACCTCTGACCTGGTTCGATTTTTAGAACCACATAACTTCCTGGCCTCGATTTTAACCACACAACTTTTATAGTCTTGATTCGAACTACATAACTTATCGATCCTTCATTTTGAACCTCATGGTTTCTAGATTCTTTTATTTTGAGCCACGCCATTCCCAATCTTTTACGAATTTGACATTTTTTATCAATGTAAAATTAGAGTTTTCTAACCCTAATTTTAATTAACATTTAACGCAGTACTGCTTTCTTAACCCTATTTCAAGCCCACTCAGGGGTTGGCCTAATGTAGAACCCTTTATTTTTACCATTGATTCTTAGGCCCCTGCTATTCGAACCCTCGTCATCGGTGGATTGGTCTTTTGAATTTAGGTTTAATCGGAACCCTAATCACAGTGACATTTTTATGTGGTTTCGACTTTTTAATTAATTTTATTAATTCATCTTAATCAATTTAATTATTATGCATATAAATTTTCGATGTCTACAATGTGAACTCTTAAATTATAAAAATCGATTCTCAACCTTATTCATGTTCCGTTCACTAAAAATGATTATATTTAAACTATGCATCGTTACACAGGTGATATTACCTCTGGCTAACATTGCAAATGTGAACCTCTCGGTCCTGAAGAAAACTCCACCCGATCAATACATTCAAATCACAACTAATGATGGACATGATTTTTGGTTCATGGGATTTGGAAAGTTTGAGAAGGCATCACATCATCTTCTGGTCAGTTTGTCCGAGTTCAAAGCAAAGAAAAACAATCCACAATATATTGTTTTCAGTAGCAACAGCTACTAATACGTTCTACTGTTTAATAATCGTATGTTGAACATATATGGAGAAATTTCTAAATAATGTATTAGCAATAAAATGTAGTAGTTCTGATTTGGCACTTTCAAAGCTTATATAGTTATGTTGATTTATGAATTTTATTAACAACAATGATACATGTTGATATACAGCTTAAAATATTAATTTTTTTTCATCGGGCATAGAAATATGTATTCAATGTGCTAATGTAATTCAAGATTTCCTTATAAAAATCCTCGCCGTGGACGTATAAAGATACGCTCAATAAAAAATAACCAGCACCTCTTTATAAAAACTCTGGATCATACGCCAATTTAAAACAACAAGTTTAAATGGGCATTAGATTATGATAATAAACTTCCAACGAGAAAAACAAAAGAAGGGCCGACGGTTTATCAAATCTGGTACGTTGAAATAGCAAACAGATAGATACTATATGAATAGACATGAAAGAAAGCAAACGTTAATAGAGATTCTAAACTGAATATGAAAACAAGTGTGAAATATTGCATTATTATATCAACGACCAGTTGTCAAACCACAATTACTGGCACAACTGCGTAACTAATAATTAAATATGAGGCACAACACACATAATTCAGAATCCGGGGCTTCTGGCAACAACGCCACCTACGTCAGACAACTCGCTTTTAATTCCACTAAAACACCGAAGACTACAAAGAGTGACTTACACAAATGCTCCACATACATTCTACGACGCCCTAACTAACCTCCAATCTCCTCTGCAGCAGGATTCACCTATTCATAATTATCCCTTGTCAACACTCAGTTGTTCGACTTTTACAACATGCTTCACGACGAAATAGCTTCCTCAATAAACCTAAGTTATAACAATGCGTTCTTAACAATCGTGACATTGGCTAAGACAATGATTTCTCCTAATACAAGTTCGCCTACACTAAACACAGGTGTTTGCTCTCAAGAATTCTCTATTGATGAACAAAATGATAATTTCCGAACATCCCAATTCTTGGTCTTCAGATCTATATATTGCGTAGGCAATGGAAAGGCTTCGGTCTTCAAACAAACAAGGACTCCCGAATAAGTAGAGTCCCACCCGAACTTCAACACTCACCATCTATCCTTATCCATCATGTATCGTTTATCACATCTTCAAAACTCACTATTCGGAAAGGTCGAATCAATAGGCACAATCATTTTGCAAGTGAAACATGTCTCGAAACCTCATTGTTTTAACACTTGAACGAGAGGAAAGTATCAAGTACTCTTTGGAAATATGACCATCCAACAGTTATAACAGTAGTACTTCATAGAAAAACTTCATCTAACACCTAGCATTAACAAAGTGCATGCGTGAAAAAGATGGAAAAGGTAAACAAACAATGCAGAATGAGATTCTCTTATTATTGATAACCCTATTCCCCAACCCTCCACGATCTTAAAAATCATAAAACATACTAAAAAAACAGAGTTAAGTGTCAATTTACTTCCACTAAATTAAATGTGATTGAGTTATGATTTGATCTCAAGAGTGACAATGTTAATTTAGTCCTTGTATAGTGTATACGTTGTTCTAATTTGATTCCAAATGAAAAATTCCCTTCAGTACTTCCGTCTACTAGCACCATGAGATTTACAAAATGAATCTATAATATTGTGAGTGCTTCAATTAATAGTTAACGATTTCATATATCAGGAACTGTAATATTGTGAGTACAAAAGAATCTGTAATATCATGAGTACAAAAGAATGATATATGTTAATAATTAATAGTTAACAGTTCCATTTATTAGTAACTGAATCTGTAATATTGTGAATAATAACTGGGAGAAATCGCAACTCGATTATAGTTGGTAACTACAGTTAACGAATGAGAAAAAGAACATACTACTAAGTCCTATTGACCAACTCATTCTTGACAGAGAGAGGATTCCTCTATTGACCAATTGAGTACAAGTTGTCCCACTCTACCAACACATTATTGAATATATCTCCATCTATCATTTTCTTTGGTGGTCTTCTTTCTACTCATGTATTCCTTTCTTCAGTTGTATGTAAGAGACAAGTCTCCTTTTTGGTCTCTCTATTCTTCAACTCCACCTTAAACTTCTTTCTAACCACTAGTGGTCCATATGATCTATTTCTGCATATTTAATTACAACCAATTGATGAATGCAACAATAATTGTTATCTTATTTTTAAATTGAACATTTACATTGTGCATGTTCCAAGAATATTAAGATAGATCGAGATATTGTCGAGAAGATTATGGAGAAGAATCCGGAAGCTATTATTCCTATTAGGGTTAGGAGTTATGTATTTTATTGTTAGACTAGTTCTATTAGGTTTAGATTTAGTGATTACCTATAAATATAGGTCAATCACAACATATTATTCATCAATAAAATCTATATTAATATTTTAACATATCTTAATTTTCTGTTTAGAAAAACATTTACATATAAATTTTTATGAAATGGGACATCCATGTACTTCCAATATATTACACTGCAAAGGGAATTTTTTGGGACGAAAGCTTCAATTCGTTTCCCTGCCACCAAACAGCTTCAATTCGTCTACATCCACCCCCCTCCCCCCAAATCACCCACCAACTAGTCTTTTTTCAGATTCTGTAGCTCCTGTTTATGTCACATGCTTGATCTGATTTTTGTTGAATTGCTATTTTACTGGGAGGAAGTTCAATACAGTAAATAACAGGAATAATTATTAGATGGTAATAATCTATATATAACATATATAAAAGTGTGAATAAGGGTTGTGTTTTTTTCATTTTCACACTATTAATTACTAAATTACCATTCTCTCTAAAAATTTAAAAGTTAGGAGTTTTAATAAGAATTAACTACTATCCCTCCGTTTTTATTCGACGCTTTTCGTATACGCGAAACTATGACTATTAATTATTCTCGTTCAAAAATATAATATAATAATATTATAAAAATTATTTTTAAAAAAACGAATCTAATAATATATAATTTTTATATTTATTAAATACTCAAGAATTTAATAAATAAAGTTTCTAATTCCATATACGATACTATAAGTATTCATCACTTTATAATTTCAGACATAAAGATTATCAATCTAAGTAGAATCATCAACACATACGCAGTGGATTCAAGGGATGATACATCAGCATATATTCGACACATATATATACTCTTTTTGGGTTTAATTAACTTTGTTTATCTATCTTCAAGCATGTTTAATGATTCAAATGTATGTATCAATAACACAATTATTTTCGCTTTCAATTTTTATAACTTTCTTACGATTCAATCTTGGCGTTAATATGCCTCTATATATTATATATTATTTTATTACTACTTTCATCCTGTTTTTATCACCATATGTCATTTTCAATATTTAATAATCAAGGCTTAAGTAAATAATATGTTTTTATATAGAACTATTGTTATTATTAATTTATTATTATTATATATAATAAGTATTTGTTAAATAATGATATATTTTTTGTAGAATTATTATTATTATTTATTATGTAGAACTATTATTATTATTATAATAGTATTAGTTAAATAACTATATGCTTTGAGTAGAATTATTATTATTATTATTATTATTATTATTATTATTATTATTATTATTAGTTTATTCCATAAAGATATGAATTTTATATATATTGGGATCCATAAAAATTTAAATTATATTTTTAAATCATACCAATTTAACCGACATAAAGCAAATAATTTGATTTATGCTATATCATTTATCAATTAATATATTTAATGCATTTAATATCAAATTGTTAAAGTAATATTTGTATCTCTATGTATATCTCAATATCGTGATAAGATTCTCTATTTAAAATCAGATTTATTATAAATTTTATTATATAAAGAGTTATTTATGATCAAAGTATCTATTCAAACAATAAAAATATTAATTAGAAAAATTCAAAGTAGTGTAACTTTTACACTTTAGAATGATTTGAGAAATATTTGAGAAATTAATTGCATCTCATATATCGCACGTCTCTTTTACTAGTTTATTTACGAAAAATACGAAAGTGTTTATTTTCAATGTATGATTTTATCAATAATGCTTTAATGATTCTTGGATTATTATTCATCGATTTTTTTTTATTGGAGTAATTTTATTTGACACATGTGCACCTCTGGAAATGTCATATTAACTTATTGAGAAATATATTTTCATATTGTTTGATTAAGATTTTTCGGATGTTTATGAACTATATGAATAATGTATATTCAATTGATTATAGTATGGACACTAATAGATTCTTAACGTAATTGATGAGAAAAAGATTAATACGATACAAAAACACAACCAAAATTTAAGAATGATCACTGTACCTCAAATTTTTAAATTCTTAATCACAAGATTTATATTTACAGATAAATTAAATTACTCACATGTCACATTTACTATATTAATATATATAGTTATCTAAACTAATAATCTCAATTTGTAGTCAAAATTTAATTTTATAAATAGTGGGTCAACTTGTTCCCCCTTAAATTGCAATCCAAATAGTATAAAGTATCAAAACATATCAAGTACTTAACAACGGAAAGATTTATTTTTCAACCGCATCAATATGTTATCTTATTTGATGTTGAATCAACATCACAACAACTATTAACATACACATGCAATGTCAAGTATAGTACACCCACTTTGAAATAATCAGCTAGGTACTTGAATCTAAATGATTGTTGTTTAGTGTAAGCTATTTGTTTGGCCTAATTAACTTATTCATTGACAAAAACGTATTCGTCTAGTTCGTGACAATTATCTCGTAAAAAAGTCAGAGACATTATAAATGATAGTATAAATTATAAAAAGAGCGAATGACAGAGAATATGACTAACGTTTCAAAAAAAATTTACTTATATCACTCATGTTTCCATCATATACGATCACTCACAAGTTTAAAAAAGCGATTCACGCGATCACTTCACAAAATACTGCTCATCACGGCATCCGCTGGGGATTAATGAAGCGTAATTTAGTCCACACACATTTTCCACCTACTAAAACTCTCCAAATCTTCTTTATTTTATTTATACACAAACACCCAAATCTTATTTCAATTACACTTTCCCTAAGCTTCTTCAACCTTTTCAATCTCTTTCCTTCATTCTCTATTTTCTTTCACACTCTGGAATTCGGCAAGTATCTAAAAATATTTCTTACAAATATCATGTAAGAGATGTGTGTAGCGTGTTTCTCGAAGCTGAGAATCCTCGACGTGTTTATATTGTCATTCAATCGCGGCCAAGCAAAGTAAGCCAAGTAAATTGGGTGATATTTTGATGCGTGTTACCAAATTACCCTTCATTAAACTAATCTGATCTCAACAAACGAACGCGTTATTTCGATGTACTGTCGCGCGATCCTTTTAAAATACGACGATCAAAGTATACGACGGTCTAAAACGTGAGTAATATAAGTGGAATTTTTTTAAAACGTTAGTGATATCCCTACTATTCGCCCTTATAAAAATGATGAGAATATTTCTGTCCGGACCAACTTTTTTGACTTTGGAAGTTTGCACATCTTTAAATTTTATCAAATCACACCTAATATTCCCCGGTCCATATCAGATAATGGAAGTCGACATCATATACATGACTATGACTATGAAGGAATTTAGACGAGATGAAGAACATTAATGCTCCTCCCTAAATTTTAAAAATATTTGAATTTATTCTTTATATTTATATAAATAATCTTAGATAAAATATTAAATTGCTCCCTCCATTCTCCTGAATAAATAAAATTCATTGTTTTAGCCCCGACCCTCAAAATTTCGGTTCAAATTCCATCCCCGACTATAGACTAATGATAAGTGCAGTAATATAATCAGTAGAAATAATTATATAAACCCCACCCAATATAAATTAATATTGAGATCATCGATAATCCAAACAATCTAATGTAACATATATACTAAATATATATGATCTAATAAAAATGATGATGAGAATCCTTTTATCTCATTCATATATAAAAATCCCAATTGGCCAATTACATCCCATTTTACAAAGATTATCTACTTTCAATTTTTTTATTTCATATAACTTGAAACATACATTTGATCAAGTGTTACGTATATTTTTGAAAATAGACTCACTTTAACTGATATTAAAACATCATTTATTAAATTTTTGAAACGTCAAAGCTAAAAAATCATTATTATGGGATGGAGGGAGTAGTATTTAGAATGACCTGATGTTCTATCATGAAGAAGCATTCTCAGGCTTATCAAAGTGTAGGAGTTGACAACTACATTTTGGGCAATCTTCAACTTGTTTGGGCACCATGAAATACATCATACAACTCTTGCATCCACCAACTACAAGCACATTTCCTCCCTCATTGCTTTGATTATCATGGCTGTTATAATTATTGCAGTTGATTTTATTGAGACATTGGTTTCTTGAAAATGAAGGAGGTGATTCTTCAGCTGATGAATCTTCACTGTCATATGATGAGCTATCATCATCTTCTGAGTATTCATCAAAATAATCATCATTCCATATTGCTGCTTCTGTTCTTGGATCCTCATTAGCTTTCATTCCAGTCCTCCAGTTTATATAGTACAGCTCTCCTGTCTGTGGCAAAATCAAATTAAAAGATAAAAAAGATAAAGTGACATTTAACTTTTTAGATAGTTAATTGGCATATATATGCAATAAACCATGCATATGCTTTGTTTAGCATATCTAATTATATAACCAAAAATAGCTAACTATTAGCATCTATTACTAAGAAGTTCAATTTTTATTTTTTTTTTTCGCTTTGGTGAGGGAAATTTGAAGTAAGTAAAAAGGAAAAGGTGTTAGGCCTTTTAGGGTTTGAAATGGTCATCTAACACTTATTTGCTTAACTGAGAAAAAAGAGTTGTAGTATCTTTTAAGGAAGCACAAAAAAACACTAAATTCAAATCAAAACAAGATCTGGCAAGGTTTCATCATCTCATTAAATACTTTAACAAAAAAAAACTCAAAATAAAGTCAAAACATACTCAAATAAGTGGTATTAAAGAGTGAGAGAGCAAATATAATAAAAAACATACCTTTAAATCAAGACATTGTTCCCAATGAGAAGGTAATGAAATATGTGAGTTGAGGTCATAAGTTGTTTCAGAGGTGTTGTTAGAGATATCATGCTTATTTTCTTCCAAGCCATCACCTCCACCGGTTCCGATACTTGATCCACCACCTCCACTACTGTTTTTGTGGTTTAAGGAGAAGTCTTGGAGAGATCTCTCTAATGAAGATGTGATTGAAGACATGTTTGGTGTTTTCATATATATATTTGGTCGATATTTTTTGTGATTTATACACCTACCCTTTTAACTGAACACCTAACTAGTCAAAAGGGCATAGATAATTTGATCAAATAGTATTTGTTTTTTAACAATTTTCTTGAAGAAACAAAGAGCTATAAGGGAAGAGGGATGAAAAAATAAGATGGATTTGCAATGAAGAGTGTGTATAGAAGAGAAAGGAGACAAAGTCCGCGTGAGAATCTTTCTAAACAGAATACTGAGAAGTCATACATACGTGGCTGGTGGGGTCATGGGAGGTCCCATGTATAAACGGTGCTAGGCTTGTAAATTAATCGAACCGACTTAATACCTTTGGAGGGTTGGCTCGATTTGATAACCTATATTGTGTTCAAATCTTTTGTAATAAGAGATCCTTAATCGCCACTTATCGAGTGAGCATGCATTTGGTAGATATTGGAATAATGTAATAGTCTGCAAACCATGTCGCCCAGTTAAACTATACAAGACAAGCCCCGTGTGACAGACTCAAACAAGAAAGAATTGATAGAAAGAATCAAATTCATAACATTATGGTCATAAACTCACATACTCTACGAACTTAATCTCCTTCTAATCAGATGTTGAACTCTGAAATGAAGCTTCGCTCGTTTTTCGATGAGTGAAGCTAAGTTTGACATGATTTTTTATTCACTAGTTGCTCCATTTAGCTCATTTTCAAGTTGGACTTAGCTGGATTTTTCAGTTCTATAAGTAAACAAACTAAATAAGCAATACCCAACTTGATATTATTCGAGTCGAAATATTAGAAATTATACTCGGTGTATACTATGTCATCATAATCATATAATCGTTAAATCAATTGTCACAATAACTCCACTAAAAATAAAATCGACTTATTCTCACACCCTTGTCTCCACACGTGCACTAAAAGTCATGGTCAGCACGTGAGTTAGAGATGGAGACCACATTACTTTGATTTTAATAACAGGAAAAAATAGAGAAAGGAAGAAGGAATTTTCGGGAAACGATAAAGGAATGTGGGTTATTCATTGTTAAGATTTGATAAAGAATATTTTTAAAAGAAAACGGAATTTTGGATGAGATTTAATAATTGTGATTCGTTAGATTAAAGAGGATCGCCGATTATAATGGGTCTTTATTCACGGAAGCTGTTAAAAATTTGAGCTTTTCCATTATATAAAGTCATTTAGTAAAAATAGTTACTTGAATTAGTCGAAATCCATGCGTCTCTAAATCCCGTGATAGATCTTTGGAATTCGCGATGCTATGAAGTCCACGAGTCTCTTATCCCGTCCGTAGTAAGCGGCTGAAAGTGTGGCTAGCGTGGAGGCCGTCCTTGAGGCTATTCAAACGGTCAGTTAGTATGTGTATTTAGTAATTGTACTAGAAAGTAGTAAATAGGAATTGAAATTAAGTGTATTATGAATAAGAATATTTATAGCAATCTGAATAGATGCATGAAATATCCTCTCGCTTAGGATTGAGACATTTATCAACAATCTTTATTGGTAAGCCCAGTTTGATGGTGTATCCCAATTTCTTGGCGATCAGACAAGAATCTTTTGACTATATATATAGAATAACCCATAAAAGGCATGATTATCGAAAGATATCGGGGTTTTGTTTGTACTAACTTATTTAGATGTTTATCGGGAAAAATAAAAGATGTGTTCTCTATCAAATGGTGGGGAACTGGGGATTAGTAGCACTAATGGAAAAGGTGCGTGATTGCCAACAGCAGTGTCACATGGACTCGAATAGTATACTCCGTATGAAACAAAGACAATTATTGGTTGAAATCTTTCTATTCGTCGTAGAGATTGTCGTATTTTGATTTTGATAAATTGATTTTTTGCAATTTTAAATTCAAATAATTTTTAATATTATATATATTTGTTTGAAAAAAATCAATGTAGTATTTTCAGATATATCTTTATTATTAAGCTTGATAATTTTGATTCGATAAAAGTTTTAGATGTCGATCGAAAATCGTAAAGGATTTAATTCATCTTTGACCATGAAAATGAAAAATGTGACAATCTTTTAGGGATGGAGATAATAATTAATTTTATATTTGAGATACCATAAATCAAATCTAATGAAAAACAAAAATAATATTTTTTATGGCATTAGCCGCTTAACTTAAAATTACGGATATACACATACATCGATTGGAGGAATTAGCGGGCGTAGGAAAATAGCCGTCCTTCTAATTTTTGAAAAAACATAATTTTAGTTACCATTGTTATTTAAAATTCTTTGAAACATAATATTTCTCATTTGATTTAGAATAAGATAAACAAATTTTTAATTTTCCCTTATCGGTTATGTAGATAGATTATAGAAGCTGAGCGTTGGAAAGTGAAGTAGGGTTGAGTGAGTCGTTTATTAGTCTGGATTAGTCGTTTGGAGTTATTTCAGTTAGATTGGGCTCACGTTCGACATTCATCTTCTTAATGCGGTGGGGTGAAGAATTTGAATTTTGTAAATAAAAGTTCGCTACGTAGCTTTAATTCTGCAGTTCGGTGGATGTTCGAATCGCGTTTGGTACACTTTCGTCAGTGGTTAGATTAGGTAGCGGATGTCCGGCTTAATTAAACTGCGGACGTACGGTACATAGCCTTTTAACTTTGGATTCACAAATCTTATTAAGGACATCGCTTTGTGTAGGACGTCCTTGTACTTCGTTTGGAGTAAGATAGTTGTTATTAGCGGACGTCTGCTTTAGACTAATCGGACGTCGAGGTTCACAAAACTAACGGCTTTTCACCAATAAATAAGAATCACTACGTTCTTTTTATTACTTGCATCCAAATATAAATCGTTGATTCGTTTGTTTGGGTAATATATATCATTCTTGGATTCTTCACTACTTTAATTATAAAAATTATATATTCGAATTAGTGATTCGTCTTGGAGAACAAGTTAGTTGATCGAAATTGAAAGGAATTAGCATAATTATCTTTCCTCGATTAAGTAAGTTTGAATATTGTCTGATCGTTCCGTCATATTACTTATTTACTTTATAAAATCTTGTTAGTATTACAAGTTATTTATTATTATACTCTATTAATAATAAAAGAAATTGATTCAACTTTTATTTTCTCGTCCTATGAGTGACCATTGAAATTGAAGTTTGTTTTGTGAATTTGTTGAATTTCCATTTAGATATTTGTGATTTATTTTATGATTCTATTTATACTAGTAAATGACTAGCTAAATTTGACTACTTTCCAAAAAACTAACCTTTTGTTCGGGATTATTCCAAAAACCAAATAAAAATTGGATAGACAATTAGATTATTCGTAAATGAACAAAAAAAAACTCATGATTAGATGAACCCTTATCTGATTCTTTGTTTAACTATTCATAAATAGATCATACTGTAACATATTAATACAATTATATAGGACTAAACTGTAAATTGGTCCCATTTGGGACCAAAATCGACAATCCGCTAAAAGAATTTGCTTGAAAACAAAACAGAGAGCAAACATCTGAACTAGGGCTTGATTCAAATGGTGTTTTCAACACATTAGGAACATATTTCAGGTCATCATTTTGTCATCTCTTACATCAATCACAATTAAGCTCATTTGGACGGTTCTTTAGTTAGGCAACCATGTTACTGGGACCTTCATAGGTAAGACAGCATACAGGCCGATTCCTCTGTCTGTGTACGAGGATGGATGTTCTTCAACTTTTGTCTAGAATTGTAGCTAGTTTCATCAATGTGCTCTTGTTGCATGTTCTAACATCATTTTCTGCACTTTGATTTTCTTCGAGATACAATATGAACTTTAATTACATGCAGTGACGAATCTTGAATCAAGTTTTAAACTAATTACAATAAAAGATCATGATATTTCAGTGTAAATAACTTAATATATTACGATTTTTTCAAAGTTGAGTAATGGATGTTCGAATTATAATGACAATGTTCTTGACAATTATAAAACACAAATAAAAGTAACATAAAAAATCACTATTATTACTACTTTCTAATATAAAAAATATAGTTAATATTTACAATGGCAATTTTCATTTACTATGAATGTTTTTGGATGTTCCCATAGCCGTACCTATGTAGAGGCAGGTTGAGAATTTTTTAAAAAGTTTCTATTACATAGCGATAATTGATTAGAAAGAATAGGCAGTTTAGACAAACAAAGGTGTAGTGCAGTTGGAAGAGTGATCGATTCATTGAACCGATTGTAGTAAAGTTCGAGGTCCTGGCAGCAATAGTGGCCCTATTCATATTTTCCTTTTATCATATGTTATCAACTCAATTCTCCTCTCTCGCTCTAACAAGGATAATTATCATATTTTATCGTTTATCTCATCATGCCCGAATCCTATCTTCTAACTGGATTCGTCATTTCAATTTTTCGGTTATACACTTTAACATGCTTTCAGATGTTATATTTTATTTATAAATTTAAGTCTTAACATGTGCCATAAGGGGATATATCATAAAACGGATTAAGGAATTTGTATCAAGGAATTAATGTTAATCTCTATTAGTTTTTGTACACTCCATTCCTTTGAATTTGGAATTTGTATCAAGAAAGCTAATTCACTAGGAGCTCGATTCGGTGAGCCAACACCAATTGGAGAAAAAAAATTCTCCGTTCGGACTCGTCTAGACACGATAACAACTCTAGTTGTGGAGTAGTGGGTAAACTTGTTTTGATTGATTAATAGGATGAAAATGTTAGGTTTAAAACTTGACGGCGTTTGGCCAGTTTAAAAAATAGAATAAAGCGATGTCGTTTGAGAAAGAAATATTATAATTTGCGGGTGGACTCGCAGGTAGAGGTGGATCTGGTCGAATATTCGAGTTCGGTCGAATATTGAATATTGAATATTTGAATTTGAATGTTGTCGAATATGAACGAACTAGAATCCGATTTGCCATTGAATGGTAATAGTCTGAATGTCTTATAATTCTGAAAATTTCAGAATAATATATTAGAATTAAAGAATATTGATTGAATTTAGACTCTTTTATTAAATATGAAATATAGCGAATATCGAATTGAATTCGAATATTGATGGAATAATGTGAATCGAATTAAGACTCGATGTAGTATTCGATTTGAATACTGCAGAATCTGAAGATTCAAATCTTGTTAGCAAGTGAGTCGATGATATTCGGTTCGATTAAATTCAGTTAGCCCCTACTCCCAGGTGCGGCTACGGTCATTCGCGAACAATATAATACAAATCCGATACCGTTGGAGTGTTATGTTCTTTTTATTGGTCCCTCTTAAGCTTCTTCACAAATTGCATGATATAATGAGATTCTAAAACCGGAGCCATGTCACATACCACTGCCACCTTTATTATTTGGTTGTTATTTTGTAGGTTTCTATGCCTCCAATCAATGAAACAATGGAGGTAGTTATTCAGGCTCGGAAGATTGTTAGTAACGACAACTTAGGTATAGGTATTTAGTTGTATATAACAAGTATGTGCATGAGCAATAGTATGTGTACGAAGAACCATATCCCAGAGCAGTGCTGTCCGAAAGCATTATGAGTTGTATTATCAATAGTTTCTTCGATTAAAATCTCAGCACCTGGTTTTATCCTTTTTGCTTAGGTTGATACTTCACATCACCAAGAGCCGCCCACGAGCCACTTGTTCGGATCATTCTGATCAGAATGATCCATTGGGAACTTAGGCTGCCCGTCGTATCTAAAGATTTCCCAGTGACAAAGGTTCGAGGCGGGGCTATGCTCTTTCCATCCTCATCCAATAAGTCAAATAATTTACCTCAATATATCAAGGTAGTAGAGGAGTTCCTTTATTTTCTTAGAATTTTGAAGTCCAGAATGTAGAATCTTTGAGCATAACCAATAAACATTCTTGTCTCCATCAACAGGCCACCTACTTCTCCAACAAAATAGGCATGTCCCCATAGCCCACACTTTTCCAGGATGAAAAGTGTATCGAAATTGGCATCAAAGACATTGGTGTAAACAATGTCCTTATCCATAATTGGCTGCTTGCCCCATCAAAGGCAAAGTCAACTGGGAAATGTGAATCTGCATAAAGACTCAAGAAAGGGTATATATTGATAGTGAAGGGTGCATTATTCTCATGCAAGAACTGCACAATTTGTGTCATCTGATCACTATCCGGGATGGGATTGTCTGTTGGCTAACCGTAGACATCAGCATTCATAGGCACAGTTGCTTTGACTGAGGATCCAAGCCCTGCATCATTAAGTGCATTATGTATGTTCCTAAGTGCTGGGAATGTCAAATTGACAAATGAATTGTTGTAAGCCGTGAGGAATGGCTCGTTACCCACTGCGACGTATCTAAACGAATAGAGCAAGTGTGCACAGATTGAGAACTATTTAAAGTGGAAGACTAGAGAGTAGATCACTCATTATACTATCAAACACACAGAGTATAAGCAAAACTAACAGTACAAAATAAGATTGATAAGTATCAAAGCAAAATACCAGATGCAAACTTAAACTCCCTGCAGGCCACCATCCATAAAAGATCCTCCAGTCGAGTCACACGAGTTTCGTTTGAGTCAAAATTATAATTTTAATAGTAAAGTATATATTATTGATGTATGATATCAGAAAGAGAATTTATTACATTGATATGCATATCTGAACTTATACCAATTGGTGGGTAATGCCTTAATTGAAACTATAGTCACAAATCAAAGACCGCGGCATTGACCAAATTAAACAACTAAAATCCAAGAAACAGTGAACTCAAGTTAGAAACAGAGATGCTTCAATATAGACAAAACATTAACATCTCCCGATTATGTCCAATCACTTTAAATACATTGGCATATTCATGTCTTTGAGGTCGGAAAAATAATCATTTTACATGTCTTTGAGGAGCTTAATATATATCACAACATTCTATGACCATAAAATTACAGATTATTACCCACTAGCAAGATAAACAGCTCTTGAACTGATTTCTAATCCAAATGGAAACCACCATTGACTTCATTTATAGAGATCTACTCCCATGAGTTTTAAGATAGATATACATTTTGATCAATGTTGGATGGGAACATATTTGAAAGTTGAATGAAACTTTGGGTGTAATGTTCAGACGAAGACGGTGGTAATGTATGGAGGCTTCCTCTATAGAAGATAAGATATACTTTAATTAGTTGCGAGATTCTTATATTCTTCATTTAAAAGCAATTGATTTTTCGCGTATCGAGGTAAATTTTAATTTTTGATTCTTTATTTAATTTTATTATTAAAAATAAAAAATTTAATATTATGAAAGTATTTTAAAAGACGAATCGATTATATAATTTATATTTTTGAAATAATTAATAATTGTTGTTAAGTTAATTTAAAAAAATTAAACGTGTTCATCTGATCGAAGTATATGAGCTCTGAAACCGATGAAGATAGATCTTTAGCTTGTTTGTTTTATTGCCAACAAATTAATTTAGATGATTTTGCATGCATTGACCAGACTACGTAGTAGTATGTCATATTGACTACATACATTTTTAATTTATTTGAACAAACATTTATTTTTATTTTTAAATTTACTTATATCCTCCTTTTTTTAATAGTTAATACTCATAGACAATGAGATTGTTTGTATTTTATAATATTTTAAGAGAAAAATATATCAATGAAAAGCAAGTAATTCTTTAAATTGATATATTTTTTTGTAGTATTATAAACATAAAAAAAAAATATTCTGATCGAGATTAATATAGAAAAATTAGTCGAAAGTAGGCAATCTTTTGTAGGATGAGAAGGGATTATTATAATAATTCACAAATCCTCACCACTGTGAGATTGACCATAGTATAAATGATCGAAGGTGTTAATTTCAGCTACTAAATCATTCGATTATCTACATATGTCTTCTCCTTTTTAATAAAACTTCCTGAAGTATCAATATGTGATCGTATTGTAGGCACTAGCTATTAAAGTACCATGTAAGATTCGCGAGCTTATCTATCTTATCGGGCAGAACTCTGTAAAAACTTCTTTGTGTCTGAGTATGGCGCAAAAGCTATGGATTGCATAGAGGGGCGCAGAGCCTGTTTGCCTTTAAGCAGTTAAAAACTACCTGAAAAGAATGAGGCACATTTGTCATATAATTAAAAATAAGACCACTTCTTTCTTAGCACTATCTGTACATGCCACTCCCCAATCCCTCGTAAACACTTGCCCCTAACCGATTGCAAATCTCTTTCTCTATGCACTAAAGCTATACATCAATTAGATTGTCCTTTATATATACACATAATTTTGTATCATTCATTGAAATTATTTCATGTATTGAATCAACTGACCATTTTAAATAGGTTGCAAGGTTGAATGCTTTAGTTGTTTGATGATTATTATTTATTCAAAATTCGATTATTATGTAAATTATTAAATTTTGTGATATTTTTTGAAGTTTATTACGTATTCTTGATAAAGAAAAATAGGATTTAAGGAAATTGATAGGTTTTTAGCAGTAGATAGCAAATAAATGTTGTGGGGAGGCGTTGTAGAGGTACATGAATGGTGGGGTTGTCGGTGGTGGGGTGGGGGTTGTGGGGAGGAGGCATGGTGGGTGGTGACAGTGGGGGGCGTGGGGAGGCGTTGTGAAGGTGGGGCGGTTGGTGGGGAGTAGGGTGGGGATGGGGAGCCGGAGTAGAGGTGACGGTTGGTGGGGGGTATGGTGGGGGGCGGTCGGAGGGGTAGGGAAGGGGGTGAAGGTGGGGGGCGATTAGGTAGGGGTATAGTGAGGCGAGGGTAGGGGTTTCATTACAATTATGTAAAATATGTAAAATGTGGCCGCAGCATGCTTTAGTCGATATATCTTAGTGTAGTGTTAGGGATAAATTAGTTATTTTAATGTAGGGGTAATATAGTCATTTAATATTTTGTCTTTTGTTGTATAATGTAGGGTAAAATGGTAATTTTATTGTATTTTAGGGGGAGTAATATAGTCGTTTACTATTTTAGTAGAAAGTGGAATTTTGAGGTGTCTTAGAAACAAGAAGAAAAGTGCGAGGGGAAACAATAGATAAATAAGTTAAAGGGAGGCAAACATAAAAAATTAGCGATAGTTTAGAGTCTGTCGTGATAAGCAAAGTATTTTATTAAGCTAATTATTGATTTTATGTATTTTTTATGAGAGATGATATTATCAACCAATGAGAATAAGAAGATTAGGAGGAGACAAAATAATGAAGTTAGAATTTTTTTATAACTCTAATATAAAAAGTTATATTGGTAAAATAAATATATAAAAGTTTAATCCTAAATATCATTTATATTGATAAGGAGGGAGTACTTTTCAATGAATTCACCTTCTATTTGTTTAATCATATGTTTCCCTATAACTCTTGATTTCAATGAATTGTCACCTTCTGAATTGGAATGTATTTTCCCCTTAAATGAAATCCCTGAGCCCTTTTAGTATTTTTATTTACATACTTTGATGCATGTATATATATAAAGGTTAAATTTAAACATTTATATTAGTAGTTGGAATCTTAGCCCCCAATGTTCTTTAAAGATTTAGAAAGACAAAAAAGAAATGAATATTACTCATTAATATAGGCTTCAATGAAGCACTTACAATAAATGCAGTACTTACCAAGTTACAAGTTACAACATATACTCCGTATATATCACAAGAAATCGGAAAGGGATACATTATATGCCAATATATAAATCGAACGAACTAGATATGTTTGGTTCGAAATTTTAGTATTAGCATATGTTAGCTGTATATAATAAGCTTCCTAAGCTTAATTGATTGGTTACTTAAGTGTGAAAGTATCTTGAAATTAGGTTGTCGTTTTTCAATAAAAGAATAATCTTGGACGAGTATCATGCAAATTAGGTCGTCATTTTCCAAAAAAAGAGTAATCATGAATGAGATCATATGAAATAGGCTTCTATCTTCATTCATAATGTTTAAAGCCAAAGGTACTCCATTTCAAAAGTTCGCTCGTTTAGATTGTTTTTCGAATCAAATTAACAAAATTTATAATATTAGTCATACATAAAACATTGATCTGTATCGATACACCATTTATAATAATTCTTGAATCAAATGGTCTAACATAATAGTGGAATGGACAATCTTTTTTTTTTTTCAAATAGACATCTACTAAAGTGGTAGAATCATGATACATTATTACATAATGTCTTAAAGAGATCTTCACCTATAAAATATGTTACACTCATTTTCTCCTATAAC